>OX637294.1:27217190-27817190 GCA_951799445.1 Pseudisothecium myosuroides
GCAGACTGGAGCGTCTGCTACCTGCTGCACTCGAGGAGGGGATTGTGGAGCGCTATTCCGTCTTTGTGAGCGTGGTGCTCAATCATGTCAGTGAGGCTCGTTCAGAATTTTACTATGCTCTCAAGTGCCTGGAGCTTTTGTTATCTAATCTAGGTATTTCAGATCCCGTTGTTTTTTTGAGAAAGATTACGCTTCATGATTTGATCTAGTGTTTCTCTACAATCTTTTATGTCAGTCAACCACAAATTTATATTTATGCTTCCCAGTACAGGAACTTATATTCGTTTGGTGCAATTGTATTGTATCTCAGTCTTCAATTCTTTTCTTGGTTCTTGTGCAATCTTATTGAAACTGGAATCTTTAAGCTGAACTAGAGTTTACAGCGTCTCTGCATGTTTATTCTGGATATGATTAGTGTTTTTGGCCATTGTTGCTTATGCTGTGTGCCTTGGCTAGATACATCAGATCTACGTGCCCTTGTTTGTCTTTCAATTGTTGTTCAAACGGCGAGTAACTGTCTCTAAAGCTTTGCGTGGGTGTGTCTCTAAAGCTTTGCGTGGGTTAGGCAGGTCGGGACTCCTGTTAACAGTATTTGTTTTTGGAACAGGTTATAAATTTTGGCTGCGTACAACTTTTTCGGCGGCAGTAGTGCGTAACACGCTCGTCAGCCAGTGCTTTCATTCTGCTAAGCAACGCATGCACACGAGTATTTTTGAGTTGTTCCCGCCCTTCTTGCTGGTTTGATTCTAAACCCCAACTATTCAGCTCTTCTTCTGTTCTTCTTATTCCGCTCCTTTTTTTTTAAAATCTAGAAAATTCTTTGTAAGTCAGGTGTCACCCTTGGACTTTAATTTCTCCTTCTGGTATTGCGTAGACTTGGGAAGGATTTGCAGTGATACTGGTATTCTGTAGTACTGGTATTTTAGTTGTTCCTTTCCCTCGTTTTTCCCTACGCTTATTTGTCAGGTTGTGATATATTCGTGCTTTTTGATTAAATTTCACTATACGTATCAGTGAAATATCACTGGGAAAGCAATTTCATATGGGCTCATGTGTTTTGTTAACCAGTTACTGTGGTTTCTAATTTTCATTTTCCACTTGATTTTCCACATATTAAGACGTTAAATGGTTTCTGCTTGCAAATTCTTCTTATTCTAAGTAATGTCTTGACTCTTAGTCTTTAGAAAACTTGCAAGACGAGTATGAAAGACAGCGACGCCGCCTGCTATATTTCCTGTTGCAACAAGTCCCAGCGAGCAAGAACTTTACCTTGAGTATGCGCCAGAAAGCACGTCAGGTTTGTTTCTTTTTTCAAGCTTTTCACATGTCTGATAATTCTCTTCTATTCACATTTATCAGACATGTGAAAAGCTTGAACTTGTTCTTTTGATAATCTGCGCATACCGTTTAATACCTTTTCCGTGCATATATTTAGGGCTTCAAGTTAATCTCATCATGTTAATTTTGACTGCAGTTTCATCATGTTGCCTGTCATGTTTGATTTGACGATTGATTGGACATTACATATAATGCGAATGATTTTAAACAAATTTAATGTGTATTGACTTACTGATAGGTCGAGTTTATAATCCCAATGAGTGATCTGGAGGTGGCTGTTGACTACAAATTTGGTGCTGTATTCTAGGTCTCCTTCAAAATTATCCAGAGCGGCTACTGCATGGAGCCTCCTTTGCCACCATGGGAGTGCGCTCACGTCTGGTAAGTTAGCATTATTCTTGGCAAATTGGAAAAGGAATACACACTTAAACTGATGACATTCTGTCCTTATGATTTTTTCCCCTGTTCACGAGAGAATTTGAAAATCACTGCGTACACTAAACTGGAAACTTTATCGTGTTCCAGGGGTCCACCATTGGTTGAAACGCTGAAAGACCCCGGCATGCCCGATTCGTTTCGTTCGAGTGCTTTTGATCTCATTCAGATCATTTTGGCTGCTGATACTGCAGCACTGGCTGCCTTTTCATTGAAACCAGAACGCTCAGAACATCCGTGGGGCCACCTTGTGGAAACTGAGAACTATGAGAACGGGCATGAGTTGAGGGTTGCAATCGAGGGCAGCCCGGATCCTGAATATTCGGAAATTCTTAGGAAAGTTAGTGATACGATGTTCGAAGGCCACGAGAAGTGGTACTGTGTGCCACTACTCTGGATTGAGGTGTTGGGCGGTGTATTGGACTATCCAGAAAGCTTTTGGAAATCAGTTTTTTGGTCTTATGGACGAATATCTATCGTTGATTCACCAGGTAAATATACATGCAAACGCCTGACGTTATTGAGTTTTGGAAAGTGATTATTCGAAACCGAGGGGTACGTTTCTTGGTCATCACTTCACCTAGCGGAAGTCATCTTTGCTGTAAAACCAAGTGTCTTCATTGTTCCACAAGCTATCAAGTCCTCAAGGGCTTCATAGTTGTTCATGCGTTTTGGCACGAAGATAGTTTTCTGTAACGGGTAAGCTGGGTTAAGGTACAGATGAATCTGCATCAGTCAGGATAGGCACTGTGAGCTACTAATGCCGTTTGGTTATAAACCTTTGGCTTGTTCTGTTGCATTTATATTCTTGATTGCCCCTCTGGGTTTGATTTTTGTTCTCAGTCAAGCATGTTTGGCACTGATTTTACTTACTTTTGAAACAAGCAGGCAGTGTTAGGGTATTACATCGTGATGTAGACTCGAAGGTTCTGAGGTGGGAAATACCTGAAGGTTACGATGATCAGAGCGACAGCGATTCTTGTGCAAATGTCGTACCAGTCCAGCGGCATTGCTTGCAATTGATCTGCACCTTTAAGAGGTAATGGAGGGTTGGGTGCTCATGAGTTTGTCGATGCTTTTTGTACCAAATTTTGCTGAAAGTGATTCTTTTCTGTTATGAATTTTGTCTTCTGTCCAGTCAATCGTCTCCATTTTCCAGGATTCTCATTAAGTTGTACGTTTGGCGATGAGTGAAGAAGTTGTTTTTAATGAGTGACTGTTCGGGTAGGTATGTAAAATAGAATAGACCTTTAAATATGTCCAGAAGGGAGTAAGGCGTTGCTACCGCTGGAATGATGCGTAGTAGGTATATGCATGCACTGTTGAATGTAGTCCTTTTTATTATTGATTTCTGAAGTGAAATTTAACTGTATTAAAGGTACGCAGATGACTTTCGGGGGTGCTTGAACACTGAACTGATACGAAGCTTCAAAAAGGAGCCCTGGTTTGCTGAACCTCTTCTATTGTTACTGATGAGCTCCAATCCTGTAAGGCCATTTATCAAGAGACTAGAAGCAATTAGTGCGCCTTTCTAGCTTAAAAGTCTAGTCTGTCTTTTATCCATGCTTCATTCTGTCTAAGTTGGGATCTTGTACTTCATGTAATATCCACTGCCATTGAGAGCTGCTGTACATCACCCCGCACCTGGGTTGACCTGTTTTCATGGAGCTGTATCCAGGAATTTGATTAAACACTAATTTCTAGTGCTGGTGTTTAGCTAACTTTGAGTATGTGAGTCGCTGCAGCGAGTTTCCGTAGGGATATCTTTGATTTCTGAAAGACAATGGTGGTTGTCATTTTTGGTTACAGACTTGGAAGGATATGGCTCTGAAAGATTTAATTCATTCTGGAGCAAGCTCAGCTTTGGAGCCTGGACTTGAGCTCCTTTGCAATAGTGAGGAATCTGTTAAGGCAGTCTGTGATGCTGTTCGCCATGCTTCTAGGACGGTATGCCTCCTAATACTTGGCTTTGTGATTTTGATCTATAGCAACCTCAACTTAATGTTTGTTTCTCAAGATTATTTTCATGTATGGTTTCACGCTTGGAGATACCGACTCCAAATAGGAGACGTTTGCATGAAGGTATTCAGAGGCACCTTAGATGCTCTTGGACGCAGAGAAGTCGAGATAGCTAATCCTGTGCGTTGTATGCTCTGATTAGCATTTGTAGGAAATATTTCAGCACATGACATTTAGTATGTCCAAGATCCTTGAGCTTATTGTGGATTTAGATGTGATATTGAAAGCATGCATGTGAGAAGGAGAGGTGAAATTGTAACTAAATCTATCTTTCTCCTTTGTCAGTTGCTCATCTGGCCACTTGAGAATTGTGAACGAGCATTGAGCCAGCTCTATTTTCTCGGATTAAAATTTCTAAATCTCAATCAAGGTGCCCCGGAGACCATGGGAAGTGAAATTTCTTCAAGAATGGAGAGGCTTCGCGAGAGAGTATCCATGATTCTATGGCCGCTTGTGAGCAAGACGATTCTGGAAAGCAAGCATCTTATTGGTGGCAATCATGAGGTATGCTTCTCTTACTAGGACAGCTTATTATTGGGGTGCAAGAATTGCTTATGTTCCTGATCTTTTTGTTTAATCATGAATTGTAGATGGCAATTGCTTGCTTGTGAAGAGGCATTCTGTTATTGTTAGTTCTGAAAGCATTCACCAAAGTTTTATCGACCCTGCAGTTACTCTTAACGCGGATGCTTCAGCTGTTACCGTCGGCGTGCAAGCACATGCCAATCTCATTTCAGAATGCACTTTTCGGGATTCTCAATCCAAATATGAATTGCTTAAACTGGTTTTTCGATCTTCTTGCGCTAGGCAGCCTGGCTTCAAAAGTAGTACTAAGGTGGTGGCAAAATGCATTCTGCGAAATTGTTGTCAACCTGGGGCAATCTGGATCCTTATCTGTGGCCTTAAAGGATATCCTTAACGACCTCCTCAAGCCAGGTATGTGTTCGTCTCTGTTTGTAGGCTACCTCGTATTGTTGATTACTGACGGGCACTAAGCATCACCGTGTCTTCGTATGTCACGTCTATCATATCAATTGTGCACATGGTGATTCGAGGTTATCGCCCGGTCTAGAGATGGGCCTGCTCTGAGGTTTGTCTCGTTTTTACTGAACTTCAATTGCGCTTAGCGTCTGGCTGTAGGTGGTGTCTGTATGGCCCTGTATATTTAAGTTTAGGCAATTTATGATTAGGCATTCGTTTTGTCGTCTTGGACTTCTTGGTTTGTCCTGAAATCTGAGCGGTAAGTGAGGTGGAGATGGTAATCAGATGCAGATCGATTTGAGTTTATTTTGCTCTACAAGTAGTCTCTTAGGGAAGACTTGGATTCCCTACAACTCCTGCCAAGTTTGGGTAATGGTGGGATGTTAAGATTCTTCTGTGAAGAACGGCTTACCGGATGTTATGAATTCAAGGGACTTTCTGCTATTAAAGGATCTCTTTGTTAGATTGGATGAACATCAGTATGTCGTCCATTTGATTTGCCGTCTGAAGCCTCCAACCAAGTTTTACAGAAATTCATGCTTCTATTGAGGACACCAATCCTCAGCCTTACGACCTTATCGGGAGGGTACAATCAGTACCGAAATTGAAGCACAGTTCATGTTAATACAGGATGTCCTCTGGAGGAAGATCAACAGCGACGTCTAAAGGTTCTTTTGGAATCTGCTTCTGCTAGCAAGTTGTACTCGAAGGGCGTAGATATCTGGACTGCACCGGAGAAACGCTCCAAGTTTTTAGAGGCGGGGCCTCGCTCGACAACAGAGGTCATTGACCTCGACTCTGATGATGAGAATGCTAACCGTCAATCAAGGGTTATCCTAGAAAAAGACGTCAAGAGACTTGATCGGGATTTTACAGACTTGGAAGGATTGAATCACCTTACTTCAGCTTTGTCCGATGTAACTGTGAAAGACAATAAAGAGCGTGTTGGAGAAGGTGATCGGATCGACAAAGCAGAGGAGATGGCGGAGGTGGAGGACATGGAGGACATGGAAGAAGAGGAGGAGACGGAGGAGGTAGAGGATCCTGCTGATTGTGTTCCACTAGCTTCACTCTTTTTGAAGCCTCAACCAACGCCACCACCTCGTATTGTGCCTCCCCAAAGGCGCAAATCAGGTGGGATCAAAAGTGCTTTTTCTGGGATATTCGTTTGTGTAAACTGCCTGTGTAAACCGGTCCTTGGCTTAGCATGACAACCCTATATTTGGTTATAGATTTTGAGCCTTGGCTGAATGGATTGTTAGAGAAATTTATTGCAGGGGGTTGAATTTCTTCATACAGATTATTACTTGAATTTTTAAGAGAATAGGAGGATAGTTCATTTAGACACTGAATCCCAAACTCTGGTGCTTGGCAGGTGGATCCAAGCCCACAACACTCGATAATTATGTTTACAAGACACCAAAGCCACCCTCTGGACGTCCTGTCCAGAAAAAGCCTTCTCTGTTGCCCAGATTACGTGCAACATCTTCAGTGTCCAAGAATCATGTCAATTTAGTTCACTTGAAGCAGCCTGCTACTAGCAAGGAGCAAGTATCAACTGGCAAACAGCCAATCGTGACAGAGACTGTGCTGAAAAGCAAACCTCAGGTAGAGATTTTTCGGTCTTGGTGATGCATTTGCCTATAATGACATAATCGGTTTCATTCTCGAAGAGTGGCGTAATTTTGTCTCCAAGTTGTGAGCTAGACTCACTGTCATGCTTAAATCCACTGCGTAGAATTTTCTGTTAGTGTTCGGGACTGCATTTCAGAAGTCTTTTTTTATTCTGGTTTTCCAGGGTGGGTTTCATTGGCCTCAATTCTTCCAATGTATACGTTCTGCTGTCCTAACTTCCAGCTTTCGCTTGTCTTTGTGGATCTACACATCAAGGTTTTGCGCTTTTTTTATTAAACACGTTGGTTGAATTTGAATGAATATCCCAGCACTGATGTCAGAATGTGTTTAAACAGGTGCATCCAAAGCAAGACTCTTTGCTAAGGCCACTAGGGAATGCTGCACCCAACAGTGCAGTTTTACGAGAATTGGTAATGGATGATGAGGACGATATGCTGACGAAGGCCCTAAATGCCGCACGTAAGCTGCGCGATGGTGCTGGAAAGGAGAAGCGCCGAGTCATGACTCTTCAAATGCCCGGAGAGCAGCAGATAAGGCCGGGGATTGTAGCACGGCCTATACTTGAGAGAGCACCCCCTCCCAAACTGGACATGTGGTTCCGCCAGATTTTGTCTCTGGATTACTTTTCGGCAGTTGGACTAGAATGTCTCTGGGTTGAAGATCGCCATGAGACTGCTCCATTGACCAAGGTTTCACTTACATTCTCATCAGTGGAGAGATACAAAGAAATTTTTCAGCCACTTCTTCTGGAGGAGTTCAAGGCACAGCTTGGGAATTCATTTAAGGAACTATCGTTGTCTGATGGAAAGACCTGCGCAGTTTTGCAACTGATGTCTCTGGAGCGTGTCGATGATTTTCAGATTGGTCGATTTTTAGCAGAGGGACAGGAAGATGCCGCCAGGATGTGGTCGGAGAATGACTTACTGCTGCTGACTAGATATCGTTTGGAGCCAAGTGAGCCGCAAAGTTGCCATATTCTTGCCAAGGTTCTCAGTACCGTCTTGCATCGAATTTATTCTGACAATTTGGTTCTTACACCAGTTTTTGTAACCTTTTCTCATGTTACTATCTGATCTTCGATGGAAGGTCTTGCTGTTAGCTTTTCGTGCTCAATGTTCCGTGACGGGCATCTGAATTGATACAGATTTTAATTTATATACATTCGAGACTTATACTTTAATTTGTTTGCTATCACCTTACAGGTGGACCGGAAAGAAAGAGAGTTTAGAGGGTCTGCCACCACCATCCTGCTCAAACTCTGCATTCCTCAAGGAAATAGTCGGCTGCAAAATGCGAGAAAATATTTAGTCAGCCGCAGCAAGTGGCACATGACTCGTGTGATGAGTTTGTCATCGCAAATACGAGAGTTCCAAGCTCTTTCTGCCGTGGGCAATTTTCCTCTTTTGCAAACTATTTTGTGCACGTCAATGCCTGGAAAACATTCTGTAGGCAAGAATGAGAAAGTCGAATTAAGGGGTTTGACTTCAGATCTTTGCGACAGATTTAGAGTTGATTACAATGAGAGCCAGGTTTCTGCAATTGCTGCATCTGTGGGTAAGCAAGACATTGTCGCAGCACACCACCAACTCGCTTTGGTGCAAGGACCTCCTGGTGAGTCCAAAGTCGTTCCTGACTGTTTGACCAACATCTGTATGCATTACCTTGTGGTTTTGAAATTGGTTGCCTTGTCCTATCGTAATATTGTGGAATGTGCCTTCGTGGAAACGTGTGTGGTGCTTGTACACTAATGTCGTCTGATTGTAATTTCAAGTAGGTGCTGAATTTTCGAAAGAATCTTTTACTGGTTGAGTGATCAGGTACAGGTAAAACCCGAACTATCGTCGGTATTGTTAGTGCGTTGCTGGCGTGGGAACCACAGTCTTCCAAGGACTGCATGCCTGTATCTACGAACCCAAGAGGTGCTCCCTTTTTTCGGACGTCCGCATCCAGTTCTGTTTCTCTCGCCAGAGCCTGGCAAGACGCAGCGTTGGCAGTTGAGATGAGTGGCGGAAAGGAAAACCTTTCAGGGCCTGCTAAAGCGAAGGAGACCACGAATCGTGGAGGACTAAGGAAACGAAGAATCCTAGTGTGTGCCCAATCCAATGCCGCGGTTGATGAATTGGTGGCTCGATTGTGCAAGGATGGTCTTTATGGCAAGCACGGAGAGTTTTTCCGACCGTTTTTGGTGAGGGTTGGAAACGTGAAAGTTGTTCATCCTGCTTCCATGGATATTTTTATCGACACTTTGGTGGAGAAGAGGCTCGTAGCTGAAAGAAATGCCGCCAGTGCCCAGGATAGTCAGCAGCAGAAAATTAATTTGCTCCGTCGGAAGCTGGAGGAGGTTATTGAGTCAATACAGGTGCGCTCCTGTGAGCAATGAAGCACTTGTAAATGACTACCTTATTTTCTGTGCTGTTCCTGTTCTTTTTTAATTTGGCTTAGTACCTGCAGGATATTACGTCTCAATGTTTCAATGGCACTATAAAGTGAATGACAACTAGAGTACCATGTGATTTGCATCATCATAAATTTACACTTGTACCTGTAATTACCCTTTTCAGGTTTTGGAGGCATCTCATGCTAAACGAAGCGGAGGCGACACTGTGAGTAGAGATGTATTGGGTGCTCAGGCTACCAACCAGTCTCAGCAAGATCCCGCTGAAGCTATAGCTTCTCCTGCAGAGAAAGAGCTTGTAAATGGCGAATCGGTAAAATGGATAGATCGTGTTGTTCAAGAAGGGTATTCTGCTGTGCAAGGGAAACTCAACTCTCTTTACAGGTATTGTAGTTGCTGATCTTTATTCTAGATATGAGCTTCATTAATGCTAAACTCTTAGGATGAAAACCAATATCTATTCTGCTGGCAAGTTGTCGATGGTCAGCTAGACGAAAGGTTGATCGACGCAGCAAGCCCGTGTGTATGTAAAAATTACTAATCAGTACTTCTGAACATCACTTAGGGTGAATGCTTCTGGCCTAGATGTAGTATGCATATCCTATATGCTGTTGACATACTCTGCCACAGAGATTCGTGACTCGTTTTTTTATGATTTTCTTAGCCAGCGGCGTCAGTTCTCTGCTGAGCTGGTACGTGCCGAAAAGGAAGAAAAGAAAATTCGTGGGGAGGAATGGGCTAAGCGACAGGTGAGATATAGCATATTCTTTCTAAGTAGCGGTTCTAGTGTACTTCGTTAATATGCTTGCATGAAGTCATTCAACAACTCTTGCTCGTAGATCACCTCCTTTCAGGATGTTAGGGAAGATTCTCGTTTGAGTTGTGGGTCATATTACTCTTCCGGAGGGACTGAAGCTAGCGAGATGGATGTGCTCTTTTCAAGTCCACGTGGGTAATATGAAAGAAGTTAGTGTATCTGAAATTGCTCCTGTGACGGGTTTTGTCTGAGACTCCTAATATTTACTGATGTGGAAACGGTGCAGGAGATACGAAGGGCTGTCATCCGAGAGGCTGACGTGGTTCTTGCTACACTTAATACCTGCGGAGCTGATGTCTACAATGCGTGCATGGAGAACTTTGTCCCAGCAAAGAAGTACCAACCGCGGAGAGATGCAGAGGACGATTTCTTCAGTGCTGTGGTCATTGACGAAGCCGGCCAGGTAGTTTTCTTGTCACTGTCCGGATTTGACACTTTTAAATTTTGTTCATTCTGATTCTGTAGCTTAATTACAATGTCCACAATTCCCACAAGATTCATTGACTACCGAATTCTAGCTGTGTAGCATTTACTGTTTCCCTAATTTTTGGAATATACAATTCACCCTGAACTGAGACATAATATGACAAGGTACCTCTTATCTTCTTTCTCTCTTGGACTACAATATTGTGGGCCAAGCGTAGAATGCTGCAATTTCAGGTTTGATAGCCAGAATCCACTTCTGTACTTCCAAATATTCGAGTCTGCTTTAACTTTGCTTTGCACTCTTTTCTGTAGGCTCTCGAGCCAGCGACACTGATTCCGCTCCAGCTTCTGAAACAAACCCAAGCCAGGTGTGTGATGGTGAGTAGTGTACCCTCAACCCTACAAATTGAGGGCTAACAAGTGTAGGGACATCCTGAACATCTTCATTTTTCTTTTTATTGATGACTTGCAATAAAATAGATACTGAACATCAATATGCCTCCAAACAAACAGGTTGGCGATCCCAAGCAGCTTCCAGCAACTGTGATTTCGCAGTCGGCCTCAAAGATGGGTTTTGAGCTTAGCATGTTCGAGCGTTTGCAGCGGGCTGGATACCCTGTGACAGTCCTCAATACGCAAGTGAGTGTATATTGAAAGCTAGACCTGTTTGAGTAAATTGCTCATTATGCTGGTTCTTATTTATATTGGAATTTGATATCTTTGAACTGCGCCTTCGTTTTTATGTACACATTGTACGTTTGCGATCGGATAACATTTTTCTACGTTATTCAGTATAATTTTGAACCATACACTCTCAGTCATGTTTGCTTTAGATTTGTCTGATAAACTATGTTTGCGGACGAGGGGGATGCGTCGCTGTTGCTAGTGAGTGGCAATTTGGTTTTCTGGTTGCTTTATCTGGTCAGAGATAAGGTTTAGGGTTTTGGATCAGGACCATATCTGGTCGGAGCTAAGCTCCTGATTTAAAAAACTTCATGTGTGATCTATTAACTCATCGTCGTATTCTGCAGTATCGGATGCATCCGGAAATCCGACGATTTCCTTCTGCACATTTTTACAACAATCAATTGACAGATGGAGAGGGTCTTGCGACAGGATCTAGGCAAGCACCTTTCCACAAGGAGTGGTGCTTTGCACCTTACGTGTTCTTTGATGTAGTTGATGGTTATCAAAGCGCGCCCTCTAAGTCATTGTACAATAATGCGGAGGCAGATGCTGCCGTTAATATTTATCGGGCTTTTCAGCAAAGGTAAATCCCTCCTTTATCTTGAAGAAAAGGGTCTTTGAGTGCTTTGTCTGAATTATTTGTAAATCATTTTGGTAGTGGGAGCATATGAATCATATAGTTTTCATGGCATGCACATACCGATAACTTTCAAATTTTGCTTGTAATTTATCTATTTGTATTCCGAGATGAGGAGTATGCATGATATAGTAGTAAAGTACTCTCAGGTTTAGTTGTGGTACTGTTGACTTCAGTGCATTTATCTGTTGCATGACATGATTTTAAACTGCTCAGGTATCCGGACGAGGTCAGTTCAAAAAGGATTTCAGTTATAACTCCCTACAAAGAGCAGCGAAAAGTCCTTGAGGAACGATTCAATCGATCCATAGGTTCAGCAAAGGCGTTCAACATTGAGTTTAATACTGTGGATGGGTATCAGGGGCGTGAAGTAGATATTCTCATTTTCTCGACTGTCCGCTCATCAGGACAGACCTGTGAAGACAATAAACAAGTTGGACGGGGTAATATTGGGTTTGTTGCCGATGTACGTCGAATGAATGTTGCACTCACTCGTGCAAGGTTCTCTTTATGGATTGTTGGAAATGCTGGTGCACTAAAACAAAACTCCAATTGGGCTGCATTGATTTCAGATGCCAAAACAAGGCAGGTATATTTCCGTGTAAAGTCCCCCTATGTCTTCCAAGAAGATACAATCACCAAGATACCAGAACTAACAAGTCTAATTCCGGGTTCGTCCCTGGACAAGTCAATAGACGACGAAGTTATCGCAGGGATGAATGCAGGCCATATTGCAATGCCCAGGTCATCTGAAATAGTTTGTGCAAATGCAAACCCAACGTCACGGGTGGGACATGAACATGTGAGTTCAAAGAGGAGAGAAACAACAGGCTCTGTGAAATCAGCTAGTCAGTCAAGACGAGTTGAGAAGGACCCAATACCGGAGAATGGACGTAGTTCTGGGGTCCAAAGTGTAGAAAGAGACCCTTGCTCTCAATCACTACAGGCCTCCGAAAGACGAATTGAGCTTGCAGCGGACGATTCACGAATGCAGAGAAAGAATTCCATTTCCAGAGGCGAGCGAAACACAAATTTCAGCACTAGTGCGGCCAGGAATAATGATGACAAGGACTGGAATCGGAGAAGTCGCCCAAATAGCAGTAGTGCTTTGGCACGCTCAAAGCGAAGTGATGAAAACACTTTATTAGGACAAGAAAGACCTCAATCTGAGGCTGGTGCTCTTCCAGGCTTCAGGTCTCGGCATAAAACAGACTTAGACACGAGGAGAGAGAGCAGCAATACTGAGTCCAGAGGTAACCAGAAAATGACGGAGGAATCTCGGATCGGATCGCGTCTGGCAAGGGCCAGTGCTGTTGGGACGACTTCTTCCAATCGAGACTCGGATGCACCTTCGCCAAGGGCAAGGCTTAAAGTCTCGTCCGTAGGTGGCAGGAATGAACTGTTAGACAAGTCTTCCAGCATGAAAACCACTCAGAGTAGCGCAGTTGAAGGAATTGGATGTGACAGGTCAAACGAAGACAGTCTTGAGCGAAATCGACCTAGCACTCAGAATCATAATGGCCAGTCGGTTGCTGACTATCCAGCAGCGAGCTTGCTAACTTCGAGACAACGTGCAGGGAGCAGACCTGAATCACACCGCGGTGCACCTTCTTCTCGTGATGAAGATGCGAGGTCTGCTCCAGGTTGGAGAAGTAGTCACTCTCCACACAGTACACCACCTGTGAGTGCGAGCGAGCGGGATCGTTTATTCAGAACACTCGAAAAGGAAAAGCACCCTGGAAGTAGTAGTGAACGAGCTAGAGACAGGGGTGATCGGTTTCAAAGTTCTGATTCAGACAGACGGACCAAAGAAACTGGGAGACCCCCTTTGGATGTACGGATCAGACCAGGTGGAAGGTCTGATTCAGATTTCCGGACCAACGATATTGGGAAATTTGATTCGGATAGGCGGACCACACAAGCTGGAAAACGTGACCCAGATAGGAATAATGAACGACGAAGTGTACATCCTCCCACCAAGAAACAAAAGGTCAGTTACATTTTTGCTTTCAAAAGCTAGCGATTAGAATTAGAATTTTTTCATGTCTAGAATTAGATTGTGTAAGATTGAGGATCGTCATGGTTTTGCATGAGAAGGATGTTGATGAAGTCCGAGGAGATTCGTTCATGTTCTCGTGCATGTCGGTCAAAACCTGTCCAGACAGTTCTTTATTGCAACGTATGTCGTATTTGGGCTGTTCCGGCGACCCGGAGGTCGCACAGTTCTTACTTAGTCTGACACTTTGATATGTATATTTTCCAGATTGCCGGAGGGTCATCGGTAGGGCAAAAAGGCGCAGCCGCCTCCACTGTGGATGATATCCTCTCAGGATTAGGTAATTTAAGCCGCTCGCAGGTCATAGGAAGTAAAGCGATCGACCAACCATTCACTGAACAAACTACGTCCCGTCGCCGTTAGTTCTCTATCTTGGCGAGAACCTAACATGATTTTTTCCCTGAGGTCTTAGGATTCCACCCTTCCTTCTTGTGTAGTTCTGAAGATTCTTTGATGAGAGAGCTGCAACTTCCCTGAGACATCTTAGCCCAACGCTCTTTGGTGTCTTGCATATGGAGTTAATTGCCGCAGCAACCTTATTCCCGTCACTATTGTAGTGTAAATATATTTAATACAGTAGAACTTCTCTAAATTGATAGCCCCAGGACCGGGCTCAAGTCCCCGTGAAGAATACCAAGGAAAATCTCTGATGTGTTATTCTTGGATTGGGCCTAGTGCAGGACCAAGCAATCAATGCCCCATCACTTTAGAGAGGTCATTGCTTTAGAGAACTTCACTTTAGAGAAGTTCTACTGTATCTTAGTTTGGAAATTAGAAATCGTGCAAGGTTGTTCCCAGAAACCTGAACGGTAATCTGCGAGAATTTTTTGTATTGCACTGTGGTGTACGCCGGAAGACATTCTTCGTAACTTAAGTATGAGTACACTTAGCAGCTCAAATTTTTGTATTGGTTTTCACTGAGTCTAAAGTCGTCAGCCAACTCATCTTGGCTAACTCTATCTTGGATGCATGGCTTGTTTTCTTTTGTTATGTCTTCTGCACACTCTGACTCGCACCATTCAGACTCAGTTGAATAGTTTTGTAGAGCCGCAGATACCCAATTTTGTGATGGAAAATTACAGAAATTAGAAATGTGTTGTCTAAGTGTGGGATTTGGCAGGAACTAAACTTGTGTGGGGTGAATGTTGTAATCAATACCATAGAAAAGCCCTTAAGAGAGCGTGTTCATGTTTAACCCCTAAATGCCCAAGGCACCAAATTTTGGTGTTCAAAAAACTTTGAAGTTAAATGAAACCTAACCAAGTTGCTATTTTTAGTAGTTTATATTTTTGTAAAATTCTATTTGAAGTCTACTTTTAGTGTCAAAAATCCGATTTTCAAAATGATTGATTATGATTTTTTTATTCAAGATTTTGTGCAAGGGTACCCATTGCAATCTTGACTTTCCGTAGTGTTGGGGGCTCTTGGAAATGCGCCTCAAATACACTAGATTTTGGAGGAAAAATCACATTAGAAATACATTTTAAAAAATTGTAGAGAAGATTTTGAGAAGCCGTAAATTGATTGGGGTTATGCATGTTAGGCCCTTTAACCTCATATTTTTTTGGTGACCAACTTTTTAGATTTGATATGTGAAAAAAGGATTGAAAGAATTTCTTAGTTTTAACACCGTCAAGTTCAAACATTATAATCTTTGAATTCATAAGAGATATTCTTGTGTTTTCTTTTCCTATGTAATCTCTAACATGTCTAGTTTGAATTTGTACGGTTACAATTTTTTTTAAACTAATACAACTTATCAAAATGTTGGCATTTTGTTCAACTTAGAGCAAATTTCAGGAAGCTCAAAACAGGCCTTGGGCATTTAGGGACTAACCCATAAAAAACGCCGCAGATGTTTTGTGTTCGATGAATGACAAAGAATCCTTTTGTGTAGGATAGAAGTGCAACTATTCATCTTCAAAATGTTGTTGTGAAAAGGGGATGTCCTCTACAGTAGTTTGACTTCCAATGAGTATTTTTCCATTTTTTTAACCCCAAAAGGATCAACATGCGTTTTTTGGCAAGATAGAAATTTTCGGTAGGCTAGTGTAAATGAGGATTTGCATATTTTAGGCTAAAATAGAAGGTGGGGACAAGGAATATTTTTCATATGCACTAAATTTCATGACATTTGGAAATATCAGTCAAAAGTTATGACCTAATATATATTTATTTTTTTTGAAAATGGGCAATCCAGGCAAATTTTTAAAATCATTTTTTTCAAAAATAAATATTTGAAATTGTTTTTCTAGAATTATATACAAGTGGAAAGCTTTAAATCATTCCATTTTGATTAATGAGTCAAAAGTTATGAAGAGTCTTAGTTTGCGGGCAATTATGGATACTCTAATCTAAAGTAAACATTGTAGTCTTTGATCTTATTCAATTTTCAATATTTTTTGAAAAAAATAAAATCATAGGGATTGGCAGTTTTCAATTTTTTCTACACCCTCCACTTCTCCACTTAGCTACTGATAGAATACTGTGGGGTGTGGAATATCCTACACCATCTACTCCAAGCCAAGGAAGCTCCACTGCTTGCTACTGAATGTTATGTGTAACCGAGGCTTAACTCCTAAAGGACCAAGGCCTTTTTTCTGCCAAAAAACTCAAAACTGCCATATCTATAGCAAAGAGTAAAAAAAATTGAAAATTGTTTTTTTTTCACATCTAACCATAGGATCTTACTCCTAACTAGTATGAAAGTGTGTGGATTTTTTTTTTAATTTTGAACCCCACAGATTGCAAGATATCTGTGTTTAAAGTGAAAAAAATAAGTGTTTCAGCACATTGCGGGACTTGATTTATTTACTTTGAACATTTTTAACTTAAAATTTTTGAACTACAGAGTTTTGAGCTTTAAATATTTATAGTGGAAAATTCAGTTGAGAGTCTAGGGAAAAAAAAATTCAAAAAAACTTAATTATCATTCTTAAAAAAATTGTTAAATAAAAGTAGGTACAACATAAAAGGAAAATCTAAAATATTAATATATTTTAGATGGAATTAAAATGCACTAATCCCAATGGTGAGATTGTTCTAGCAAGTAAATCAGACCATGTTAAAAAAAAAATTTGAAAAATTGAAAAAATTGCATTCAAAAATGAATCCTACAAGTTATTTTTTTCAAGAAGATGCTCTAACTACTCGAAAAACAAGAATGTCCATAACTTTCTCATAACAAATCCAAATGAAATGAATCAAAGATTTTTAAATAGAAAAAAATATAATCTATAAGAAAAAAAATATTTTAAAAAAAATTCAAATTTTTGTCCATTTTTTTTTTGCTGCCCGAGCTGCCCCTTTTCCCCTCTTTTGAGCTTATTTGGTCATAACTTTTGTTTCCGGGCACCGATCATGAAAAAAATTATATTTCTACAAAGCTTATCAGTTTTTCTATCTCCAAAAAAAAATTCAAAAAATCACGACAAAATTTTAGCCCATAGGTAGTAGGTACTTGCCCGAAACGCATTTATCCCTCAAAGGGACAATGGGCCTACAATGGTTAAAGAATTTACTCCCGATACTTTTTCAAGTTTTAGGTGGTTGAGGTCCAAATTTTTGGTGTTGATAAGGAGCAATGCTTCTATTTGCACTAAATCCAACATTTCTTACTTTATTATTCCTCTGTAAATATAATATACTAGCCAAATCTATATATAGGAACATGACAACATGTGTAAATATAATATACTAGCCAAATCTATATATAAGAACATGACAACATGTGCATGCTGAATCACAGGAACGTTTTAGGTTTTCATCGTGAATGTAGGATGAAATAATTGGATGATATTTCTCCAAGATGAAAACGTGATGAATTTTGTGACAAGAGTCATGACACTACATATGTATAATAGATGGCTTTTTGACTAAAAGTACTACATTTCCAGGAATGTTGATAGACAATGCAAAAGCTTTAAATTTACATGTTTGTCAAATTGTGAATATTTTAAATTCTATAAATGTCACCTTCCATCAACTTTTGTGTACAACAATTTGAAATGATGTATATCAATATGCCAAGGCACAAAAAGTTTCTTTGGAGTTCTAAAAAAATTTGACAAAATATAAAGTAATGTCAAATTATGGGGCTCAAAACATGGCTGACTTTGAAATTAATTTTCTTTCGCATCACAACTATTTTTTTCTTAGAAACTTCCACAATATTAGAGTTATTCGTAAAGTCCCCCCCAGTTTGGAGGGGACTTTTTCCAACAAATTTCCTCCGACGAACGACCGCATGCAACTACGACCTCGCAGGCGACCACGACCCCACAGGCAAAGTCCGGACGAAACTTCTTTTTGGTCGATTTGGGTGTGAAAGAAAGTTTGATACCCACTTTTGTATTAACTTATTGCCCAAAACCTGCTTTTTCACAAAACTGCTTTGTTTAAACCCCGGTTTTGGGTACTTTACGAATAACTCTAATGTGTTATATATGTCACATAACTTTTATATATTGACTTTTAAACTTCGCCCATTGATGCATTTGGTATGGTTGTTTGAATGAAAAAGTATCAAATCCATACTCAGTTTTGGCAGTCACTGTAGAAGTCACTCAATCAAATTGGTCAATATAAAACCATGAAAACTTGGTCCTTTACGGGTTAAACAAACATAAGCCTCAGCATAGGCTAAGATGTTCACATCCATAACATTCTTGAACATCACTAAACCCTAAACCCTGAAGTTTCAATTATTTATTGTTAAAATTTCCGATATAACCTACTGTCTTTAAGTCAAGCACTTTAGGGTTAAATACATCTCTCAATTGGCTTCCACGGCTAAGCAGAAAAGAAAAGTTGTGAGAGGTATCACTACAACGGAGAGATCAAAGCTATCAACAAGAGAAAATCAACAATGACAACTCTGTCACCATATGGTCTCAGATCAGATGACACGAACTCGATTCCGAAAGATCGATACATACACAGTAAGGTTCAACATCGGCACACTACTTCCCTCCCGGATGATAATTGGAAGAAACACTGCTCTAGTCACCCTAGTATCCTGCAGCTAGACGCAAGACAGCGGGTCACTAATACGCTACTCTCCCACTACCTCTAACAGACAATTCTAACACCCCTAAGCCAGTTGTTCACCCTGATCCCGTGCCTATTGTCCGCTCATTCTAATCCTGGAGTTATAAGCAAAGAGGTCGCGGTACAACTTCTCAGCATGACTGCATAAGCTTCCAATTCTCAGGTACAGAAGATACAGCTTAAGAAACTCTCTTGTCCAAAAAATCTTTCACAAAACTCCAGCTCGGCATAACAAAAAGCTAAAGGAGTGCTAATCATTTTGTGAAACTTCATTAAAACATATCTCCTGAGAACCTTAAAGAATCAAAATGATGAAGGACTGATCACATCATCTATTTTAAGAATCATCTTCACCACCTGGGTGGCAAGTAACACTTGTTGCTTCTTCCCAATCAAAGTCTCAAAAACGTTCTGCTCTCGCATATCATTTGTCCCAACGTCATTGCAGTCAATGCCCAGATGCGGATTCTGCTCCTGGAAAGGAAGGAAAATGATACTAAAATATTAGTTCTGAAACACGAGAGTTTTCTAACCTAAAAAAGTAACCATTAAGAAATCGCAGAAATGAAGATAAAGGAAAGAAAGTTGCTGCCTCAATAAAAACAAGAAGTATGTTTTCCCTATTAATTCTTTTAACTTTATTGAGATCAGACAGGATAAAAACATCTTTGCCTCACCTTCACTTGCTGAGCTTTCACGGCTGTTAATGTGTTGATTGGCTGCAGACCACTATTCTCTGCCAGAGCCATGGGGACCATGTCTAGCGCATCTGCAAATGCTCGCATTGCATACTGCAGACAAGATTAAAACATGGTCAACACCAGAGTTGGACTGACATCAACGGGGGCTCACCAAAATCAGAAAACCAGAGAAATGAGAGAAAGTGGACGTCGTAAGAATATCTGAAATGAGCCAGTATCCAAGACTTCCCTGTAGGAACATCCCACAACAACAATGATGATCGCTATTCATCAAACAAATTGTAAAAAGTACCCGGAACCTTGTGGACACTCAGAGTCCAGAAGATAGCAAAAGCTAAGTACACGGCAGAGTCTACGCATTCAAATCTGACAACTAAGGAGCCTTGCATATCAGAAGTGAATTGACTGAACCTGCTCAACACCAGATATTTTGTCAGCAGCAGCTTCAACAGCCAGAGAGCACGAAATTTCAGCAGCACCGCCACCATATACGATAGCTTTGTCCCGGATCAGATTACGAGCCACACACAAAGCATCATGCAAACTCCTTTTGGTTTCCTCGATCATCATTTTGTTCCCTGTTCACGACATGGACAATTAAAAAGAAATATCAAATCAAGGTCACTTTAAAAGTAAGAGAAACATCCTCCACCTTTCAAACAGACACTGCACTCTAAGCATGCTCAATGACCTAAAAAAGAAAGTGAACTGACTCTGGTACTTGGAAATCTTAATTTTAAGAAAAACTTACCCCCACGAATAAATATAGTGACAGCTCTGGAATTTGCACATTGCTCAATGTAAAGCATACGGTCTTTAGTAGTTCCAAAACCTTTCTCCCTCACAAGACCAGCCGTCCCAAGCTTGTCAGATGTGAGTTCTTTGAATCTTGGAACAATACGACCACCTGGAAGAGTGCAACAAGCCACACGTAAATAAGAATATAAAACGATATTCTTAATAATAAAACTAGACAGCTTAGCCAGAAGTAAAACAGAACGTGAAAAAAAGCTATCGTATTCCTTAAAAACAATCCGGAAGTATTTCAACACCTGTAGCAATGGCAATGAGTTCCAGCTCTACGCCTCCAACCCAACGAACCGCTGGCAGATTTTGGTGCATCAACAGATGGTTTGCTTCATCATCGAAACCCCATTGACAAATGACTAGCGTGGCCCCAGCATCCTGTAACACACAAAATCCTTGAAAAATTAAGTCCAAATATAAAACCGGTGTCGGAACTACATCTGGGGTACAGCTTCCAGGTAAAGCTGGAGAAGCTAGGCCCCAAAACTGGGACACTTCGGCATGGGATATTGTCCACCATTTCATAATTATGGCCTTTATTCTTAAGGAACATTTTACAACTATAATTCTTGCTTGTCAAAATGCGGCACAACTAAGCATATTCAAAACGGTCAGCAATTACCCCCATACGTCCATGACTACCAGACAAAATTGAACCAATAAAAGACTACAAATATTGACAAGAATGATGAAAAGCTGGAAGTTGATGGAGAAGTCAACCTTGCACTGCTGCACCATCTCGTTAAAGTATGTCTTCTCAGCCGCTTGTAAGGCCTCGAATTTCTCTACTGAATCGATATCCACTTTATGCTTGGTCTTAGGCTTTGGGGGTTCGAATGGGCAAGTCAGGATAGCAATTTTCGCGTTTCGGATTTCTTTAGGCATTTGAGGATGACTCATGTCCTTATCAACAACTATACCATACACAAGTTCAGTATCTTCTAGTCTACCACCAACTTTCCCTTCCACTTTGATAAGATCAAGATTGACGTCTGATCTTTCAAGATCAGCTACCGCAAGGACAGCCTTCACTGCAATTTCTGCTAACTGCCGCTTACAACGGCCCACTCTACAAACAGACACAGCAAAGTTGTCAAACCTGAAGATGGTTCATGGGACAAAACAAAATAGAACGTACGCAAAGTGATATACGATGCATTAAGATTTTAATTCAGCTGAAATTGTGAAACCATAAGAGGATTTCGGAACATAGCAGCAACACTCCCTTAAATATCACTACAAGGGACCCCATCATCTAACAATTTGAACACAGCAGCGTACTGACCTAAGATGAGATGGTTGGTTAATAATAAATAAACCGACAGGGTAGAAAATCCTTGCTCACGAAACTAATGTTACAAAGGCCCAGCCAGCCTACCACATTATGAATTAAACATAAATGTTCTCATCTATGTCAATAGGACTAATGTAAAGACAGTAAAGGACAATATTTTGAACGAACTTCATTCAACTGCAACATGTTAGTCCTGGCAACAGGCATCAATTTGGCGCAATCCCAAAGACCAAGGCATCGGAAGATACCTCCCATCATATTATAAAAGACTAACAAAAAAGTATCAAAGAAGCACAAAGGGGGGAGATCCACACATTTTTGAAGACAGCGTGGTCATGCATGTTTGCACAAGAGGTTCAATGTTGTCAAGACTGAAGTCAAAAGTATGTCCAATGTCAGTAAGGTGATCCACTGCCAGCTTAGACGCCATTTCGTAACCCTCTGCCACACGGATGGGGTGAATCCCTCTCTCCAGTAAAACCTCTGCTTGCTCCAGTAGAGCTCCCGCAAGTACAACAACACCCGTTGTTCCGTCCCCGATTTCATAGTCTTGGCTCCTAGAAAGCTCCACCATCAATTTCCCAATTTGATTCTCAATTTCCATTTGCTCCAAGATAGTTGCCCCATCATTTGCTGCAGAAGTTGACAACCCAAAATGTGAGTTGTTGACGCCGCAAGGAGGAGCAAGTAACAAATACGGTAGAAAACATTGCTGATTTGAAGAGAAAGTAAACAAATTGCAGCAATGCCCTCCCCCTCGATATATGGCTCGCAGTTTTAAATAACTTAATAGATAACGATAACAGTATCAGGAGAAAAGACAGATGATGAAGCCAAGGGAGCGATCGATCCAGCGAGCAATCACTTCTTCTGCAATGCGATCGGGGTAAAAACAGTGACGAGGGAGGGGGAGTACTCACTGATCGTCACGTCGCCGTCAGGGCTCTGGAGCATCTTGTCCATTCCGTTGGGACCGAGGGAAGTGCGAAGAACGCGGGCGACCGCCTTGGCAGCCATGATGTTGGCCTTCTGGGCGTCGAGACCACGGACGCGGGCCTTCGTCTCCTGGTCGCGGATGATTATGAAGGGACGACCATACTCGTCAAAGGCAAGCGCCATGGCGAACGTCAACAGGACAGAGCCCTAAAAGAAGCACAAAGAAGGAAACACACGCACAACATCAGGGACGTTATTTTGACCTGTACCGTTACTTCCAACAGCAACGTCAGAACTCCATACCAATCTTTGCCTCGCAGCTCTGAACATCCTAAAACCTCGCGACAGGAACCAGAACAAACATGCCGCCACATGATCGAACCTCCGACATTAGCGAGCATCGCGATATCACTCCAGTTGCTACGGGACGGTAATATGCTGACATTGATCACAACGAGGACTTGCTTGCCTTGTCCTGGAAGGCAAGACAAGCAAGTCCTCCAAGAGTGCTCATGGACCCTTCTCAAACCTCAGCAGCTAGGGTAAAACAATAACTTACGCAGAATGGAGGCCCAAGCGGACAATGAATGGGATGCCAAGGAAAACCCTAAACCCATGCAGATCAGGAGAGAAAAAGAGGCGAGAACGAGAAGGAATGCATGAAGCGATGAAGGGAGAAAGGAACCTGTGAACGGCGATGGCGATGGCGATGACGCTAGAGCTTCGAGAGACAGAGGCTGCAGGGACTGTGAAACCAGAACAGCGAGATGGTTTCGTCGTTAAGGTAACAGCCTTCCCCTAAGTCCCGCAGGCCGAAGTCCCTCAGGCCGGAGAGTGTCTTGGCCTTCACCCCATCTGAACCCTAATTTCATGCACGGGCAGCCCCTGCTCTGCCCGGCCCTCGCCTCTTGCTGAGCACCAACACGGGTCTACCTGAAGCCTGAAATTTTAACCCTTAACCCCTAACTAACAAGACGTGTGGTCCCCAAAGAATCACCCACAAAATCATGTAGTGAAGAAAATTGGAACCATAATAAGGATCAAATTTTGTTTTATTAATTAGTTTGTATCTTTAAAACATTGAAAATAACTATAATAGGTGCAACAATGTAGATTATCTTTAGAATATTTGTAATGAATGCTTAATTTCTAAATCCATTTGACTTACAAAATATGTTGCATCTCTTTTTCCTTATCCATGCTATTAATTGCAATATTTACACACACATATAAAGTCGTTATGTCTAATTGCAATGTTACATATATATATATATATATATATATATATATATATATATATATATATATTCAACTCTTTTTAAAGATTTTGTTGGGTAGTCATTACACTAGATGATTGGATTATTTCATGCAATACTACATTTAAAACGGGTCCAGCTGAGGTTCAAAAATAACTCTTTAATGTTTAATCCTTCTTTGAAATTTTGCACATTTTTGCTTATATCTTTAACCTTTAAAATGACACAACCTCCAATGACCAAAGTAGTCACCAAAGTGTTCCAATTAATCAATCAATAGGTGCGTTCTTTGTTTCTAGAGTGAACGATGAAATCATCCATCAACTACTTTTCGGCCTCAAAGTCCTTTAAGGGTTAAATAAACACATTATTAAATTCAATTTCATCAAAGTTCTTATAATGAAAGGTTGTTTCTAAAGATTCAAATATTAGTTTGGATGAATGGAAAATTATTTGGATTAAATGCTACCTCAAAGTACTCTATTCTTCATCCACAATATGGACTTTGGGACCCTTAGGCTCCAAGTGAGGCACTCCTGAATCCTAGTACACATTCTAAGACCGTGATTTTTCTTGGTTCCTTTAGCGGGGACCGTCAACTTTTCCTATTAAATCAGAGAGACCAACAATCCTATGAGTTCTTTTAACAGCAGTCAATGACACTACAATCTGGATAGTTGCTGGAATTCTCATAAAATCCAAATCTCTGGCTGGCAAGGTTCCAAAATCGGTTCATTTTTTAGCATGCTAGAGCTTCCTGAAGTTGATGAACTTTCTAGTTACTGTGATTTTTTGATATTTTTCATACCCAGTGAAAATTGACTGGAAAATTCGTAAAGTTCCTGTACCCGACTGTACATTGCGACAAGATCAAGCAATTGGCAACATTCAATTTTGTTGGGGTGGCTATAGTTTCCCATTGTTATGTATGCTTGTGGTTCCACTCTGAGAGAAGACACAATTAACCCCTAAAAGCCCGTTGTCCCTTCGGGGGACAAATGCGTTTTCGGGCAGGTACCTACGGGCTGAAATTGTGTTCTGATTTTTTGAAATTTTTTTAGGAGATAGAAAAATTGATAAGCTTTGTGGGAATATAATTTTTTTCTCAATCGGTGCCCAGGAAAAAAAGTTATGACCAAATAAGCTCAAAATAGGGGACGGGGGGCAGCCCGGGCAGCAAAAAAAAAATGGACAAAAATTTGAATTTTTTTTTTAGTATTTTTTTTCTCATAGATTATATTTTTGTCTATCTGGAAAGCTTTGATTCATTTCATTTGGATATGTTATGAGAAAGTTATGGACATTCTTGTTTTTCGGGCAGTTTGAGCATCTTCTTGAAAAAAATAACTTGTAGGACTCATTTCTGAATGCAATTTTTCAATTTTTTCAATTTTTTTTTTTGGCATGGTTTAGTTTACTTGCTAGAACAATCTCACCATTGGGATTAGTGCATTTTAATTCCATCTAAGAGATATTAATATTTTAGATTTTCCTTCTATCTTATCCGTACTTCTACTTAACAATTTTTTTAAGAATGAAAATTGTTTTTTTTTATTGTTTTTTTCCCCCTAGACTCTCAACTCAATTCTCCACTATAAAGATTTAAAGCTCAAAACACTGTAGTGCAAAAAATTTAAGGTAAAAATGTTTAAAGTCAAAAAATCTGGTCCCGCAATGTGCTGAAAAACTTGTTTTTTCCACTTTAAACGCAGATATCTTGCAATCTGTGCGGTTTAAAATTCTGAAATTTTTTGTCCACACATTCTCATACCAATTAGGTGTAAGATCCTACGGTTAGATGTGGAAAAAAAACAATTTGAATTTTTTTTTACTTTTAACTATGGAAATGGCAGTTTTGAGTGTTTTTTGGCAGAAAAAAGGCCTTGGGCCTTTAGGGGTTAATAATTTAACCACACCTGAATGCGATACTTTGAGCTTCTAGACTGATGAAATTTTTATTGATCCTTGATAGGAATTTCTGAAGGTAATTGCAATGCACCAAAGTATTTGCTTGACTCGTTTGAGTCGTCAGCTAGGCAGCAATGAAAGGGATGACGAACCCTGTGTACTCGAAAGTGGCCGAACCGGTGAGGAGACGGTCCTGGTTCTTGAACTTCTCCGTCAATCCTTTCACAATGAAGCCACACTCCACGAAATCGCCATAGCCGATGCCCGATGCATACCCCGAGTGGTCATACTTGTGCACCGGCATGTCCAACACTTGCGGAGGAATGGCGAAGTGGAAGCTCAAGAGCGCTTGCTGAAGCTCCAGCAAACCCTAATCACGCCGGCGTCCCCCGACGCTCCCCGCTCCCGACGTTCCCCTTGGGCGCCAAAGTTCCCCTCATTGGGAACGTCACCCTTTCTTGTAGGGGACCTTAAAAAGCCCAAGGGGTTCGGACAAAACGCAAATTAATGTTATATAATATAGGGGAGGCAACCCATTTCTGACCACTTAAAGAGGGTGATTTCTTCCAGGGAAATTCTTCCCCATGTGCAGAAATAGAGTTTGGACAGTTTCCAGAATTTTCAGATTTTTTGTCTCAAAACAAAATTAATATGAATTAATCAGTTGGAGACTGTGTCCATCCCATGTTGGTGATATAGGTCTTGCTATTTTTGACGAAGGATTGGTTGCAAAATCAACCAAAAGTTGGTTGCAATATTGAGAGTCTTTAAGCCAATCATAATGCGCCACAATTGCCTTGGGAACCGTGCCATAACTAATCATTGTTCTTCTCTCCCTTCACAGAAAGAGACAAGTCTACTTTGCGAGAATGGGATGCTGATTAGGGATTGGGTTGCCTCTCCTAGGTTCTATAAATTTTTTGAAATTTGCATCAACAAAGATAATGTGAAGCACAAAAAGTAAAAAGTATCTACACGGTTGAAATTATAAAACTATTTTTAGATTTTCTTCAAATGAATTTTGAAGATATGACTTCAAAAATTCACCAAAAATACAATTTCCATCTTTAGCATTTGAATTTTTTTTTCATTGGTAAAAAGTGTGGTTTCGATTGATTTGTGAAAATAGGCATAAGATCTAGTAATGAGAAAACCAACACTTTTTTCAAATAGTAATTTTTTCAACATTTAGGCAAATTCTAAACACTTTGTGCTATTTTTCTTAAAAATTTTGTTTGACCATAGCAATCTTAGTTTGAATATAAATATTGAAAGACAACCCAATCGTTTTTAAATGAAAAAAAAATTGAAAAAGTTTTTTTCCACTTGAAAATTCTAACCAAAGTTGGGGCAGCGACCAAAAAATGGTCGCTTGAATGCTTAAAGGTTAAGCACTCCGACGTCCATATTTTGGACAATGAACAAAGGGCTTGCAAGCGCAATTTAGTCCAACTAACTTTTGCTCATCCAATGTAATATTTGAATCTTGAGAAGACAACCTTTTTTAATGACCAATTGCATGAAACTGCAGAAATTGATATTTTTGTATTAAGATATAAACAAAAATGTGCAAAAATTCAAAGAAAGATTGAGGTGTTAAGGGATGAAAAACCCAAAGAACAATGTCTATAAAAGTGCCTCACTCTAAATCCTCCATTTTTTTGCTATTTATGAGTGAAATTTTTTTTTCACAAATTAAATCACATGTTCTAATATTTGCCATAAAGTTTTCAAATTTTATTGTATAAATTTAAAGTTACCTTGAACTTTTGAAGGAAAAAGGAAGGAAATTTAAATCAAATACAAATCATGATAAAAAAAGACCAAAATTTTCATTACAGAAGTACTCTGTACATTATAGTGTAGAATATTGCAATATATAGAAGATTTTTGAGCCATTCCATATTTAGAAACATGATTATTGATTCAAACTTCACTAAAATGCTTATTTTAACCCCTAAGCACTCAAATGGGTCGCTGCTCAACTTTGGGCAGATTTTTCGGGCAAAAGAAAACATTTCATATTTTAAAAAAAAAAATTGGGTCGTCTTTCAATATTTATATTCAAAACTAAGATCACTACGGTCAAACAGAACTTATTCACTAGAAGAAACCCACGTTGGTCTAAACAAAAAATGTGGGCTGAAATTTGTTGAGAACCATGTTTCCAATACTGGAATCCCAGAATTTTGCGTTGGAAATATGGTTCTCAACAAATTTCAGCCCACATTTTTTTGTTTAGACCAACGCGGGTTTCTTCTAGTGATTAGAGAAATAGCACAAAGAGTTTAGTATTTGCCTAGTGTTGAAAAACTTACTATTTGGGAAAAGTATTGGTACTTTCATGACTAGATTTAATGCATTTTTTTACAAATCAATAGAAACCACAATTTTGACCAGTCAAACAAAAATTCAAATGCTAAAGATAGAAATTCTATTTTTGGCAAATTTTTGAAGTTATATCTTCAAAATTCATTTAAAGAAAATGAAAAATAATTTTATAATTTTAACTGTATGGATATTTTCTACTTTTTATGCTTCACATTATCTTCTTTGATGCAAACTTCAAAAAAGTTATAGAACTTATATTTTATAACACATTTATGTTTTGTCCAAACCCCTTGGGCTTTTAGGGGTTAACCCCTAAGGACCCAAGGCCTTTTTTTTTGCCAAAAAACCATCAAAACTGTCTTTTCTATAGCAAGGAGTAAAAAAAATGAAAAATGTTTTTTTTACACATCTAACCGTAGGATCTTACACCTAACTAGTATGAGAATGTGTGGAAAAGATTTCAGAATTTTTGACTGCTCAGATTGCAAGATTTCTGCGTTTAAAGTGGGAAAAACAAGTATTTCAGCACATTGCGGGACTAGATTTTTTGACTTTAAACATTTTGCACTTAAAATTTTTGCACTACAAAGTTTTGTGCTTTAAATCTTTATAGTGGAGAATTGAGTTGAGAGTCTAGGGAAGAAAAAAAATATTCAAAAAAACTTAATTATCATTCCTAAAAAATTTATTAAGTAGAAGTAGGTACAAGATAGAAGGAAAATCTAAAATATTAATATATTTTAGACGGAATTAAAATACACTAATCCCAATGGTGAGATTGTTCTAGCAAGTAAACTAATCTATGAGAAATTTTTTTTTTTTTAAATTGTAAAAATAGCATTTAGAAATGAATCCTACAAGTTATTTTTTTCAAGAAGATGCTCTAACTACCCGAAAAACAAGAATGTCCATAACTTTCTCATAACAAATCCAAATGAAATGAATCAAAGCTTTCCAGATCAATGGTGCTAGTATGTGAGCCCAAGAATGCGAGCTTGTGAGCATTGAGCCTACAATATAGGTACCTATAATATAGATACCACACACTTAGAGGGTGTATGTATCATAAACACCTATAATATAGGTATTTGTAACATATACATTCTATAATCATAGATGGTTTTCATAGTATATACACCTATATCATAGGTGTGTAGTATTCTAAGCTCATAGGCTCACACTCCTATACTCACATAATAGCAATTGTGCTTTCCAGATGGACAAAAATATAATCTACAAGAAAAAAAATATTAAAAAAAAATCAAATTTTTGCCAAATTTTTCTTGCTGCCCGGACTGCCCAGTTACGAAAAAAAGTAACATTATTTGGCCACAATTTTTGACTCCTATTTCCAAATGTCCTAAAATTTAGTGCATATGAAAGGTATTCCTCACGCCCACCTTCTATTAAAATTTCAGCTTAAAATATGGAAATCTCTAGTCACACGGACCTGCCCAAAATTTCTATATGGCCCAAAACCGCATGCCAGTCCTTTAGGGGTTGAGGAATTTTTCAAAAATTTCAAGTGGAATTGAAGTTGCACTTCAAAAGCTTCATTTTGTTAGATTTGCTTAGAAGCAGAAGAAATTGATTTGAATGTCAAAATCAAGTTTTAAGGGAAAACAAAGCTCAAAGCATCGAAAGACATTAGATATTGTACCAGTTTCTTGATAAGCTACCGCACTCAAAATCAAATAGCTAAAATGTCTTGAATATCATCACAAAGTTTAGACCCTACGATTTGGCAGCAATTATCGTGCGGTTATCATTGTTTCATAGGTTCGTACCATAATCGCACTGACTCAGTGTATTTTTACGCACTGAATCAGTGCGAAAACAATGAATATCAATAGCGTATGATTTATGTACTTTAACTATACAATTGTTGTGTCAAAACTGCACAACAATCATATAGTTAAAGTACATAAACCGTACGCTATTGATATTCATTGTTTTCGCACTGATTCAGTGCGTAAAAATACACTGAGTTCGTGCGATTATGGTACGAACCCATGAAACAACAATAACCGCACGATAATTGTTGCCAAATCGTAGGGTCTAAACTTTGTGATGATAACTCAGTAATGTGGACATAGCATGAATAAAGTTGCATACCAAAAATTGAATGAAAATCATTCATTCTTCAATATGCACAAAGCCTAGTTGACCTTTTGATGGATACAAAACGACCTTGGCATCATTCTAGGGTTAAAGAGGAAATTGGGATTGCTCATCCAATCTTGTAGCAAATTTGTTGAAAGTCTATTGAAAGTGGTTAAAAATTGTACTATAGATATCAAAATAACAAAAAAAGATAAAAAAATGTACCAAAATTGGAAGCTAGTTCTGGACAAACCCTAAGGAACACTCGTAGAAGAAAAAAAGGTTGGGCTTCCTTCCATTCCTACCATCTAAAGAAGAAATAGAGCTTTATCCCTAAGAACTAGCTAACATTAATATCAAGGAAAATACAACTTTTGGGTAAAAATAATCATCCCTAAATCGAGAGATCAAGGAACCAAATTTTTCCTTCCTCTGATGACAACCCTCCATCACAAGGTATCACACTAAGGGAAAATTTATATCAATAAGGCCTCTTTACACTAGAATGAGAAGTTGTGGATAGTAAGCTTTCAATCAATGAGAGCTTCCAAAATTGTTAAGACCAAGGAATGTAAGTTTATACTCAAAATTTAAGGTTCAAGGAAAAGAATGATATAGACAATACTTTTGTCATCCTTGATACAAAATTGCATAAGTTTTGAGCTCCCCCAAATTGTAGTTTTTATAAAGGTCACTGTAATTTTTGAAGATTGGTAGTTTTTTGATGAAATTGAGGATGACAACTTTTGTTTTTGGATTTTTTGGGCCACTTATATGCATCATGAACTCCAGTCTTCAAACAAAAAATTTGATTCTTAAAATGCATTATACAGTTGTAAAATATAAATTGAATTGTATTGCCCTATTCAACTAATATTTCAAATGCAAGGGCATTAAGATATAACAATGGTCCGTATTACAACCTATACTCTCTCTATAATGGCTAATGCAATTCTATGCTCTCAATTCCAAAAAAAATTCAAATATTGTGGAAACCAACATCATTTGCATGTTTATCAAATTGTTGATATTTTTAATTCTACAAATGCCAATTTCCTTCAATTTTTCTGAACAACAATCTGAAATGATGTATACCAACATGCCAGGGCACAAAAAGTTTTTTCGGAGTTCTAAGAAAAAATTGACAAAAGATAAAGTAATTCCAAATCATGGTGAAAAAATTGAGTTTTAGACATGGCTAACTTTGAACTTAATTTTCTTTCAAATCACAACTAATTTTTTCTTCAAACTTCCATGGTAACGTGTACGATGTTGCACACTACAACTTTGTACATTGATACTATTGGTATAGCTATTTGAATGAAAACATTTCAGACTTGTACTCAGTTTTATTAGTGGTTGAACAAGTGATGACAAAGTATAAATTTTTGTTTGTGGATTAAAAGAAGTTTAGAATATAATTCAATGTAGGGAAGGATTTTTTCCCAAAGGTTGAGAATATAGTCACCTTCAAGGAGCAAGTAAGTGACAAGAAAGACCACAAAGACACCCTCTCCCTTGGATGTAATTCATCTCATTATTTCATCTCTATGGCTAATTGTTTTGAGGATTACCGGTATATTTTCTAGAATAAAATACAACTTGTAAGAATTCAAGGATTAGTACACCTTGGATAACATCTAGTGCATGGTTAAGATTTGCCTCTGCAATGCAAGATCTATCGTCTTGAGTTTTATATATTCTTTTAGGTGAAAATATATTCTAAAGTTGGAATAAATATTAAATCAATTGATATGGTTTTATAAGATCAATGGCTACTTTATGTTGTATCATTTTTGAAATAGAATTCATAACAATATTCCATCATTTACCTTTGTTCCTTCAATGTATAAGGAATATAGAATTTTTAAAATTTTCTGAATTTTTGAATTAGGATTTAAAATGGTTTTCCAATTATTTTTTAATATTTTACATCCAAAAACAAAATAATAATAATATAATAAACATCAGTACATGATTTTTTCTTGAGTTGAAAACTAAAATAAAATCAGATTTGATACAAATTTGATTGTAAACTATGTTTAACCCCTTAAGGACCATGAGTGGAGATTTTGAACAACGTATGATTAGAAACACATCCCAAACTCACCAAAATGCATTTTTTCATCCATCAATTTTTTTAAAAGATTCTTATATTAGTTCTTTAACATTTGTACAATATAGATTATGAAGATTTTGCTTTGCAAATATTCTATAATTCAAAGTCTATCGATAGGTCTAGCCTCAAAAAATAACTTTTTTTAGTTCAACAAATGACCCTTCAAAACGACTTGAATAAAAATAAATAAAATAAAATTCAAAAATCACTATGATTAGATTTTAGCATTTTGAACTTACATAAAAAAATTATTTTAAAAATCATAAATATTCAATCTACAATTGATTTCAGAAGGAATTTTCAATTTCCAACTTCAAATTTTATTGTAAAGTATTGGTTTGTGTAATAGTTGATCTAACCGTATGGACGTAATCTATAAATTTACAACTATAGTTTGAGAGTCATCATTAAAATATTGTTCTAAGTTGTATTTTATAATAGATCTTCACAATTTTGGAAATCTGAATAACCCCCTAGTCCTTTTGGGGATAATAGAAACAAATTTTCATCTTCACAATTGAAATTGGTTTTAAATTGCAAGCACATGCAGGCGAGCTCATATTTCTTAGAACCTTACATGCTAAATTTACCTTTAAATTCAATATAAATTAAAATAATTACATCATCAAATATAATAATCAGTTCGATATATCTTAAATTTTGAGATTTAGGATAGTATCACCATAATAATTTAATTATTTTGAACACTTTTTTTTGTAAGAATTCATTGGAATAATAACTTCAACTCTAAGTATATTAAAAATTTAATATAATATTTTGGTCACTATATAATGTACACTAAAAGAAATCAAATTAAATGAATATGTCAATTCCAAGAAGATATGATCAAAAAATAAATATATAATTTTAATATAATTTTTATTTATTTATTTATATACATTTTTTTAATTAAAACTTGTGAACATTGAATATGTGTATAGTTTTTTAAACATGAATATTAAAAAAACATGAGAAAAAACTTTGATAAAGAAAACTTTACTTTGCACTTTCAAGCATTGAAGTTTGAACATACCAGACAATATATAGATCTTCAAACAATTAAAGGTTATATATTCTTGTTTTTTTGTTTCATGGACATTCTAGCGACCATGTTTTTTTTTATAATAAAAAATATCATGGTAGTTTTTAGTTCTTAATTATCTTCAGTGTGGTTTTTGCTTGAAATTCTTAAAAAATGATGAAGGATTTTGAAATACCTTTCACCAAACTCTTATAATGATGAGTCCAAACAATATAATGGCATTCTTAAGAAGCAATGACATCCAAAGTACCTTCAATTATTTTGACAAGGGATGTAAAGGCAAATTGAATCGTGAAGAAGTCATTTGTGCCATGATATCCTTCTTTGGTACTCCTCCTTCTAAGGTAAAATAAAATTCCACTCCATGCATAATATTGATGACATTCAAATTTTATGCCAAAGCATTGTGTCATTTATCATGAGTTTTGTTTGAATGTATTTGGCATTGATATTCAAGAAAAAAAAAAGTTGTTGCCTCAAGTTGTAGCAATAAAAAAAAATATCATAATATCTCTAAGAATTCTCCAATTTTAAATAATAAAATATTAAAATAATACTATCTTAACAATTCTTATATTCATATTATATACATTAAAGACAAATTGATATATTTTTATCATTGATTGATATCATCACAATAAATTTAAATTTTAGCTCTTACTTATAAATTAAATAAAGTGACATATTTAAAACTTCTCTTTTAATACAAAATTTAAAGTCTTATAATACTAGAATTTTTTTGAAAATTTGCATACTATTGTACATCAATTTTTTTGTCATAATGCATTACAATGTTTTAAGAACTATAAAAATTACTACCACAAAACAAATATTTGAATTTGAGGTAGAAGAGAGTGATTTACAAACCATGTTCATCCAAAGTACATGACCATATTGCAAAGATTTATTAAAAGATTTGAGAAAAGATATCTATATGCTATAAAGAAATTTAAAAAAAAAAAAATAGTTGTAGTATGCAGGCACACTAAATTCAAAAATCACGTTGATAACAATAGGCTTTAAAATACTAGTGATTTGTTTTTTTATATCCATTTGATTTTAGATAGTAGGATATTTTGCATTCTTATATTTCAAAATGGAGTTGAAAACCTTGGACTAAATTTTTTTGGATTCAAAAAATCATTTTAAATTATTATTATTATTTTTAACTTTATACAAAACTTTATTTTTTACTAATTTCATGAATTGTATTTAGAAAATTAGATGGATTTTCTAATGTAGATTTTATTGCAAAATTAGTACAAATTGATTGACTTCCTATTTTGCAAGTGTATATTGGAAATTGATGTATTTGTGGTGTGCAATTGCCCTCCATAATAATATTGTAAGTGTATTCATTTTACCTTTTAAATATCATAGTACATCAAAAAAAAATTATAATATTTAAAATCGTTTAGTAGAAATATTATAACCGCACATAATTAATTGTTTTATCCAAAGCTAATCCATAAAGGTTGAATTAAAAGAAATGATGGAGATTGCAACTTTTGGATATGTTAGTTGGCCTCTCTTTGAAGCAATTGTTTCAAAAAAATTAGTAAGACACAACCTGGCTCCAATTGACCTTCAAATTATACGCATTGCTTTCAACATGTTCTGTAACAAAGGTGATGTTTGTTGAATCATAGTGTTATATAATACAATCAAAACTTTAAAACAAAATATTACCTTGAATATTGTTATTTTTGTACATTCATTTTAATTGAAATGAATTCATTTAATACAATAAAGAATTATTACTACATATTAACAAATCATTTGATTATAATGTATGTAGAATGATTACAATAGATATTTATAATAAATTTGAATATTAACTTTGTATATTAATTTATAGATTCACTTCATCAAGAACTTATTTCAAGTCAATTATTTATGTCAATTACAAAAAAACATGCACCATATCTTAATGAAGAATTTATAAGCAAAGCATTTTTAGAACTTGACTTAGATAAAGATGGATTTTTGAACTTTTTTGATTTTGCTGCAGCATTACGTTCAGATGTACCATAATATAAATCATTTAATTGTTCTATTTGAAGGTCATTTTGATGTCTTTGATACTGTTTCTTTATAAAAATAAATTTGGATATTATAGTTAATATTAAGTAAAACTAAAAACCTAATGATCTATTCAAAAAAATTATTTATTGAATTTTGCATTGATTCAAAAACTAATGTTCATTGAATTAGTTTTTATAGTTTATATTGGATCTTAAGCAACGAAAGTAATTTTAAATTAAATTATGAAATATTTCAAATCAAATGCATGAGAAGGTAATTTATAAAATACTTTAATAACTTCAAATCAAATAACCGCTACCGACCTACATTTAGCCTTTATGTGTTTATTACAATGAAGATATTACTTTATGTGAAAAAATCTTTAAGAAATAAAATAAAGATGCTAATTTTTTCAGATTTTTGGGAGGAAAAAACAAATTATTTTGATTTTTATGAGTAAATATTGTTATTTCTATTACAAAATCTATTTTGAAAAAAAATGAAGCTTAGAATGTGAAACAACATTTTGTAAATTAATTTCAAAAAACCATATTAATCCTAGCATGGAAACCTCCAGTGTAAATGTTATTGAATTTCAAAGTTTTTATGAACTAAAAAATTAGAAAATTACTAGTATTTTTATTTTATTATATTGTGGCAATGGCACAAGGCACACTAGTATGAAATATGAATGAAAAACAGATATTATTGAGTAATTTTGATTCTTATAACTTAGACCTAGCTTGTAAATCCAATAATTCATTGAAGTTTTGGATTTCTTTACATTTCAACATGGAATAGAAACAAATTTTATTAAGCGTCCATTTCCTAGTTTAAATCAGGTTCCAAAAATGAATATCTTCAAAGTTACAAATAAGTTTGACCTACGGTTTGACTATACTACATCTACATTTTGGATGTAGGGATCTTAGGGGGGCAATATCAATGGTAGACGATAATTGAAAATCATTGTGTATCCAAATACACGTGATTCAAACAAACAAATTTATGTATTGAAATTTTTTCAAACTGATATATATTTTTTCAAATAGGTTAAGAGTTGAAAAGTTGTGATTTGCTTAAGGTTTGATGTTGCGGTTCTATATATTAATCTTAATTTGAAATTTGAAGAAACCCACAAAATTTGTTTATTTCAGTGGTGATTGTTTGGTTCAATGATTGTTGAAATTTTTAAGCAAGATTTATGGGATTTATAACTACTTGAATCTCTACAACTCAAGATTGAAAATAACCTCTTGAATCTCCACAACTCAAGCTTGAAAAATAGATTGAAGAAATTAACATCATCACATGTTCTAAAAGTTAACCTATTATGTACTCTATTTTCACCATCCATTACGATTTAAATAGGAAAAAGGGGATTGTTAATCAAATGTTAGGAAATCCTAAGAGACAAATAAAAAAGTGATGTTTACTAAAATCGTGCTATTATACTTTGCTCATTTTTTTAATTTTTAACTTTATAAGGTGATAATTGAAAATATCAATTAAAATGGATTTTTTTGTATTGGATCACTAAGTGGCCTTCACATACAAATTGCATAACAGAGTTGGCCTATAAAATTAACTAAGGTAGGAGGTCTATAAAGTATCCATTTAAGAGTTAAATTGGAAGGAATAAACTTCTTGAAATATTTTCAATAAATTTTCTTTGAAAAACAAACCGAGAAAATAAATGGAATTGGCATCTAATTCAAGTTGTTTCATACTTTTTGGAGCTTTGTGGAATTAGTTATGATTTTTTGAAGTTGAAGTGCAATGGACTCTAAAATTGCCCACCTCCCGAAAGATGAACTATATATACACATTCTTGGTATAATGAAAAAGCAATATATAAAAATAGTGTACATTTAAAGAGGTAGGCAATTTTAGACCCCAAGTACTTTATGTACGGACCTGTTCCCTTACCATGAGTCACTTACTGTAGAAGATGAGAGGTTTCAAGTTTGACTTTTGTGGCCATAGATAGCCAATCCACCCTATCTATCTAATTTGGATTATTTTCAATCATTCATGTTTAAAGCAAAACTAATAGATTTTACCCAAGTAGTAAAACTTTGAAGTCATTTAAAGATTTTTTAATAGAATTTTAAGTTGTCAAATGACTTTTTTATAGAGTAATGAAGCCATATATTGATAGTGGCTACTTATTTGAGAGGTTTGTCATTCAAGAGACCTAATTCAAGACCCTCCAATTTTTCATATATGAGATCCTTTTTATTTTGCATATCTAGATCCCAAAACAAAGGATATGGGCCATGGGATACATGTATCTATATTTGTATTAGCCTATTAGTATTAGTGTATATAACCACAATATCTATAACTAGTGTATCTATATTTGTATGTATATCCACCATATATTGTACCCATATCCATGTATTTGATGTGTCCAAATTAAAAAAATTCAAGATCTATTTTGAGGAGGGTGCTTGATATTTTTGAGGTGTATGTGGTTGGTCTTTTCAAGTGGATAGTAATGAAGCAATTTCATACTTCTCCTTGCTTGATGAATTTGAGTTTAATGAGAACATTAATTGATAAAATAAAGTATGCTACATTGAGATTGATATAATTTGAATTGCATTGCAACACTAAATCCATTTTCAATTGAGTCAAAGTAGTTGCAGCGTTATCAAATTTTATAAATCCTAGATTGTAACGCAAAATCAACATAATTATTGCCATTGCACACGATGATTGAATCTTATCACAGAATCCAATGGAGGCCCAAACACATAAATTTGTCGCAATCATGAGTACATCCTAAATCCGAGTAGAGGAAATAGCTTTTGTCACTTCTCCAAACCTAATGCCATTCTTTGTATCATGGAAATTATGAAAAATCACTAGACGGCCCGGACAGGCTCACATTTCAGACGATTTGGACGGACCGGACAAATAATGTGACCACCTTAAAGTAATCACATTAGGCAAATTAGGGTAACTGGACGTCCCGGACAGGCGGATATATTGGACGATTTGGACGGAAGGTTCATCCAGTGTAACAACTATGACTTATTTTTTATGAAAAGCATGCTAAGTGAAGTAGTTTTCTATTTTGTTCTATACAAGATCAAGCCGATCCAAAAGAAATACGTTAAAGATCAAGGATTGCATTTGTTAATGATTTCTTGTCATTTATCGATCAAATTCACAGAACTGAACTCCAACGAAAATTTGACAAGAAATATATCACTAAAAAAAATTCGTCAAATTGGTTGGTAACCAAGAATTTTCATCGAATTGTGAAGAGTTTCTACATAACCAAAGTGATTCCAATGGCAAGTCGGCAAGTGATATTCTTCACATGTTTAATAGCCTATGCAACAAGAGGAATCGTAAGACCCTTCTTCACTTCTAGGAATATTCATATTGATTCCTATGAGATTATATTTATTTTGTTATTCCTTTAGTAAACCTTGCCATATTGAATTGATTTTTGACAAGATTAGCACATTTTAAGGAACTAAGAGCGGGACCAGGAGACTACTCCCAGGTGACGTGTGCTCAACAACCTTCTTGATCAATTCGGACTCCAGATCATCGGCCTTCTTGTTCAATTTGGACTCCAGAGTCTGCAGAACAAAACAGAAAATTCAGTTAGTGTGCTCTTCATCAAAAATAAGCATACTTATATACCACAAAATTCAAAGTATAATAAACAAATAAATTAAGAGGAGTTATATCTTATAGTTCAGATCCTGGACTTGGATTCGTGATGTCAAGGCTTGGAGGGTTTTCATCACGTCAGATATGTTGGCCACAACGTGGGAGGATCCACCTAGAACTTCTTCAGGTTGTGGCTGGCTGACAGATGAGATGTCACTTTGCTTTCTCTTCTTCTTCCCGCCAGCCATTGTCCGAAACCTACACCTCCACATAAACAAGTCCCAGTCAGTTCTCTAAATATCCTTCTCGCTCCACTACGTCAAAGAAACCCTAACATTCACTCCCAAACCTCGCCGAAACGAATCAAATCTCTCAATTTCCCTCAGATACCCGCATTACACCGGAGAATCAAAACCTTGAGCGCTGAAGCTCCGCAGAGAAAGATGGACAGCCCACGCAAATGCCCTCACACACACACACCACGTCGAGGAAACCCTAATATTCACTCCCAGACCTCGCCGAAACGAATCAAATCTCTCAATTTCCCTTAGACACCCGCATTACACCGGAGAATCAAAACCTTGAGCGCTGAAGCTCCGTAGAGAAAGATGGACAACTGAATTCTCCATGCTGAATTCTTCGCAACTTCCAAACCCTCGATCACACAAGAAGCGTTCAAATTGACAGACCTGATCAAAGGTTGCGGTTGGCCCCTCTAAGTGGCGGTGTGACTCCACGAATGGCCAAAATATGAACAACAGTAGTGTAGGTTTTAATGATGGAGCAAGGACTGAACCTCCCCAGGCCTGGAGCTCACGAGCGAGCAAAAGGAATGTTTGTCTCGCAGCTCTGTGACTTAGCACCAGTGCATGGGAAAACTTGGAAACCCTAATAATCTCTATATCTGCCCTAATTTGAAATATCCAAAACCGTCAATACAATATAAGCAATTCAGCAAAGTTGAAGGCACTTTTTCGTAAGACTAATACTTTTGTAGTATTAGCAATTGAAAATCATGAATTGTCACAAAAAAAAATGAATTTTTTTGGACGGATATGGCATGTAATTTCTATAAATTTTTGAAGTGGAAGCTCTCTAGACCATTGAAACTGTCACATAGGTGGACCTAAGAATTGAAATCCGAAAACATCAGTAGTGCATGAATGGATACACTTAAGAAAGGTAACAATTTCATGACACTTTAATTCAAGAACACTTCAATGGAAGTCTAGGGACACTTTGAAGGAAATCTATGGTGCATGAATGAATACAGGGACGCTTTTGGGTGTTTCTACCTTAGTTGCTTTAGAGTAAGGTAACTACACCTAAAATTGTACAAATAAGTGGTTCCCATTATTGTATTGAATTTTTTTGGTGAGACTTCTTGATAGTCCAAAGGGGATTCTAGATTCTCTTAAAATGCATTTTTTGGATTTGAATTGTCAAATTGTTCTTTGGTAGAGAATTTGTCTCTGTAGAGCATTATATAACTAACAAAATCAATTAAACAATTTCCAACTCTATAATTATAATTTCAAACAAATTACAGATGTAAGGGTTTAGAATATTTTGCAAATTTCTCTATAATCTTCACGTTTCAAACTTGCCATGATTGCAAAAGAAATTATGAGATTGTTAATCAAGTAATGCAATATTGTACAAGAGTATTAAAATTGATTTGTGCAAATTATTTCAATAACAAAATAGAAATCTGGTGATGCAAGTAATGCTTGTTCAATAAAAGTATGAGAGTGATCTTCAAACCAAAAATGAAAAATATGTTAGAAAGCAATTCTATTTATACATAAATACTAAGAAGATTTTAAAGTAAATGAAGAAAATAATGTAAAAGAAATAAATTAAATTAAAAAGTGTAAAATATAAAAGAAAGAAATTAAATTTTTATCAAAGGAAAATTAACTTTTTAATGCTTTTCAAAGTAAAGTGAACTTCAAAACTAATTTGCACAAATTATTTCAATAAAGGAATAGAAATTTGGGGATATCAAATATATCAATAAGAATAAAATAAAAAGTATGTATGTATGTGTGTATATATATAAATACATATGTACATATATATTTCAATTATACATTTAAATATAAACTTGGAATTTTATTGATTTAATTTTATTACTTGATATAAAATATTTTATATGAAAAAAAAAACTTTGTTTACTTTATTTGTTTAGTTAGGCATTTTATTTGGAAGTTTAAATGCACAATATATTGGTTTATGATAATTTGGCCAATACACATTTGTAACATTGTATTTTGTATTTTGACTTGGGATATTTGTCTAGATATGATCTATTAATGAATTTGCTTTAATAGTAGATGTTGATAGTTGTTGTTTGAAGTGGTGTTTAGACATTCATTAGGGGGCCTCCGGAAGACCGCAAGTTCTTGGACGCTAGGAACTGTGGAAACTTTATAGGAACATTGCCACATCATTGATCTAACGTGTTGAGAGACTCCCACGTCATAAATTAATTTTTAATTTTTTAATTTTTAATTTAAATTTAAATTTAAATTTAAATTTATTTTCATTAGATTTTATTTTTTATTTTTATTGTTAAAATATTTTGACACTATACAACAATTTTCAACAAGGGGAACATGGTTGATACGGCTTTCCATTGCCCTCAAATCTCCCCTAATGACTTGAATAAGTTGTTGAGAATTGTTGTCTTTTCTTTTTTCATACATAAATCTACATTAAAATCTCCAAGAATAAGAATAGGACATGTTAATGGCGCTTTAGTAATTCATTCTTTTATAATTTCAAGAAACATTGATATAGAAGTAGAATGAGATCAATAAATAGTTATTACATGAATAGCACTATGAGTGCTTTCATTAAATGTTGCTCCTATAAATTCCCATCGTGATTTTTTATTGTAGTTCTTAAATAAGTTATGTTTTTATTATATAGCAAAAGTAGACCATGTTTGTCAAATGTATGTATATAGTTGTACTTGGATGTATCTATAAACTGTGATACTTCTTTGATACAAAAAAACTTTGATCCTTCATAACTTTTGCATATGGACACATTTTTTTGTTCATTTTAATCTTTTTTCGTTTGCCAAAAAAATATAGGAAACTTTGACCAGTCTAATAATATTAACAATGCCTTTTGGGTGCTTCTACCTTTCTTTACCAAGTGAAGAAAAAAGAATTGCCCCCATCTCCAAGAGACTTCTACAAGGCTACTAAAAGTTACTAAAACAAAAAAGAATAAGGTAACTACACCTAATTTTGACCACTTTTTAAAACCGCATAGTCTAGATTCTTGTCTAAAATGTACTTCCACTATTCATGAGAGTTTATAGTTGGTTATCCCAAACCCTATTCTCAGCACTTTGAAAATTCATAGTTTAGTCAAACAATGTTAAAAAAATGCATTCTAAGAGTATTAAATTCACATCAAACACAAAATTTGGTCAAAGAACTCAAAATTTTCTTTGTAGTTGTATATCTTGGGATAAAATACCATAATGTACAATAAATTTTTGTGTGTTTTTCCAAATAAATATAGAAAATTAGTTGACTATGGTTATGTGCTTATAGTTGAAATTGCGATAAATTTTTCATTTTTTATTTTTTGGAATTTAAAAATTATATTAGAAATTGGGCTTTGTAAAATACATTTCATTAGTTGGGCTCAATTCAAGGAAAATCATTTCAATGGAAAAATTTGAGAACCAAGAGCGAAGAGCTAGAAGTTGCCATTATTTTCTATGAAGTAATCCGTGGATTCCACCCTAAAAAACAATTGTCCATCAAATAGACAAATGGAAATTGAAAAAAAATCCTAAGGAGTCAATTGTAAATTTATATTTTCCAAAATATTAATGCAAGGTGTAGACATATAATCCTACTGTGGCAACTGAAAGATTTTGATGATTGGGTGCTAATAATAATCTTATGTGATAACTGTCATTGTAGTAGCATAGACAACTTTGGGCAAGTTGTGCTAAAATCCTCTTTCACTTCTAAAATTTGGCTTACCTAGTATATATACAACATGATATAGTATGCAAATGTTCCAAAAATTCCTATCTTTGCTACAAAAATCTAATTCAAAGAGAATTCAAAGATCCTATTGATCCTATTGTGCAATGTGCAAATAGTTTTTCATTCTAACTTCAAATACTATAATCTTACAATCTATACATAGATGTAAAGTTATAAATTTTTTTTATTCATTTGCATAGTAATCTAGTAAAATTTTGAATGATTGAATTTTTTAAAACAAAATTCTTATATTTGTTGAATGCACTAGAAATTGACAATTTTGACAATTTAAGCTTGCAACATACCTTGTTTCTTAGGAATTAACCGTTCATCGCCTAAGGCCTATTTGAATTCAAGAACATCATAGCTTTTGAAGTATTATAGATCTCATTTTTGCTAAGTTGTAGAGATTTCAACCGTACAATCTTTTAGTGTATGTATTGTAGATGACGTGAAACAAATTTGGAGTCATTTGGTCACGTAGATTACAAGATAATAATGTTTTAGTGTTGAAAAAGGATATTGAAATCTTCCTAGTAACACATTTGGAGGTGAAATTCAATTTCTAAACCTACTCAAATGAATAAACTTTAATTTATAAAGTGATTCAAAACTAGCATACAAACAAAATTAGTGAAAGACTATATCATTGAATTGGCTCATTGTGTCTCCAAAATGGCATGGAAATGTTAAAGAAATAGCAAGAAAAGTTGCAAAAAACACATCTAAGGCTGAACCTCCTACTAAAGTGCTTCTCAATCACTCATAACTTTTTGGATTGAAATGAAATTTTAGTCACATGAACTAGACTAGTATGCGCAACTTTTTTTAAGAAAAAATTATTGGAAACTCACACTATATGAAGAAGAAACAAGTCGCCAAAGTTCATTATAATCCAAACATTCAAAACAGCTTGGATTGATATGAAAATTTTACCACAATAACTAGACTTCACTTAGTGGAAACATAACCCAACAGATTTTATTGAAAAACAACATCGGATGAAGGAGATACAAACCCCCAAAATTACAACCTTTAAATGCAGTTTGGTAAATTCTAATTGAACTTGTGAACTTCGATTGACTTCCAGAAAATTAATACGTCTTAGATTGATCTAAAAATTTAACACATAAACTAGACAAAAGAGCTCAAATTTTCCAACAAGTTTTATTGAATTTGGACATCGGATGTAAAAGTTACATCACTTTGAATTGGACTTGAAACTATGTGAGGTCACTTTTGGTCCCTTTAGGCGATGAAGGGTGAAGCAATTGGGTGATTGCAAGAAACACCTGTTAGTTTTGTTGTCTTTTGATTTTGGAACGCTATAATTTTGAATGATGAATCCAATGCCAAAAACAAAACATATAGTTTTTACATGTCTTGGTTAAGTTTGTATCCATTATTTTTCAAAAAAATTTAAAAATCATTTTATATTTAAAAGTCAATTTTGTTAATTTGTCACACTTTGACATTTAGGGATTTTTATACTATTGAGCAGTGTAAATTAATGATTTTTCAGCTAAATTTTTTGTGGTATATTCCTATAGTAGTCAAACATGTTTCTACCAAAGGGCATCTCAAAATACATTATTTCATGTCCTCCACGCTTGTACAAATAGGCCTCCCTTGCGCGTGCACTTCTAAACATTAGAGATGGTTTTGACCTAATTTTTTAAGTCAAATCTCATTACTAAGAAGTCCTTCCAAATGGACAATTTTTAGGTTTGTTGAAAATTGAGCCGGCCCGTCCGCCTTGGACTGATCAACTTCGGATCTCATGGGTTCACGGAGACGAGGTGAGCAAACTCTTCGGGACACCGTTTGGTATGGGCATCACCACATCCCCCTCTGTCGACGAATTTCTAATGGAGCGAATCCTTTTGAAGCTGCAGCATTGGTGTACCACCCACATCAACTCCACTGGTCGTAGTGTCATCGTGAATTGTGTTCTTTTAGCTTCAGTACTCTTCTTTGCATCAATTTCAGGGGGGGAACATTGGCCGGCATCAAGAAAGTCATGTCGGTCACAATGAATTTCATGTGGTCCGGATCAATGCATAGGGCTCGGATAAAGGTATCCCTGATCCAATGCTGTCCAGACTTTGAGGAAGGAGGAATCAATATAATCAATCCGCAGGACGCCCTTTTAGCCCTCATGGTGAAATAGGTCATCAAAGCAGCAGAGCCAAGTATCTCCAATCTGCACCATCTTCTCCGGCATAGGCTCAGCCACTTCCAGCCGTACTCAGGAGGACGGTGGGACCCTAGCCTAGACTATTTCATGATCCCACAATTTCAGGCGCATAAAGGATCCAAGGTAAGTTTGGATAGAGTTGAATCTTCTTGGAAAAAACTCCTACCAGGAATCGTCCACGTCCCTCCAGTGTCCCCGGAGGAAATAGGAGCGGAATCCTTCTGGTGGTCACCATACTTCCAGTCAATCGGTCCAGGATTTTCCAAAGCCAGAGCCTCGCAAACCTCGCAGCTCCACCGAAAAGGGTTGAAAAAAGTTAGAGATGCGCATGAGGATGGAAGATTCCTCTCGATATTTGAGGCCCAAACCAAGTTCGGATTGAAGGATGAGGAGTCCCAAGCTTGGCAGGCACTAATCTCCCAAATCGAGGCGCGGTGGGGCAGAAGCTTAACCGGCCCGCTTCCCAGAGCAGCGGAGGGTGAATGGATTGGCTGGTGTTAATCAGCTCTGGACTTATTGCCGAAGAAAGTTGTCCAATCCCCAAAAGGAGGTTCAATTCACATTGGCCCCCCAGCCAACACTTGGAGCCTCTCCGATGTTGTGCCCAAGATGGAGGTCCTGCCTCAATCGCGAATTCTCAGCCCCATGCCTCCTGATGAGGGCCCCAATCAAGAGAGAGGAATCTTCCACAGGGTAAGAGTCACGGCCACCTTCAGAGGCCCAAAGAAAATCCAAATTCTGTTTTTTCATGGCAGAGTCGACCAGCTGGACTGGGACCCAAGGAAGTATGCATGGAAAGTGGACGGATTAAAAACTCCACTAATGGAGTACTCGGCCAAGCTCGGTAGAACACTGCTCAAACGTGGCCACCAGGTCCCGAACCCAGTCACTCACTCGCAAATGGCCAGAAGCCCTACCTAGAGACTTCAACTTAAGATGGAAATCAGTATGGCCCAAGGAAAGAGCGCACAAAGAAGCGGGGCTTTTATGGTTAATCTGGCACAAGGCAGTAGCAGTCAATCATTGGAGAGGGAGGATCGACGACTCCATTGACACGAGTTGTCCAGTCTGCACCAGAAGATCGGAGGAGACGGTGCTACATCGCTTTTGGGAATGTCACGCTGCTCAAATTGCCTGGCAATGGGCAATACATATCTTGAACACGATGATTGCAGGAAGGGAAGCTCGAGGCCCTTGGCGTCCCTTAACATGGAGACAAGGCATTTTTTCTGTTAACATCCCCCGAAGATTCAACTCCATCAAGAGGGAGGGTATGGCTTGAAATTTGTACGGTCGTCCTCTGGTCCTAATGGATACAAAGAAACGACATGGTATTCAATCACAAAGCTTGGCCTCCAGAGAGACTTACTCAGCATATATGGAATGGGCTTATCGATTACGGGCGAGCGGAGTGGGACTCCATCAGCAAACCAGGGAGACGCGTAATGACTGCTCGTAGCGACCGAATTAACTCCTTCGTCAATCGGAGATGCAAATATGAAGTTCTAGCTACCATGGAGGCAGGTCAACCGCGATGGATGGCCTCAGGCCCCACCTCCGGCTTTGTATTCGAACCTCCTTGAATCTCTCCTCCGGCTGGTGATGCGCTTTCCCCCCTCTCACGGCCGGCCGTGAGAAGCGTCACGGCCTCTCCTATCGCTGAGCTGGTCCTGGTGGTTTGTTTTGTCTCTAGTCGGTCCTGTCCGTCCGTCGTCAGTTTGTCCTTGTCTGGTCTCAGTCCTCCCACCCAATGATCGGAAAAAACTGGCAGTTAGTTCAAAGTTAGCCGGTGGATTTTGGAAAAAAATCGGTTGCATTTGAAAATTAAAGGATGCTAAACCGGGAAGAAATTTCTAGGACCGGAAATCAACCGGTGCCACCTAAAATTTGAAGGATATTTGACCGCCTCCTTGGAATATTTGGGGGATTTCAACTGCCTTGTCAAAAAATTCAGTGGCTGATACTTGATTACTAATGTTTAGTTTCCTGGATAACACGATGTGTTGCATGCCGAGCCAATGGAACAGACGAAGGAACCATTAATAGCACAAGTTTGGTGACTTGAGATTGGTTGCTTTCCCGCTACAGCAATGAATTGGGCAACTAAAAAGGCTTAGATGAGGTAAGTTAGTCTGCTCTAGTGTTCTTACAGAGACCATTTAAGAGCTGATGGACTTTTGGGGGAAGCTAAGCTCCTTCAAACAATTTTCAGTAAATTTTTGTAGGAAGGAAAATGGAATTTGCATCTAATCCAAGTCTTTTCATATTTTTTGGACCTTCATGGAATTAGTTCCAAATTTTTGATGTTTCATGCAACCTTTTCATGTCCATCCTCAACTCCATATTACATGGGTTGAGAGGATCCTTGACCTTCAAATGGTGAAGGGCTTTGCCAAGTTCAATTCATTCAAGGGTTGCAATATTATTTAGTACTTTCATTTTTAAATTAACTTTCTATATATTATAAGAGTTTTGCAATTTAGCCGGTTCCAATTTCAATTTGGAGGAAATTAGCCGGTGAGAAATTGAAATTGGAGGAAATAAACCGGTACATTTTGTGATTCAAAGGATGCAACCGGTGCCCATTGAAAAAAACCCGGTGCATTTTCGTGGAAGGAGGAAATTAGCTGGAGGACCTCCAAAAATTTCCCGAACACTGCTCCCACCAGGCCACTTGTGGCTGGTGGTCTTGTATCCTTCTTTCAGCAATGAAATTCCGTTTCTTTTGTTTCAAAAAAAAAGAAAAAGAAAGGTACATCAACACATGAATCAACTCAGTCCAATTCCAAGCACCAATTAAGAAAACACGTTTGACACTTTGACAATTTAAGTAGAAGCATGAGCAAGATGGAAGGCAATCAATCGGTGCCAAAGACAATTAATATGAAAAAAGGAAAATCCAAAGGCTACAATAAGCCCAAATAAGATGCAAAGTTAAATAAGATTGCAAATTCTTATTTAATTTCTGGAGCACTGCTACTGACACTTTCTTATTTAATTATACAAAAAGAGTAATTTGTTCTCATGCAAATTATCTTTGTTTACTGGATAACTTATGCTAAGGTAGGAGGCTGTAAAACAGAGCGGGCATTTAGAATGGACCCTATAAATGGCTGGGAAATGGACATGAGTTGGTTCTGAAACTGACTAGTATAGTCATTGAATGAATCAAGGAAACAAGCATTTTTAATTGCAAGAGCCAATCATTCTCTTTGCTTTCCCCATTTTGATTTAGAATTGCAAGTGAACCGTTTATGAAAGACCTAGGGTCACAAATAGGGACCTATGACCCAACTCGTTTGAAAATTCATAAGTAATTCAAAAATGCTTGGAAAAAATACGAAACCACTTGGATTAGATTCCTCATCAATTTCTCTATGTCTGAAAAATGAGTTAAAAATATTCCCATCCAAGGAAATACATGAAAAAGGGGGACCAGCCCTTAGATGCTCCATTTCTGAGCCTCCTACCTTAGAATCACATTGCCATTTGGACTCTGTTCAATGTTTGCACTGAAGATTTTAACAGACCATCTGGTCACATGAGATTCTTTGTGAAGCCAGCTCAATGTGATTTTCTGGTCTGATTAATGATATCACATTTTTTTTAATAGCTAACTGAGTGGGTTTCAGTTATAGGGTTTAAGAATATAATGTTATTTTTTGTTCTGATGACAGATACTTGAAAAAAGAATATGATATTATTACCGTACTAAAAATTACATTTATGGTAAAACCTGATTTACATTTATCATTCAATTCATTCAAGTTCTCATAATTAAAAAATTCCACACTTTTCTTATAAACAAAACTAAAAATATAGATTTGAAAAAGAGATTTAAAAAGGAAAATGTTTTCTCAAATTGGGTGTTTTGTTGTGTGATTATTTTCAAACCCCTATATTCCTATAGTGACTAAGACCAAAACTATTTATTGCTTGAAATTCTTTAACCCCTAAATGCCCAAGGTACCAAATTTTGGTGTCGACGATACTTTGAAGTTAAATAAAACCTAACCAAATTACTATTTTTAGTAGATTATATTTTTGAAAAATTCTTTTTGAAGTCTAGTTTTAGCATCAAAAATTGATGCTAAAAATGATTGATTATGATTTTTCTATTCCAAGGTACCCCCCCCCCATTCCCAACCATTGCCCCATTTCCAACCTATAGGTGCAGATATTTTTGACCATGCTTAGAATGTTTTTTTTTTTCATTTTCAAGGTTGGAACTAATAAATACATGACACATGTTCCAAGTTGTGGAAAAAAAAGTAGAAAATAATGATTAAGTAAAAAGTTATTGAATGATCGAAATTGGAAGAGTCTACACATTGGCCATGGGTCTGGCGCACTTTTTGCCTTCCAAAATTCAAAGTAATTTCAATTCAAGTGATAAAATTATCAAATTTTTTGCAATCCATGTCATTTCTATCGATGTACCTCTAAAAAATAATTGTTTTGCCTTCACTACTTGAGATCATGTCAAAATTCCTTATTCAGTCAGTTATGGGGGGATACCTTAGATTTTGTACTAGGGTGTCCATTGCAATCTTGACTTTCTAAAATGTTGACAACTCTTGGAAATCATAACATTCAGTAGTACATATGAGTATTGCCTCCTCCCAAATGGATTGATGTGGAATATTCCACATCATATCAATAACTATTGAAACACTTGTCGAAATTGTCAAAGAGCTTGGAAAAGTAAGTAGGTCGCAACTGCAAAAAACCAATATGTTTAAAAGATTAGTTAGTGATAATCACGCACTGACTTGGATAACTTGAAGAAAATTAAAGTGTTTAAGTGCGCTATGGTTGGCTGGCTAAGTGCAGTAATTGAAATTGTTACGAATTAAAATTTACAGAGACCAATTAAACTTTCCCAATGCATGAAAGTGTCAAGCATGGATACTTGCACAAATCTGACACTTAGTTGGATAAGAGGCATGTGAAAAGAGGATTGAAAGACTTCAAATCACTTTCGCAGTTTTAATACCCTCATGATCAAGCATTATAATCTTTCTATCCATAAGTGATATTGTTGTGTTTTCTTTTCCTATGTGATCTCTAACATGTCTAATTTGAATTTGTAAGGTTACAATTCTAAAGAAATTGATACAACTTATCAAAATGTTAGCTTTTTGTTCAATTTAGAGCAAATTCCTAGAAGCTCAAAAAAGTCCGCTTGGGCATTTAGGGATTAAATTTTGATGAAATAAATGACAAATATTATGGGCCAGAAGAAATAGGAAGGGAAAATAAAAAGGTTCACAAAAGAAAACTCTCTCTTTTATTTTCAAAATTAAAAAAATAGGAAGACAAAGAAAAACATGCTTGTTTTTATGTTTTTTAACTGAGCATTAAAAAATCCAAAAGTACATGAATTGGAAATTTGGCCCTAGAATCCGACCAAAAGGCTTTACATTATCCCCTAAAGGAACAACATGCCTTTTTTGGCAACATAGAAATTTTGGATAGGTACGTGTGACTGGAGATTTGCACATTTTGAGCTAAAAATTTTACAGTTGGTGGGGACGAGGAATATCTTTCATATGCACCAAATTTCATGACATTTGGAAATACGAGTCAAAAGTTATGGCCTAATATGTTGTTTGTTTCTCAACTCAGGCAGTCCGGGCAGATAAAAAAAAACTTTTTTCAAAAACAAAAATTGAAATTGATTTATTAGATTTATATATATGTCGAAAGCTTTGAATCATTCCTTTCTGATCAATGAGTCAAACGTTTTGAGGATTTTTAGTTTGCGGGCAGTTATAGACTGTCTACTCTAAAATAAACTTTGAAGTTATTTATTTCACTCAATTTTCAATATTTTTCAAAAAAAATAAAATTGCAGGATGTTTATTACAACATTGCAACCATTGGGATTGGCATTTTTCAATTCCATAATTAACTTCTTAACAATGTAGTGTTTTGAACCATTCTCTACTTCTTTCTACTTACTATTTTTTTCCTATATGTTGTGCAATTCCAAATAATTTGAAAATTTTCAAGCATGTAGCCAACTTGCCTTGAAGAATGAATTCAAAGAAGCACAACCATTTTGGAATTTTTTTCATAATAATCTGACCTTGTGAAGTGCAGCTGCCCGGTTTTTTGCAGGGCCAAAAAAAGGACTTTTGCCACTTCAAAAGCTAATATCTTCCAATCTACACGACGAAGATTTCTGAAATTTTTTCCACATATTTTCAAACTAGAGTACTACAAGATCCTACGGTTATATGTGTCCAAAAATGATAATTTTCAAAATTTTGGGACTTGTACTAGAAATGGCAGTTTTGGAGCATTTTTGGTGAGAACATAGTCAAGGAACTTTAGGGGTTAACCCCTAAAAGAATCGTTGTCCCTTTGCAGGACAAATGGAATTTTGGGCAGGTACCTATGGGCTGAATTTTTGTCGTGATTTTTTGAAACCTTTTTTGAAGATAGAAAAACTGATAAGCTTTATGGAAATATAATTTTTTTCACAATCGGTGCCCAGGAACAATAGTTATGAAGAAATAAGCTCAAAACAAGGGACGGGAGGCAGCCCGGCAGCAAAAACAAATTTGCAAAAATTTGAATTTTTTTTTATATATTTTTGTTTCTCATAGATTATATTTTTGTCTATTTGGAAAGCTTTGATTCATTTCATTTGGGTTTGTTATGAGAAAATTATGGACATTCTTGTTTTTTGGGCAGTTAAAGCATCTTCTTGAAAAAAATAACTTGTAGGATTCATTTTTGAATGCAATTTTTCAAATTTTTCAAATTTTTTTTGCATTGTTTAGTTTACTTGCTAGAACAATCTCACCATTGGGATTAGTGCATTTTAATTCCATCTAAAATATATGAATATTTTAGATTTTCCTTCTATCTCGTACCTACTTCTAATTAAGTTAAAAATGTTTAAAGTCAAAAAATCTACTCTCGCAATGTGCTGAAAAACTTGTTTTTTTCACTTTAGATGCAGATATCTTGCAATCTGTGCAGTCAAAAATTCTAAAAAAAAATTCACACATTCTTATACTAGTTAGGTGTAAGATCTTAAGGTTAGATGTGCAAGAAAAAGATTTTTCAAATTTTTTTGCTCTTTGCTATAGAAATGGTAGTTTTGAGTGTTTTTTGGTAGAAAAAAGGCCTTGGGCCTCTAGGGGTTAACTGGGGCCAGATGGAAGAATTGGGGCCGGATTGAAGGTTGGATTGAATAAAAAACCGGCCGGCCTTCCACCTGGACCCAGGCCCAATATAAAGCCAGCCTTATAGTGAGTCCAAAAAACTCACCAACGTGAGATTTGCCGAGGGTAAGCCTCACCAAATAAGTTACGATGCATATGAAGGTGATAAGTGTAGAGTTTCCTTGGTAGAAACACTGCACCATACGTGAAATGGATGGAGTGGACTTCATCTTGAAAAATACCTTTATAGATACATATGGAATAGATATAAGGCAACAACCATCATAAAAGGTAGTTGCCAATGCAGATGGTAGAGTAGAAGATAGAGTTGGAAATAACAAAGACTTCTTCTCTCATTTGGGAGCCGAATCCAATAAGCTACTATAGAAAATCTCAAGAAACAAGGTGTATAGTAGAGATACAAGTGGAACCAAATGAAGGAATTAGCAATGGAGTTGTTAAGGCTAAAGAGCCTCCCTATTGTATTGGTGAAGTAATCCGGAAGTACCAAATATTGAGTTGCACAAAAAGAATCAATTATTTAACTAATAGAACTAAATAGCGTAATATTGCACTAGCACTTTAAGCTCCTAGTTCTTAAAAAAAGAATGGGGACTCAAAAAGGCCGACAGATCTAGACAAGCCATGCAAATTAAAAAATAATACCTTTTCCATCCCCAAAGTAATGTTCTTGTTGGACAAAATGTTTTGGATTAAGGCTGAAAATAACATTTTCAAAACTTGTTTTGCGCTGTAAATAGAGTTCGGTGCACTCCTAGTATCCTAGAAGCTTTGAATTTTTGAATCCTTTTTAAAGTGCAATTTTGAAGTATTGTAAAGCAAAAAGAATTGGGCATTTTCAAGGAGGACCAATGGGCACTTAATTGTTGAATGTGAGTTTGTCATTTTGTGGGTAGTTAGTATAGGCCCAAGACCATGTGTGAACCTCTGTTCAAGTGCAATTGCTAGGTGGTCAACACAATAAGATACTAAATTTGCACAACTAGAAGTTGGACCAATCTTTTTGTTGAAAGTTAATCCCAAAAGGACAGGCTAGTCATTGTAGAAATCAGACTTTTTGGTACCATATGAATAATTTGTTTAAAAAAATTCAAGGTCACTCATTGGAGGTCAAACATTTATGCAAGACCTTCCCTTTGTACACAAAATTCTAAAGATGAAACATCTACACTTTTGTCCTACGTAGAAGGATTCTCAATCTTCCATCGGACACTTAGTGTTCAAAAAGTCCTTCTAGGGGTACTATGAAATACTCTCTAGAATGTTTTACAAGTTAATATAATCTACTTTGTGGACAATGTACATAGAATTCAAGTCATGGCCCATAGATGGGATGGAATAGTTATTTATCTGATTTTTAGGAACTTTTTAATAGGTTTGATTCCTTTGATGAATAGGAAATAACCTTTCCTAAATGGAATTATTTTCTAAAGGGGTAAAAGTCATAATATACCAAATAGTTGTAGGCTAGGGATGGCACCTCTTTGTTAGAATTTTTTTCCTAAGAAAACAAAGTTTGTCATATATTAAAAATAATTTTTTTGCCAATAGTCTTTATTTTGCAATACAAAAATTTTGTTTTAAAAAAAAATCCTATAATTTTGAAAACTATATTTAGAATTTGTTTTTGCCAATCTTATCCTACAATTGTGGTAGCAAAAATATTGGAAATTTTTGAGGTGCCCTTGGACTATAAAAAATCCAAAGTGTAGACAAAAATTTTGTTGTGAAAAAGGATGAACGATGCTTCTTACTACACATCTTTTTTCCTAAAAGAATTGGCAAAAAATTGCAATTCTAATGAGTTTTCAAATTTACAAGCTTCTAGGTGGATGTTAACATGGGGCTATAAATTTTTCACTTTTGACTCTATAAATAATATCTAAAAATCATGTCTAACATCCTCTTTTTTTATTGAAAACTTCCAAAAAATTAAAGAAGTCATATATTATAGCATATTTTGGTTTCATTCAAAACCTCAAACAAAGAATCAAACTTCTCTTTAACACCTAAGAAAAAAACACTACAAGAAAAAGGGGCCCGAAAAATTGGGTTCAATTAATTCAACAGTTCTCTAAACATCAATCAAGATAATTTTGTTGATTTAGCCAAAAAATAAATTTGCTTAGTTGATTTGGCAATCCTTTAAACATCATTTTCATTTTTTGACATATTATAGTATTAGGGTAGGATTGGCAGAAAATAAAGATTTAAAAGTAAGCCAAATAATAAATATTCCAATTGATTCAATACATGTTGCAATAAAAATTTGAATGGTGCTTACCATGGTAGTAGTAGGGAAGGGAAGACAAGGTCTTTATACAAGTGAGGTGGTAGGAGGTAGGACAACCCATATGGGATATGTGAAGTGAAGATTAGTAGTTATAGTGAAGTCAAAAGTTAGAATTGTGGTTAAAATGTAGAATTTTAGACCTCATTTAGGCAGCGTTGAATAACTTTTTTCAATTTTTTTTTACTACATTAATGTGTAAAATCAAACTAACTTTCATTTCCAAAAATCCGTTTGAGATTTTGAGCTTCCAATCAAAAGTTATGGTCAAATTTTAGAGAGGGGTTGGAAGGGACTCATAATAATAAGTCAAAAGTTGGAATTGTGGTTAAAAAATAGAATTTCAAACCTCATTTAGGCATCGTAGAATAACGTTTTAAAAAAAAATTGAACTAAGAATAGTTGTAAAATAAAGCCAATATTCATCTCCAAAAATCCGTTTGAGATTTTAAGTCTCCAATAAAAAATTATGCAGAAATTGCAAAGAGGGGTTGGAAGAGACATTTTTTTTGACAATTTCAAACATCCTCTTTGAAACACCATTCAAATTTTTATTGCAACATGCATTGAATATATAGGAATATAGTGGTGAATTTTGGCATTCAAAGTTCAATTGCTATATATATTGAATTACATTGAGTATAGTATTCAGTTTTTTAAAGTTAAATTTCACCGTGCAAAATTTATTTTGCAAAATTTAATTAATTATTTGGTACCAATTTGTTGGTTGTTGATGTGGCAGGATTTGTTGATGTGGCAATTTACATGGCAAATTATTGAATAATAATAATAATTTTTTAAATTTGACATAATCAGTATACAAAATCAACATATATGTGTTGATGTTTGTCCGAATCAAACTGTCCAAATCAATTGTCTTAACCAACATATATAAGTTGATTGTCATGTTGGATCGGACATTGTTTTTTCTTGTAGTGAAACTTCATCCAACTGCCTAGTATGCAAATAGTATTTTATTAAGAAAGAACTTGTTGAAGTGCAATGACACCAAAAAAGTTTTAAATAAAGTTTTAGAGTTTTATTGAGAATATGATTGGATGTCGTTACGGTTTAGAAAGAATGAATGAATAAAAAATTGTATAAATGAAAACATGACAAAAATTGTAAAGGATGAAATTGGGACACAATTTGAATCTATTGTACTTAATGGTTAGGATTGGCAAAAAACATTTTGAAAAATAGATGAAGGAATTATTAGACATTATTTTTTCCAAAAAAATTGTATGAAAAAATTTATTTTAAGCATTAGCCAAACCGTATTTGCCAAGTTTTAACTAGTCATTCCGTAGAAAATGTTGATCCTAACCACCTAGTATTATGCTATAAGTGTGTAGTGTGATAATGTTGTCACGATATCATCCATTTGGATGGTTATAAATCATTATACATTTTCATACAAAATTGGAAGTCCTCTTTAATTAGTTTAAAATCTAGTTCAAATAACTTGAAGAGAATGTAATTCATATACAATGCGGGGTGCTTCAAATGTTGCAATGGAATGAGTTACTTCTATATTTTGACAATTTCAAACATCCTCTTTGCAATTTGTCAACATCCTCTTTTCAAAATCAAAAGCTTTACCGAAAAAAAGATATTCTAATTCTACCAACATGTGTAGTTGAAAGAATGACTTTCTACGTCCGTGTGAAATTTTACCCAAAAAATGACACTATCCCAAGGGGTGAAAAAATCGTTCTCACAGCTATACACATTGGTAGAATAGCATATATTTTTTTGTGTGATTATTTTGAATTTGAAATTTGTCACACATGTTATTAACATGGACATTATTTCATCATAAAAATTTCATGGTAAATAAACAATTTTTCAACCCTAGGGATAGTGTCAAAGTTGGTAGTAGTGAAATTGTTTCTCACAACTACACATGTTGGGGGATTTTAAATATCTATTTTTGTGGGGGTCTTTTGGACTTGAAATTTTTTACATATGTAATCAACATATATATGGTCCTATGACAAAAATTTCATAGAAAAAGAAAAAAAATTCAATCCTTAAAAGGGTGTCAAAGTTGGCAATAGTGAAAAAAATTTCACGGCTACACATGTTGGGAGATTTCAAATATCTTTTTTTGTGTAAATCATCTGGCCTTGAAATTTGATGCACATATAATTAACTTAAAGATGATGCTATGGTAAAAATTTAATAGTCAAAGATTAGTTTTTGAGCCCTCGGGAGGCTGTCAAAGTTGGCAGCGCTGAAATTTCCTTCCCTGCAATTTCGAAAACGCCATTTTGATTGGGACCCCACTGTACTTGTTGCTTCGTCAAATAGTTGTGTTGACAATGGATTTGGAGACTACTTTGGCACTATGGAGATTTGTTCATAAAAGGGGCCAAGTTTTGTAGATGCAGTATTTAGGTTGGGAGCATATATTTCTACAATCCCATTGTTACCACCAACCTTTAAATCATCAAAAATGACGAGCTAGCGGCATTTATATACGATGCTTGAATATGACACTTTCCACATAGATTCTGGGTGCCTAAACGATGGCATCTAAGTTGGAGATTTTGCATAGATTTAAGGGATAGATTATTAGTTCTAGAATGTATGTATCATTGGCACAAAGACTAAAAATAATATGGAAATAATGCTTCATAGGAAAGGTATTATTGGGACAGAGAGAGTAATATCTAAAAATTATGTCTAGCATCTTCTTTTTTATTGAAAACTTCCAAAAAGTTGAAGAACTCATACATTATAGCACATGCTAGTTTCATTTGAAACCTCAAACAATGAAGAATTAAACTTCCCCTAACACCTAAAAAAACAACTTCATCCAACTTCTTAGGATGCAAATAGTAATTTTCTAAGATAGAGCTTGTTGTCGTGCAATGACACCCAAAAGGTTTAAAATAAAGCTCTAGCATTTCATTGAGAATATGATTGAATGATGTTGGGGTTTCAAAAGAATGAATTAATGAAAAATTGTATAAATGAAAATTTGACAAAAATTGTATTGAATGAAATCAAGACACAATTTAAATCCATCATACCTAATAGTCAGGATTGGCAAAAAATATATTGAAAAATAAATAAAGGATATATTGGATATTATTTTTTTCAAAAAAAATTGTATGAAAAAAATTTATTTCAAGCATTTTTCAAATCACATTTGCCAACTTTTAATTAATCGTTTGGTAGGAAATGCTGATCCTAACCACCTAGTATTGTGCTATAAGTGCATAGTGTCATGATGTCATCCATGTCACGATATCATCCATTTGGATGGTTATAAATCATTACACAATTTCATACAAAATTGGAAGTCCTCTTTAATTAGTTTAAAATCTGGTTCAAATAACTTGAAGAGAATGTAATTCATATGCAATGGAGGTTGCTTCAAATGTTGTAATGGGATGAATTACTTCTATAAGCTAACATAACAAATTGTGTTGGTCACCACACCAATTTGTCCTAATAGGGAGTGTCACAAAATGAACTTAAAATGATAAGGTTATAATTTTTTATAAGGGAATAATATTTTTACCAATTTAATGTGTACTAGCGCAATTTATTTTGAGGAAACATCATAAATATTGTACTTGGTGATCAGGTTTGGCAAAAAATAATTCTAAAAATGGATGCCAAATCTTTTGGAAATTTATTTTGCAAAAAATTACATTTTTTTTTGTCTGAAATAAAAAAGAATATTGTAAAATATTGGCTAAATATTCCTAGTTTATGATAGATTAAGTAAACATTCAGCAAAGAATAAATAAATATTCAATAAAGAATGGTGACCGTGCCCATAAAATACAATATCATTGGTAAAAATATTATTCCTTTGTAAAAAGTTATGAACATCTATAAATTCATTTTGTAATAGGACAAATTAGCACATGTCGAGGCCTGATACAAAAGGGGCCAAAGAGGATTGACCCCCTTATTGCCCCGTGTCTTTTAGCCTTGCAGAAAATACTAGAATTTTTTACGTTCCACCCATGATAAAATTTGCAAATTCTAAATTCATATTTGCAAATAGAGGCCGTAAATTAGACAAGAGAGGAGAAGAAATACAAATTTACGCGGCACAAAATAGGGGCCAATTTTTATATTTACCCTTGGCTGGGGCAATAAGGAGAAGGGGCTGCCCGGGAATGGCACTAGGGTTGGGGAGGTACCTTCATCACAACCTTGCGCTCTCGACGCTCCAATCTCGCCATCGCCATCGCTGCTCGCAGGTTTGTTTCTCCTTGATCGCTTCTTGCATTCGTGCTCGTAATCGCCTCCTGGACTCTCCTCCTCTGCTCGGGTTTAGGGTTTACTTGCTTGGGTTTGGGCCACCTTTGTTTATTGTGATAAGTTCAAGCAATTGTATTCGGTGGCAAAGAATGTGCTGATTTCGATCTAGGGTTTATGGGAGCTGCCGACACTGCGATTTGATCGACCTTGCAAATTGTTGCAGTGCGACTCTGTGACGAGTGAGTAGTGTTTGTAAGCGATTACAGCAATTGCGCAATTTGCGGTGGTTGCTGCAATTTCACATTGTTAGGTGTTCTTGTGGTTCCGTTTTGAGAGGACTCAATTCCCAATGTTTCTTTGGTGTTTAAGCAGACGGGTTCTTGGGTCCGAAGTCAGTTGGCGTTTTGGGCAGACGTTGCTGGAGGAGAGAGCTGATGAGAAGTGCGTTGAACAGTGGTGTCAGACTGGCAGGCTTTACAAGACGCTCGAGCTTCCATAACTAGGTACGTATCTGTGATCCGGCGTTGCTATTTCTAACCAAGTTATGGAATTTGTAATGAGGTAACTTCACTGGAACTGTTCGAATAAGCATTGCAGCATGGTTCCCATTATCAAACTATCTAAATTTGTTGAGTCTTGTTGGGAGTTAAAGAGGGGATTCGAGACTGTCTTCACATGCAATTGTTGGACAACAATTTCCGAAATGTTAAAAATAGGTGTATCCTAGGGTGTCATGTCCAGAGGCCTCACATTTTAGGCAAGAATGGGATTGTTTTGCAAACAGGTCACAATGTGGTGCAGTTACCTTAGTGATTATCTGGAGACCTTATGGATTATGAGTTTGAAATCTAAATTTTTCACCATGGCCATTTACTTACGTTACACTCTTCTTTACTTATTAAACTTATTTTTTAGGGGCTTTTTTTGAAATTATTATATTTTGTTTATGAGGTAAAATACTGCCGGTTGCTCCCTTTACACAACAAAAGAGCTTGTGTAGAGGAATTCTACTGTATTTCTGTGAGACCAACTTTTAGTTGTCGTGGTCTTCTCTTCTGCTCAATCTTCGCCTTCACTCCGTTTGAGTGTATCGTTGTCGTCGGTGCCCCTGTCTTTGTCCTCGTCCTGATGGTTTCGTCTTGACATAATGTAGTTGTTGGTGCCAGGCCTCTCCTCCCTCGGCTGCCTGTTCTCTTCTGCCTTGCCTTGCCGTTTCTTCTCGTGGCTATCCCCCATCGCCGCCATGGTTTTCAAGAGCGACTACCCCAAGTTCGACCAGGAAGCGCCACCCGATGACTTCGACCCCGCCAAGCCCTACGCCGATCCGGTCGCCATGCTGGAGCAGCGCGAGTTCGTGGTACGCGAAAAGCTCATCCAAGTGGAGACGGCCAAGATCCTCCGCGAGCGCCTGCAACGCTGCCATAGGCGCGAGGGCGTCAACCACTACCAAAAATGCCTCCCTCATGTTCGCAAGTACATGGCTTCAATTCAGAATATCGGCTGGGGCAAGGACGCTCGCCCTGCATACTTGAACCACCTGGATGCCGAAGCCAAAGCCTAAGTCCTTACTCGTCTTCCATGGATGGCTGTCCGACTGTCTAGGGTTTCCGCGTTTCTCATCTCCCGATTGACTCGGCCATTTTCCTGGCTGGGTTGGGTTGGGTTGGGTTGTCAGGTTTGGTTTCCCTACTGCTATTTCCTTTCCTGTTTTCGTTTTTCCTGTCTTGGTTTCTGGGCAGGGCGTAGTTAGGCTAACCTCCTATAGGGAACACAATTGCTTTCCTCAAGTTAGTGCCTACCATATTGCGCAAGTGCATTGTGGTGGAAGCAGCTGTATCTTGGTATGTGTTTAATAGTGTTCTCATGAACTATTTTGCCAAGCCATTGTTTGTCGCCTGTTCATAATGGATGCTGTCCCACTGCGGCTGTAGCCTAGTGGTTCTGGAATTCACCTAATAATATCGACCGTTTATGGATTTGAGCATGGTTTTATTTGTGGAACTATCGAGTTGTTTTTTAAGTCTTGTTGAGTGTGAATCTGGATTGCAGAGTCTCTTTGCATTCAGCATTTGGACACTGTAGGAGTAAATGAGGAATTTTCCAACTGCTGGAATTAGGGGTACTCTAAATCAACCCTTGACTCTTATGAGAGTAGACTCTCGTTGCTTTTAGTGTGCTAGAATATGTAGTTCGACTTCAGTAACAAATCGTGTTTATTTGGAGTTCCCTTACATGACTCTTGTGTATCCTCGTGGCAAAAAGATGACAAAAATATTAAAGGTTATATTGACTTTAGGGAGCCAAGCGGATGGAAAAAGACAATGTTTCTTAAAAAAATTGAGTTGCTTGAATGTATTGTATTTGTAGTAAAAATTCTCACTTTGTGGTAGACTTTTATGTAGACTTTACAATAGTACATGTCATCCCCCTCCACCTTCCCTATGAACCCACGATGGAAGTGTCCATTCAATGGAAGCTTAAAAACTCAAGTAGGATCATACAAAGTCAATTTTTAATCAATGTTTTCAAAATGTTGATGCAAAATGGGAACATTCACTCCTTCCATGAAATTAAAAAAAAATTCCAATTGGATGTCCAGATAAAAAGTAATGCTAGCCAAAAAAATCTAGGCAATTTGGACATCTTTTGCAAAGTTCTTCATCTACTTTTAAAATTTGACATGTATATTATTAACATGATACAATATACAATTGTAAAAAGGAAATACATTTAGTACAAAAAACTCATTCCAAGAAGAGTCAAATTTTACTAACCTTCCAGATAAGTTTGTGGAAAAACATTTTTGTCTCCCTTCAAATGCTATTATCTTGAAATTTATGAACTCAAAGATTTTGAAATTTCTCCTATACATCCCAAATGTTTGTCTCTAACTTTTCACCCTTGGGAGTTCAAATAAAAAGTTTCTTCACTACACAAGAAATCATCAAAAAATGACAAGTGCATTTCCTAATCACTTACCCCTTGCATTGCAGGGTGATTTAGAGTAAGCTAGATTCCATATTTGCTTTTGAAGTATTACAACACTTGCAAAGTACTGAAAAGGACAAAAGATGAGTAGGTTGCATAAAAACTAACATATTGCATCCTCGCTATTATTGCAAGCAACTAGTTATATCAAAGTAAAGATGAGTTCTGAAACAAAGTGTGCAACCAAACCCTATAATCCTAAACCTTATCCTTATATAGTAAGAGAAGAGAATTTAAGTTGAAGCCAAATGTGGCCTAGAAGTAGGTAACATCACAATTGAATGTCTCACTTGTGATCCGAACAAATGGTTGTGTCTACATTTGAAAGCGCTGTTGCATTAGTCTTTATTTTCAAAAACACAATTTCAATCTTTCACCCACTCCAATGAATCAATAAAATGTAGATTCATTCAGATTTATATGAAGCAAATGTGAAGTTGATGTTAATATAATGCAAAATAGACTTAACGAGATGTTAGCTTGACTAATACAATGACAAAAATTAGCTTGATGGTTGTTGTGGAAACTATTAAATCAACATTAATTTGACATTAATTTTTCATATTGATCTTATTACATCAGTAGCATAATAACAATAGCATAAGATCATCAAATAATGCATTCTACGCAATCCTCTTTGATTTGCCAACAAGGTTATATAAAAATTTGTCCATCCTAACAATAAGAACTATCCACAGTGCTTAAAGTATTGCTATTACAAGAGGAAATTGCAGAGCTTGGGAAGAGTTGTCGGGTGATTGTAAAAAACACCTGTACTATGTGTTGCGTTTTGTAACAGTACTCATGATTTTTTTTGGAGCCCTTTAAAATTAGAAAAATAATTTTTAATTTAAAAAAAATATATGGCTAATGTATACACCTTGAAGATAAAGGTAATCACTAAAGGAAAAGCCTAGGAAAGTTCTCTAAGTAGGAGAACTAGAAAAGTGCCAAATCTCAAGAACTATTTGAGAATAGGAATAAAATAAAATGAAATGAAATAAAATTTGAACATTTGTAACAACTCTATAAAGATGGTCATTCACCAAAACAACCACCAAAATAATATTTTATAGGTCCTAAAATGCAAGCAGAAAGAAGCTCATTTTGTGAACCTCCGCACCATATATAAATTACTATTTTTAAAAATTCCTTGAAATTTTGGCTACAAGTCTACTAGAAGACCATCTCCTCTAAATATCAATTGAATTTCATATTTTTGGGTACTAAATTGTACTGCGCCCTCCAAAAAAATTAGCAAATGTGACAAAAAATTGTGGGCTATTTTTGGATTATAAAACATAATTGAAAATTGCAAAAAAAATGAGGCAAGGTGTATAATAGTCATGAGTACCTTAACCCCTAAATGCCCAAGGCCTGTTTTGAGTGACTTGGAATTTGCTCTAAATTGAACAAAATGCCAACATTTTGATAAGTTGTATCAATTTTTTTAAAATTGTAACCGTACCAATTCAAACTAAACATGTTAGAGATCTCATAGGAAAAGAAAACACAACAATATCACTTATAGAGTGAAAGATTATAATGTTTGACCATGAGGGTGTTAAAACTGCAAAAAAATTTGAACCCTCTTTTCACAAATCGAATCTAAAAAAATGGTAACCAAAAAAATATGAGGTTAAAGAACCTAACATGTATAACTCCAATCAACTTATGGCTTCTTAAAATCTATTCTATAGTTTTTTTTAAATGAATTTTGAATGTGATTTTTGATCCAAGATCTAGTGTATTTGAGGCTCATTTCCAAGAGCTCTCAACACTACGGGAAGTCAAGATTGCAATGAATACCCTTGCACAAAATCTTCAATAGAAAAATCACTATTGATTATTTTCAAGATCGGATTTTTGATGCTAAAACTAGACTTCATAAAGAACTTTCCAAAAATATTAAACTACTAAAAATAGCAACTTGGTTGAGTTTTGTTTGACTTCAAAGTTTTGCAAACACCAGATTTTGGTGCCTCGGGCATTTAGAGGTTAACTATGAATCTTAAGTCATTTGGAACTAGAATGCAAGTTACGAAAAAAGAAAAAAAAAAGAGCACGCAGAATGTGACATAAAATAGGACAAGTGTTTCTTGCAATCACCTTGTGAGAAATCTCATTTACCAATGATGATTTTCAAGGCGCCACCAAATATAAGAACATACAGAAATACAAGATTTTACAACGAAACAGTCAAAATAAGATCAAGAATGACACGTACTTTTCTCTTGCTCTAATCAACTGGACAACACTCTTGTCTAATATGACGGAGGCAACGACTATGCCCACCAATTCTTCACCAAATTCGTTGCATTCATTGGCATGCCCTTCCTTTTCCAACCTCTTGATTTTTCTAGCAAAGTCGGTATCATAGTTCTTTTTTCAATTTTCTTGTCACCCTCTGCAACTCCCTTCTTGCTTATTTTCTTTGACCAAGCTTTTTGCTCTTCTTTCAGTTTTAGTTCTGCAGCTAACCTGCACACCAAAATCAATCCGTCAAGAAAAAATACTAGAACACAATATTTGTGTTCCTAAATTCCAGATTCAGGGGTAATTTGAATTTTTTTTAATGCAATTCAATCTTTGTATGTGCACTGATAGCTTGAGAATTGAATAGAGTCTTTGAAAACTGAAATAAAAACATGAAGACTGAATTAATAAAAGAAGAAACTAAAGAATGGAATGAAATGGATACCCTACCCTCAGACTTCCAAACAACCTCGACCTAAGTAAACTTTGCAACCTTGGAGATACACTTGAAATTTAGCAACCAAAACATTTCATTACAAAGAATATACATACTTCTTTGAATTCTCTTTCTCATTCCTCCGAGACCTTTCATGAGTGTCAAATTTGTATTAGTTTATTGACAGGAAACATGTTCAGCGTTGTAGTGAGCTACATTATGCTTGAAAATGTTAACCCTCTGGCTCTTCATAGTTTTTTCTACCTTCATAAGAAGTGCCCTTCAACGATGCTCCAGAAATCTAGACACAAGGTAGCTGATATTGAATGCAAAAGGATTATAGACAAGTTAGTAGAGAAAGAAGCTCTGTTGATCCAGAAACAAGCAAGCTAACTTATATTTCATTGTGTGTTAGCATTGCACACTATTGCAATTGGAAATATTAGAGGCAAGGCAAAATTTGTACCTATCACATCCATATAAGGCACCTAAATATAGGCCAAGTTTAGTCCGCATCTTTGCACCTTCTACCACAACCTCAAGTGCTTCAACATCCATCCAAGCATCCATCGGCAACGTATTATCGTCTAATATTTCACCATGCAATCCCTAGTCCTGCAACATCTATAACAACTGTTCCACTTCGTCGTGATTTTGCCCCATCAAGATGTCATGTAGAATGACACAACAAAAATTAAACACGTAGGATGAAGGTCACATGTAATTTGGACTTTACTAGCAACTCCCCAAAGCTCTGCTTCAAAATAAAGAAAGCGTCCTTCACAATGCATCTTCCCTTCCAAAGCTTTTTTGTTGAACAAGCTTTTGAGTATATTGCAATTGCAGAGTCCTCTATAGGGAACCACAAGCCATGGCAACAAGGGATAGTGACTATCTCCTATTAAGTAAGTTTTGAATCCTTCCATGGAATAATGGACATCAACCACCACTAGCTCATAAGATTGACTAGATTGAAGACAACAAGTTTGATGAAACGGAACAATTCAACCCATTGTGCATCATCGTATTGTTCTAATAAGAATTGAGAAAACCAAGTTGTTGATTGGGGTTTGACCAAAAATCCAAATCTTTTTTCAACAAGCTAGATACATTAGAGATTTAGAAGTTGTGCAAAATGACTTGCATTAACCTAGCTGAATCAAAAACAAGTTCAACTTCTTGCTAAATTAAGTGCAATTATGGAGTTGTTAGCTTCTTCTTCCACCCCGAATTGAAGCTAACAATTGTTTCAAGGTTGTTCCCCTTGCTGAACCATTGCATTGTTGTCAAAATATTAAATAATTAAAAATTTGTTAAAAACTAATTAAAATAATATTTAAAATAATATTAATTGATGTGGCAATCTCCCAACCACGTCAGATTGTTGACGTGGCACAATTCCCATATTCCCCACAATCTGGAAACTCGTGGTCTTACTTAGGCCTCAAAAAATATCTATTGTGATGTGTGAAATAGGGAGACAAAATCACGCTTCTAGTTGCATGGAATTTTAAACCCTAATCAAAATGCAATATATTGTGAATCCTTTGTACAAACATATATTTCTTCAAAACTGAACACACACAATTGGCAAAGCGGCATTGATAAGAAGGAATTTGTAAAAAAATTGAATTCCTAAAAACCCTAATTTGTAGCAATGACAAGTACACCGCAATTGGTGTTGAAGATAAAGCCTCTTCACCAATCATCCCCTCCAACAATTCATTCTCCCCACTTTTAGTAAGCAATACTAAACAATTCTGATCAAGAATGTCATTCGTCGCTCACAATCACTCAGTGAATTGTATGTGTACTTCATCTCCCCTAAATTTGTGTATATGAAGCAAGGATAAAAAGAGTGTCCATCTGCAATTCCAAGCGCATCATCCCTCGCCCTCTGTCAAACAACAAAGTAACAACGATGGTGGACACTAACATCAATCCTACCTTAGAGCATCTCCACTAGCAAGTTCCGTATCCCTAAAGGTTTAGGGAGAGGACCTCAAATGCAAATAGAGATGCAGAAAATTTATCGCACTCATCTTTTTCCAAGTTCTATATCCCTAAAATATACATAAATTTGTAAAACACTGAACCAATTCTGTATCCAGAGGCTCATATGGAGAACTAACAACGTCTCATTTGTATAAAGTCAAGGTTGACTGCTTTGAGACTTCAAGTTTAGGGATACAGAAGAGCCTGGTGGGGATGCTCTATTACCACCCCACCCCCGCAAGTGTAAACCCAAAATACAACAAAACAAAATAACTATCAAACTTGAATCCAAATACAACAAAACAAAATAACAAACCAAACTTGAATCCAAAATACAACAAAACAAAACAACAAATCAAACTTGAATCCAAAATACAACAAAACAAAATAACAAATCAAACTTGAATCCAAAATACAAAAAAATAAAATAACAAATCAAACTTGAGACCCTGAAGACAAAGTTTGCCTCGTGTCAACATCTTCTACAGAAATATCTCTGATAATCAAAGAGGCTCCAACAAACATGCGGTGTAAAAGAGACCTACTCGTTACTGGATTTGGGGTCTGCTCCCCTCTTGACAAACTCCAGGTGTGGCTATAGCCTAACGAAACGTGGCATGAAAAACGTTGTTTACACTTGTAGATCCTAGTCGTCACTATCGTTCGAGCATCTTGAGGTCTTCCTTCTTCCGAAAGGAAATTTGGAAATTGGTTGTGCATTACAAATACAATTACAATGTGCTCGTGCGACATACATTGATTGATTCCACCATCGTCCATTCATATCGTTACAACCACAAACGAGAATTGAGGTACGTATGTTACGCAATCGTAAGTTTCTGCAAAAACGCTGATCGAGTCTTTGAGATTTACAGCTTACAGACAAGCGGGTAGATATGATGCTACTACTGTACTTCGGTTCATAAGGTCGAACCATATGCATTGCCTTGCCATATGCAAATGAATCTACCGCTCGCTCTAACAGCTTCTTTCTTGCACCGAAAAGTAAGAAAAAAGAGAAGCCCAAAATACGTAAGTGTAGATGACCACCACCTCCATGTCTGGCTCGACTATCCCGTGAAGGACCGGCCATCATATTTTCAAGCCGTACTAAAGGTTTCTGGTCCTAAAACCGATCGGATGAATTCCAATCGGTCAAGAAGGATCTCTCAGCCAGCAACTTGACATTCATGGATCTAAAGGAGGTTCACTGGGAAGCACTTGGTATCCATTGACGTCGATGTAATTCGGCTTTCTTCTCGAGAACACCGAGGCTTCGGGTGTCGGAATGAATTTCACGATCACGGCAACAAACAAGCTGACAAACCCGATGCCCACGGTAATCAGCCATTGCTCCTGATTCAACGGGACTGTGTTTGCAAACTTCCCCAGGACTTGCACCAGCAACACTTGGAAGACAACGGTGACAGTGACGATCAGAATGAAGACCCAGTTGTTGAATGTGTGCCGGAAGACGTTCAGTTTTTCCATCTCTCGTGCATTGACCTCATTAAACACCTGAAACCCAAATTATCCACAAACAATTCAGGATCAGATTGAGAAGTGATGCAAAAACACCCAAGCTCCGAGATGAAAACGAGCACAACATTGAATCACCACGTCATGAGTAGTAACGCAATACCTGACAGAAGACAAAAGCATTGAAGATCATTGTGTTCAAGAGTTCAGTGGAGCCATCGCCCTCAAGGTGGAGAATCTCTTTTCCCTTGTACTGCAACACCGACAGAACAGTTAACTGATAGATAGCCTGACCAAAGATGTTGCGCCACATTACGTTGCTAATAAAGCTCCCGTACCGACCGACGGGAGGTCTCATCATCAGCTCGTCGTAAGGGGGCTCAGTGGCCAACGCCAGTGCCCCTAGCGTGTCCATTATCAGGTTCACCCACAGGAGCTGAACAGCAGTGAGAGGCGCAGTCCCTGAGAGCATACATCGTCCAAATATGTCACTCCAACACAAGAAAATATATGATATTTTCACCAAAATGGTCCACTGCGACAAAAGCACATGAAGCTATCCTAACCCAACAAACCAGTAATGTAATTTGAGTCACCTGTAATGCAAGCGGAACTGAAATTGATGACAAGAGCAACCAGGTTGACGGTGAGCTGGAACTGGACAAATTTTTGAATATTGGTATACACCGAGCGACCCCACTTGGCAACCACCACAATGGTGGAAAAGTTGTCGTCCAATATCACCACATCAGCACTCTCCTTTGCGACCTGAGAACCACAACAAGTTCACCTTCAATTTAAACCAACGCATCTCACAACAGGGACTCAAGTGTTGTAGACCGCTTGGAGGACGTACACCCTATGTAAGAAAAACTGTTATCATTTGTTTAGCTGAAATTTTTCCTCATTATCATTGAGTACTTATAGCAGATCTCCTGCTAATTGGACATAAACAGTAAAATGTCCACTCGTCTTTACAGGCCCTCTAGCTGCTGTGGATTAGACCCCAGAGATAAGTACCTCCGTGCCAGCAATACCCATAGCCATTCCAATATCAGCTTCATGCAAAGCAGGCGCATCGTTGGTGCCATCTCCAGTGACAGCCACCACTTCTCCCAGATGACGAAGCTCACGCACCAACGTGTGCTTATCGGTGGGTGAAGACCTTGCCATAACCTGTCACGGATACAAACTCCAGCAGAGAGATGAGAACACTCTATGATAATACAGGAAGCCGCCTTATTAATAAAGGAAGAAGTTTTAAGAACAATGCAAACCCATGGGAGAGGTTACCTGCAAATTCGGGATAAGCTGCCTCATCTCTTCGGGGTTCATCTCTCGAAACCTAGGGCCCTCGATTGCCACTCCATCAGTAAGAATCCCGCATTCACGAGCGATAGCCTTGGCAGTATGGATGTTATCACCAGTCACCATACGCACCTTCACAGGATCGATTAATGATAAATTGTCAGCTGCAGGTCGTTCCAATAGTTACTCCTGGCTAGCTCATGATGAACACCAGCAAATACAGCACAAAACAAAGCAAGCATCGAAATATATCTCTTGCATGGCCATGGTCGCTTCACCTTAATTCCAGCAGCAAAGCACAACTGTACAGCTTCTTTCACACCACGACGAACAGGATCCTTGATCCCTACAACCGCTGCCAAGATCAATCCCTTGTCGGGAATCGGGTCGTCCCGTCCAGGACAAGTGTCAATCTCCCTGAAAGCCAGGCACAGTGTTCGTAAAGAGTCATCGGCCATAGTGCAAATGACGTCGCTGATCTCTTTCGCTTTGGCCTCATCGAAGGGAACAATATTTCCATCAGCATCAATCGCCTTGTCACACTGCTGTAATACAATCTCAGACGCACCCTTCCAATGTGCACGGAATATCCCTGTCTCCTGGTCCTTCACCACAACCCCCATCGTCTTGCGAGCGGAATTAAATGGCTCCATTTTCACCATCTCGCCTTTACTGCCGACCTGTTTAAAATTCCCGCCCATGGCCAAGCCAAAGCCCAAAATGGCGGTTTCAGTGGGTGTACCGAGAAGAGACGGTGGTGAACCATCGTTGTTCTCTGAAATATCACCGCCAGTATTTAGGAACGCCCCTTCTAAAAGGATCTCAAAACACTTCCTCGACAGATCAGACTTGATGTTCCCCACCTCACAAAGTTTCCCAGCAACCCAGGCCTTGGTGACAGTCATTTTATTTGTAGTCAGTGTCCCTGTTTTGTCACTGCAGATCGTGGTAGCGGAACCCATAGTTTCACAGGCTGACAGATGCCGTACAAGAGCCTTGTCCAGCATCATTTTCTTCATTGCAAATGCCAGAGTAAGAGTGACAGCCAATGGCAAGCCCTCGGGAACAGCGACAACAATGATCGTAACAGCAATAGCGAAGTAGTTCACAATGGCCAACGCGTCCTCGCCAGACCATTCTGAAAGAGATTCTTTTCCATATAAGTACCTCCCTAAGAGGACTATGAAGGTTACAACGGCAAACACTAGCCCAATCTTGCCGATAAGTGTCGCCACACCATTCAATTTCACCTGCGCAGAATTCGAGTGTAAGCCAGATGCAACTGCTCAATTGCCCCTGCGAACTTAGACGCAACCAAAACTCAATTCCAGTCCTTGTCACTGTAGCGCATCAGTAATTAAAAAAAAGGTCTCAGCTAATTATCCAGGAAGAATGGCAACATATACATCTTAATCCAAGGCAGCGGAGAAAGCGAGAGGAAAGTGGATGCGACTTCGGCATCACAAAGCCCAGGTCAGAATGCAGGATTAGAGAACAGGCTCACCTGTAAGGGGGTTTCATCGTCACCACCTTCACTGAGTGTGGCCATGAGATGACCCCATTCCGTGTTCATGCCCACCCCGGTAACAAGCATCAGTGCGCTGCCGTCCTGGACCTTGGTTCCCGACAGAAGGTAGGGATTATCCTCATTGACTTTCAGCGGTTCGCTTTCGCCTGTCATGCTCGACTCGTCAATGGACAGCCCGCATCCTGAGACATACAACCCGTCCGCTGGAACTTGATCGCCAATGCCTAGATGCACTATGTCGCCTACTAAGAGCTCGAAGATGAGCACTTTCAGGCGCCGGTCATTGCGTGTCACTTCAATGAAGATTTTCTTCTTCTCGGCTTCCAGATCCCGGAATTGAAGCGACTGCTGGTAGTCGCTAGTGGCAGTCACGAATACCACAAGCAAGATGCTAAATCCAATGCCTGCGCCGTCATACCATCCCTCCTGCCACCCCTCGGTGATGACACCGATGATGAGCGCAACAACTGCACACACGGCCAGGATGATCAGGGTCAAGTCATGCATGGCCTCCCACACAAACACCCAAAAGCCTTTGGGCGGCTTTTCTGGATACGTATTCGTCCCAAAGACTTCACGTCGCCGAGTGAGTTCGTTCTCGACCATCTGCAGGCCCTTCTTCGCGTTGGATTTCAGCTTCTGAGCTAATCCCGTGACTCCACCCAACTGATCCAGCGTATGACACTCTCTTTTCTCAACCAAACGTGCAAGCTGTTTTGCCCCCACCCCATAATCATTGCTCACTTGCTCGTGGACTACTTCTTCATGCGGGTGTTTCAAACCCTTTATCACTGCAGCCACATTTCCAACCATCAATGTGATTCCAACCCATCTCAGTTAAATGAAGTGCCTGAGCAAGCAATTGAATATCAATCGAAACTGACTCGCCATCACATGCATAGATGAAATAAAGATCTCTAATGACAGAGCAGTACCCAGCACTTAGGTTAGCACGTTAGCACCTTCATGCAGCATGCACGGAGGAAAACTACATCAATGCGAGAGGTAATAAACTTACAACCATTAATTCTGGATACAGCTTTGGCGGCAGCAACAATCTGACGAAATTTGCTCCTTTTTGCCTGCCAAAATTAGAGCAGAATATCCTTGGAATCATCAGAACAGAGAAGTAGTAGCCATGCTTAAAGATGGACAGAAGGCCACTTGATTTGTAAGATACCTAATTGCACACAACCATAGACACTGCACTGAACCTCTAATAGAAGTCAGGTCAGGCATCGTGTTGACAAACAGACAGTTAAACTGTCTGCGGCGGCGATTAGTACGCAGTATAACGTGCACAGGCATCAGTTTCCCACGGTGAGTGCTCCTAGGACAAGTCTCACCAGCTTAAAATATTCCTCCGAGTACGCAGAATGTGCAGGCACTTTAGACTGAGAACTCTTCTAAATTAGGCTACTATTGCATCTATGGAAATTTCGGTGGGGTAAAGTCCAAGTAAGTCGAAGCGAGTTCCCGAACAGAATTTGAAGAATTCTGTTCGCACAACATTGTACTCTGACGATGAGCAGAATCGAGCAACATTACACATAATCCTGCTTGGAGTCGGTAGGCATGGCAGACTTGCGTTACTCTGGAAATCGGTAGTGCAAAAAAATTAGAGTCACGGAGCACAAACAAATTACGCACCTCCATTGCAGCCGCCAGCTCTTTCCGTTTCTCCAAATCGGCACAGTATCGGAATCGGCGGGTGGCATTCAAGGCGAGACTGAACTTCCGCCATGTTTCCAGAGATTCGGGGTTACCGCCCTTGTGAGGAATCTGGAAATTCCTCATCGCCGAGAGATTCTCCAGTCGAGCACCTATCCCGCGCGGCGAAGAACAGCCGTCCTCTCCCTCCGGCATTGCAATTCGAGGAATCCTACCCCTTCCAATATTACCTACTGGCTTCCAGGCTTCTACATATGCACTACGAACAGCGTCGCACAAGTCAGCTCTGCAAAATGGCGAGACATCCCTGGTCAACGTTAGGGTTCTGTATCCACGCAGTCCGGGCATACAAATCATATAGCTGGCCCGGAATGCGACCACGATGTGAAGAGAGCACGTGCCTGCACGTTCAAAAATGTACAAGAAAAAACTCAATCCCGTTTCCCACCGTATCCAGGCAGTATTGATGTCCAAGAATTGCAAGGTTGGAGACCTATTTGGAAGACTCGGCACCAAGCAAAGCAGGGGAGCAAACAAGAAGTGCAAATATAGTTGAAGGCAGGGTCTGTATCAATCAAGGCCCAAGCCCAAAGGCAGCATCGCTGCTGCATCAGGTGAGAAAGAAGTCCCCCTCAAGTGCCCAAGAAATCAGCGAGCCACATCGGTTGACGAACTGCACCAGCTGAGAAGTGGGAAGAAGGAAAACGGCAACGAGAGCTGAAATTGGGCGAGCAGATAGAGAATGGATGCGCAAGTGCGATGAGGACGAGTGTGGGGTACCTGGAAGCAGCAGCAGGCAGGCCAGGGGAGGGCAGGGAAACGAATTGGAGAAGAAGAGCAAGACAGAGAGTAATAAGCTTAACTTATGAGGGAGAGGACGGGGGACAGGGTGGAAATGAAGCCGGCAAAAAATGACCATGAAATGGGAGTACGTGATCCGTTGGAATTCAAGCACAGTACGACCGAGAAGGTACCGAGAAGTGGGTTCAGCGCAAACCGACCAAGTGAGTTAGCAATCCACCATGAGGCATGAGCATGGGCTGGCTGCCTAGTCAGTGCGGGAGGGGAGCGACGCGTGACTGCGAGAGGTCCCTGGTCGACATGGCCAACACAGAAACGACGTGGTAGCAGCAGCAGAAAAAGTGGAAGAAGACGAAGAAGACGAAGCAGCAGCAGCAACAGCAGCACGACGACTGGCAAGTGAAAGCACCAACTTAGCGGGGTGTCCGCCAACCACAGGCAAGGAAGCCCAGAATAGTCGCGAGCATGCTCATTTTAGGGGGGCGACTCTGCTCTAACTTAAGGAAAAAAAGATGAGGCTACTAACTTAACTTAAACCGCAAATCAATGAGCGAACGCATTAAGCTTAGGGGGAGGGAGGCTGCAGTTCAACGAGTTGCAAGTTGCAACTCATCCGGGCTCGTGCCCGCCGCCGGGTGCCGGGCGCTTGATCCAGCCAGCAGCAACCATGGCGCGGCTCACCACTCCAGTACAGTACAGTTCGGTGCCGCCTAACCTAATTTAACTTACTAGTGTAGCCCTGTGCCGTTGCCACACCCAAAACAAAAGTTAAAGTCATTTTAAAAACCAAAATTACCTCAAAAATCCATAACTTTCCCACCGTAGGTTCAAACGCCATGAAGTAAAGCCCGTGCACTCCTCCTCACCGAGGGCTTTCCAAGGGTACCAAGAACGTGACCAAGTGACCAATTGACACACGGTTTAGAAGATACATAATTTAGGATAATTTAGTAATTTTTAAGAACCCAAAATAACTCAAAAATCCATAACTTTTCCACCACAGGTCAGAACGCCACGAAACCAAGCCTGTGCACCCCTCCTCACGAAGGGCTTTCCGACGGTACCAAGCATGCCACCGGGGGATGCACGGTCCGGGAGATCTCAACGTGACAAACAAACAAACAAACAAACAACATGTCTTAAGGTATGGACTAGTGTAGCCTTGTGCCGTTGCCACACCTAAAACAAAAGTAAAAGTCATTTTAAGAACCAAAAATAACTCAAAAACCCATAACTTTCCCATTGTAGGTCCAAATGCTACAAAACAAAGCCCGTGCATCCCTCCTTGCCGAGGGCTTTCCAACGGTATCAAGAACATGAGAATTTGACACACTGTTCAAAAGATACATAATTTAGCATGATTCAGTAATTTTTAAGAACAAAAAATTACTCAAAAATCGATAATTTTCCTACCGTTGGTCCCAACGCCAGGAAACCAATTCCGTACACCCCTCCCCACCAAGGGCTTTCTAACGGTACCAAACACGCCACCGGGGGACGCACGATCCGGGAGATTTCAGCATGACAAACAAAACAAAGAATATACCATGCAAACTTAATAGAAGAGATGTCTAAGCGAACCAGGGTTCTTGAATGTTGTTGAATTTTGCAAAAAAACATTTCAACAGCTCCCACTAAGTAAGTCATACTTAACCCTGTAAGAATGTTGAGAACCTAAAAGGTCTAATGTATGACCTCAATGAAGTGTACAAACAAATAATGAACTTATTGGTCCAATAAGTGGAGAATCTGGGTGATAACCTTGGTCATAAGGGATTGTGTCCTTTCAAGGATCAATTTGAAAAGATACAAGTTGTACACTGTCGTGACATTTGTAATCTCGCCAAAAAAGCAAAGGGCTCCTAGTTGTGTTAAATGTTTGTACATTTTTAAACAATAATCAATAACCAAGAAGCAAAAATCAATAATTCAAATATATAAAAAGTATTATCTTCCAAATATTCCTAATTTTCATGGAAAACTAACTAAATCTTTTATAGACTATTTTTAGCCAACTAAATAAAATAAATTAAAATTTAAAAGCTATTGTAAAAGTTAATTTAAAAATGACCGCCAATTGACCTTTGAGTTACTAAACTTTCATTATAGAATTAATATGAAAATAAATAGATGACTATTTTTAACTAATAGACGGTTCACATCACAACAACGGAAAATATTTGAGAAGACAAACCAGATAAGGTACAAAGTCCTTAATCTAGGCGAATAAAAGCACTTTAAAGTAGGCACCCCAGAATACACCATTGATCCAAAATTGCCATCGTCACTCTCCATACATCTCCAAAATCAATATATACCTTTGTAGAAAAAATGATATTAGACCTCTACCAAAAAAAACTTTGTCCCTTCATATCTTTTGCATACAATATCCAAATGTTACATTCTTTGATATGTTGTAACCTTTGTTTGCTTGCCAATTAGAGAATATGAAATTTTGACTAGTCTCATAATAGTAATTAGGTATGGTAGCAAAAAGTGGTAGTTTTGGGCGTGCCCACCTTATATACTTTCAAAATCTAGAAGTAGTTATTATAAGGTAGGACCACCTATTCTCAACCAGAAAACCATATTTAACCTATAGGTTGTAGTTATTTCCAACCAAGGTTGGAACAAATTTCTAACTGGCGATTGAAATTCAATGTGGTTTTCCTCCTTTTCATGGTTGGAACTAATAAGGTCATCACACATGTCTCGAAGTAGTGAGCAAGAAAGTAGGAAGTAACGCGGATACCTCCAAAACCGCCTCTAAATGCTATTGTGCCTATTTCCTATTGTAAAATAGCTTAAATTTTTATATTTTCTCATTGGCAAGTGAAAAGAGGTTCCAACGCACCAAAGAATGCGCCATTTAGATACTTTATGGAGAAGTTATGAAGGAACAAAGTTTGGTTCTAAAAGTGTTTCTTCCACAATCATAGGTACATAATTGATTTTAGAGATGTACACACAGTATAAAGATGGTGGTTCAGGGTCCATGGCGCATTTGGAGGTGCCCACTTTAGTAAGCAAGAAAGTAGTTTTTAAATGATCGAAATTGGAAGAGTAGACATTGGCTATGGGTTTGGAGCACTTTTGGGCTCCCAAAGTTCATAGTAATTTCAATTTTGGAAATAAAATTTTAAAAGATCTAGACTCCCTATATTTCCTATCATTCTACATGGAAAATTTTGCATTGCCTCATACTACTCATGATCTGTCCCAAAATCGCTTGAGTGATCAGGCAAGTGATTGTATATGGGTGGTCCTACCTTACTTCTATAACCTACATTAATAGTAAAACTGGGTTGCCTTAACAATTAGATTGCCTACACCAGATGGTTGTTGGGAATATACCCCCCCAACACTGCTTCATCAGTAGCTACTGATGAAATAGACAAATGGAGGATGTAGAAGCACACCATCACTGTGGAACCAAGGGAACATCAACACATGCTACTGAACAAGGGTTTTTTTTAAGCAATTAAATGCCCAATTTCCTTTCCAAAAAAATGGGCAGCTTCAAGCCTATAGAAAAAAAGGGGATAAATGTGTTAAAAAAATGCCAGACTATTACGGTCGCTCTGCACACTATTGCCACAATGCTTCCAAAACCTCATTTCATCCATCGTACAGAGCCAGCATATACAAAAATTGCATACAAAAAATACATATTCAAAATTGTATACTCAAAATTCGCCTCTTTCAATTCAAACCCCTAGAATGAAGGAGCCACAAAACTCAGAACCTTCTTGAACTGTACGGTAAGATTACCAATGTACTGTACATGTACCCCAGGAACCTTCCTCGAACCAGAGCAAGGATGAACTCCGCTAAAACTGCTGCAATAATCAACACCTGCCAGTACGGCGGGAGCAGCAAAAGTACTGCAGTATAAATGACGGAGTGACGGACTCTTCACGGTTGATGAACTTCCGTCACCCATTTTTCTAACTTAACAACTGAAATTTTAGAATATGCGGTGCATAATAACATCCATGAACTGAAAGGCAAAGGAGGCCCTTCTAAACTGAAGTCTGTTACAGTGGCCCATAAAACATGGACAATCTTGCTTTCAATGGATGTTTTACAACGAAAGGAGTTTTGATTCATGGAAAGCAAAGCAAAGGGGCCATAACAAATTTTAACCGATGTTGGGGATCCCCTTTGCTTCCCCAGAAATTGGGCATGGCAACTTTTCAACAAGCCAATGATTCTTTGCAACTTTCCAATCAACCAATGATACTAATGTTGCAACTTTTTAGCTAGGTAATGATTTTTGTTTAGATTATAACTGTATTCTTTCCCGGGCATTCAAGGAGGCATTGTCCCTCCTCTAAAGGGGATTGGCTTAGACTAGTTAACAATGTTATGACCCTTGCAACGAGCCAAGGTGAATTGCCCCCTTCACTGCTCCCTTCATTGTCCCCTTCATTGCCCCATGTTTTATCCTTGGGGAAAAGATTTGAATTTTTTATTTGCAACATGTGATAAAATTTGGAAATTTTGAATTCATATTTGCAATCAATGGGGCCACAATAGGAAGGGTAGGTGAAGAAATACAAAAAACGAGGCACAAATAGAAGGCAATTTTTTACATTTAGCCTTGCATATATAGAACAAGGAGGAAGCCAATCCTCCTTGACCCCTTACAACATGGTGGATGGGTGGAGAACAGTAACTTCCTTCACAACATTGGAGCAAATCTAGAGGGGCAAACTCAAGAAAGCTAAAACCTAATAGAGTGAGCAATTTTTTGCTCCCCCTCTCCCAAAGCACTACTTTCCTACTTTAACCCCTAAATGCCCAAACACCGTTTTTTGGCAACATAGTGATTTTGGGTAGCTCAATACGAATGGAATTTTTATTTTTTTCTTTGAAATTTTCAAGCAGCATGTGCCCAAAGAGCAGCTTTAAGGTCCAACAATTTTCATAACTTTTGACTACATGGTTAAAATTTTATTGTATAATATGTAATTTTTATTGCTCAGTGGGTAGCCCGAGCAATTCAAAAAAATTCTTTAAAAATCACTTTTTTAAAAAATAAAAATTTGAAATTGTTTTTGTAGATTTATATATATGTGGAAAGCTTTAAATTATTCCATTTTGATTAATGAGATGAAAGTTATGAGGAGTTTTAGTTTGAGGGTAGTTATGGAATCTCTACTCTAAAATAAACTTTGAAGTCCTTTACTTAACTCAAATTTTTAATATTTTTGAAAAATAAAATAAAAACATTGGATGTAGATTGTTTATTGTAGCATTACAACCATTGCAATTGTTTTTTTTTTCAAATTTCATAACTAAACTCTTTACAATTTAGTATTTTGAATCATTCTCTACTTCTTTCTACTTGCCATTTTTTTCTATATGCTATACAATTCCAAATGATCTAAATTTTTCAAGCATGTAGCCAACTTGCCTTGAAAAATAAATCCAAAGAAGCACCACCATTTTGGACATTTTTCATACAAATGTGACCTTTTGAAGTGCAGCTGCCCGTTTTTTTACAAGGCCAAAAAAAGGATTTTTGTGGATTCCAATGCTAATATCTTGCAATCTACACAGTGGAAACTTCTGAGATTTTTTCTACGTCTTTTCAAACCAACACATTACAAGCTTCTATGATTAGATGTGTCATAAATGATTTTAAAAAAAAAATTGGTACTTATATTAGAAATGGCAGTTTTGGAGCATTTTTTGGTGAAAACAAAGTCAAATACATTTAGGGATTAAAGTTCAAGAATGTTATGTGGCTACGAGTGAAACTGTTCTATAGTTGAAACTAGATGAAAGGTAGTAAAGTAGATGAAATAGCACACTAAATGTTGGAAAAATATTCAAGTTGGATGAAAAAATTTTGGTGTTAAAAAGACAATATCTTGGTGGAAATTTAACATTCTAAAAATAGATTTATAATCTAATAATTTTTTGACTAAAAATAGGATGACTTTTGTTTATCACTAAATAGCGGAAATGGTAGGAATACTTGACCACTTAACCTTGAAAGGACAACATGGCCAATTTAGGTAATATTTGACAATGGAGAGCCTTGAGAGAGTAATTTTGGGGGGGAGTTGCTTGAATGCATTAGCAGCAAATAGTATTGGATTCATTTATTGTAGTGGTATTAGCTTTTCAATAAAAAAATATAACTAGTACACAGATCCATAGAAAATTGTCAATTTCTAGGTCATTGTTACTAAGATTTCTATTCTTGATCTAAATTCTAGCAAAATTAAAATGATCTTTTTTGAATTTGAGTACAAGAATGAAATGAAGTTCATGAATAGTTCTTTCTGTTTCATTTTATTGTTTCTTAACCCCTAAAAGACCAACATGCATTTTTTGGCAACATAAATATTTTGGGCAGGTACGTGTGACCAGACATTTCCATATTTTGGGCTGAAATTTTTATAGAAGGTGGGGACGAGGAGTATCTTTCATATGCACCAAATTTCATGACATTTGGAAATACGAGTCAAAAGTTATGGCCTAATATGTTGTTTGTTGGTCAACTCGGGCAGTCTGGACAGATCAGAAAAAATCACTTTTTTCAAAAATAAAAATTTGAAATTGGTTAATTAGATTTATATATACATAGAAAGCTTTGAATCATTCTATTTTGATCAATGAATCAAACGTTCTGAGGATTTTTAGTTTGCCGGCAGTTATGGATTGTCTACTCTAAAATAAACTTTGAAGTTGTTTATTTCACTCAATTTTCAATATTTTTCAAAAAAAATAAAATTGTAGGATGTAGATTTTTTTATTACAACATTGCAACCATTGGGATTGGCATTTTTCAATTCCATAATTAACTTCTTAACAAATTAGTGTTTTGAACCATTCTCTACTTCTTTCTACTTACTATTTTTTTCCTATATGTTGTACAATTCCAAATAATCTGAAATTTTTCAAGCATGTAGCCAACTTGCCCTGAAGAATGAAAACAAAGAAGCACAACCATTTTGGAATTTTTTTCATAATAATCTGACCTTGTGAAGTGCAGCTGCCCGATTTTTTGCATGGCCAAAAAAATGACTTTTGCCACTTCAAACACTAATATCTTTCAATCTACACAATGGAAATTTCTGAAATTTTTCCCACATATTCTCAAACTAGAGTACTACAAGATCCTATGGTTACATGTGTCCAAAAATGATATTTTTCAAAAATTTGGTACTTGTACTAGAAATGGCAGTTTTGGAGCATTTTTGGTGAGAACATAGTCAAGGAACTTTAGGGGTTAATGTAGAATCAATATTCTATTGCTATTTGAATTTTGGGCGTATACCCATGGTTAATTGAAATTACTAATTTTGTAATAATAGAATGGTACAAAATACTTGATTTACACCTTTATGTTTTATATTATAATATATACTTGTGGTGAAAATTTCACATTTTAACCCCTAAAGGACCGGCATGCGTTTTTTGGCCGTATAGAAATTTTGGGCAGGTCCGTGTGACTAGAGATTTCCATATTTTTAGCTGAAATTTTAATAGAAGGTGGGCGCGAGGAATATCTTTCATATGCAATAAATTTCAAGACATTTGGAAATAGGAGTCAAAAGTTATGGCCAAATATGTTACTTTTTTTCGTAACTGGGCAGTCCGGGCAGCAAGAAAAATTTGGCAAAAATTTGATTTTTTTTTTTTAATATTTTTTTTCTTGTAGATTATATTTTTGTCTATCTGGAAAGCTTTGATTCATTTCATTTGGATTTGTTATGAGAAAGTTATGAACATTCTTGTTTTTTGGGCAGTTAGAGCATCTTCTTGAAAAAAATAACTTGTAGGATTCATTTCTAAATGCTATTCTTGCAATTTAAAAAAAATAAAAATTCTCATGGTTTAGTTTACTTGCTAGAACAATCTCACCATTGGGATTAGTGTATTTTAATTCCATCTAAAATATATTAATGTTTTAGATTTTCCTTCTATCTCGTACCTACTTCTGCTTAATAAATTTTTTAGGAATGATAATTAAGTTTTTCTGAATATTTTTTTTTTCCCTAGACTCTCAACTCAATTCTCTACTATAAATATTTGAAGCACAAAACTCTGTAGTGCAAAAATTTTAAGTGAAAAATGTTTAAAGTCAAAAAATCTAGTCCCGCAATGTGCTGAAATACTTGTTTTTTCCACTTTAAACGCAGATATCTTGCAATCTGAGCGGTCAAAAATTCTGAAATTTTTTCCACACATTCTCATACTAGTTAGGTGTAAGATCCTACGGTTAGATGTGAAAAAAAAACATTTTTCATTTTTTTGTACTCCTTGCTACAGAAATGGCAGTTTTGATGGGTTTTTGGCAGAAAAATGGCCTTGGGCCTTTAGGGGTTAAAAGTGTATTTTGTATTTGATATGAATTTTCATCACTTTTTAATTAAAATTTTATAGTAATTTTAATTTCTTGAAAAATTAATCAAAAGACATATGATTTCATCTCTGAAAATGTTGATAATTCCTATAATGACCTTTAGGTTAGAACTAGTTTAGGCAATATTTTAAATTTTATATATCTACATCTATATATTTTTCTATTGACAGATATAGGGTGCATTAGGTGTGAATAGATACACCCCAAAGCAAAGGAATGAAAGCCACAACAAAAAATACTAGTGGCAAGTGAAGCCATGACTACTATATCAAATAATTTGTAGCCTTTTATATACTCCATAACTTTTTATGCATTTTTTTGCATATTCATTCATCTACAATTACATTATTTATACAGAAGAGAATTGATAAAGAGTTTTTTGAGGCACATATTTATTCAAACTTTTGCCTTCTACTACTAAGATAAAAAAAACTTCTACTATCCAAAAAGGAAGAACAAATTATACCTAATGATAAGAATGTTTAGTAAAAAATAATTCATGTCGAATGGTGTTTTTTTAAATATTCTTCTTTTCACCTAATGAATTTGATAAAACTTTTGATTTTCTTAGGAGCACTATACATCTAGCATTAGTAGAAAATTCAGTTTTTCTGTTGTTTTGGTCGCGTTGATCCGATCAAATCTGATAGAAATCTGTTGATATTTCAACAGATTTCTATCAGATTTGATCGGATCAACGCGACCAAAACAACAGAAAAACTGAATTTTCTACTAGTATAGAGGCTAGGCCAATTCTTCTTGAGGTAGATTGCACAAATCTTTAGAATAAGATTATAATGGTAGCTAATTCTCCCATATGTAAAGGCCTTGAGGCGAAGAAGCCCAGATGATTCAATAAAACCTATAAAATTTTAGTCCCTTTTTTTTTTTCTAGGGCTACTTTACACCTAGAGACTGAGCCAATTTTCCTTAAGGTCAATTGTACAAAATCCAACAAGATTTAATTTGTTGGAAAAAATAACATTTTATTAAAAAAAATTAATTGAAATTTGACATTACCCCCCAAGGCTAAAAATTGACCGCCCATTTTTGGCGTATCCAATTCATTGAGCTTAGGCCATGTCAAATCATGTCTTTTTTGAATAAAAAATTCATTCTACAAATTAACTTGGCCTCTAGGTGTAATGTGTTTTGGACCAATTTTAGCCTTTTGTCCAATCATAAGTGAGGATTTTGTATCTTTTATACAACAAATTGGCCTAGCCTTTAGGTGTAAAGTGGCCTTTAAATATTTGATTGATTTTGGTTTGGTTGTAGGACCTTAGAAGGGTTTCATCATAGGCCATTTTGTTTAGTAGCCATTTCCTAAAGTTTGATTCAAAATCCACAATTTTTAGATCTACCTCTTTCCTCATCCCCTTTGCTTTCAATTTTCTTCTACATGTTGATTTTCTTCGTCTCTTGCAATGAGTGGCCTTGCTTGCTTTGAGTAATACCTTCTTTTATGGGCAACTTCATGCAATTTTCATCCATCAAGCCATCACCGATACCTTGTTGTATTCCTCTAACATCCATTTGTATTATTTGTTTACCTAGAGGATACAAGAAAAATAATCAAGAAGAGACTTTGAAAAAATTATGTGCCCTAAACCATCATATTCATAAAATAAATGCAGTGAGTAAATGATCTATAGTATAATAAGCTTCTACAAAACGTTTGTGAAGGACAATTCTTGCTACAAGACTTTAACCTCCTCACCATGCATTTTGTGTCTTGCTTGTGTTTGCAACCTTATAGGACAATGCAATGTGTGCTGTGTCTCAAGACAACCTCCAAACTGCAATCAACTACCATAGCATTGAGCAAAACCTCTAAAAGACTAGCCATCCACACCTTATCATAACAAGAAAATCCTTAGGCCATGCCATAAGTCCAATTTCTTGTCTAACAAATTCACTACTAGAAAAGGGGGCCCTAATCAATTGAAAATCAATGCACTTACATTGATTACAACAAAAAAAAATTGGGCTCTGTTGATTTGGCAGTCCTCCAAACATCAATCAACATGATTTGGTTGATTTGAACAAAAAGAAAATTTGCTCAGTTGATTCGGCAATCCTCTCAACATCATTTTCATTTTCCCACATATTGTAATAGTAAGATAGGGCCGGCCAAAAATAATTATTTAAAAGTATGCCAAAAAAGAAATAAAATGAATAAGAAAAAATGTCAAATTTAGCAAAAAATTAAATGATCAAAATTTTGTAAAAAATAAAAATGTCCAATATTAGCGGGAAAGTCCAAAATAAAGTCCAATGACCATCTAAAATCAAGATATTCTATATGGCAAGGTGATGGACTTATGGTGACTCCCAAAAATAATTGGCTACTATATAAATTGTTTTAATAAACTAAAAAATTGGAAATATTAAGAGAAATTTTGACATGTTGTATAAAAGGGATTCTACCTTTATGTACAATTTCACTTAGAATGGATTATATTTAGACTTATTATTATTTGAATGAAATTTTCATGGAAAAATAATTTTTTTGTGAAAAGTCAAAATGTCTCATTTCTTTTTATAGGAAGAATATGCATCTTGACTAGAATCACATACTACAAGATTCATGAATATTGGATTTTTATTGATTGATATCTTATTGATTAAAATTTGACTTTTTAATTTTTCACTCCATAAATTGCAAATATGTTTTTGATATATATAGTTATTTGATGTTATTTTGAATTTTTATTTTATTTTTTTCAATCTATGGAATGAAAAATGAAAAAATGAAAATTTTGAGGTCAAGTTTTAATCAATAAGATTTCAATCCATAAAATTCAATCAATAAAAATTTAAAATTCATGGAACTTATAATATGTAATTCTAGTCAAGATGTATATTCATCCTATAAAAAAAAATGAGACATTTTGACTTTTCACAAAAAAATTATTTTTACATAAAAATTTCATTCAAATAATAATAGGTCTAAGTATAGTCCACTCTAAGTGAAATTGTAGAATCCCTTTTGTACAACAATATGCCCAATTTTCACTTCACAATTCTAGTTTCTCAATTTATGAGAGCAATTTATATGGTGGCTCCAACTACTACTAGGAGTCACCGTTTTTCATTGACATTTAGTAAAAATGATAGTAGAGAGGTTGTTTTTACAATGAAATCCATTGTTCATCATGAATTATCAAAGAATATGGGATAATTTGAAGATGAGAGCTTGACCACTCATTGTCAAAATGTAGGAATTGTGTGCAAAGTAGAATTTCAAACCTCATTTTGTCATAGTAGAATATCTTTTTTCAAATCTTTTTGAACTAAAAAAAGTTGTGAAATCAAGCCAAATTTCAATTCCAAAAAACCGTTTGATGTTTCAAGCCTCCAATCAAAAGTTATGGACAAATTTCAAAGTGGGTGTTTGAAATTGTCAAAAAAAATGTCTTTTCTAACCCCTCTCTCAAATTTGTCCATAACTTTTAATTGGAGGCTTGAAATCTCAAACGGATTTTTGGAGATGAAATTTAGATTCATTTTCTACAATAACTTAGTTCAAAGTTTTTTGAAAAAAATAATTCTACAATGCCTAAATGAGGTCTGAAATTCTACTTAAACCACAATTCCTACTTTTGACTTAAGTATAAACGGTTGAGCTCCTACTATTCCTCACTCTTTACAAATCCCATATGGGTTGTCCTACCTCCTACCACCCCGCTTGTATAAAGCCCTTGTCTTTCCCTCTCTTCAAACACCAAGGTAAGCTACATTCAAAGTTAAATTGGAATATATATTAAATTATTTGGAATGTAGTGGTGGATTTTGGCATTCAAAGCTGTATAGTAGTATATATTTATTTAATTATTTTGAATATAATGTTGGATTTTTTAAAGTTAAATTTTAAATTTATGAATTTAATTTGGAAACTTTAATTAATTATTTAATATCAATTTGTTGATTGCTGACATGGCAATCTAATCCGTTTGGCCGTTCTAGTGACGTGGCAGTCTTGCCTGTGTGGCAAGTTCAGCCTATGTGGCAGCTTATGTGGCAAATTATTGAATAATAATAATAATTTTTTCACTGTGACCAAATCAAGATATAAAATCAACATAGAAGTGTTGATTATTGTCCGAATCAAAATGTCCTAATCCACTGTCCAAAATAACATATATTTTTTGATTTTTTTGTTGAATAGGACACTGAATTTTGTAGTAGTGATTGTCTCCTAAAAAATAGTTATGATTTGCTCCCATTCTTTAAACTCCACATGGGGCTGAAAGTCATGTTCATTGAGAAAGTGCACCCCTTCCTTGGCCTCGTCAATAGCTAGAATGGTTGGGAAGATCTATAATTTCTTCCTTCAAAACCTAGAAATCCAATTGTTGGACCTCCCTGAGAATGTTTTGCACGTTTCCAAACTTGTAAACTACCTATACAAGACCAAAGAAAAACACCACAAGATGTTCAAAATAAAGAAGGTTCAGTTGCCTTTTGCTTCACCAACTACAAGAGCTAGGGCCAAACATACAACCATTTGATCATCGACTTATAAAGCCCACTAGATAGACACCCTTTCAGCAAGCACAATGTCTACATCACCCTTTTGCAATTCCAACCTTTCATTGATCTTGTCATCCTTTGAGACATTGCATATCAATTCAAAGCATTGCAACTTTAGGAAGGGCTGCGTGGAATACATGATTGCTCCCGATTCTATGCGACAATGTCTGACGCCCTCTTACCGGTCCAATGAAGCTCTTAAATTGCCAAAGGAGAAGACAACGAGCAATCTAACACTAAAGAGGCACAGGGCTATACTAGAAAATACACCTCCTCTAAGTCCTCTTGACATCCCTTTGAAGACAAACAAGGAACACAATTGTAGCATTTGCTACAACCGGGTGACCTCAACATCAAGAACACAAGCTAATTGACTCTTTTCTTCTTCTAGTGCCACCATTCCATTTAATTTGAAAGAATGAGATGTTGCACTAGAGAGAGGACATGTTGTTTTCTAAAGAAGATGAATGAGATTTGCTGCAGAGTAGGGGTAGCTTGCTTCCCAACACTCGGAAGCCACATTCAAGGTTTTGTATGAAACTAAATTGCAAAGGCAAGGCTACGAGGCGCATTGGTACTTGATAGACTTTGCGACGTGCCATGCGTTCATAAATTTGTATATGTCTACATCAACGTCCACGACGCCCATTGGACCCTTGCCTATATCAACCTTGATGATGATTGTGGGCCGTATACTAGATGTCTACAACTTGTCGTTGCCACATGTGAGGCCCAATTGGAGGACTTGGTGTTATGCCATGAAGGTCTTCAATACCAATATAACGTCATGCAACAACCCAATGACTCCTCGTGCAAGCTCTTCGCAATAGTGTATGCCATAGACATCACATTCTGCATCTCGTCCAAAATGTTAGTTTACGGCATCTCCATGATGAAGGCGCATATGCAGAAGTGCCTTTACAACGGCAATTTCACCTTGTTTTTGAGACCAATACCAACAACCATTCTAACTTTAGGTTGACTTTGAAATTTGTCTGAAAATTCACTAAACAAAGAAAAATAAATGAAAATATCATTATTTTGAACCAAATCTCTAATGTTTTTCCCAATAAAATACTGGAACCTTTAGTGGTCGTCATGGCAACATGGAAAGTAGTGAAAATCTTGCAATCTTTATACATACATAATTGCAAAATGGGAGAATTAGAAAATGAAGGATTTTGAAGTCATAATATATGGCCATATGCCATCACTTTAGAATAATTCCATGATGGACATTGCAAGCTTGAGGGGCAATTTCAATGTCAAGCCTAAATTTTCACGTAGTTCCTAATTATAAATGTTTTTAAGCGTAACTAAGGAAATGTAGATTTGCAAGTAATTGTTTAAGAAATGTTGTGATAAAGAAAATTTAAACTTGATTGAGCAAACATCAAAAGGCAGACATGGTGAGTCAACACATTTTGGCTCATTGCGCATTGTACATATGATAACAATGATTCCTTTTTTCAGCTAAATTTTCATAAAATACAATAAGACAATTTTTTGAGGGAACATTTGGTGATGTTTATTTCTTTGTTAGAAGATGAAATCTTAAACTGCCATAGAATCTTAGAATAATATCACTCTTTATTGGATGGATGTGTATTTTTTGGATGATTTAATAAATTTTCATTTATGTTTTTCACATTTCATCCATATCATGAATGTAGATAGCATCATCTCTCAATAAAGATTGCTCAATATACTATCCAAAATAAATGAAGTAGAGAACCCTTGTACTAACTTGGGGATCTAACCTTGAAGCCCAAGGATTTCTATTTCAATGCAATGGACCATAAAAGATCATTCTTTTCAGTGAAGTGTTTTGAGCATTCTTTGATGTGTGATTACAGGTGCATGGGGTGCTATAGAGCATTGCTTTAAATAATTTACCAATCCTCAAAAACAACACTGGATCTTCTTCGAGCATTGCTTTAAACACTTTACGATGGTTATTGATTACCACAAATGATAAAATTTAGAAACTTTGAATTCCACTTCGGACTATGCAATGAATCCCTATGAAATCAAGGGTAGACAAGTTTTTCTAGCAATTCCGCCTATCAATGGAATATACGCTTATCCTTGCCAAACACTACAATGGACTTCCTCACATATGTGGCGTGGGCCGGTGATTTGTGCTAATTGAAGTAATAGAATAGAATAGGTTCTACCCATTGTCTTGCTAGGGTAAATAATGGAAAAAGTAGAATTTCATATTGGTGGACAATCCCATTGGTCAAGTTTGGTCAATCTTGAGGGAACCATTACATGTGGAATTCTAATTCTATCCCTTCCTACCCATGAAGTCCATATGAAAGTGCAATTGCTCACTTGGACCTATAGCACCCTTTAGTACCTCTTGTGAAGTTTGACCACTAATGGAACATGCAACGAGGCCTTAAAACCCTAGTATCATAACACTCTGAATGGGCTTGGTTACAACCTCCTCCCATCTATGAAAGCAAAGTTTCTCTTGCTAGATACCTAGGGAAAATAGTATATTGACCTTTAAACGTCGAGGCGGACGTTTTGTGTACAATGAATGACAGAGAATTTTCTTGTCTAAGACAGAAGTGTAACCATTCATCCTCAAAATTTTATTGTGAAAAGGGGAGGTCTTCTACAATAGTTTGACTTCCAATGAGTGCTTTTGCTATTTTTTTAAGCCAATGATTTACACAGTAATGAAAAAGGATGATTTCTAAGATCACCTCTTCATCCTTTAACCTATAAACAACATGGAGGACATTTTCTGACCAAGAATTTCTTTGTCATTCATTGGTCAGAGAATCTCTTTACACATGATAGAAATGCAATTATTCATCCTCCAAATTTTGTGGGAAAAAGGAAGATCATCTACAATAGTTTGACTTCCAATAAGTGCTTTTGTATTATTTTAATCCAACAATTCACATGGAGACAAAATAAATGATTTCCTTGGTTATGAACCTGTTGTTTAAGGGTTAAGGGTTAACTTATAAGGATACTAGGGACCGTAGTGGTTTGTTGGATGACTTCACTATTATTTATAAAAAAAAGAATGCACCTATTGGTCCAACAATCAAAGAATTTTGGTGACTACATTGGTCACAGGGGCAACATCCTTAGAGCATCTCCTGCAACCCTCTAAATAAACTCTCCAAATATCCCCTCCCCTCTAGAATTTGGATGAAAAGCAATCAATTCTAGCGTTTGTCACACTCCGACCTTCTCTTTCCCCTCTCAAAAAGTCATTTCTAGAAGGGCCACTAACCCCTCTTCCACTACTGTACAAATTTTCTTGGGATTAGCAAGTCGTCATAATAAATGCAAATTGTGTGACTTGTGATTGGTTGGGAGTATGTTTTATGGAGTTGCACTATTGGGAATACAAGTGGCCATCTCCTCTTCATTGGACAGGTCTTGAATCAAGGAGCGGAGGGCTGCTGCAGGAGATGCTCTTCGATTCCCTCAAATCTGAGGCCACGCTCCGTCGTCCTCCAATCTTCTCACGTAAGTTATCCGAATAATAACTTCCTACGCTCGGCTTCTGGTGCTGCAGGCCCACTGCCCACCCTCCTTCCCAGTTCCCACGCCTGCCTTTTTGACACTGGTCGGCACTTGGGGCCACAACCCTACACGGCTACTGCTTCACCATCCATTTGCCGGGCGAGGCGGGGTAGGCACTTTTCAGTGTTTGGTCTGCTCACGCCTGTATGATACCTGAAGTTAGCTTCCCAGAACCCACCTGCCTGAAAGGAATGGTCGCAGGGCCCCTGCCTTCCCCTGTTGCGGGGGGCGACTCGGTCCTCGAATAAGAAGCTTACAGCAGCGGGACGACAATACTGGCACATTCACGAGCATGTCAAATTCACAAGCTTCCGTCCCCTATCACAGCGAACCGTGATCCATTTCTCATCCCTGCACCACTGCCCAGGACTAATAAGGAACAGTCTCGCGCTCGGATGCACAAATACGACTTCCCACTACCGCCCACCGGAAACGACTTCTGCAAAAATAACAATTCCCTGCCTGCCAGTTAGATCTGCCAAGGAACTTCTTCTGAATTTGGCTTCTTACGCACACAAGGCACAAATATTTTCCACAGGGATCGAGTCCGGAGGAGTCGTGAGGAGTGGACCCACAAAATTTGGATCCAGTGCACAGGAACGACAGGATAACGATAGGATTAGAAATATCAAACATAAAATACACACCCCGATAGAGCCTTTACACCGACGCATTCTCCAGCATGAGTTGCAAACTCCTGATACTGTACCTCATTTTCTTGTGAACTGCCACATCACGGAAGCCTGCCTGAAAGAGTTCAGCAGTACCTCTCAAATCCAAGAGATTTCACGGAAGTCAACATTTGGTGTTCTGTTGGACTTCGCCTGCACATCATCTTGAAGTGCTTGTTACGGTCAACTCTAGTCTCTGAAACAGATCTTGAGATCGCCAAGTTGACCAGTTTCATGCTCTACTCTTGATAGTAGCTGTTATCTTGACTAACACGTGTGGGTAAGCCAAACTTCCCACAAAGTAATCTTTTCTAAGAAAACGACCTTCAAGTCAGCACACCGTGATGCTTAGCAAATGAGGGTTCGTCCACATTCAACAACCTCCCTAGAACCTGCGATAAGGGAGAACCGTTCAGGTGCTACGAATTGGCATGCTTCCGTTTTCTCCGTTCGCCAGCACCTGCCCTTGTGGATCCTTCGGGCTTCGTAGGTGCTGCGGCCACTACAGGTGTGGGAGCTGGAGGGGGAGGAGGTGGAGCAGGCACTTCGGGCAAGGGACGAGGCAGTATTTGTTTCAACCGATTGTTCCTGTAGTGTTTCCAGAAATAATACTGCTGACGATGGGCAATCTCCTGCAATAGTAACATTTATCATGAAACAAACTTTGGAGACTTGAGTTTGATCTGATTGCATAAATCTCTATTCAATGTATGCGAAAATAGAGAAACAAGATTCAAAGTCTACCTGTACCCATCATCACGGAAGCCTCATTGGACCCAGAAGTTCATACGGGGTAACAAAACAGAATAAGACTCGAGCAAAAGAAATATTTCAACAGATCCCGATGTCCTCTTCACTACCCTTTGCTGGATGTTCAAATTTATCGATTTATGATTAAGAGATGTTCGTCACATGATGTTCGTCACGTTCTGCAGTCAATTGAAAAAGAGCAAGACGGATTCACTTGAAGTGACGTGCATTACTTCGGATAATCTTTCATGACCACTAGTTAGTTGCATAGTGTTTCCTCTACATAATGCTTGCGCCTTGAGTAGACTTTCCAAGATGATGAGCAGAGGGTTCCAAAAACTTGATATGTGATTATATTAAATGCAATTCGATTATTTAAACATAAATCACTTGTTTGAAAAAACTGAGCATCAAAATGTAAAGTACCTATAAGAAGTTACAGAAACACTCGAGATTGAACAACTTAATAAACTGCACCTATGAAGATAACAGAAACGCAGCCTCACTTTGTTTGCAGGATGGGCCATGGCTGCGCGAAAATTTGCACTTTGAAGCATATCCAGGAAAAAAAATGCGTGCGGGTACCTGTAACAAAAAGGAAAGAAAGTCAAAAAAGGAAAAAGTGAAACCTCCACGACGGTGATTCCCAGTTACAACCGAAACAAGGTCTTGATGTCAGGAACAGTAATCTGGAGTCACTCACATTGAAAACTTCAGAGACACGAAACAAAAGAACTTTGAAAAACCACAGAACAGAATAACACAGATTCCCAGAAGGCACGAATTGAGGCTAGAATTGAGACTCACATGACGTACTTGGCATACTCGGGCTGTTTCCAGTACAAGAGGTACTTGAGGTATCCTACAAACGCCTCATCATCGAAGTAGCGATTCTGTGCCAAATCTGTGAATGCAGTGGGTCCAAAATAAGAAAACGAGACATGCTAATAGTGGGGAATCAAGTATGAGAATAGAAAAAAGACGGTTATAGGACTCACGATGGATATATGTAGGATTCGCGAGAAGCTGTACAAATTCAAGTTCGAGCAGAAAACGCTGTCGGCCATCGTCGGGGTCTTGAAATTTGTGATGCCAAGGAAGAGAGGGAGGAGGAGGATCTAACAAATAAGAATCACAAGACAGACACGGTGTGACTATAATGACAATCCCCAAAGATGACAACAAACTTTTTCCAAATCAGAATCGTGGCGAACATAGAGAGACTGAGCTCAGGGAGAGTAAAGTGCCAGGTACACCCTCACGACATTGGTAGAAACAACAAAACACACCACTGCAAAGATTACAACAAAAACAAATCTAACGCACTTGTTTCTCTAAAAGACTGACTTGCCCAATCAGGCCCTACAAGATTGGCAATATCAAGAGGTCGTATTTCTACAAGCTCTCATTTGATATATACCCCAACAAAGTACAAAACCCTAAATCCAAACCCTGAGAAAGGTGGAGGAAAACCAGAGTGCATACCATGTAGTGGTTGGGACTCGTAACCGCCAGCAGCATCACCATTGGCGACCATTGCGCTCAAGCGTCCTTCAAGTGGAAGCTGCCTAATCACCAGCGACTGATCGTTAGAAGACGAGGGTGACACTCAACCGGCGAGCTAATTTCAGATATTAATATTATATAAACTAGAGAACTTAGATAAGTGAGTTCCAGACGCCGGTTGTATGCACGCGCACATTAGATTAGAAGTGTCCGACATACAAAGCGCTGAATAATCGTTATCTCATATACTCTCCAGAAATGTACACGACAGCAAACCCAATACTCTTCCAGCATATCAAAGCACTCTCACTTTCGAATCCTCAGACCCGAAGGCATGGCTATTACAAACCGTGATCCTCCGGCATTTCAATTTCAATAATTAACCAGAAGATGATAAGATCAAAGTCCTCGACAATATTTCAAGAGTCTCATTCTACTCACTGCATCTTAATCAGGTCTCATTTCTCTCTCTTCAATCATGGATGCTACAATCTGGCATAGCTTCAAAAGCGATCGTGCGACACCCAAATATTTGAGCAGTCATCGATTCATGCTGCCCGCAAATGTATTCTCTCGTGAGCAAGCCCATGACCTCGCAGCAAGAATTCGAAGGACATTTCTCCAACTGAGTATCAAAGCTCTCAACAGACTTTTCAATCTTTCCATGCACTTAACAGATCACACGGTGTGACAGCCTCTGGAAGTTGACACATGGAAACTAGTCACGCATTAACAAAATCCAGACAATGTTCTCATTCACGTGAACTAACTCTCCACTAACTACCGCGAGGTGAGTGAGAAGAATTTTATCTCAGGGACTACAGCCAATTTAAGCGATCACCAAATTCAACGTAAAAACTGCGTTCCACACGCTGTGGAATTCACGAACAAAACTCTAACACACGATCTGATACAGATAATTATCAAACGCAGAGTGCAGAATCCGGGGTTGAACCTTCAACTACATGCGTCAAAGAAATGACTTCACTTGCGATTTGAGACGCAGAGATGATCGAAGCCAGGACAGAGATAGAAAATGAAACCTTAAACCCTAATCCGATTGCGGGTTCAAGGATTACTGTGCGAACAAAGAAATCCTAATCGGACGAACAACGCTGCCTGGCCCTGCCGCGGCGACAACCAGCTGCTACGGCGACAGCATCAACAGGAGGCGTGAGAGCGCGGACTACCTGAGAACCTTCGAATTCAGTTGGTGAAGGGGAATTGGTGAGTGCACCATGCATGGGCGCCTTCCATTTGGAAACAGCAGGAACGACTGACCGAGTGTGGAAACAAAGGCTCAAGCGCAATATCGTGCCATGGAGCTCCGATTCGGCACCAGCAAAATGTCAAGAGCAAGCGCGAGAAGAGGTGACTTCACACTCACAGGCAGAACCAGAAGAAGCTCAAGAGTGTGTTTCTATACCGCCCACACCACTAACTCCATCCATCATCACCTTGTATAGCAGCATTCCATCAGTGATAGCCAGTTTCTATATCAATGATCAATCTTTCTACAGGACAGGACTAGGCGACAGATTGTAGAAGAATCCCGGCAACCAAATACTAAGATTCGGTATTCTGTGCAACTCTTCCTCGTCGACGGGCGATTTGCTTCGTGAGATATGCTTAACTCTGAAACGACGGAGCAGACAGTAACTTACTGTAAGTGTCCGATGGATCATTTCAAGGACCTCAGGAGAGCATCTAAGGTAGGTATCCCAAAACCGCCACTAATTGCTACTGTGCCTAATTACTACTATTAGACTGTTCAAATTCTTGTATATTCTTATTGGCAAGGGAAAGGAGGTTCCAACGCACCAAAGAATGTGACATTTGAATACTGTATGCAAAAGTTACAAAGGACCAAAGTTTGGTTCTAAAAGCATTTCTTTCACAGAGGTACATAACTGATTTTGGAGATGTACACGAGCTGAAGATGGCGGTTTAAGGTCAGTGGCGCATTTGGGATGCCTACCTTACAGGGTTTTTTTTTTCCATCTAATGTAGAACCACCCATTCTAGATCAAAGAGCCATGGCGAACATGTAGGATGCGCTATTTCAGACCAAGAAGGGTGCCCAAACGTGGAATGTGTTTTTTTCTCCTTTTCAAGGTTGGGACAATTAAGATCATGCCACATGTCCCAAAGTGTGCAAGAATTAGTGAGCAAGATAGTAGGAAGTAGTGAGTGGGAAAGTAGTTCGACTATGATTAGAATTGGAAGACTCTAGAGAGTGGCAATGAGTTCGGAGCACTTTTTGACTCCCAAAATTCATAGTAATTTCAATTTTGACAATAAAATCATGAAAAATTCACAATCCTAATATTTCTTATCTCTCTACATGAGAAAAATTTCCAATACTTCACGCTGCTCTTCATCTGCTCTAAACTTGTTTATTTGATCAAGTATAGGTGGTCCTACCTTGTATACCATTATCGTACCAGTATAGGAGAATGACCCATTAGGGTTCATCGCAAAGTTGTCCTGTGTTTGTGAACGTGTGTCACAAGAAGGTTTAACTAAGAATTGAACAAAACAAACACGGCACCAAACTCAATCAGACCTGAGTTTGGGTGCTCCAGGGAGTTTGGTCTTGTGTTTTTCCATAACTCCGGCTCCTTTGCTCACTTTACAATTAACTCTATTGTCTTTGGAATTTTGTAGTTCGGTCCCTTAATTTACAGAGCTTGGAATGTAATCTAGGGAGGTGAACCGAATCACAAGTTATGTCGACAGCATTGAGGTAGCGCATTGAGCCAATTTCAGCAGGAGGTGCAAATTCTTGCTTTTTGTCAGTATGTTGCCTTGTGTGTTTGCGTTACTGTTTGATGCGTGAATTCTGATGTGTAGATTCTGTACAGGATGCTTAGTGTGCTTAGTGTCGCTGTTTAGGTTTAGGCTTTGGTAATGTATAGAATGTAAAACTGTCAGAAGTACTCCAGGCTTTGATCGATTGTGAATTGCAACTAGTTTGTGAATTTTGTTACATGTTTGCTTTTGCATAAATTGAAGAAGTTTCTTTGGCAGGGTGGTCATGCTACAAAGCAAATGGTGACACCAAATGCACTGAGTGGCTGGACTTGCGAGTCACTTAACCGTTTACGTAGTAAGAATTCATGATTTTAAGTTGCGGACTTTGATTGATCATATTGTAGAAAGTATAATCTAAATGAAATCTTTTATTATATCCTTAGCTTGAGTGAAGAACATTGCATGCATTGGTTTAAAAATAATAATTTTTAAAATTAAAAAAAATCTCCATATAAACTCTTCAAAATTGCTCAAAAAAGGTGAGGCCCAATTTGGGCTTCTTATTCCTTAAGTAGGGTTTAAGTTATCAAGTTCTGACTTACTGGTTTCTTTTGCAAGCTTGGAGTTTGCAACAATTGTGGTCTGCAAATGAAGGTGACTTGTGCTTTGTTGAGGATCTATCTTTGTCTGTCACTGATGCTTCTTGTGTTTATTATTAGAATCCATGCAATTTATTTTGTGCATTTGTCGAGAGTATCATTTTGTGGTCATACATTCTTAGGTGGACAGAGAAAACAAATGCCTAACTTAGTTACACTAGCAATTATGCTCGGAGGTTGCAACAAGGAGAAGCTGGGAGCAGTTTGGCTTCTAACAATAAACAAGTCACTCTGTTGCGGGAATTGAATAAAGTTTTACAACCAGTACAAAAATCAGTTTTCACCATTGGTTTTCTGGAATGTAGAGTTGGACCTTTTCTTGTTCCAACAAACAATTTCATGTGTAATCCTTTGGGAATTTTCCTATCTAAAAGTTTTACATTCAATACATAAATGCCTTGTATACATCTTCTAAAAAGCTTAACAACAAATGGGATAATGCCATGTGTACCCTTTATATATAGAAATCATGTGTGTTTTCCTTGGAAATCACCACTTTTTTGCAATGCCAAAAGAGGCAATAATTGACTTACATAAAAAAATAACCATCTATATACAATTACCATACCTATAAAGGAAAATGACCTATTGTCTCCCCTTTCATATTTGCACATACAGTGGCTTTCAAAGTGTTTCTCAATTATAAAAATTGTTATAGCTAATTGAAAAATTAGAGGTTTTCAAAAAAAATTGGACATGTTGTGGTACAAATAATACACTTGCATTGAAAAAATTAATTAATTTAAAAATAGATTTTGATGCTTTAAGGTTTAATCAAATCTATCGGTGAAAAAAATTTAAATACAAGTAAATCTTTTCAAGATTCTTTAGTAAGCGGAATGAGATTTTTTAGAAAATTTGTAATAAATTTTTTAAGAAATTTGAAATTTTATTGAGTGAAATATTTATTGATTAAAATATGACTCCAAATATTTATGTTTCTATTAACTTACTCCAAAAAATTCCAAAAAATAAAAGAAGATTTTGAGAATGTTTTAAATATTTATGTGTTATTTTTCAAGAATTTTTGGAGATTTTTAGAGTGAATTATAAAAATATAACTATTTAGGGTCATGTTTCAATCATTAATATTTCATTCAAAAAAAAATTAATATTAGTGAAATTCTTACCACAAATGTTTAAAAGAATTTTCATTCCAATTACTAAACAAACTTAAATTTAAATTGTATAAAAAGGTTTTTTCACTAATAAATTTGATTGAATTTTTTTAATTCAAAAAAATTGAAAAAGAATTGAAAAATTATTTGTATTAGTGTGTTATTTATACTTCAACATGTCCAAAAATTGTTGAAAAACATCTAATTTCTCAATTAGTCATGGCAATTTTTTTAGTGTATGAAAACATATAAGAGACACTATATTTAGGTTTAGATTGATCAAATTGACAAATGTCATTTTTTGCATTGAAGGTAACTACACCACATACTCTTGCCTAACATATACTTCTACTAAATTTATTCATAAAGTCTAGAGTTGATTTTTAAAACACCTGTTTTCAGCACTTTGTTAATTCATATTTGATTCATCCGGGGTCCAATAAATGCGTTAGAAGGAAATTAGAATAATCTTTTGACTTTCAATAAAGTCTAATAAAAAATTAGGCAATTTAATAATAAGAACAATGCTCAATTGCTTATTTGGACACATTTAGATGTAGTCACCTTTGGTAGAACAACAAATCCATCCAAGAATTGTTCACACGCATTCCAGTCAACCCATTTTTGTAAACAAAAATGGACACTTTATAGGTGGTCAAAGCAAAAAATATAAAGTTCCGTTATTGTCCCTACATGTGGACTATGCTTGTCGACTTGGATTCTAATGTGACTCACTTAAATCCCAAGAAAATAATTTCTAAAGTACATTCCTTTAGAAGGCTCTACGAAGTGGCTAGTCATCTAAAAGTTGGCAAAAGAAAGAAATCAATTGGACTTGTTTTACGTAGAAAACATAGCTATTTATTTTTGTTATTAAAAATATATCGATATACTACAATTTCCAAGTTTATTTTGTGTTAAAGAGACATGATGATTGTATCTTCAAGACAACAAATGAATTCTTCTTCAACATTATATGTCACTAGTACAATTATGTCTTTTTGAGACCCAGACACTAGTTGGGTCTTCAGAAGGACTGTTGCTTCCCCCAAATTGGGTGCCTCTTGAGGATCCAGTTTCAGGAGGTGATAGCCATGTTACACGGGCCATTTGAACCTGTTTTTTTTTTCTTTTTTTGGCTTCAGTTTCTGGTGCCAGATTGAATCAGAAAAAAATAATTTAGCTAAAACATGGCAACAAAGCATGAAGTTTTTGGTCAGAAAATTTCCAATTAAAAAAAACTTGGATGAAATCACTAGATTGTGGATGAAAACATAATTATGGACATGTGATATGTGCTAATGTGATATTTTCTATCCAATATGTGGATGAATGTTGAAATTTGAAGCACCACTATAACATTTTATATCGTTGCTTTGGCACTTCATGAAAAATAAAAAATTGATTTGAACAACCCTTTTTTCCATTAAAATTTTGCTTTCAACTCCCCTTGTTATTCACCTTCTAATTTGCTAGTGAACATAGTGAATACTCATAATGTTGTATAACCAAGCAATAGGCCTTCCCATGCTAGAATGGTATTACCGTAGTTCAAATTTGTTAAACCCCATACAAAATCATTTCTTTTTAGGTTGAATTTCCTTTCGCTAACTAGATTTAAAATTTTTGGAATTTGGAATATTTCATGACCTTTAGCAACAAGGTCCTCCAACTTTACCGTGGTACTCAAGCTTTACCAAATCTTTCGTGACCTTTAACAACAAGGATTGTAGGGATTGTACAAGCCCAAGATCGTCTCTCTCTTTCTCACTCCAAACTTGCGCATTGCTTATCTTCGAGAGATTTGTTGCGTGCACTCCAAGAGATTGTGTCTTTGTTGAGTTTTGACTTGCAATTCCTCACTTGTAGGGCTCACTCAATCCTTGAACACACACATTCTCTACTACATAGTAATCCCTACTGCTAGAGGTTACCAAAGCAATCACCTTAGTATGTATATTATTTTTCATTTTTCATTTTTTCATCGTTTTTTCTTTTAGGATTCAAATTATTTTCATTAATAATTTCTATACTATTCAATTTATACCATGTTAAAGTTTTTGAAAATTTCATTACATGAAATATTTATTTATATTTTGAATTATTTCTTAACAAATCTAACCAGAGATTTTGTCGATGTAATTGTACCATCGTGCATTGATAAAATCTAGTTAAAAAATAGAAAGATCTATGTTACAAAATTTGGTCATACGACACCTCACATTGAACACTTCATAGATCATATTTTTGTTACTTAATGGGGTGTTTTTTAACATGAAAGATGTGTATATAGATGTTTCCTATACATTTCTGCAGTTGAATTAAAATAAATTCATTACCCGTTGCTTTCAATAAATTATTATGTATAAGCATGAAAATTGACAATTTTTATTTATCAAAAATAGAATTTTGCTATCTAAAAATCCAAATTTGGTATGCTTTGATTGGGATTGTATAAAAATTATGCAAGATCAAAATGGCAATTGTATCAATCCATGCTAAACAAAATTCTTTGAATGGCAAAATACTTGGCAGAGTAAGGTAGAGAATTGAGAGTTGTTTGGTATTGTAGTATTGTATAGTCAAGTACAATAATCTTACAAATTGCCTATTCAAGCCATTCAATTTTTTTGTACAATGTGGAATGTAATTGTTATATTTTGGTAAGCACAATTATTATTGCATCTTTATACAATCCCAATCAGGCATACCAAATTTCAATTTCAAAAATCCAAAATTCCATTTTTGGTGAATTTTTAAAGTCAAATTTTATGGTTTTACATGATATTTTATTGAAAACAATTGATGATGGATTTTTTTAATTCAATTGTGAAGATTTGTAGGGAACATCTATATGCACATCTTTCCTTCAATGAGCATCTCAAAAAAAAATTCACAATTCCTTCTATAGAGATTTCAATATTGGGATGACAATGCCCAAATTTTGTAAAAATAGATCTCTCTTTATTATAATTAGATTTTTTTATTTGCCCCTCATATGATAACTAATTTTGTACATTTGAGCATGATGGTACAATTATTTTGCCAAAATTTAATTAACTGATGTAGTGTTATCTATTTTACAAAATTTGATCATACGACACCTCACATTGAAATCTGTACAGAAAGAATTGTGAATTTTTTTTGGAGATGCTCATTGAACGGAAGATGTGCTTATGGATGTTCCCTACAAATCTTCACAATTGAATTAAAAAAACCCATCATCAATTGTTTTCAATAAAAGATCATGTAAAACCATAAAAGTTGATTTTGAAAATTCACCAAAAATGGAATTTTGGGTTTTTGAAATTGAAATTTGGTATGCCTAATTTGAATGTTGTGACAATTGAGTGTTAATTATGCAAGATGGAAAATTCCAATTTTTTTGTATACTATGCAAAAATCTTTGAATGGCTGAAATCTTTGAATGACAATTTGTAAAATTATTGTACCCAATTGTACAGCCTTTTTCTAATCCAAGTGCTCTTATGACTATTTTTAGATTCAAGTCTTGACTAGTGGCTAGAAGATTCAAGTAAAATTTGAGAATTTTGATGCACATGACTAATGTATTGGCATGGAATTGATCCAACTTTCTACCTCTAAAGGACCATAAGGCCATGAGATGGCTTCTACAATACTATTTTATGCACCACTAGTCCTTTAGAGTTAAATTACTTGGTTGCAATTGCAATGACCTTGCAAGAATGGGGCCGGGGTTTGTTTCCTAGTGCACACGTGAGTCTAGTAAAAGTTAAGTTTAGGTGTGTCTGCCTTGCTTGGGATTTGCTTGCTTCAAGACAAGTAGGTGGATGTAGGCTACAGTTTGAAATTTGGCTCAACTCTAAAAATTTTACCAAGCTCTAATTTGCGCTCTACATAGGTGGTGACAATCTGTACTAAGACCTCTCAATCTAAGAGTGGAGCCTCAAGACTATGCAAAAGACTAGCGACTGGTGTATTGGCCGGTCTATAAAAGTCACAATGGTACTAGTCTGTGCAGTTTATGCTATAAGATATGTCATTAGTACAAAACCATCACTCCTAGTTGCGTCAAATTTGGTGAAATAAAGTTTCCTTGATTTTTGTTTTACCTTTTTTTTGGTTAGTTATCTTACAATGTATTAATATTTGTTAAAATTTACTAAGTTTAACAAATTTTAACAAATTCTAGCATGAATCAATTGAGATGGAAAACAAAAAATTTAACATAACTTTTTCAACTAGTATTAATCAAAAATAGCATAATCAAGGCAAAAAAAAAAGGCAAAAAAAAACACCCAAGGAAATAAAAATTTCCCAGATTTACCGTTAATAGGAGTAGTGGTTTTGTACTAGCTAGTGAGATTGTCTAACATGAATTAGCGATTTGCTTTTTTGGCTTCATCTTGTAGCCTTTTTTGTCGCGCTTTTTTAGCAATGGCATCAAGCCATTCTTGAGTAATATGGAAATGCCAACATTTGGTACATTCATACAGACCCCAATTTTTGGACCACCAATGTAAGTGATGTGTGAGGCATCTTCTGCACAATATCAAAGCGCCCCACGGATCAATGGGCTCATCACATGGATTTCGCACTATCTCCTCAATTTGGTCATCAGGGTCTAGAGGAGCTACTCCACTAATCACAAAAGCTTTTATAATAATTGAATAGACATCAGCCTCTGTCACTATTTCAGCCTGCAATAGGTTTAATACTCGTTAATTGAACATAAACTATCAATGGGACCAAGATTACCACACAAATTTCATTGACAACAACTATAAACATTCTAGTTTAATTAGGATGAACGTGGATGATAACCTTGCTTTGGTGCACACCCAATTTTGATGCTCGAAAATAAACTCGAAGCATTGTATACATTCCAGGTGCAATCTACTCAGAACAATAGAACATAATTTAAAATAATGTGTTAAAAAAATATAACTAAGTATACAAATTTAAGGCATAATTGACATTAATCAAAGTTCAATTGGTGTCAATACAATTTAAGCTATATATAAGGTAGACGCACCCAAGTCCACCCAGTACCCAATTCCATCCTCATGTACCAATGGTGTGCATTCTAGAAAGAAAATGTGCACCATTGGTACATGAGGGAGGAATTCTTAAAGGGACGGGAATGGGTGCGCCTACCTTAGTTGATGTCAATCAAAGTTCAATGTCATATTTGTTGCAAAACTATAAAAGTTTTTAATTCTATAAAATTTTAGAACTTTCTTTAGTACATGTCTACACCAAAAAAATTATTTTCAACCATGGTTTTGTGTTAAATTTGGGTTGAAATTAATACAACTATATTTTTAAAAATACAAATTTAACACTAAACCATGATATCAAATGATTTTCTAGCGTGAATTTAAATTATAGTTTGTCATTCACACCCAATTTAGTTAAAATTTTAATAAGACTAAAAATAAGAAAAAAAAAGAGAAAATGAATGAAGATAAGGATTAGAATAAAAATGCAACTAAGGGACAAACTAGAAGTAATTACCGAGCCATGAAAGTAGTGAAATTTGATAGACAAATTGTCTTCATTGTGGATAAATACTCTGCCACTTCGAGGTCCATGATAATTTTGGACAACCACAATCTATTTGTGTACCATAATTCATCAATAAAACTAGTACCAATTTTGAACACTTGTTTTGTTCACTTTAAAAGCAATGTACAAAGCTAAAGTGAAATATTAAAAAACTAAAATGATATATTTTAAATAAGTTAGATTAATCAATGTTACTACTAGATATATTTTGAGTTTAATTATTGAATTGTAACCTACCTTCATTCTCATAGTGCCTAATTGAACAATATGAAAGTCAATGATTGGGGGAAATATTCGAAATTGTCGATTCATCCATTCACTTGGCAAAGGATCATGAGCAAGTTTCATACGCTCATATGACTGTACTTGCATTTGTCTTTCATTAGGCAATTCTCTGATAACATAGAATTCGTTACTTTTCCATGGAGCATTCTGAAACCTGTATAACATTCAAATTCAATTTTTCAATATATAGGTATAAATGATTGAAATTTATATTTTTTTCCTATCTCATAGGATATGGATATATGCATGATTGTATGTATGTATATATTTATCTTTCTACATGTGTTGTCATAAAATATGAATGTTATGTTAAGAGTTAATACATCTAAACTTCCATTGCTACAACGTATTTTTACAACTAATTTAGGATTCTTACGCTTTTTTAAAAGCCTTTGCTCTCATGTATATTTCGTAATCATAATCAAATTCATCAGGAATTTTCCAATTTGGACCAAGTATCTTTGATTGCTTGGCTTTTTCAATCTGTTGATGATTAGAATAATTACCAATACTAGTAGAAAAATTATTCTTATTATGCATAAACATTCTAATTTTATTAAAAATATATTACTTTGAAATCATATCGATTGTAATCATAAGTAAAATTTAGCATTAAATTAAAATTAAAATTTGTTTGAATTTGGACTGATTCAATTGATTATATATTTGTCTTGCTAGAAGTTGAGAGCACTTGTATGTAAATAGTCTAATGACAATTTTGAAAGTTTTCCATATAAGGATCTTATGAAAATATTAATATTAAATATCACTAAGAATTATAATTTACATTAATATTTCAAAAAAGTTCTGAAAAAAGTGTTTTATAATCTACCACAATCAACAAAGCTGCATTAATTTGTGATATATTGCATGAGAGACAAATTATCAATCTCTTTTGTATTGATTTTGAAATGTAAAGAAATTCCAACACTAAGATAAAAAATCATCAAATTTGCATAATATTTATATGATGTGGATTATCCAAATTCTTTTGTCTAAATATTTTAAAATTCTAGTTACAAAAGTATGTTTAAGCTCAAAAATGGACTTCATTAATCAACCTCAAAAAGTAAATCTTAAAAAACAAGTAAATATTAATGTTTGCATACTACCATAAATTCATTTGCAAAAAATTACATATTTTATTAATATTCAAATTTTTTTCAACCCCAAATGTTTTCATAAAAATTTGATTTCAAATTTTATTGATACATATTGCTTAGTACCATAGATAATTTAACAAATTGTTCAAGAAAGCATTGCATACAACTTTTATTTTAGTGACCTCATTAAGTTATTTGTTCTACATAATCAATTTTATAGCTTATTCATTCTTTATAAAATTTAAAGAACATCATTTTCCGTTTAGTGATTAAGCTCATACAATATACATAACATTATTGACCTTCGCTGGGGGGTCCCTTTTGCTCCCCCTAAATTAGGAGCCCCCCAGTGAATGAGGTTGCAAGCTCTAACAATACAGAGATATTTGCACTACTTGTGAACAATCACATTTGCAATATTATAACTTAATTCTCCCCCCAGGTATCTTGGAGGGGATTATTCCTCCACCTAGGGGGAGGCACCACGGCCTGTTAATAATGTTATGTACAAGACATTTGTAATCTTTTTTTTTTTAAATTCCTTAAGAAAACCAATGAATTTTATTGATCATATAATACTTCTTATTTTCCAATGATTTAATATAAATATTGTATTATTTAATCCTATGATATTCCAAAATCAACTCTTAAAGATTGCTCCACATGCAAGGTATTGAATGCAAGATATTGATTTTTTACTTTTAATGGATTTCTTATTCATCTTGTAGATGTGATGAAAATAATAATAAAAATACTAAATCAAAGAAAGATTCTTCTATCCTTTAGAGATTAATATAGTATTATAGATCAAATTTTGAATTAATTACTAATTTTTTTAAATTGGTAAATACAAATATATTAAAATAACAATCTTATATTTTGAATTTGAATTTTACCATCCTTTGAGCATGCCACGCATCGCGAGCAAGTTTATTTCTCTCATTTATTGGAATTTCCAGTGGCTCTATTGGTGAATTAAGCAGAACAATTTTCAACTTCTGCACAATATTTGTAATATATGAACTTGTTTAATCATCCATTAAAAACATAAGTTATTAGTATTCTAAAAATTTATTGTTGAATATAAAGCATCTAGTTAATATACTTTGCTTCTTTAAAACTTACTCTAATGTGATTCTTTGGTCAAAATTAGATGCCGTATAGTTTTCATTAGTGAGTTACTAATTTTTGCATTGCATTATTTAAGAATTAGAAATATATTTGTGCAAAATTAGATCATAAAATTAAAAAAATTATTATTCAAATTGTTCAATCTATCAAATGCATATAAATTCTCTAAAAAATTAAATATAAATTATAAATTATATTATTAAATTAAATTTTGCATGAAAATAATCTATTTATTTATATTTTTTAATAAAATATTATAATTTAATAATTTTAATAAATTTGTTTAAATATATTTGAAGGAAATAAAATCATAATAGTTTTTAATTGTTAGCTATAAAAACAATTTGGTTGTAAGTTTATTATTAAACTTGTGCTAATTGAGAGTAATATTGAAATAAATGAATCACTTTACACAATAATTAAATATGTACCGGAGACTCTTGTAATGCTTGTGGTAGAGGAAGGAGAGGTACAGGTGGAGGTGATGGTGGTATTGGTGATGGTTCAAATGCAGGTAGGGTAGGGCAAAATTCATAAACATGCTGCATAATATTTACATATTTATTTTATAAAATGATTAATTGTACAAAACAATATATTTATGATAAAATTGAAAATCATACTAACATCATCCATACTTGTGCCCTAAAATCTAAGGTAGAGAATATAAAAGTCTATTAATGCTTACTATTAGACATATTGCTCATGAAAAAATACTTTTGTGATCAAAAATAGAATTTACCAATAGACGCGGCTTTGGTTTTTTTCCCTATAAAATATAAAATAATTGTGTAAATTTAATATTTAATATTTTGTATTTAAAAAATAAAAAAATAAAAAAAATAAAAAAATAATGTATTTTTTTTAATTTATTATTATTATTAAGGGCCCTGCCTAAGAAGGGTGACGCTCCCAACATTGGGAACTTCGGAGAAATCTAGGGAACGCGGGAGAACTTTGTTATTTGAAAATATGATACATTTTTTAATAATAATAGTTGAAAATATACATAAATTATTTCAATGAATATTTTGATTGACAATGATTGAAATTTAATAAATTGGAACAAAATAATTTATTATCAAAAAGTTTGAATTAACTCCTAATGTTCTAAGATCATTTTTTTCAAAATTTGCTCAAAACTATCATTTTTAAGGGAATTTTTTTTTAATTTTTTGTTAATATCCAATTGTAGAATCTTGCACTAGACTACCGGATATACAAAAATCTTCAGAAGAAATTTCAAAAATTTTGACTGTATGAATCACAAGATATAAGCGTTTGGAGTGAAGAAAATGATTTTTTTGGTTCCTTGTCTAATTAGATTACAAGGCTTTAAATCTTCTTTAACTTAAAATTTTTGTACTACAAATTATGAAGTTCTTGAATTTTATGTTGATAAGTTGAGTTGATATTTTAGTAAAAAAAATCCTATAATTTTTATTCTTTAAAAAATTGTTAATTCAAAATAGATCTATATCAAATGGAAAGAAAAACTAAATTGTTGATAGCTCTAAGATGAAATTGAAACACACCTAATCCCCACAATGAAATTGTTTTAGAAATCAAATTAAACCATGAACAACTTTTTTTTTTGGAAAAAAATTGTTAAAATTGAGTTCAAAAATGGATCCTATACATTCTTTTTTTAAAAATTTGCTTAGATTGCTAGCAAAACAATAAGCTTTATAAATTTTACATTACCTATTCAAATAGAATGAATCAATTCTTTCCACATCAACAAAAATATAATCTATAAGAAGAATATTTTTTTTAAATTTAGTTTTTTATTTATTGCCCATTTTGGCCAATTGTTGGACTTATTGAAGCATAACTTTTACTCCCAAGCACCAAGTAAATTAAAAAAATTATTTCTTGAAAGCTAATCAGTTTTCCTATTTTAGAAAGAATTTTAAAAAATCTTGCCAAAAATTGAGATCACATGTACATGCTCAAACCTTTAAAAGTCCCCTAAGCGAGGACTCTTGGAACTTTAGGGGTTAAGACTAATTGTCACAAATATTTGATTCTATTGGTTGCAATTGCAAAAACAAGCTGGTTATTTTATTAAACTTGAAAAGCAACAATTGAAAAAATAATGAAATTATAATAAAATCTAGTTGACATACTATAAGGAAAACCATTTAAATACCAGCTTGGGTGGATAATCAAAGATACATTGCTCATCTTCATCTGAACTTGATTGTTCTACTGTAAAATCGTGAAATGAATCTTTTGATATTAGCTGTAAAAATGAAAGCATGATAGAAATAGTCCTTTTAGTCACAATTTAGTAAAAAAATATCATTGCATAATTCAATAATTAGACAAATATGAAAGTTACAAATACTCTAAACAAGTAAGAAGTTACAAAAAAATGAAACAAAATAGAGAATGCTATAATATATTACAACTTCTGAAAAGACTTGTTTGCAAAACTTCTCCCCTTCTTTTCTATTCTTTTCATCTTCTTCGGCTTTGAGTACTTCTTTAGACATTTCCTAAGAGAATAATTTAAATATGGATGGATTTGAACCATTTCACAAATTCATATTTTTTCAATTAATTTTTTGTATTAAGTAAGAAAATGAACTAGATTATTGAAACATTATATTAAAAAATTTGAGTTTTTTTAAGGTTATAATGAGCATGTAGTTTATCAATTTTCATTAATTAAAATAATAGTTAGATTTGATATATAATGTTTCTTCATGATGTTTCTTTAATTGTTCATATTTATAAATGTGTAGTGCACTTATATATAAAACATATTAATAAATAATCAAGTTAATTTTTTAAATGATTGAAAACCTTAAAAATAATTATTAAAATATACCTCTACTTTTCCTATCATTCCAGAAAACATGTTTGCTAATTCTTTTTCTTCAAATATTGTTAAGTTTTGAAAATATTCATTACTTTGTATTGAACTTTTGGGAGAAGGGGACATTGTCTCTATAGACCATTGTTTTGCTTCATTTTCTTTTTGCTACAAATAAATATGATATAAAATTAAAATTTCAATGTGATATCAATAAAGGCATTGTTTTATAAATTTAAAGGTTTGGACAGTATTGTAAAATGACAAAAATTTTGTTTGAAAATATGAATTTAAATCAATTTAAAAAATTCACATACTCATATAAAAATTAAATATGTCTCACTTGACAAATGAAAAGATATCTTAATCCTTCTTCAGCATGGAAAAAAAGAAACCGAATATTAGGAAGTGGATGAAATGGTGGTTCTGTTTGTAATAAATCCGTAGGCTTGTGCATGCATTGGAAAAGTCCACCTTTACTCTCAACAAAAACTTTCCAATCTTCATCAATATCATATTGTAATAATCTTTGTTGTCGATTTAATTCAAAAGTCTTTTGAGCCAATTTACACAATTTTTTACGAATTATTCGCCTTGCATCTTGAACTTGAATATTATGTTGCATTTGGGCTTTTTGAACTTCTTTCTCTGACAATTTCTACAATAGTTTATATTTAATGTCTTTATTTTTATTAAATGACTTATATTATACACTTGTCAAATTATTATTTTATATAATTTCACATTAATTTTGTTTAGATTTTTTCAAACATTAATGAAGTGAAGATTCTAAAAATATACCCAGGCACCTTTTGTATGTCCTGTGCAATGAATTTTTCTCTTTCAATTTCATAATCAAATCTTGTAGCTAATCCAATATCACATTCTAAAACGTCTATGTTTTTCAATAGCCAATCAGTGTAGGCTTCCAATATTTTATCAATGTTTTTACATTTCTCTTCTGAAATTGTTGGAGTCTCCAATATTTGACGATAAACAAAGGTTGTGTTTTCTACTTCAAGAGCAAATTTTGGCACTACTGGATTTATTATATGTGGTAAGTTTGGTAACATAAATTCAAGTTGAAGCCAATCACAATTTGTTTGATATTGCACTTTGTTATTTCTTTGTTTGGCTTGAAATCGTCGTATAAATTGTGAAATTTTTCGTGTAAGTAGCCAAGGTGTAATTGGAAATGATGTTTGCATTTTTTCTTCATCTTTTAAAAGCTCATTCAAAGTCATTTCACCTTTTTCTTCATTGGTAACAAATGTATGTACAATACAATCTTCACCATTGACAAGTCTATTGTCATCGTTTTTGGTAGAATATTTATTATAAGATTTTGCTATTTCATACATTCCATACATTTCATTAGCTAAGATTTCATAACCATATCCTCCATCTTGAATAACAAACAAGCGAGGAAATGGACCTAATGTGATTGGCTCTAAAGGTTCACTAGGCAATGGCGTTGGTGTTGGAGTGGAAGTTGGCTTCCAAGTCCCTGGTGGTTCTAAGTCAAATCCATCAAACGGATCAAATGGCTTTCTTTGGTGTCCTTCTTTAGTCATTAGTTTGAGCTTACTAGACACCTTTTTTTCAAGAGTACCCAAGTTTATTTCTAGAGGTCTTTTTGAATCACATCCTTTGGTATCAATCTTAAGAGATTCTTCAAAGCCTGATACAGTTAAAAAATATTAATGCTAGAAATTTGATTTTTAGTGCATCTTTTTTTTTATATTTTATTATTAGCATCAAATATTAGATATTTTATGATTGCCAAATACTAAAATGTTTGTAAAGAAAACTAAAAGAATTATTTTTCATACTTTTCATATTTTGTTGAAGTTCACCAATATTATTTTTAATATTTGAATTGCATTTGTTTGAGTCATTATCACTTGGAGGCTTTTCAACTTCAATAATAGATGATTTTAAAAATGAATTTTGTGAATTTTCAACTTTTTTTTCAATTTGACCAGATAATTTGCCATTAATAATGGACTCAAAGTCACAACCTCTTCCAAAGACTTTAAATCCAGTGCCCATATTATTTGTGAATAATAAGCTACCTTCAAGCTGAAAATTTATAATTTTACTAAAAGTAAAAATTTGATAATGATATATAAGGATAAGAAAATATCATTGTATTAGTTCCAGTTCATAGCCAAACACTCTAGTACAAATAGATTATGCAAATCTATATAATTAATAAATTAGTGTTTACCACATTAAAAGCATAAGCACCATAAGTATTTAAAGGTTGAATAATTGTGCTTTCAATATTTAATTCATCAATTTGTGTTAAATCGTCTATTTTGGTTGAATTTTTTAATTGTGTTATATCTTTTTTTTTAGTTAAATATTTAATTTGTGTAAGGTCTTCTTTTTGAATTGAACTTTCAACATGTATCAAATCTTTTTTTTGAGTTATTTTTTCAATTTCTATCACATCATCATGTTTATTTGAAGTTGAAAAAGATTTGTATGTGACAATATTTCCAAGAGAATGTAAAGTTGCTCCACCTGGCATTGTTAGAGTTAATTGTGAATTCTCCTTTGACCATGTTGCAACATAATGACCATCTTCAGTTGTAAACTCAATACAAGTGCCACATCCAATCTGCAAGTTTTTCAATTTTTAAATGCACATGTTCTATATAAATCAGTGATTCATTTAATGCTTTACTCTACTTAATTTTGTACATTGTTCAAATAATTGACTGAATCCTTAAATCCTATACAACAATTAATTTTTTTTAATCAATTTAGTCTCTTTAACTCCAATTATCAATTTTAAAATAAATAAAAAATTGCTTTCAAATTATTGAATTATAAAGATGGAAAGTCAAAAATTATTTCACCTTGCCATGTACTTTAGCAAAGCCATCTTTACGCATATGCCAAAGAGTAGAGAAATGAGATTTTTTGAACTCATGTTCAATAGACATTGATATTTCTTTTAGAGGAGGCGTACTATATCTTTCTTGACAATGTCCAAGTGGTTGAGGAGGCCACACCCAATCAGAAATGTCTTTTGGAGCTTCTCCATATCCTTCTGGTGTCCATGTTTGAGAGTGTTTCTTTTGTGCTTCTGCAAATTTGCTAAGCTTTATACCTATCTTACTAGGATATTGAGCTAATAAGCCCCGAAGTGGTTGTTTTTTTCCATAACCTCCTTCAATCGTATTTTTGCTATTGCCAATATTTTTTACAATCTTTGGCTTTGCATGTATACCATTTGCTTCATCCATTTCATTAACTTCAAATGATTCTTTAATGTTACCTTTAACTTCATTAAGTTTTGTAGTGTCATCCTTGGAGAAATCTTGAGTTTTAAAAATGTCTTCTTCTTCTACCATAGACACTTCATCTTTAGGGCATGAAGTTGGCCAATAATAAATGTGCTTTGAAGGATCGATAACCTCCACGGGTTCAGGAAGAAAAGATTTAGAAACTTCACTATATATGTGTGTGCCATCAGCGTGTTGTACTAGCTGAGAATGTTGTTCCTCACTTGTAACCACAACCACCAAATCTTCCCTAGTCATGATCTCATCTCCAGTGTCTGGATCATATAAATGAACTACTTTAAGTTTAGGAAGTTGTGTAAGAATCGGCTTGGCAGTCTCTTCCAATTGAATATCTGAAAGTAGCAAACATTGAACATAGAATTTTATATAACTATTCTTGATTTTCTCAATGATATCAAATTGTAAAAACTTCAAATTTTTGTCATTTTTTAATTTTATTGGGACACTTGAAATCTTAAAATTTTAGAATATTTTTTTTAGTCACAAACTTTGCACAAAAATGTTAAAATATTTAATTGTAGTTAGTTAATTAAAGTTGAAGATGTTTTTTTAAAATACATATGTAATGAAAAATTATAATTATAATTCAATATTTTAAAATTAAATAAATATATTTAGACATAGTTATAAATTTCATATTATATTATTCATGTACCTAAATCATTTGTTACTTTGAGAGGCAAAGCATTTTTTTCTTCAGATAGAGGGTTTTGCTGCAAAACTCAAGCTTTATTTTTGAAACTACTAAGAATAATTTCTTTCATATAAGTCTTACATTTATTATTAAAGAAAAGTGTTTGTTCTAAAATTTTAAAAATACTACTCATCTCAAATTGAAAAATTGTATAGTAGAGGACTATTGGAGCAATTTTCTATAAAAAAACTTTTAAGTATAGTGCTCAGATAGTGCTAATTAAATTTATTACCAAAATATTAATTTCAAATTTTTGTTAATACAATCACTAATATCGTGTTTCAAATTATTGCATAAACCTAAGTATAAATACACATCCTTAATGTCAAAGACTTTATAATGAATAAAACTTACTTGGACTTCTAAAAGTCCTTTATTATTAGTAGTTATCCAACATGCACCTCCTTCAAAGTCACTCCTCCAATTACTAACATTTCCTTGGCGGCATAAGATCTACAAATGATTTCAATGATTATTGTCAATACAATAATCAATGATCGAATACTTTAAAAAAAACTGCTTAAAAAAAAATATATAGTATAAATAAATCTATCCACTAGATTTTAAACCTTAAATTAGATAATCAAATCTTTATAAAATAAAATAAAATAATAAATCACAAAGAAATTTTGTTATGGAACATTAACCCCTAAAGGACTGGCATGCGTTTTTTGGTTGTATAGAAATTTTGGGTAGGTACGTGTGACTAAAGATTTCCATATTTTAAGCTAAAATTTTAATAGAAGGTGGGCGCGAGGAATATTATTCATATGCATTAAACTTCATGACATTTGGAAATAGGAGTCAAAAATTAGGGCCAAATATGTTACTTTTTTTCGTAACTAGGCAGGCCAAGCAGATCAGAAAAAATCACTTTTTTCAAAAATAGAAATTTGAAATTAGTTTTCTAGAGTAGTATATACGTGGAAACCTTTGAATCATTTCATTTCGACCAATGAGTCAAAAATTATGAGGGTTTTTAGTTTGCGGGTAGTTATGGATTCTCTACTCTGAAATAAACTTAAAGGTTGTTTATTCAACTCAATTTTTTTTTTTAAATTTGAAAAAAAAACCCATAGGATGTAGGTTGTTTATTACAACATTACAACCATTGGGATTGACATTTTTCAATTCCATAATTAAATTCTTCACAATTTAGCATTTTGGATCATTCTCCACTTCTTTCTACTTACTATTTTTTTTGTATGTGTTGTACAATTCCAAATGATTTGAAATTTTTTAAGCATGTAGCCAACTTGTTTAGGAAAAAGAATTCAAAGAAGCACCACCATTTTGGACATTTTTCCATACAAATGTGACCTTGTGAGGTGCAGCTGCCCTGTTTTTCGCAGGGACAAAAAAAGGATTTTTGCCAATTCAAATGCTAATATCTTCCAATCCGCATGGTGGAAAATTCTGAAATTTTTTCCACATCTTCTAAAACTAGTTTACTATAAGATCCTATGGTTACATGTGTCGAAAAAGTTTTTAAAAAAAATTTGGTACTTGTACTAAAAATGGCAGTTTTTGAGTGTTTTCGGTGAAAACAAAGTCATGAAACTTTAGGGTTTAAAACATGGTTCTGAATTTAAAAATGTCCTTTGACAAAAGATAGTAATCCTAAACTAGAACTTTAGTGTAATTTTGAATTAATTTGAATATTTAAAATAAGTTTTTTATTTTTTTTGAAAAAACACACATCAATGAAGTCTTACACTATAGCATCATAATTACACAAAGAATTTATCTAAAAACAATTTTAGAACAAGTAATATGTATATTCTATTGGTTGGTTAGAATTTCTAAAGAAGTGATGCAAACACTAAAAAATATTCTTGATTTTGTTTGTAATATGCCAAACTAGTTATATGATAATAATAGTTTATTTATGCAACCTTGAATTACTAAAATCAAAATTCTATAGAATTATAGTTCATTCATTCCTTTTATAATTTATAATAGGTAATAGGTTATAAACTTTCTTCCTAATATGTATTTTAGAAATCTTTAGCAAATATGACTACTAATAGATACAATTCTATATAACCAATCTTTTACACCTATAGATTTAATCCTTGATTGATAGATTCAAAAGCCATATGGATAGTCCACTATTATTACTATGCAACTCAAATTGGCGGCACACATTGGCTCCTTAACCTCTAATGTATAGCGGTATTTTTAGGCCCAAAATTGCTTAAAAAAACTTGTATCTAATGCAAATTAAAAACCTTCACATATATTTATTTATTAACATATCAAACCGTGGGATCCTCTAGTTAACTTATTAAGTTAAATTGGCCTATGATAGGCAAAAGATCCATCTCATCAGTTCATGACAATCATTTTTCAATAGATGACATTTGGGCCACAATTAGTGGCCACAATCAATGTCTTGGATGATGGTGATAGTGATCAATGACTACAACAGAAAGCTTCCATCTTTTGAGTATAAATAAATTATTTACAGTGACTTTTTTAGGCCTTCATACTATGGCTGTATTAGAAAATATTGTGATTGCTTTAGGTGAGCAACATGGCCATTATGGATACACTTTTTGTTGGTTTTGCGATAGTATGGAGATTCTTTAGTTTGGGTCCATTGGATAGCACACTTCAAAAATTTATAACAATTTCATATTTAGTTTGTCAAAAAAATAAATTTTCAACTTGCTCTCACCAATTTCATACTTAGTTTCTCACATTTGTCTTTATGTGGACAAAATTTAAAAATTTCAATAATGCCAATAGGATAAACCATCATTTTGCCTATCATATGTTGGTTTATCTCACACCCTTCTAAAATTTTAGAGTAAGAAACTTTATCATTTGCAAGATCATAATGCTTGGATTTCAAAAAGAAGTATTTTCAATCTTTTAGACCATTTGAGAAGAGTTGAAAATTTCTTTCATCTTTCAAACTTTTTATCCAAAAATCTTTACATCCTACAACTTGCATTTCTCTATAATATATTGAAGAAATAAATTGGAAAAACATATACAAGATTGAACAAAGAATATTTCATACTCATACTTGAAAAAAATAACAAGAAGAAAGAGGTAAAGTATGATTAGAAATACTAAATTGTTAAGAATTTAGTTATAGAATTGAAAAATTCCAATCCTCATTGTTGTAATGTGGTAATAATCAATCTACATCCTTTGTTTTTATTTTTTCCAAATATATTGAAAAGTGAATTAAAAAAATAAATTGAAGTTTTTTTTTGAGTAGAGATTCCATAACTTCCCATAAACTAAGAAAACTTCTCTGTCATAACTTTCATCTTATTAATCAAAATTGAATGATTCAAAGCTTCCCAAGTATATGTAAAAATAAAAAACCAAGTTCAATTTTTTTTTAAGATTTGATTTTTTTGAAGCTGCCTAGACTACCTAGATTGAGAAAAAAACTATATATTATATACTAGTAATAACTTCTTAACTATGTAGTCAAATGTCATGAAAATTGTTGCGCTTTAAAGCTACTCTTTGACTACATGTTGTGTAAAAATTTCAAAGAAAAAAAAAATTCCCTTCAAAAATGGATGATCAAAACACTATTTTGCAAAAAAGATGCTACTTGGTATTTTAGAGAGAAAAATTAGGCCTAAAAATCAAGAAAAAAATTATTCGTCTCTCCAATATATAATTATAGACAAGAATATTGTATATCTATGTACAAGTTCAAATACAAGTACAAATAATTACAAGAATAAATTTTATCATACCATGTAGTTTATTGAAATGAGGATTCCAACTAGTATATAATATATTGAAATGAGAAATCTTAATATGTGATCAATTTCAAAGGATTCCCATTTGAATTTTTGATATTGGGATTTTTTGGAAAAAAATTGACTACCAAATAAAGTTTGACACATGTCCTTTTTTAAATATATTTTGATAATCAACTTTAGGTGGTGTATTGATCGAGTATATGTAGCGGCTATATGACTACATAATCAAATAGACTACCCCATCTAGTACTATTACATAGTAGGTGCATCAAGTCACAAAATAAGCAGGCCTGGCAATGCTTGCCACTTTTGAGGGGATAGTAGGTATATATGAATCCATTTTTTGAGGGTTAAAACTATGTCTCATTGCATGTAAATCTCTCAACAAAATAAAACTATAGATATACATATATATTAATTGTTTATTGACAAAGTGACTAACTTCTTATATATTTATAATATTTAATCACTAATATCAACTACCAAAAACAAATAGTGTGAGAAAAAATAATCAAGTTTTTTTTATGTATTTTTAAAATCATAATTTATATTTTATGAAGTGATTTCTTGAATAAAATTTTAATACTAATCCAAAATAAAATCTATATTCAATTCAAGACTCAAAAGTCTTAAAACCAACCAACAAATAGACACTTTTGGATGCATTTGCCCTTTTCTACCTCATATATAGTTTTATAATATTAGAATATTTGGCATGGTTTACTTGGGCATCTCCATTGACTTTATATCGAATTACTGTGCCCGTGGGTAGAATACAACGCCAAGCTTCTGTGTCGCCTTCTTCTTGGAGAAGTATATCTTTGATACTTTGAATGTTGCTAATTCTATTATCTTTATTTTCATCAATCATATCGCCTTCATTATCTTTTGGAATTTCTTTTGGAGTTTCTTTGATAATTTCTTTGATAGCCTTTTTTGCATTGTCTTTCAAAGTTTTTTTTTCAATGCTATTGTTTATTGGTGTTTCTTCTTCTGCAATAAATATATATCAATTTTAGTCTTTGTATTGAATTATTTACTCAAATAAAAATAGATCTATAATATATTTTTGTACCTATTGTACTTTCATCAGGTTCTTGTTGAGCAAATCTTTCTGAAGGAAATATAAGAATAACTCCCATTGAATTAATTTCAATTGTTTTATTTTCTGAATTGGTAATTTGCAAATTCATTGTTCCATCTTCAGCAACAAAGAAACAAACTACAAGGCCATCCCTTAAAATTGCAAATATGCTCTTAGTAGTTGGTAAATTAGAATTATCACTTGGACCGTAATCTCGTAACAAGATCATATTTCCATCCTAAAGCAATTGCACATGACAGGATAAGTAATAAATATTAAATACGTAGTTTGGAATTAAAATTATTTGTATTTTGCTTCAATATTATATAATCATATTATTTAAATTATTAAGTATTAGTTGGAGTATTTAATGCATATTATAATAATTATTTTGATATTAGTTGTTAAATGTAAAAAATTACATACTTTTATAATACTTGTTTGAGGTTCCCATTGAATGTTGCTCTTTGCTGGAAGACCTGTCCATACAAGACCTTGATCTTCTGTTAAATGACATCTAAAATGTTCTAAAATAATTCCATCACGTTGTTCAATGTCATAAGTTGCATGTTTTTCAACAATATTTGTTGATTGTAATGGAGAATCCACATTTGCAACAAAATCGCCAAATCCCATCTGATATTAGCAATTTCTATTCAATTTAGTTTGTCATTAAATTAAATTTTATAAATTTTGAAAAAAACTTTGATATATTTATTCAATCACCTTTTTAAGATAAACATGTATACTATATAAACTTTATAAGTAAATATTTTTTCAACTAATTAATATAATTGTATAAATAATTTGATTTTTTTACCTCAGATGCAATAATTCCCTCCCATTTGTGATCCCTTTCATCAGCATACAAAGCCTCAAGAAGACTATCATCATCTCTATCATACCTACATTGAATTTTTAAAAATGATCAAAAATAAGATCTAATCCTTTAAACAATTGATTAAATTTTCTATTGATGAATATGCAAATAAAGTTTCCAAGATACCTTCGCACTCTATATGGTAAATGAGCTCTTGCCCTTCCATAGATTTCTCCTAAGAGACCATTTGGGATTGATTCTATCAAATTTCTATTTAATATCTTTTGGAACAATGGAAATATAGTTGATTTTGATGACGCCATTGACTTAGAAGATAGATTAGACTCCGGTGTTGGTGTTGGATATTGATAAATCTTCACCCCTGGACATCCACAATCTACAAGGTATTTTTCATTTTCAAGTTTTTTTCGTTGGCAATCAGAAAGGCCATCATCTATTTCAATTTCTTCATTTTTGAAGCAAATATTTTTTGGAGTTGTTTCTTCTATTTCGGTATCAAGAGCATTAAAAGCTCTTTTTTGTTCTTTTAAGAGCATTTCTAAAAACAATTTCTGTAGTTCATTAACATTGCAAAGCAAATTATTACAAGTAATAAATGCTTGAAATAATTTTAATCTTAAGAAATGAACAAATAAATTCTTTGGAAAAAATTTAAATAACATCTCGAAAGCATAAATGGTTTTATTTGTAAAAGATTCAACACTAATACAATACTCAAATTTTTAATTTATATTTTTGGCAATGAAAAATAATCAAAATTAACTAAAATTGTCTCGTAATAAATTCACCAATTTTCTATATCTTTGAAGTGCAGCAATGTTGACAGGTACAAGTGAAAATGATGGACCAATCAAATCTTCTAAAATTTCTAGAATTACAGGTGGACCATATATATCATCCAATTCTTTATACATAGGGTAATTTTCTTTTCCAGATGTTTGAGATCCACCTTTAGCAAACATTTTCAAAGCTTCTAAGCACTCGTGCCTTTTTTGTTTAGTTAGAAATGGAGAAATGGGCATGTATGCTCGATTTTTGCCTTTACACAAAATTTTGTAACATTAAATATTAGGATTCTAATCAAGAGGTTGAATGTACATAGTAAGTTTGATTTAATAAATTAAATAATAATTTATAAGGGGCATGTATGAATTTTTACAATACAAAGAGAGTCTTTACCTGGAGATGCAAGCAATGACAACATAAATTTTTCAACTTTAATGGCATCTATAGAATCCCAAAATTTTAAAATTTGTTGTTGTTTTCTTGCTTCAAGTCTTTCCACTCGATGGAATTCATGAACAATCATTAAGTGTTCTTCACCTTCTTGAGTTTTAGTAGATGAATCCTCTGACAATTCTGAAATTTGACTTGCATCATCACTTATTGTAGCAACTTCATTAATAGCAAATAGAATTTTAGGGTCTTGTGGTATTGAATCAACACTAAGTTTTGAAAATTGTTGTTCAATTATTATAGGGCCTATTTTGGATAAATTATTGTGTTCATGCATTTCCAAAGTTGATTCTTTCCTTTCCAAATTGTTGGGGAGTATTGAAATTTTTTCATCAATTGGTATTGAAGGTGCTCTAAAAGCATTAGTTGTAGCTTTTTTCACTTTCTTATTTGTTTTTAGTGTGGAAAGATTTGAAGTTTGTAAAGCCTTTTGAGCAATTTCTTCTGAAACTTGCATTTCTATCCTTTCCATCAAGTCTAAGAGAATTTCATATGGTTTGCACATGCATGAAAGTCCATGACCTAACTTTTGAAAAGTATTTTGCAATCCTTTAACCAAATGCTTATTTGCTTTAGCAACCTTTATAGTTTTCAAATCTTCACTTGAGCATTCATAGATGGAAACTTGTGCAACCATGCAATGGACAATAATTGGAATACTTAAAAGATTTTTTGGCACTTCATCAAGAAGCTCCTTGTAGTATGTCATATCTACATCCTAGGCAATATACATTGTTGTAATACATGAGTAAATATTTAAATAAATTTATTTATATAAGATATTAAAAAAAGTGAAAGAAAAGAAAATCACCTTTGATGGTTTAGCCTCTGGAATTGTACATTTTTCTGATATATTTGCTTCTAATGCAAAAAATGATTCAATTTGTTGCTTTAGATTTATTGTTGCATCAATTACAGCCTTAGCAATTTGTTCATATGGTAGGCCATCAATTGATTGAGTTGGTTTCTTAGATGAAGAACCTCCTATTGCTTTACTTGGTATTTTTGTAGTTGTGTCCTAGATATATATTATCAACGTGAATAAAGAACAATTGAAGCAATGGATATAAAAAATCATACTAACAATTTGATCATTTAACCCCTAAAGGCCCAAGGCCTTTTTTTTGCCAAAAAACATTGAAAACTACCATTTCTATAGCAATCAGTAAAAAAATTGAAAAAATGTTATTCTTCATATCTAACCATAGGATTGTACATCTAACAAGTATGAGAATGTATGGAAAAAATTTCAGAATTTTTGACTGCTCAGATTGCAAGATATTTGCGTTTAAAGTGGAAAAAACAAGTATTTCAGCACATTGCGGGACTGGATTTTTTGACTTTGAATATATTTAACTTAAATTTTTTTGCACTATAGAGTTTTGAGCTTTAAATATTTAAGGTGGAGAATTGAGTTGAGAGTCTAGGGGGAAAAAAATATTCAAACAAACTTAACTATCATTCCTAAAAAAATTGTTAAGTAGAAGTAGGTACGAGATAGAAGGAGAATCTAAAATATTAATATATTTTAGATGGAATTAAAATACACTAATCCTAATGGTGAGATTGTTCTAGCAAGTAAACTAAACCATGAGAATTTATTTTTTTTGAAAAAATGCAAAAATAGCATTTAGAAATGAATCCTATAAGTTATTTTTTTCAAGAAGATGCTCTAACTGTCCAAAAACTAGAATGTCCATAACTTTCTCATAACAAATCCAAATGAAATGAATAAAAGCCTTCTAGATAGAAAAAATATATAATCTATGAAAAAAAAATATTAAAAAAAAAATATCAAATTTTTGCCAATTTTTTTTGTTGCTTGGGTTGCCCGCCATCCCCTGTTTTGAGCTTATTTGGTCATAACTGTTGTTCCCAGGCACCGATTGTGAAAAAAATTATGTTCCCACGTAGGTCTTCCCATTCTCCACCTCCATTAAATTTTTCAAAAAATATTACAAACGTTATTGCAAAAAGGTACATGACCGAAATCGCATTTGTCCCCCAAAGGGACAATGGGCTTTTAGGGGTTAAGGCTACAAAATTTCAAGAAACTTTGATACATTAATAGTTTAATACTAAAATACATTAGGTCCATTTGATACTAAAATAATCCCTATCTTATGACATGTTTTTATAATTTAGATGATTGTAATTGATAAAGGTCCATATATCACAATTTTATGTACAACCTCATATAATATATTTTAAAATAAATAAATAAATATTAATATTTTTTAATATATTGTTAAATGGTCATAAATAAGTTGATTTTACCTCAAGTTCTTTTTCAGGTGGTGGAGGACCTTCATATAAAACATTTATTATTGGAAGCTTTCTAGAAGGATGGTCAAGTTTAGAAATCAATTTAAGCGCAAGCAACTCTTGTATTAATGGTGGAAGAGGTGTTGGTTCATTTGGAACATCACCACTTTTTATTGTTTCTAGAGTTTTTAATGCAACCTCATCTTTAGGTTGAAAAAGTGGAGGTAGTGGCTTCTTAGATAAGTTGAAAATTGCTTGAAAGATGTTTTTCACTGTCACTTGTTGAGAAAGAGTCTCGGCAGAACTTCCAAATCCTATACACCAATAAATACGTGTTGTTGTCATAGGATCGTCTTTCTCAGAGTCTCCTTTCACATCCCAATATTGAGCTACTTTCACCTGAAAAAACAATGTCCCATAGACTTAAAGAAAAATTGGGTGTTATAAAACTATCACATATGTTCGATGTACTGTTTCCCCTTTCAATGGAAATTGTCCATTTGTTTAAAACAAAAACAAAAACAAAAAACAAAAAAACTATCACATGCAAAAAGTGCTTAAATTTTTTATTTGAGAAGAATTGGGTTCAATAGAATTATTACAAGAAATTCATAAATCTTCTTGATCAAAAAATTGGTTTTATAAGTAAGAGTTTGTTAAAAACACTGGTGATATTTTAGGATTACACGTTAATACGCATCCAACTTGTCTTTGTGTCAAAACTTTGAGGTATTAACCCGATAGAACAAATATTTTTACTAAAGATTAATGTTGCAATCCAAATCATACTTCAATTAAATTTTTTCTATTAAGAAACCATATTCTATTTAAAATAAAATAAATTTATAAGTTTTTAGTTTTTATGATTTTAAGACTTTTATTATCAAAAATTAAAATCCAAGAGGCCACCTTCTAAGAATATTTTTCCACCATATGTAAGCATGATCTTATGATTTAGAGGCATCTAAAGATAAGAAATATTCATGTCTTCTATATGGATGCTATACTTGTAGACATTTGGAAAGCTCCTTTTGTTATTTTTTGGAATGAAATATCATCTTCATCAAGTTCTTAAGAAAGGAAATTTTTGAATTTAATTTAATTTTAGAATTTTCAACTAGTTTTTTAGCATACAAATCATCAAAATGTATACTTTTTTGAAACTTTCTATAAATCTATTTTCTATGTACAAAAGGAATTTATTTATATTATAAAATTTTGAAAAAATTTAGTTTTAATTTTGTAAAATCTTTAGAATTTTGTATATTTTATGTTTGAAAAAGCTATTGTATTTTTAATACTTCTCAAAATAAAATAAATTAAACAAATATTCATGCAATTTCTGAAATGTTGGATTCCTCTATACTACACACATATTTTGAAAACATAATAGAATATAGCAAAAGAATAAAGCAAGAGACTATTATTATTTAATTTCTTCTACAAATAAATCAAATTCTATTGCATTATACACTAAATATCAAATTGGGTATAGTTGATGATTATATTCATTCTTTGAGCCATAATATATTTATATTTGAATAAAATCAAAATATTACAAGTTTGAAAATGAAAATATTTTACATGCGAGAATATTTTAAACTCAAATGCAATTGTTCTTTGCATGTTATTGGATTTCAAAATGGATCACCTCCAAATACTTAGTCATGTAGCCGTTTGGAAACTGTTCATAATGAAATTCAAATGCATATTTATCCAAGCCCTTTCTATGTTGGCATTTTTTGATGTACAAGGACACACCACTCAAAACTTGTCATCATCAAAATATTAGTTGTGGACATATATACATCAAAAAAAAAAGGAAATTGAACAAAATGTAAAACATAATGACTTGAATAGAATTTGAAAATGATTGGTAGAGCAAAACACATAGGATCTCATTGGCCATTTCAAATAATCTATGAAGTTGGTGCTAGGAGTTGTTGTATCTACTATTATGCAATTTGAGATATAAATGTGATAGATGATAATTATCAAAATTTTAGAAAATCAATTTAAAATATTTTATTTCAACCTTACATACTTATTTAAAGTATTGTCTTAAATTTTTGTGTAAGGTATAAGACAAGATTGAAAAATTTACAAATTATATTGAAAAATAGTCAATTATTAAATAAACTCATTTTAACCAAAATTAAATAAATCTCTATCACGAAACCAAGAATTTGATTGTCTAACTAATACATGACTGAGTCCTTGGAGGTGATCTACTGTCAAATCCAATAATTTGCAAAGAGTAATTGCAATTGAATTTAGAATACCTTCACATTGCCCAAGATGCAAAGTATTTTCATTTGTAAGTTTGCAATATTTTGATTTTATTTAACCATGAATATTTTATGGTATAGTGAATGAATACAAACATCAATTGTACGTAATTTTGTTTATCAACATATATTGACACAACGGAGTTTGCATAAATTAATAGAGCATTACAATTTAATAATACCTAAGTAATTATATTCAAAATTTGAAGTACAATACGAACTTACTTTGGTCTCATAGCATTGTAGAAGAGCTCTAAGCTTAGTTGTTTTATCTTCAAGTAATGTTTTTTCTTCTGTTGATCTACTTGCCGGTGTGGGAGGCGGAGCACCTTTTGTTGCCAAAATGAGGTTTACAAAAAGAACATTAAAGAAAAAAATAATGACAAAAAATCTTAGTCAATGGTATATTAAATTGTTGTGCCATTTTAGCATTCATATCATAAATAATAGCAAAATATTTACTTGTTTACTAATCTATACTTTAGCTTTCAATTACAAATCAATGATTTATGTATAATGTATACCACTACTCCTAATTAAATTATTTGAAGTTTTTAGATTACCAAATTACCTATGATATATTTAATACATTTGAATATGATTTAAGTGATTATGACCTGGTGTTGGAGGAGTTTTTTCTTTTGTAGGTAGACTTGCTATCGCAGCAACTGCTATTATGTTAGGATTTTGTTTTGTTAATTTCCTTGCTTCCTTTTCTTTATCTTCAAGATCTTTTAATTGCAGTAAAGATGCTTCAAATTGTTGTTTTGCCTCTGCTTCTTGCACCAATGCTTCCTATGACATCATCAAAAATTCAATAAATTGTATAATGCTATTAAATTATTCTAAAAAATTGACCAACCAAAACTTCCAGAGTATGTTCCAAAAATGAGGGCTCAATTCTCAACAAGAAATTACCTCAATATTTTTTTTACATATCTCAATAGCAACTATCCTACGTTGAAATTCCTTCCTATGTTCGTCATCTTTATCTAAAATAGATCGTGCTACATTCACATCCAAGAAGGTGCTAAAATTTTCATCAATCATAGAGAAGTTAGTATTGTCAACAAGATGAAGAAATTTTTAAATTATGACAATACACAATTGTATTTGATGATTATTGTAGATTTAACATTTTGCATTTGAATCCTAGGGACTATAAAAGTAATACATGATTAAATTTGATAATTTCATGCATGTGGTCCAACTCCACACTTTAAAGGAAAAGATTACCTTCAAAAACCTCACTTACAAGTTGTGGAGTCAACCAATTAGAGTTTCCAATTGCCTATAGTAATCAATCAATAAAATTAATTAACCAATCTATTCTAAATTATGAATACAATTTAATCATGAAGGACAAATACAAAGGTTGCTAATGCATAAAAATAGAACAATACAATATATAGAAAACACTGAAATTTTTTCCAAACTATAAATTAATTAAATTTCAGCCATAATTTGTGACTATGTACTCAATAAATTAATAGGTGAATAAAAATAGTTTAGTAATTGGAAAATTTGGGAACCATTCTTACATCATTATGTACCATGATGAAATGTTGCCAAAATAATGGATGCTAAGTAATAATTTTCTTTGAATTAGTTATATGAAAAAGTAATTTCTCATACTTCTAAAAGAATTTGAAGAAAACATAAAAATGAACATTTGCATTATACCTTTGCAGCTTTCAATTTTAAACCAAGATTTGTTGGTGGATCTATAGCCATTTCCTGCAACAACATAATAATTTTAAACTTTCAATTATAAAAAAAACAATAAACAACATGAAGTAACAATATCCAAAAGATGATACAAATGTTCACCTCTAATGTCATAACGTTAGCATCTACAATCGCCATGCTATAAGCAGGTCTCATTTCATTCACCTTCTCTATGAGAAAAGCAGGATCGATTCTTAGTAAAGTTTCAATGCACATCCCAACACACGACCAATTGATGGGCCATTTTGGAAGTGGTGGTGCCTGTGCAAGTAGAAGATAAGCATAAACTAGGATGGAGTGCAAGAAAAATCATTCCAAAACACAAAATAAGTTGGTATATATATAGATTAGAGAACCCTAATTTAATTTTGAAAGGATAAGGGATCCATCTAAAGGCGTATTTTAAATACCTATTAAACTTCACAATACTCTAAATTATTGCCATGCCATTAATGAGTATAAAAATGGACTAACCTCTCCTTCTTTGTATCGTGGAGGTGTAAAGGTTGCTTTTGCATTAGCAGAAGTCATTATGCAAAGGCATTCTTTGACAAAATGTAAAATAAAATTTGATTGTTGCACACATGCAATATTGAAATTGCATTAGAACCTACTTGAATTTTTCTCCTTTTTTTAATAATTTTCTTCCCCTTATCCATCTTTGGAGTTTTCAAAATCATTTTTTTTTGTCAATATAATAAGTTTCAAAAATTATATTGTAAGATATCATAGGATTTGGTAATCAAAGATAATGTAATTATAAATGATTGTAATCTAAAATTTGACTTGAAATTTGTGCTTCACATTTGACCAATTTTTTTTGTATGTAATTTTTTTGAAATTCTACTGAAAATCAGCTTCTCAAAAGATTAAAAGCCTTATAATTCCAATTATTGAATTTATAATATACAATAAAATGTGTTCACCAGAAATGCACGCATACAATCAAGTAGTTGTTCTAATTTTAATTTCATGAAAAATTTAGTGTTCATTTCAAAGTCAACTTTTGAAACCAAAAGTGGCAATCCTTGAGCTTCTTGCCAAATTTTAATTCATTTTTGAAATATCAAGGTTTTCATTTATAATGATCAATTGAAGTTTGTAGATTAGGGATTGATACTATGACTAAAGGTTTGCACATTCACTTTGTCTAGGCTACAACTACAATAATACTTGTAATATTTATAGAATCTTTGAGGTGTTTTTTTGAAGATCATATAACGAGCTTATAAGCCTTTTACTACTCCAAGATTTTTCCTCTATGTGCCATTTGGCTAACTAAGTGTGATAATTTATTAATCTTGCTCATGTTACTTTATCATCCTATTAAAGGATAATTTATGTTAGCTAAGATTTCATTACCATACATCACCTCTTCTCAAATACCAAACTAATTCATTCTTCTATACTACTTCATTTTGAAGCTACTTATTTCTTATTAAGTGCAAAAGATTTGTTGAACAGATTTAATTAATCTCTAATGTTCTTTCATATTTAGAAGCCAAAAAGTACTTCAAAATACTTGTCCCATAGGAAGGATAAAATCTTCATTTATATTTATTTTTCAACAAGTCCAACCATAGGATCCTTTAGTTAACCCTTTTATGCTTGAAGGTATAGATAAGGTCATTGTCTTCTTCACCGTATTTCTAATGTAAGAAGAAAGTAATAGACTATCACCCCCAAAAGACAAACCGTAGTGAAGGCGAGATTTTTTTCTGCTTATATATATTGTAATAAAATACATTATGCAAAGATCAAAACACAAAGTGTCCACAAGTACAAGAAATGAAAAATTTGAAATTGTCAGATGGGTTTGAATTAGTTTTCAATATAGCGTGGAGTAAATCCGTATTCATGGATGGTGAACCGGTCACTATGGTGAATAAGTCAGGCATATTTTAATAATGACCGCTCTGACAAATGTAATGGCCTCCAACTTGCATCTTGGTCACTACTCACAGGGCCTACTCCAAAATTATTGGCGGTGAATGTTTTTGGTTTTGTCAACGAGATTCAAATAGAGCAGAGAGTGGAGGTCATCTAGTGCTTTCTAGAACATGGCGACCTCTAGGAAGGGAATGCTTTATCTGCGAAGTATGTGTTACCTCTTCACAAGTCCATTCGTGTTAATATAAGAGTAGTGTATATTTCCAAATATTCAATAGTGTAGTGTGTGGAGGAAAAAAAGTTGCTCAATATCAATAGCCACATGCTTTTCAAACCTTTGCCTTGCAATATCCTCTAGTTGACTTTGAGTTGCAATGCTTGGAAAATCACCTCCAATGTCTTCCTTGCTCACCAAAGTGGAACGGGTGCCAGGCCTTGAAGTGAGGGTCGTGACACAATCTATTGCCAATTAGGATCGGTTCTATAAGAAGTTAAAAAACAATTACATAAAGCAATTCCCAAGGAATTGCCATCATTCACATATGCCTTTTTAGATTTCCACTGACAACATGCAAACAATAGCACCTCTACTCTCAAACCATTCTTCTATTGGATAACTCAAAAACATAATAAATATAAATTTTTTTTCCAAATCCTAATTGCTACTCATACAAATTCTTAAATATTGTTCTAGTCAAACTTCAAACCCATTTCACCAACATAAGCAAAAAGCTTCACCAACTCATCAACTTCACCTCTCTATCCTATTTTCTTAGCATTTTCATTTCAAGGCTTCCAGCATTTGATCTCATACAACTCTAAAAATTTGTGGTAGCATCCAAAAATACCAAACACAATACAAATAAATTAATCTTTAGTTCTATATCAATGGCTCGGATAATAGGTAGAAATCTTACAAATGGAAAATATTTTTTAGTTGTGTGACTTTGAAATTCTATAATTATTGTCCTATTTTCATTTCACCAATCTTGTCTTCACTTCATTTTAGCATTTCATCCAATCTTCATTTTGGTTATAGCTTCAATTTTAGTCATAGTAACTTACAGGCACTAAGGCAACCCAGGTTGGAAAGTGGCCCTATCACTACAAGAGAAAGGTGTTTTAAGTGAGTTTTTAGGTATAGTCTCAGACATAAGATTTTTAAGTAATGACCTTTAAGGAGATTTTTAGCAAAATTTTACTTAAAACACATGTGTATAGTATTGCAATTGTAGATGAAAGGAACAAATTATTTGAAGCAATAGTCATGGCTTTACTTATGTGGCTTCATTTCATGGCTTTATGGCATTAAGATTCCATGACTTTGGTTATATGTCATCAAAATTCCATAGCTTTAGTTGTGTCTATTTACATCTAGTACACCCTATATTCATCAATACTAGTGTGGCCTTGTGCCGTTGCCACACCCAAAACAAAAATAAAAGTCATTTTGAAACCAAAAATAACTCAAAAATCCATAACTTTTCTACCATAGGTTCAAATACCACGAAACAAAACCCGTGCACCCCTCCTTGCCGAGGGCTTTCTAGTGGTACCAGAAACATGATCAATTGACACATGGTTCAAAAGATACCTAATTTTGCATAATTTAATAATTTTTAAGAACCAAAAATAACTCCAAAAGCCATAACTTTCCCATCGAAGGTCCAAATGCCACGAAATCAAGCGCGTGCACCCCTCCTTGCCAAGAGCTTTCCGACGGTACCAAGAGCGCAACAAAAATCAAAGTAAAAGTAATTTCCTTATTTTTTGACCCATAAATGCTTCGAAATTCAATAACTTCCGCACCGTAATTCCAAACGCGACGAAACCAAGCCCGTGCACCCCTCCCGGCCGAGGGCTTTCCGACGGTACCAAGCACGTCACCGGGGGATGCACGGTCCGGGAGATCTTGACGTGACAATCAAACAAAACAAAACAAAACAAAACAAACAACATGTCTTAAGGTATGGATATAAATTTATATCATTAAATATCAAGATATCTCACTAACTAATAAAAAATCTTTAATAAATGCTTCAATGATATAGCTAGTTAATAATAATACCATATAAGGTACGTGGTTTCTAACATAGACCTTATAATAAATAACTAGTTTTTTGGTACGTTATGAAGAATTGGTTCCCTACTAGTGTCTACTACCTATTTTCTATGGAAGGCAGATATGTAATACCACAATGATCTTCCTTGCAATTATTTCTCAAATATATTTGAGATGAAATTGAAAATTCATTTTGGATTGACATATAAGATATATGGAGATTTTCTTAGACTTCTAATAGGTCATTTCTCACACATAATTGAAATGAACCTTGAAATGTTTCATCTTGAATTGGGGCACAAGATTTTTGGAGATTTTTTTAAACTTGTAATTAATAGATCATTCTCACACATGGTTGAAGTAAACCTTAATTTTTCATCTTGGATTGGTGGATAGGATTTTAAAAGATTTTCTTAGACTTGAGGTAGGTCATTTACATACATGATTGAAATGAACCTTGAATTTTTTAGACTTTTCTTAGGTCAATGTAGTTTAACCAAGCCTTTTATTTTCTAAACTCCAATTTTGTATATAAAATAGTGATTGACATAGTTCCTTCAATTAGAGCACAAATATTTAAGATAGCAAACTATCAATATAGTTTTATTATTCTAAACAATGTACTATTTCCACTACTAAATCATCTCAATATTATCACTTTTGGATGAATGAAATAATTATTTGAACAATTATGGTAGTTTTGCTATGTAGAAGTACTATGTTGAATGGTGTAGGCAATGGTACATAATGATTGATTGAATGGTTTTATAAGTGCAAAGTTTTAAGAGTCACGTCACATGTGATGGTTTTGCATAATAAATGAATTGATTAACTAGTAATACTATGGCTATTGTGAATACAAAATACTTACAAGACAAGTAGTCATCTTGGTTGGATTAAAAAAACTACATTTTTAGAGAGACAACATGTATAAATGTTGAGACATTTATATAAGCTTGAATCCTAAGAGAGAGAAGATGGATTGACAAAGAAGAAAGAATCATCCATTACCGGTATATTGATTCTAACTTTGCATATAGGAAGGCACAATTGGTGCAACAAAAAAGATGCTATGATCAATCATTGAGGTATTTTTATATATTTCCCACAAACTATTACACCCATTTTTTTTTGGCACGGTAGGGTTAAATTATACCATTTCAAAATCAATCTTGACTTTAATTTTGTCAAATAAAAGTAGTTTTTTTTTGCCAAAATGATTCTATTTCTATTTAAAATACCGATGAAAGCATCAATTTGAATGAAAAAGTATATAAATAGAATTGACAAATAATTTTTGTTCAAAAATGGATGAATGTAGAAATATAAAGTATAATCAAATTATAAACAATCACCATCTTTGCACTTTTTCAAGAGTCAAGAAGTTAAAAAGAGGTTGGTCATATTACTCGGAAATGCTATTATTGTTGAATACCATACGTGAAGGTCTGATTCAACGCCTAAGTGCCAAAATACTTTCTTTTTTCATTGCGCAAAGGGGTTTGGCAACTAAAAATATTAGTGTTTAAGTTTCGGCATTTTGACGTCCAATTTTTTTGTGTTTTGACAACTAGTTTTTTTAAATTTTGGGACACTTGTCTTGTGGGGCTTAAGGCGTGATGCAACATTTTGGACATCTCACTTGTAATATTCCAAACACTCAGGCATTTCAAAAAATACTTCATTCATGTTTGAATCTGACCTTCACATAGGGTAACAAACTAGATGTGGTGGTCAAGCATAGCAAACTAATAAACCACTATTCTTCAACAATTCCATACTTTACAAAATATGAAATTGAGATTCAATTTGTGGCAAGACTTCATTGGATGGGAGTGCTTTAGAATACCTCAACCTTTGCATTACTCCTCAAAGACCCCACATCCATTACATGGATTATAAATGTTTTCAAGAGCTTACTGCCCAAAGTAAAAAAATTGAAGTGCATCCCAATATGTTGGAAACACAATTTTTGTCAATTCTTCAACAAGGTGATCAACTTTATCACTCAGTGCTTCATGATCTTTGAGCAAGATTCTACATCAATTCATGTTAGGAGGGAAAGCAAAAAGAAAATCTGCAAAAATAAGATCTCATGTCTAGATTCTTCTAATTCCACAATCTACTACACCTACATTCCTCTAACTATCAGGGACTCTTATGGATAAAATGTTGATCTCTATGTTTGTAATTTTCACAATTTTACATGATTTTAATAAATAGTGCTCTAACTCACAGAAAAACAAAACTATCAAAGTATGATGAATGGCAAAATTCAATCTTTTCAAAAGTGCATGATTCTGAAATCTTTCTTTTCAAGTGTATCAGGTCAAATGGGGTAAAAGCAGAGGAATGCACAAACCTCCGGCATTTTGTGCTTCGCATCTCCCATAATTGAAGCCTGAAATTTAAACCTTAATCCCTAAAAGCCCAAGGGGTTCAGACAAAATACAAATGTGTTATATAATAATAATTTTATAATAATTTTTTGAAGTTTCTATCAATAAAGATAATGTGAAGTACAAAAAGTAGAAAGTATCCATTTAATCAAAATTATAAAACTATTTTTAGATTCTCTTTCAATGAATTTTGAAGATATAACTTCAAAAATTCACCAAAAATATAAATTCTGTCTTTAGCATTTGCATTTTATTTTTATTGGTCAAAATTGTGGTTTCTATTGATTTGTGAAAAAATGCATAAAATCTAGTAATGAGAACACCACCACTTTTCCCAAATAGTAAGTTTTTCAACACTAGGCAAATTCTAAGCACTTTGTGCTATTTCTCTTATAATTTTTGTTTGACCATAGCAATCTTAGTTTTGAATATAAATATTGAAAGACAACCCGATCTTTTTAAATTGGAAAAAAATTGAAAAAAAAATTTGTGCAAATTTTTTGTCCGAAGTTGGGTAGTGACCAAAAAATGGTCGCTTGAGCACTTAGGGGATAAGCGCTCTAACGTCCATATTTTGGACGATGAATGGAGGGCTTGCAAGCGCTATTTAGTCCAACTAACTTCTCATTCATCCAATGTAATATTTGAATCTTGAAAAGATAACCTTCCTTAATGACCAATTTCATGAAGGTGCAGTAATTGATATTTTGTACAAAGATATAAACAAAAATGTGCAAAAATCCAATGAATGATGTTAAAAATTGAAGCATTAAGGGGTTAAAAACCCAAAGAACGGTGTCTATGAAAGTGCCTCATTCTATATCCTCCTCTAATGACAACCCTCCATCATTGTGTATCACACTAAGGGAAAATTTATATCAATAGGGCCTCTTTACACTAAAAATGAGAAGTTGTGGATACTAAGCTTTCAACCAATGAGAGCTTCTAAAATTATCAAGACCAAGGAATGTAAGTTTACTTGAAATTTAAGGTTCAAAGGAAAGATTGATGTAGACAATACTTTTGTCCCCCTTGATATAAAATTTCATAAGTTTTGAGTTCCTCAAGATTATAGTTTTCATGAAGGACAATGTAATTTTTGAATTGGTAGTTTTTTGATGAAATTGAGGATGACAACTTTTTATTTTTATTTTTTTTGGGCCACTTATATGTATCATGAACTCTAGTTTTCAAACAAAAAATCTGATTGTTGAAACGCATTATACAATTGTAAAATATAAATTGAATTGTATTGCCCTATTCAACAAATATTTCAAAAACAAGGGCATTAAGATATAACAATGGTCCATGTTGCAACCTATACTCTCTCTTCATGGCAAATGCAATTCCATGCTCTCAATTCCAGAAAATAATTCAAATATTGTAAAAACAAACATCATTTGCATGTTTGTCAAATTATTGATATTTTAAATTCTATAAATGCTAATTTCCTTCAATTTTTGTGTACAACAATTTGAAATGACGTATACCAATATGCCAAGGCACTAAAAGATTTTTTGGAATTCTAAGAAAAATTTGATAAAAGATAAAGTAATTCCAAATCATTTTGAACAAAATCGAGTTTTAGACATGGCTAACTTTGAAATTAATTTTATCTTCAACTAATCACAACTAATTTTTTCTTCAACTTCCATGGTAACGTGTAAGATGTTGCACACTACAACTTTTGTATATTCACTTTTGGACTTTGTCCATTGATACTTATAGTATAGTTGTTTGAATGAAAACATTTCAGATTTGTACTCAGTTTTTTTAGTAGCTATACATTCACGCCATAGGTGATGACAGAGTATAAATTTTGTTTTGTGGATTAAGAGAAGTTTAGAATATAATTCAATGTAGGAAAGGATTTTTTTCCCAAAGCTTAAGAATATAGTCACCTTCAAGGAGCAAGTAAAGGACAAGAGAGACCACAAAATAGACCCTTTCTTTCCCTTGGATGTAATCCATCTCACTATTTATTTCTATTGCTAATTGTTTTGAGGATTACCGGTATATTTCCTAAAATAAAATACGACCTTTAAGAATTCAAGGACTAGTACACCTTAGATAACATCTACTTCATGGTTAAAATTTGCCTTTGCAATGCAAGATCTAATTGCCTTGAGTTTTATATATTCTTTTAGATGAAAATATATTCTAAAGTTGGAATGAATATTGAATCAAGTAATACAATTTTATTGGATCAATGGCTACTTTATGTTGTATCATTTTTGAAATAGACTTCATAACAATATCCCATCATTTACCTTTGTTCCTTCAATGTATAAAGAATATTGAATTTTTTTGAATATTTTGAATTAGGATTTAAAATGGTTTTCCTATTATTTTTAATATATTACATCCAAAATCAAAATACTAATTTAATAATAAACATCAGTACTTGATTTTTTCTTGATTTGAAAATTAATGTAAAATCAGATTTAATACAAATTGTTTGTAAACTATGTAGAATGGAAAAAAAAATTTATCTTCACAATTGAAATTGGTTTAAAATTGCAAGCACCTATTATAATATGCAGGCTAGCTCATATTTTTTAGAACCTTACATGCTAAATTTAAATTTAAAGTAAAGTAATTACATCATCATTTATAATAATTTTGATATATCTTAAATTTTGAGATTTAGGATAGTATCACTATAATGATAAAAATATTTTGAATACTTTCTCTTGTAAGAATTCATTGGAATAACAATTCCAACTCTAAGTATTTTAAAATTTTAATATAATATTTTTGTCACTATATAATGTACACTAAAAGAAATCAAATTTAATCAATATGTCAATTCCAAGAAAATATGATCAACAAATAAATACAAAGTTTTAATGTAATTTTTATTTATTTATTTATATACGTTTTTTAATTAAAAATTTTGAACATTGAATATATGTATGTATATATGTATATTTTTTAAACATGAATTAAAAAAAACATGAGAAATTTTTTTGATAGTGAAAACTTCACTTTGCACTTTCAAGCATTGAAATTTGGACATACCAGAGAATATATAGATCCTCAAACAATTAAAGGTTATATGTAAAAATAAAAATAAATTTTTTCATGGATATTCTAGCGCCCATGTCTTTTTTTTTAAATAAAAAAAATATCATAGTAGTTTTTAGTTTTCAATTATCTTCAATATGCTTTTTGTTTTTTCAGTAATGCTTGAAATACTTAAAAAATGATGAAGGATTCTGAAATACCTTTCACCAAACTCTTATAATGATGAGTCCAAATAATGGCATTCTTAAGAAGCAATGACATCCAAAATACCTTCAATTATTTTGATAAGGGATGTAAAGGCAAATTGAATCATGAAGAAGTCATTTGTGCCATAATATCCCTCTTTGGTTCTCCTCCTTCTAAGGTAAAATAAAATTCCACTTCATGCATCATAATAATAATATTATAAGTGTATTTATTTTACCTTTTAAATATTATAGTACATCAAAGAATCTTTTTTTTATAATGTTTAAAATTGTTCAATGAAATTATTAAAACCACATATAATTAATTGTTTTATCCAAAGCTAATCCATAAAGGTTGAATTAAAAGAAATGATGGAGATTGCAACTTTTGGATATGTTAGTTGGCCTCTCTTTGAAGCAATTGTTTCAAAAAAATTAGTAAGACACAACTTGGCTCCAATTGACCTTCAAATTATATGCATGGCTTTCAACATGTTCTGTAATAAAGGTGATGTTCATTGAATCATAGTATTATATAATACAATCAAAATTTTAAAATGAAATATTACCTTGAATATTGTTATTTTTGTACATACATTATAATTGAAATGAATTCATTTAATACAATAAAGAATTATTACTACATATTAACAAATCATTTAATTATAATGTATGTATAATGATCACAATAGACATTTATAATAAATTTGAATATTAACTTTGTATATTAATTCATAGATTCATTTCATCAAGAACTTATTTCAAGTCAATTATTTATGTCAATTACAAAAAAACATGCACCATATCTTAATGAAGAATTCATAAGCAAAGCATTTTTAGAACTTGACTCAGATAAAGATGGATTTTTGAACTTTTTTGATTTTGCTGCAGCATTACGTTCAGATGTACCATAATAGAAATCATTTAATTATTCTTTTTGAGGGTCATTTTGATGTGTTTAATACTGTTTCTATATATAAAAAAATGGATATTATTGTTAATATCAAGTAAGACTAAAAACTTGATGATCTATTAAAAAAAAGTTTGTTGAATTTTATATTGATTCAAAAACTAATGTTCATTGAATTAGTTTTTAGTTTATATTGAGATATTAAGCAACAAAAGTAATTCAAATTAAATTATAAACTATTTCAAATCAAATGCATAAGAAGATAATTTATAAAATAATTTAATAAAAAAACATAATAATTAAAGTAAAATTTATGGCTTTATGGACATTCAAGTATTTTTTTTGACTCCCTCCATATATTGTTAAATATTGCACTTATTTTATTTTTTCACCACAAACACATTTGATAATGACCTCAAATCAAGTAACCTACATTTAGCCTTTATGTGGTTATCACGATGAAGATATTACTTTATGTGAATTTATTATTATTTTGTTTATAAATATGCTAATTTTTTCACATTTTAGGGTGGAAAAATCAAATTATTTTGATTTTTATGAGTAAATATTATTATGCCTATTATAAAATGTATTTTGAAAAAATGAAGCTTAGAATGTGAAACAACATTTTGTAATTTAATTTCAAAAAACCATTCTAATCCTAGCATGGGGACCTACGGTGTGAAAGTTATTGAATTTCAAAGTTTTTATGAGTTAAAAATTAAAAAATTATTTTAATTTTAATTTTATTATATTGTGGCAACGGCATAGTCAAGACACACTAGTATGAATGAAAAACAGATATTATTGAGTAATTTGGATTCTAATAATTTGGACCTAGTTTGTAAATCCAAAAAATCATTGAAGTTTTGGATTCCATTACATTTCAACATGGAGTAGAAACAAATTTTATCAAGTGTCATTTTTCTAGTTTAAATCAGGTTCCAAAATAAATATCTTCAAAGTTATAAACAAGTTTGACCTACAATTTGACTATATTACATCTAGATTTTGGATGTAGGGATCTTAAGGGGGTTCAGTATCAATGGTTGAAGATGTATTGAGAATTATTGTGTATCCACACACATGTGATTCAAGCAAACGAATTTTATGTATTTAAATTTTTTTGAACTGATGTATTTTTTTTCCAAATAGTTTAATAGTTGAGAAGTTGTGATTTGCTTAAGGTTTGATGTAAGTTGCACCACAATCTTAATTTGAAATATGAAGGAATCCACAAAATTTGTTCATTTCAATGGTGCTTGTTTGGTTCAATGATTGTTGAAATTTGTAAGCAAGATTTATGGAATTCATAACCTCTTCAATCTCCACAACTCAAGAACGGATTGAAAAATAAATTGAAGAAAATAGCAATATCACATGTTTTTAAAGTTAACCTATTATGTAATCTATTTATACCATCCATTCCAATGAATTTAAATAGGAAAAAAGGAATTGTTAATTGAATGTTAGAAGAAACTAAGGGCAAATAAAAAGATGAATTTTATTAATATTGTGCTTTTATACTTTACTCATTTAAAAAAAAATTTACTTTATAAAATGATAGTTGAAAACATTAATTAAAATGGATTTTTTTTGTATTGGATCATTAAGACATAAATTCACCTATTGAAGGTTGTAATCTATTCAATATAAAATATAGAAATGAGTCTTTTTAACTACAATCATACCATATTTTTTTTAATCTTCAAAAACAAAAGTAAAACTAGATAAAATGGACAGTGACTGTCCTTTTGGGGTTACCCTAGCTTGCAATTGCTCAGAGGTGCAAACCCGAGTTTGTCAAGGCACAGACGCAAGTTAGGATGGGCACAAATTTTTGGACGGGTGCGAATGCAATTCGGTCGGGGCACAGACAGTGGTGGCTCATTTGTCCCTTGAAAGCACTAAATTGCTATATCCATAGTCATTAATCCCAACATATCCAAAGACTGCACCATAGTTGTCGCATTAGACGGACTGTCTGTCCAAACCGTTCGATTTGCCCGCCAACCTGGAACGTCCAATGACCCTAATCCATCTAATGTGATTACTTTAAGTTAGTCACATTACTGTGCGGTCCGTCTGAACCGTCCGATGTGTCCGCCCGTCTAGGACGTTCGGTGATCTTGACTCGCCCAATGTGACAACAATGGAGTGCACATATTTATTAGCATTCCATAAAAATGAGAAACCATACAAAAAATTTTCTTCCACGAGTGCCCATGAGATGCGAGGAAGCTTGCGAGGAATTCACTAGTCAGTCTTTGAATACAATAAGGCCCAATAAAATGCTTCACTATACTTGAAATCCGTGGCAAATAGTATTTGACCTCCTTGTAATACTTGTAGAACATGTCTGAATGCTTCTTTTGGAATTTTAATATATCCTAGAGGCAATCCTTTGGTTCCTCAAAATGTTCTACTCCTGTTAAAAAACAATTCAATATGGCAGGGTAAACTAAAGGAATAACAAAGGAAACATAATTTCACAAGGATCAATATAAATATTTCTAGAAGTGAAGTAGGGCTCTTACAATTCCTCTTGTCGCATAGGCTATTAAACATGTCAAGAATATCACTTGCCGAATTGCCATTGGGATCACTCTGGTTACATAGAAACTCTTCACAGTCCGATGAAAATTCTTGGTTACCAACCAATTTGTGGAATTTTCCAGTGATGTACTCCTTGTCAAATTTGCGTTGAAGTCCGGTTCTGTGAATTTGACCGATAAATGACAAGAAATCATTTACCAAATACAATCCCTGATCTTTAACATATTTCTTTTGGATCAGCTTGAGTTCCTGCAGAACGAAATATAAAACTACTTCACTTAAGTGTGCTGTTCATAGAAAATAAGCATACATATACCACAAACTTCAAGTATAGTAAACAATATAATTAAAGGAGTCTATACCTTAAATTTCAGCTCATGGCCTTGGATTTGTGACGTGTGCTCATCAACCGTTTTCTTAAATTCGGACTTCAAAGCCAAAAATTTTGACGTCAATGCTTGGAGAGTATTTATCATCTTGTGTGACATCTTGTTGTCCTTAGCCACAAAGCGGGAGGATCCACTTGGGACATGTTCAGGTTGTGGTTGGGTGAGAGATGAGGTCTTAGTATGCTTTCTCTTCTTCCCGCCAGCCATCACCCAAAATCTCACTTTCACAAAAAGAACATGCCTCTATATTGCCACCTCCAAGTAAACAAATCTCAATTCTCTAAAGATCCTTCTCGTTCCACCACATTGAGGAAACCTTAACCAGGGTCTGATCGACAGTACGTCCAAACCAAACCCTAGCGTCCGTCCAAATGGAATCTTACTTGTTAGGGGCGTCGGACGAGGTAAATTTAGTAACCATGGTTGAAAGCTAGAGTGAATGATAGCAGTTGTGCTGCAGATGGACGGACCCTACGAATGGGCCCGGTCAACGGATCTAGTGGACGGATGTGGTGGACGGACCCGGTGGACGGACCTTGTCTTTTCCACTCTTACTTCTTCACTTATATAAAGACCTTGTCCTCTCTACTCTTCAATCACTACAGTACACAACATTTAAAATTCAATTGCAATATATATAGAATTACTTAGAGTATAGTAGTGGATTTTGGCATTCAAAGTTCAATTGTTATATATTGAATTATTTTGAATATGGTGCTGAATTTCTTAAAGTTAAAATTCAAAGTGTACAATCTATTTTGAAAACTTTAATAAGTTATTTGGCACCAATTTGTCGGTTTTTGACGTGGAAATCAAATTTGTTTGGCAGGTCTAATAACGTGGCAGTCTTGCCTTTGTGGCAGATTCTGCCTATGTGGCAAATTATTGAATAATAATAATAATATTTTTAATTTGACCAAATCAAGATACAAAATCAATATAGAAGTGTTCACTTGATCTTTTCCGAACTAAAATGTCCTAACCAATTGTTCTAACCAACACTAGAAAAAACCCGTGTTTAATGTGACGAGCTTGATTTTTCTTGACGGATTTTTCTAGACATCCACAGTAGACGAAACCATGTTTTAATGTTACAGTGGATGTTATAATTGACATAAAAACATGGTTTTGTCTAATGTGGATGTCTAGAAAAATCTGTCAAGAAAAATCAAATTCGTCACATTAAACACGGGTTTCTTCTAGTGCAACATATATGAGTTGATTATCATGTTGGATTGGACATTGTTTTTTCTTGTAGTGTGAGGAAGTTATGGCCCTCCAAAGGTCCGATTTCCTTGAAAGGTGTAACACACATAGAGTTGTGGATTCTACCCCCTTTTGTTTGCCCATAATTTTTAGCTCATAGTTAAATTTTTTATAAGCCTTTGTATTCCAGAATTCTTGTTTAATTAACTTTTCAACAATATGCATTATGATCTTATTTGGTGAGAGATTGCTCTCAAAACCCCTACTCCTACGTCCCACCCTTGGATTGATGGCCAGGACACTAACAAATTTGAAAAACCATAATTTTGGACGCATAATTTGGATTGTTGCGTTCTTTGAACCCATGGATGCGTGCTTTTACAAGATTTTCAAGCATCTATAGCATACAATCATTTTTGTCACAACCAAAGTGCTACAGTACCCTGTCCACTTGGGAATCCTCAATTTCACTAATCTAATCTCTTGCAATACTTGGTAAATCACCCCCAAGGTTCCCTTTGCTCACCAATGTATCATAGGCACTCCTTGTGGTGAAAAGCATGATTATATGTGCACTAATTCAATGCACAACTCAATGTGCTTGCCAAGCTGGATGCATTAATTTGTAAAGAAGATTATTTTGTTCAACAAAGTTCAAAATTGGGCAGAACAAGCATTGTTTCAAATGCTTAGATTGCTTGAGACTTAAGCCAAGTTATTGAAATTTGTTGAAAGCCTTGGTGACAATGAAGGCTCCAATAACAGAGCGAGTAATAGAGTCAAAAAAGGTACATCAATATATGAATAAATTAAATCCAATTCCAAGCACCAATTAGAAAAACACGTTTGACAATTTAAGTAGAAGCATGAGCAAGATGGAAGTCAATCAATCAGTGCCAAAGACAATTAATATGAAAAAGAAAAATCCAAAGGCTACAATAAAGTCCTTGAAATAAGATGCAAGTTGAATGGCTTATTCCAATTGTGGCAAAAAAGACCACATACCAATGAATGTAACAAGCCTTGAGAGCAACCCATTCATTTGTGATTTCAAAAGCAACACGGTTGTAAGTTGGACTTGAATGCAAAAGTTAATAGAAGAAACTTGGATTTTTTTCATGTCTGGAATCCAATAGGTGGACATTGTGGGTGATGTACACGAATATCAATGTAGATTTTCTAAAAATCCTATCAAAATTGACAAGGCAAAAACATCCAAAATGACATCCTAACGTTACATGTTTTTGAGCTAACATCTATAGAAACATGGTTCTTGAGGGTACTAAAATCTTGCCATGTGGTAGCCACCTTAGCACTATATAAGCACCACGCGGGCAAAGAAAGCTATATGGAATTTTTTTTCATCTAGCCCGTCCATGATACGGCACCTTATGTGGTGGCAGGAAAAGTGATCTGGTAACCAGCAAGGATGATGTGGCATGCCTAGTCAATACACTTTCACGCCGTCTAAGAATTTTAATACAATTTTTTGAGATTTCAACTTAGACGTCTAGATGTTTTTTGAGACATCAATTGGTGCATACCGCACCCATAGGGCATGGTCAACAAAAAATAATTATGTAATAGAAAGTCAAAAATAAAATAAAACAAATAAGAATTTTTTTCTGATTTAGCAAGAATTAAGGAAAACTTACCATCTACCATTGAGAGAATTTTTGATGGCAAAGTGAAAGAATTACTTCATTAACATTTAGTAAGAATGAAAGATAGAGAGGTTGTTTTTATAATGAAATCCATTGTCTGTCTATAGTCAGACAAAGGATATGATATACTTTGAAGATAGGAGCTTGACTGCTAGACATCTAGATGTTGTTTCAGACATCTAAATGTTGTTTTAAATATCTGAACATTGTCTCAAAAACTCTACTTTGAACACAATTCTTGTTGCATATATCCTACATGGTTTATTTTACTCCTTACTACCCCACTGTTTAAAGAGCATTTCCATTCATCCACGATGTCCAACCATCCATTTTCCTTCTTTGCAAAGTATGCCACATGGCTCCCCCCCCTTGTATTTTTCACATCTTATTAGAGCTTAACCACAACCTATAGTAATTTTCACAGATTTATCCACAATCAAAACGCGTTTGTTTGCTAACGTTGCGGTATCATATTCTTTAGACGTTCAAAAAACCATCAATATGTTTGCATCTATGTTAAATAAAACATAACCGTCAATGATAGCATCAACTTATTTTTACAGTATTTTGCAAATGTTCTACACAACATCCACAGAAATCTATCTTTTAGGGCCATCTTCAATTTGACATCTTGATGTTTTGTAAAATATGGATGTCCATGGTCAGAGTAAAAAAATGGGTTTCTCATAGTGAGTCAAAAAACTCATCAACATGAGGTTTGTCAAGGGTAAGCCTCACCAAATAAGTCATGATGCATATGAAGGTGAAATGTGCAGAGTTTCCTTTGTAGAACACTTCACCATATGTGAAATGGATGGAGTAGACTTCATCTTGGAAAATACCTTTTAAATACATATGGAATAGACATTCGGCAACAAACATCATAAAAGGTAGTTGCCAATGCAAATGGTAGAGTCAAAAATAGAGTTAGAAATAACAAAGACTTCCTCTCTATTTGGAAGCTGAATCCAATAAACTACTACAGAAAACCTCAATAAACAAGGTACATAGTAGTGATACAAGTGGAACCAAATGAAGGAATTAGCAATGGAGTTGTTAAGGCTAAGGGGCCTCCCTATTGTATTGGTGAAGTAATCTGGAAGTACCAACTATTGAGTTGCACAGCAAGAATCAATTATTTAACTAATAGAACTAAATAGTGTAATTTTGCACTAGCGCTTTAAGGTCCTAGTTCACTAATAAAAAAGAATGGGGCTTCAAAAAGGCCGACAGATCTAAATAAGCCGTGCAAATTAAAAAATAATACTTTCTCCATCCCAAAATGATGATCTTGTTGGACAAAATGTTTCGGATTGAGGCTAAAAATAGCATTTTAAAAACTTGTTTTGTGTTGTAAATAGAGTTCGGTGCACTCCTAGTATCCTAGAAACTTTGAATTTTGGAACCTTTTTTAAAGTGCAATTTTGGAGTATTGTAAAGCAAAAACTTTGGGCATTTTCAAGGAGCACCAATGGACACTTAATTGTTGAATGTGAGTTTGTCATTTTGTGGGTAGTTAGTATAGGCCCAAGACCATGTGTGAACCTCTGTTCAAGTGCAATTGCTAGGTGGTCAATACAATAAGATACTAAATTTGCACAACTTGAAGTTGGACCAAGCTTTTTGGTGAAATTTAACCCCAAAAGGACAGGCAGGTTACCGTGGAAATCAAGCTTTTTGGTACCATATGAATCATTTATTTAAAACAATTCAAGATCACTCATTGGAGGTCAAACTTCTATGCAAGACCTTCCCTTTTTACACAAAATTCCAAAGATGAAACATCTGCACTTTTGTCTTACATAGAAGGATTTACAATCTTCCATCGGACACTTAGTGTCCAAAAAGTCCTTCTAGGGGTACTCTGAAATGCTTTCTAGAATGCTTTACAAGTTAATTTAGTCTACTTTCTAAACAATGTATATACAATTCAAGTCACAGCCCATAGATGGGATGGAATAATTATTTATCTAATTTTTAGAAATCCTTTAATAGGTTTGATTCCTCTGGTGAATAGGAAATGACCTTTCCCAAATGGAATTATTTTCTAAAGGAATAAAAGTCCCAATATACCAAATAGTTGTAGGCTAGGGATGGCACCTCTTTGTAAGAAAAAAAAAATTCCCAAGAAAATAAAGTTTGGCATATGTTGAAAATAGATTCTTTTCTTCCAATAATCTTTGTTTTGCCATGCAAAATTTTTGTTTAAAAAAAAATCCTAGAATTTTGAAAACTATTTTTAGAATTTTTTTTTGCCGATCTTGTCCTACAATTGTGGTAGCAAAAATATTGGAAATTTTTGAGGTGCCCTTGGACTATAGAAAATCCAAAGTATAAGGTAGAGTTCTCAATAACTGACCGAATAAAGAATTCCGATATGATCTGGAGTAGTGAAGGCAAAACAAATATTTTTCATAGGTACATCGATAAAAATGACATGGATTGCAAAAAAATTGATAATTTCATTGCTTGAATTGAAAATACTATGAATTTTGGGAGGCAAAAAGTGCTCCGGACCCATGACAAATGTCTAGGCTTTTCCAATTCCGATCATTGAAGAACTTTTTATCAAATCATTATTTCCTACTTTTTTTTCACAACTTGGAACATGTGTTATGTATTTATTAGTTCCAACCTTGAAAAGAAAAGAAAAAACATTCTAAACTTGGTCAGAAATATGTACACCTATAGGTTGGAAATGGATCAGTGGTTGGGAATGGGGGAGTCTACCTTAGACAAAAAATTTGTTGTGAAAAAAGGATGAACTATGCTTTTCACTACACATCTTTTTTCCTAAAAGAATTGGCAAAAAATTGCAATTCTAACAAGTTTTCAAATTTACAAGCTTCTAGGTAGATGTTAACATGGGGCTATAAATTTTTTCACTTTTGACTCCATAACAGCTCTAAAAATCATGTCTAACATCCTCTTTTTTTTAAACGAGATAGGAATAATCTCTTACTTGGGTATTTCTTTCCGGGTCGCCTCTTGTAGTGAAGTCTGAAACATGGCAAGAACAATGTCAAAGAACGGTATGGTCAAATAATAACCGCCGCATCATACAAGATCATTCATTGAAACCGTAGTCCATACTCTAATTGCCTTCTACAGAATTTAATATTAGAATGTCATAGCATGAGACTGTTGTGCTTTACTTTAAATCTAAGCTTAACTTCATTCTGTTCCAGAACTTAGCAGATCTCCATGTTGCCATGATGCCAAGCATCCATCAATGGCTGCACAGAAAACATGTCCTCGACTACAAGCAGGTCAGAGGCGACTCAAATTGTAAGAAGACACGACCTAACTAAACGAATCAATTCTATAGTACTAGATATGGAGTATAGGAAAAGCTAGCTACAAAACTCCTTTATTGCTTTGCGAACACGCAATGAAGTTTCAACCGGACAATGAGAAGTGTAACAAACGAAGTGTTGAAGATTTGAGGAGCCCGATGGCACTAAATTTTGCAAGGCAAGATTTGCATCTCCCAATTACCCGATGATAATCATAGAGGAATTAAAGACTGAATTGAAGTTCCAGACCTTGGACATCTACTTTGCAAGCACAACCCGATATTTGTTGCAGGTCATTGGCTGAGTTGAGTGATTGTTTCCTACCCTATCTCCCTCTTTCTCAAGTTGCAGTGATTGCGAACTCCGAAGGCAAACCTTCGTCCTAACATAATCTTGGACTTTACCATTTCAAAGTGTGTTCGGAAACCAGTATGAAAACTTGACCTTGCATTCAACTTTGATAATTGAATAGCAACGAATAAAATTGAATTAAAATCAAACACGGGTACTCATACTCATTAATCTGCATAATCAAGAATCTGAATCCGCATGCTACAAAATGATTTCCCGGTTCATTGCATTGAAGTCTGCACCTTCAAATCTCCCATCTTAGGGATCCAAACTCAAGGTGAAACACCATTCGATTTGAACCGCACTGGCGTAAAAATGAATTCGGTGAAGTGATCGCTCTACACAAGAATATTCTAGAGAATGACCCCAAGACGTTCCATGGTTTCCAATATGTGAATGTGTATGTACTGTACATGGCAAGGAAACTTGGTCCTCTAATCACAAAGTTAATTCAAAAATTGATCATGACAGCAACGATTCTCGCAACCCAAATGCCATGAGGGTTTCTCTGGTTTTCTGCAACACGCTGCCAGGCCGAACCACTTTGAACACCCCTTCTTGCGAAAGATCAACAATGGTGGATCCCGCTCGGCCCCTGGGCAACTTACCCGCATCAAAAACAAACGCACAGTGCGGCCACAGATGCTCGAATTCCTCAATCTGGACAGTACTTGTATGGCTACTTGTATTCGCACTCGTCAACGCCAATGCCCCACCAAACGCCCTTGACAAGCCCCGGATAAAATCACTCTCTGGAATGCGAATGCCGATACTCATCACCCCAGGGTTCAATGACAGCGACAGTCTACCACTGTCGCGCCTCGGAAGCAACAATGTCACCGCCCCCGGTAACAACGATGCCAACAACCCGGGAGGCAAGTGCATCGTATTGGCATAAACGCCTACTAGGCCTACATCCGCCACGCAGACCGCCAGCGAGCTACTCAGCTTCCGCTCCTTGATCTCGTACACACGCTGAATCGCCACCGCCGAGCTTGCATCGCAGGCGAGGCCATACAACGTATCGGTTGGCACTGCCACCACCTGGCCATTCTCTAACGCCCTCACGGCTTCACTATAAATCTCCTCTTGCGCTGGCACCACCACCCCAAAGCTCACACTTTCCTGCTCCATTCGCCCCAAGCATGCTCGCACCCCTACCCTCACCTTGTGCACCCTAAACCCTAAACCCCGACCCCAATGAGCCCCAAACTTCCAACAAGAGCCGGAAGCTCCAATTCCGAGACTACAACTCACATTGTGCACTTCAAACCCTAAACCCCGAAGAGGTTGAGGTTCGAACTTCCAACAAGAGTCAATTGTGGGACCAAATCGGGAAGATTCAGAGACGGGAAAAGAGAAGGAGGGGGGAGAAGGCAGGATGCGGAATGCCGCAGTGGAAGAAGGGACGGAGGGGTGCAGGCGATGGAGCGCGGTGGGAGAGAAGCCCACAGGCGCCATGGAACATCTGACAAGATGGAAGCAAATGCGGAGTAAGATAAAGCTTTGCGAGGGAGACACGTAGTGACTAGCCTGACGAATGTTGGAGTGGGGGAACTTAGGAACAGCCCTACGACCCCGAACTCCCGATACGAGGGGCAGAGTGCTGCTGCTAAACCAAACAATCCCTACTGTAAATGACTCACGACAAAGTTGTGGACAACAAATTCTTTAGCAAATTGGTGTCCCCACTTGCAACCTGATTTGTCCTTGTCTCGTTTCATCAACACTACCAAAAAAGTAGCAACACTGGATCAGAGATGCGTACCTAGTTATGGAAGCTCTGACACCTTGTAAAGCCGGGCAATCTGACACAACTGCTCAACCCTCTTAATCAAGCTCTCTCCTCCTACAACGTCTGCCCAAAACGCCAACTGAAATTGGGTTTAGGTTTAATCTTAGAGAGACTGAGCTCAGGGAGAGTAAATTGCTGGGTACACCCTCACGACACTGTAGAAACAACCAAACACACCACTGCAAAGATTACGACAAAAACAAATCTAACGCACTTGTTTCTCTAAAAGACTGACTTGCCCAGTCAGGCCCTACGAGACTGGCAACATCAAGAGGTCGTATTTCGACAAGCTCTCATTTGATATATACCCCAACAAAGTACAAAACCCTAAATCCAAACCCTGAGAAAGGTGGAGGAAAACCAGAGTACATACCATGTAGTGGTTGGGACTCGTAACCATCAGCGGCATAGCCATTAGCGACCATTGCGCTCAAGCGTCCTTCAAGTGGAAGCTGCCTAGTCACCAGCGACTGACCGTTAGATGACGAGAGTGACACTCAACTGGCGAGCTAATTTCAGATATTATATAAACTAGAGAACTTAGATAAGTGAGTTCTAGACGCCGGTTGTATGCACGCGCACATAAGATTAGAAGAGTCCGACATACAAAGCGCTGAATAATCGTTATCTCATATACTCTCCAGAAATGTACACGACAGCAAACCCAGTACTCTTCCAGCATATCAAAGCACTCTCACTTTCGAACCCTCAGACCCGCGGCATCGACTTCCTTACTACGAAGGCATGGCTATTACAACCGTGATCCTCCGGCATTTCAACTTCAATAATCAAGCGGAAGATGATAAGACCAAAGTCCTAGACAATATTTCAAGAGTATCATTCTTCTCACTGCATCTTCATCAGGTCTCATTTCTCTCTCTTCAATCATGGATGCGGATAGCTACAATCTGGCATAGCTTCAAAAGCGATCGTGCGACACCCAAATATTTGAGCAGTCACCGATTCATGCTGCCCACAAATTTATTCTCTCGTGAGCAAGCCCATGCCCTCGCAGCAAGAATTCGAAGGACATTTCCCCAACTGAGTATCAAAGCTCTCAACAGAATTTACAATCTTTCCATGCACTTAACAGATCACACAGTGTGACACTCTGTCAACCTCTAGAAGTTGACTCATGGAAACTAGTCAGGCATTAACAAAATCTAAACAATATTTTCATTCACGTGAACTAACTCTCCACTAACTACCGCGAGGTGAATGAGAAGAACTTTATCTCAGGGACTACAGCCAAGATAAGCGATCACCAAATAATAATTCAAGGTACAAACTGCGTTCCACAGGCTGTGGAATTCACGAACCAAACCCTAACACACGATCTGATACAGATAATGTGTGATCTTCTATATACACTCCAGAAATTGAACTCTAAACCAATAACCAACAAACCCTATTCCCATCAAATGAACTAAATCACAACCCAATTCAAGACCTCCCACTCTCCAACGCTCCAACTCTTCCACAGTCCAGAACCTCAAACCCTAATTCAAACCCTAATTCTTGACATGAGACAAATTTGAGTACCAAAATCGGAGACGAAAACGAAAGGGGATCAATGTGATTCAAAGCTCACCTGTCGCCGCTCTCGCCGGTGACGCCAGGCACTGTGTCCCTACTTGCACCAACAGCAAGGCAGGAGCAGCAAGACACCCGGATAAGTTACCTGGATGGGCCTCCAGTTCCAGTTTTCAATGGCAACGGGCTCTTAGCTGCAAGAAACCCACGCACACGAGCACTCACTTAAGATACAGCTCACCTTTAACCCTAATCTGCCGACAGCCGATTATCGCGGCGCTGATCAACAGTGACCGGGATTTTTTCCGCGGCGCAATATCGCCGGCACTGCGGGGGTTTCTGTATTTTTTTAAACTGAAATCGACGGCGGGGATGCAACAGCCACTACTTTTTTTGGAAAAAAATCAAAAAATAAGATCGACAGTATTGGCGATTCATATTAACGGGGGTGGGTGGGGAGGGGCTGCCTCAGTGCCTCCCTCTTTTTGGGTGCATAGTGATGCTTTGTATTTAGACCAACCTTCGATGCTTTCTCTAGTAGCGGCGTTGACAACGTGATTATGACGAAAATGATGCCTCTGAATTCAAGCTAACAGCATTTTACTGTACAAGAAGTAACGCTTGAGATAAAATCTGGAGTCATTCACTTTTCCAACCCCACTTGCCGTTCACAATAAATATGAAATCAATTTTTGTGCGATATTTATCAAATTGGATAATCCAAACAACATTGGCATGTGAACACGGCGGTTAAACAACATCCTCCCAAATAACAAGGAATGTAGCGACACAATTCTTGTCATGTTTCATGAAAGCCAGGGAAGTCAGTGCTGTGCCATAGCATCGTTCCATTAATTGAGAAGAAGCTTCTAATAGGAAATCAATATCTATTCTACAAAATGTCTACCAATTACTCCGTAGTTTTCAGAGCGTAAGGAATGGTAAGTAAGTGTCACTTGGTGGACATGACAACAATTACCCGTCTAAATGAAACTAGTCAAGCTCAAATGGTTTCACTGTCTAGGCGGACACAGCGGAGTTCTTGGCTGCGATCTGGTTCTGAATATGTTGGGGAACAACGTCAAACTTAGCGAGCTGCATGGTGTATTGGGCCCTGCCCTTAGTCATACCCCGCAAATTGCTAACGTACTGGAACATCTCAGACAGCGGCACAAGAGCGTCCACCACCTTCATGCCTCCAGGCTTGTCACCAAATGTGTTGATCTGCCCACGTCGGGAGTTGAGATCGCCAATGACATCACCCATGTGGTCTTCTGGAGTCACCACCTCCACCTGCATCCACCAAAATATAATTCACTACACTCAGCTTCAATTGACAACCTAGTCTTCCAAATACAGTAATGCAGAAAAAGACCTGAGCAATCAACAGACTGCCCTGCACCAGCCGCAGGACTACTAATTTAACTGATTCGACCAGCTGCACACAAGTTCACGGAAATTCTGGCCAGAACGAGGAGAACCCACCTTCATGATCGGTTCCAGCAACTTGGGACCAGCCTTGGAGATACCCTCTCTGAATGCACCCCTGGCGGCCAGCTGGAAGGCCAGCACACTGGAATCAACTTCGTGGTATGACCCATCCAGCAACACAGCGCGAACGTCCACCACTGGATAGCCTGCTAGGACCCCATTGCTCATACATTCCTCCAACCCCTTCACGACACCAGGCACATACTCCCGCGGCACAGATCCACCCTTGATTTCACTCTTGAATTCATATCCACATCCCGCCTCCAATGGCTCAAAACGAACTTCAATCTCAGCAAACTGGCCTTGACCTCCAGACTGCTTCTTGTGCGTATATTTAACAGTGGCAGGTTTCGAGATACTCTCTCTATAGTTAACCTGGGGTGCACCCACATTTGCCTCTACCTGCAAACATACAATAGCTTGTAATTGCATTACACAGGACTGACGAGCCTCCCAAGTACTTGTAGTAAGCAAAAACCAGCATCTTTGTGACAATCGTACAAATCACAGAAACAGACTCCCATCCACTCTCGTTCAAAACTGATATTTGTCCAGCATTACTCATACCTTAAATTCACGTTTCAGGCGATCAACAATGATTTCCAAGTGCAACTCTCCCATTCCCTCGATGACGGTTTGGTTGGTCTCCTCGTCTCTTGAGAAATGGAATGATGGATCCTCCTGCGCCAGTTTAATAAGTCCCATGGACATCTTGTCTACATCTGCCTTGGTCTTGGGCTCAATTGCAACCTTAATCACAGGATCAGGGAAGTCCATGCGCTCAAGAACGACTGGCTTCTCAGGATCGCAGAGAGTTTCTCCGGTGATGGTATCTTTCAGTCCTGCAGATAACGAGGAGCACAGAAATTGAGTACATGCTTAGATTCTCATAGCATACATTAGAACAACTCGTGACATTAGTGAACTATTTTCCCAATCCGTGACAATCAATCTCTGAGGCAAACCAAACTACGTAGCCATTCATACTATAACATAAATTTAAAAAAACTGTTGTGCTACATGTGTAAAAATTGCGTGGCCCCCGTCCTAAACCTTTCGAAACTTAAGAAAACGAAAAAATAGAAAGATGATTCAAAGTTGGAGGCGCCAGGATATTATCGGAATAGCCGCTCATAAAGATAAGCAACGACAAGAAACAATTCAACAGAGTGCAACAAAATGAAATACCAGCAAGGGCGATGATATCTCCTGTGCGCGCAGTCTTCACATCTTCTCGACTGTTGGCATGCATTTCCAGAAGGCGACCAATTCTTTCCTTCCTGTTCTTGTTTGAGTTCATGACATAGGTACCGGCTGACAGAGTTCCAGAGTACACACGCACGAAGGTCAATGAACCCACGAAAGAATCATTCATGATCTTAAAAGCCAGACCAGAGAAGGGTTCGCTATCACTTGGCTTCCGGTCCACTGGAATGTCAGGATTCTCAAAGTCACAACCCTTCATTGGTGGCAAATCAAGTGGAGAAGGAAGGTATGCGATGACCGCGTCAAGCAAGGGTTGAACACCCTTGTTCTTAAAGGCGGATCCACAAAGAACTGGGACAAAATCGAGACCAATAGTGCCCTTCCTGATCAGTCTGTTGATCGTTGCTTCATCAGGCTCCACACCTTCCAAATATGCTTCCATGGCTTCGTCATCTTGATCCACAATAGTCTCAATCATAAGAGCCCTGTAATGATAAGAATCGCTACATTAGTCACGAACACACAAGGACCGCTACGAGACTCGCCAACTCGAAGAATAAGAAGCACTGTAAAGTTGTGCATAACCTAGGTACGTAACCTAGCCATAAAACAGATAACAAAGTGAGTGGTTCCCAAATCAAACCTATATTCATTAGCAACTTCAACTAGGTCCTCAGGGATCTCCTGATCCTCAAAAGAAGCTCCCAGTTGCTCTCCGTTCCAAACAACAGCTTTCATCCTCACGAGGTCCACAAGTCCTGCAAAGCGTTCCTCGGATCCAATTGGAATCTGCGTATACCCAGTCGTAGTGTAAGTATCAGACAATTCTCAATTCATAAGCCCATGTCAGTGAAGCACATTCTAAAAACATCAATGCAGTGTGCGTTCGGGGGAGCTTGAGAGTCTGTATGATCCTTAGTTTCTCCGAAATACGGACCTGAAGGACAAGGGGATTCGCTCCCAGATTGCTGACAATCATGTCCCGCGTTCGAAAGAAATTCGCACCCAAGCGATCCATCTTGTTCACGAAGCAGATACGTGGGACACCATATTTGTCCGCCTGACGCCAAACGGTTTCAGACTGTGGCTCCACTCCCGCCACACTGTCGAACAGGCAAATCGCCCCATCAAGTACTCGCAGAGCTCGCTCCACTTCCAACGTGAAGTCCACGTGGCCAGGGGTGTCAATGATATTAATACGGTGGTCTTTCCACTTGGCAGTGGTGGCAGCCGAAGTAATTGTAATACCTCGCTCTTGCTCCTGAAAATTGAACAGATGCACTAAATGTTCTGAATTTTCACGATACTGAATGACGTTATCCCTGCCTATGATATAATAAAACGAAGCGACGAAAATATGTTCAGATATTCGCTGCAGATGCACAGCATATAAGTCGTACCTGTTCCATCCAGTCCATTGTAGCTGTCCCTTCGTGAACTTCACCAATCTTGTAGTTCCTTCCGGTGTAGAAGAGAATACGCTCGGTAGTGGTCGTTTTTCCCGCATCGATATGAGCCATGATACCAATGTTACGGTAATCCTCAAGAGGAAACTCCCTCTTCTCTGCAGAAAGATTGGAGACAACGCTCAGAAAGCAACATTGCACCAGACGAGGTCTCTCACCCACCCGATTGATTCAGTGCCAGGAATGGCAGCATGCCTGGCCTAAACTTAGGTCGCGTTTGCAACAGTTTCTTATGCAAATAATCCTAACATGAATTTCGAAACGACCCCGAGACCTAGAACCCAGAACCCAGAACCCAGAATCACAGAAGTTGTCTCATGCAGGCACGCACTAAACATCTTGAGTTGTCGACCGGGGCATAAAGAAGCCCACACCACAGTACAAATATTGAAAATTGCAGATGAACACGGATTACCCTAATCTCTCGTTGGTTTAGTGTTGAAATTGCTGGGGTTTAGCCGGTCATGCGGGCCCATAGCACCAGAGATTTGTACCATTGGCCACGAATTGCAGAAGCACTATCATACGTCTTTGAGCCAACAATAATTTTCTAAAAGAGCATACCTTCAGCAGCCATGCACACAACCGCCTTGCGCCCACCCGACGTGACAGAAGAGCTGCCAAAAGCTGACCGGAGGAGGGCATTCCTCTGAGCTGCTGCAGAATCCCCCAAGGAGAACCCTAGAGGAATGCACTTCGCGGCATTCGTGAGGCCGGAGAATGAAGCCATACCAGTGGTACCCCTCTTTGACGTGCCCTCCACATCGCGGCAGAAGCAGGGCTGGACCCCAACTGAGGTCCCGAGGTGGCTGGCCTGCACCATGGACGCCGACATTTCTCCCTTTCCCTCTCCCTCTCCTTCGGGCTCGTCTACCTGCAGAAATAACAAGATGCAAATTCGACATAAATTCCTAAAGCGCAATCGTCCTCGGCGCCTCCACCCAGCAGAAACCAAACGCATTGCATCAACAAGTGACACAAGTCAGAGCCACACTGAGACTAAGCTCTAAACTATTGGGCGGAACATGTACACCCGAGAAATTGTGGATAACATCAATGCGAATGAAAAATCTCCCAAGCCAGGAATGGTGCCTACCCATCTCCAGCGCAGGGAAGAAAAAGAAACCCAAGAGAGTTGCCAAAACGGTGACTGCCATTGTCGACAAGTGCGTCATACAGAAGCACGCACGCACGCACGCAAATTCCCAGAGGCAAAACTCAAAACCAAACCAGACTAGACTAGACCATCTTCCCCAGGGAAACCAATTTGAAAAAGAAGACCACGAACCTTCAAGACCACGATGTCAAGTGAGGCACTACAAGCGCCACTGCACCAGCCGGGGCGTGAATTGCAGTCGCTGGCTGGGCGATGAGAAGGGAAGCGAAACCTTGAAGCGGCATGGGGGAATGGGAAGCAGCTGTACTGGACTACCAATTGATGATCATATTGGAATCGGGTTAACTTCGACTACAGAAGTAGAAGCCTGAGGATGAGATTTGGTGTTGCAGAAGGTGGCCACGCCACGAGGTGCCTTGGCGACCTCTCGCGCTCCCCTGAGCGCTCCCTGCAGCCTCCCTGCTTCCGTCCAGACAGGATAAGGTCCCGCCTGCATTGACCGTCCCCGGGTGTCCACGACCGTGTCACCCAAATGGCCCAAACGGAAGGTCCAAACTGTCATCTCAACCAGTGTTTTTTTTTCATTTTAAGGGAATCTGAATGTGGGCTCCATGTGAAAAGTAAGTGGCTGAGGTTAGGTGCCCTCAAATTTTTTTTTGGTGCAAAATTTGGCTCCAAGTCAAGAATTAGTGTGAGTTGTATGGCTTCAAAATAAAAATCGAAAAAACATCTTTGGCAATTTCAGCTCTTGAACTGGAGTAAAGTAGGTAGAGCCGAATCTATTTCCCCACAAGTAGGCGCAACAATCTCTCTTTTTGTTTTGTTTTCTTTGAAATATATGAATTCCATTGCAAAATGAGAAAAAAAAAACCATCCAAGCCATGGGGGTTGGACAAAGAAGAAGACAAGAAAAGCAAAGAAGAATTAAGAGAATAAGTAGGGGAGGCCCCAAATAATTGTATTCCGAATTCTAGAAACATTATGGTGGCTACAGTTTGTGCCCATATCTCCAACTTTGGTATGTTTTAGGCGATTGTGGATGAAAAGTTGTTGAATAAACATCTACACAGGTGGCGACAGGGTGACAAACTCTAGTAGTCATTGTCGAAGTAGTGGCTGTGAGGGTGTAATCCAAGATCTACATCTAGCTTTTTAAATTTTTTTGCCTCTAATTTTTTCTAAGGGCTTGGTGCAACAAATAATTTTTTGGTGCTATTAGTCTTTTTATCACCTAAAAAAAACACTGGATCTCAACTTATTAACCCTCTAACGCCGATCTGTGTCCGATAGATGATTTGAAAGCTTTTGGATCATGACGGAAAACAACATTCGTTCATCCGATCCCAAAACTAGTTTAGGGAATTTAAAGCAATATGCTACCTAGTTTAGGGAATTTAGTGCAGTATGCTACCTTCAAGACAAACAGACATCAACTTTGGCTACCTTGAGAGTGAGTGGCATTAAAAAAAATAGAAAAAGAAAAGATTTTGCAAATTGTAAAGGATGATTGGGAGTACTACAACCCAAAATTGACTAAATAGATGCTAATTCCAATGTAAAGGAAGTAACAAATTGGCTATCAAATTCTATTGGTTGTAGCAATCGTAGCTAAAATCTAATTTTTTTGAGAATTTTCTCCAATGTACATTTAGCTACTGAAATTTTAAATAGCAATGGAGCAAATTTTAGCCAGTTCTCTGAACGCTGCTAGGAAATTCACAAAATTTCATATTCCTTTGATTGATTGATTTTGTTTCTTATGGGTAATAAGATTTCGGAAAAATGGGAGCTTGGTTCTCTCATTTCTAGATTTAGAATTCCAAGCATTGATTGCAATTGCATTGTTGTTGTTTTTCTATAAAAAAGAAAGTCCATTTAGTTTGGCTTTCTCCACCAAACCTCTTTTCAAGTGATTCTTGGAATTCTATAGTCATAGAATTGTGAGTCAACTACTTTCCACAACTAACAACCCGCCATTCTAGGGTTAACCCTTACTAGTAGCTTCACAATGACTTGGGCTTTATGACCCCAATATAGGCGGAATAGGCAAAATGTGATTTAATGAAGCTTTTGCTAGGAAGCACAAGCTCTTCCTTCCACCGTTACTTGAGTTGAGTACAATCAAGTGACATGACAATCAAGTCAAAGGGCTTGAAGTCCAAGCAAGGTCCACTAAATATTAATTGCTTGTTTTGCAATATCCTAGGCAATTGCAACAAGGTGGTGAAATTCAACTAGGAGACATTGTAGAAACTTTTGAGTCTCTTCTATGGTTTTAATTTTTGGGTTGTTTTGCATTCTTATATTTTTTGGCGAGTCTCCAAGCAATGGACGTTTTATGTGTAGCACATGAGGAGATTGTTTGCTGTCAATTGCGGATATGCGGAGGAGGGAAGTTAGTTTAGAAGATATAAAGTGCAGAAGAGGCTTGTGGAAGACTTTTAGACTTTGGAGACTTGGCTTTGGGCCTTGATTGTGTCTTTTACAACTCATTTGAGCCCCCGAATCCCACACATCCCATGTTTATGTTTAGAGACTCATCATTTTTAAGTTGAGTCTCCAATGTGATGGAGTGAGAGGCGTTTGCTTTGTGGCTTCATCATAATATGAAGACATTCTTAAAGAACAATGTAAACTTCATTTGATAGTTTTATGATTTTTTTCTAGCTTTCACAGGAGTTTTTTCCATTCTTATTACTTAGAAAAGATCATTCTATGCACATGGGTGTAAGTATAGGAGAATTTGACATCAAAATAGGCTCAAAAACTCATTTTTGATTGTTTGGGAGGGAGTTTTCGTGTACTGGACATTATAAATGATGGTTGTAGGCCATTTTGGACATGGAAATAGGGGTCGATTTTTATTAGTAAGATTAATAAGATGAGGGCATTAGTTGATTCAAATTAAGGGCCAAATCATGTGGATGAATGAAAAGAACCAATAGGACGATGAGAATTCCCATGACTTATTTGACAATTGTAGGATGTTTATGTCAAAAGGATCTTGAGACCACCGTGGTGGATCCTAGAATGGATGTTATACTTGTAGCGTTGATGTGAATGGGGGTATGCAAGGGATGATCAATCTGAGAACTATGGGTGTCGACAACAAGGTACACAATCCAAAGCACTTGCACAACAACATGGAGACTTGGAAGGTGGTGTGTGAAATTTTGAAGGAGTTTGGTGTTAGGGTTTATTGCCAAGCAGAGAGTACTTGGTGGTCAAGCATTGTGTTGCGCAAGGATATACATGCATAGTATCTAGGATCGAGATTCAGATTAGATATAATACTGCTACTTTCATTTTAGTAGATACAAGCGTGTTGTTGAGATAAAATACTCACAGGTATTGGGATTAAAGGGGTTGGATATCGAGACAAAGGCCGTGTAACAACCTGATGACATGTAATGACGTGCTGGCTTTATTGTCTAGCTAAGCATGAACTAGCCTTATATATAACTTAGCTAAGCACAAACTAGCTTTATTGGTTAGCCAACTACAACCGGCCTCCTAGCTCATTCCAAATACAAACTAGCTTTACTAGCTTAGTTGTGAGTTTTGATTGTTGAAGTAGATGTAGAAATCAAGTGGCGATCCAACTTAATGGTGGAGATAAATGGTTAATTTGACCTCATAATTATGATTTGACTAAGGGTGTTATAAAAGTTATTTTGGATCCAAAATCTATAGTTGACTAAATAGATATTAGGGCCTTAAGTAGATGCTTAACCCCTAAAGGCCCATTGTCCCTTCGGGGGACAAATGCGATTTTGGTCATGTACCTTTTTGCAACCATGTTAGTAATATTTTTTGAAAAATTTAATGGAGGTGGAGAATGGAAAGATCTACGTGGGGACATAATTTTTTTCACAATTGGTGCCCGGGAACAATAGTTATGACCAAATAAGCTCAAAACAGGGGATGGCGGGCAGCCCGGGCAACAAAATTTGATTTTTTTTTTATAAATATTTTTTTCTTGTAGATTATATTTTTGTCTATCTGGAAAGCTTTGATTCATTTCATTTGGATTTGTTTTGAGAAAGTTATGGACATTCTTGTTTTTCAGGCAGTTAGAGCATCTTCTTGAAAAAAATAACTTGTAGGATTCATTTCTAAATGCTATTTTTGCAATTTTTCAAAATAAAAAAATTCTCATGGTTTCGTTTACTTGCTAGAACAATCCCACCATTGGGATTAGTGTATTTTAATTCCATCTAAAATATATGAATATTTTAGATTTTCCTTCTATCTCTTACCTACTGCTACTTAACAATTTTTTTAGGAATGATAATTAAGTTTTTTTGAATATTTTTTTTCTCTAGACTCTCAACTCAATTCTCCACGATAAAAATTTAAAGCTCAAAAGTTTGTAGTGCAAAAATTTTAAGTTAAAAATGTTTAAAGTCAAAAAATCCAGTCCCTCAATGTGCTGAAATACTTGTTTTTTCCACTTTAAACACAGATATCTTGCAATCTGAGTGGTCAAAAATTCTGAAATTTTTTCCACACATTTTCATACTAGTTAGGTGTAAGATCCTATGGTTAGATGCACAAAAAAAACATTTTTCAAATCTTTTTACTCCTTGCTATAAAAATGGCAGTTTTCAGTGTTTTTTGGCAGAAAAAGGCCTTGGGCCTTTAGGGGTTAATAGAGTTTGTGAAGCCCTTGTCTTTCTGTTAGTTTGATTTTTAGTAATAACTAGAAATAATTAGAATAGTAGAAATCAACAGTGAGAGCTTAGAAAATATTATAAAATTAAAAATAGAAGGAAAAACAAGAATAGAAAAAAATAGAAGAGAAAGAAAAATGAGAAAGTTGGGAAGCAATAGTGAGAATCACAATTATTTTGTAAGCCTCTTATTAAGTAGTATACAAACAACTAGAAAAATCACAAGATGGAGCAAGATAGATATTATGACTCAATCACGATCATGATACATGAAGATGGTGAATCATGGCCTATCAATGGCATTGGAGGTACGTGCTTAACTTTGTCCTTTGAATCTTTAATTGTTTGTAGAATTAGAAATTAGAATTAGTAGTTAAACAATGAAGTCAAACCTTTAGAAGTCCATTAAACTATACTTTGAATTTAGAATTGAGTAGTTGATTTTTAGAGGTTTCCAAAACTTTAAAAATAGATAAAAATTGAAGAAGATACAAATGAATGAAGTTTCGTAGTCAAAAGAATTGGTTTTGGATGAAAAATAGTAAAAATCATCCAAAAAAGTCAAAAACAAATATTGGAATTCACAAAGGTCAAAACCTAAAAGAAAAGTTAACCCCTAAAGGACCAAGGGGTTGTCTAGATTTCCAAAATTGTGAAGATCCATTATAAAATGCAACTTAGAACAATATTTTAATGATGACTCTCAAACAATAGTTGTAAAATATGATTTCTAGATCACATCCATACGGTTAGATAAAAAATTACACAAACCAATATTTTGCAATAAAATTTGAAACCAAAAATTGAAAATTCCTTCTAAAATCAATTTTAGATTGAATATATATGATTTTTACAAGAATTTTTTTTCTTTAAGTTCAAAATGCTAAGTTGTAATCATAGTGATTTTTAAAGATTTTTATTTTATTTTTTGATTCAAGTCATTTTTAAACTAAAAAAGTTACTTTTTGAGCCTAGACCTACTGATATCCTTTGAATTATAGAATATTTGCAAAGCAAAATCTTCATAATCTATACCGTACAAATATTAAAGAACTATTACAAGAATCTTGAAAATAAATTGATGGATGAAAAAATGCAATTTGGTGAATTTGAGATGTATTTTTGTTCATTCATTGCTCAAAATCTGCACTTATGGTCCTTAAGGGATTAATTTGAAACTATAAGTCAGTAAAAACCAATGGATGAAGTTTAGAGTGCCAATTAGTACTTAGCCAAACTTCATTTGTCTGTAACTTTTGATAAAGAAAGTCCAATCTTTAAGTGTCTTAATGTTTTAAAATTTAATTTTATGATTTACAAATTAAAAATATTAAAAATCTAAAAATAATAATTTAATATTAAAAATATAGGTTCTTTGTTAGAAAATGATTTTGTTATCTGGGTGGATTGAATGTTGTGAATTCAATATTTTTTTAAAATTTAACTTTGGATTGCCTTTCTGGATAGGTACAAAGATTTGCCATTTAATTTGTTGAATTCAACATTGGAGTGGCATCGGGTATTACATCAACCACATTTTTTTAATTGTTTTTTAAATTCTCTAGGATTACTTTAGCGGGTATGTAAAAGAAATTGCCCTTTAAATTGGTGAATCGAACATTGACTTTTATTAGAATTTACAATGCTATGCAAGTATTGAACGCTATACAAGCCCATAGAATTCATGAATGTAAATTGAAATTCTTACATCTAGGTCCAAAGGTAATCCAAAATTAATCTTTTGAAATTCTAATGTGGTTTATATGAACCTTACGCACCCCCCAATGCTCTATTTATCCATTTAAATAGCCCCCCCCTTGTATGTAGGCACCAAAATAATCCAAAGTTTTACAATAAAATAAAACGTGGTTGATGTCAAACAGTTCTATACACTATAAGAGAAATGTTTTTTTTAAGTATAGTCCTAGTAGTATAGTCTTATAAGTAATGACCTTTTAGGAGGTTTTTAATAAAATTTTAGTAAAAATTCGTATATTTCTATTAAAATTTTATTAAAAATCTCCTAAAAGATCATTACTTATAAGACTATACTACTAAGACTATACTTAAAAAAAACATTTCTCTTATAGTGTTTTCACCTTCCAATTTGTTTGTATTAAAACTTCAAAGGAGTAAATTAAATTAAATGTTTTTGGATTAAATCCTATGCACATAAATGTTCCATTCAACCATGTTAATGGCAAACCCTTCTACAAAGATACAAAAGTAACCCACAGAAATAAAAATAATATTAAAAAAATGTGGTTGCACAACTTCACAAACTAAACTTCATGGAAAATTTAAATAATCACAATGGTTAAAAATTTGGTTGGAGTGAACCCTATGCAACTTTAATATTCCATTGAACCAATTAAATGGCAAATCTTTCTATGTTCACACAAAAGTAACCTTAGAAAATTTAGTAACAAAGAAAGTAGGACGTGGTTGTAACAACCTACGAGAGCAACTCAAAAAGAAAAAGGAAAAGAAAAACATAATATGATTGATGAGAATATCTACAAACCTAAATGTTCAATTCATCAATTGAAGTATCAAATCCTTCATGTACCTACTAAAGTAACCCAATGGATTTTTTTCCTAAATAAACAAAATGCAGTTTAACCCCTAAAGGACCGGCATGCGTTTTTTGGCTGTATAGAAATTTTGGGCAGGTACGTGTGACTAGAGATTTCCATATTTTAAGCTGAATTTTTAATAGAAGGTGGGCGTGAGGAATATCTTTCATATGCACTAAATTTCAGCACATTTGGAAATAGGAGTCAAAAGTTATGGCCAAATATGTTATTTTTTTTCATAATTGGGCAGTCTGGGCAGCAAAAAAAATTTGGCAAAAATTTGATTTTTTTTTTTAATATTTCTTTTCTTGTAGACTATATTTTTATCTATCTGGAAAGCTTTGATTCATTTCATTTGGATTTGTTTTGAGAAAGTTATGGACATTCTTGTTTTTCGGGCAGTTAGAGCATCTTCTTGAAAAAAATAACTTGTAGGATTCATTTTTGAATGCCTTTTTTGCAATTTTTCAAAAAAAATAAATTCTCGTGGTTTAGTTTACTTGCTAGAACAATCTCTCCATTGGGATTAGTGTATTTTAATTCCATCTAAAATATTTTAATATTTTAGATTTTCCTTCTCTCTCGTACCTACTTCTACTTAATAAATTTTTTAGGAATGATAATTAAGTTTTTTTGAATATTTTTTTTCCCTAGACTCTCAACTCAATTCTCCACTATAAAGATTTAAAGCTCAAAAGTTTGTAGTAAAAAATTTTAAGTTAAAAATGTTTAAAGTAAAAAAATCTAGTCCCGCAATGTGCTGAAATACTTGTTTTTTCTACTTTAAACGCAGATATCTTGCAATTTGAGCGGTCAAAAATTCTAAATTTTTTTCCACATCCTCATACTAGTTAGGTGTAAGATCCTATGGTTAGATGTGCAAAAAAAACATTTTTAAAATTTTTTTTTACTCGCTATAGAAATGGCAGTTTTGAATGTTTTTTGGTAGAAAAAATGGCCTTGGGCCTTTAGGAGTTAACCAAAGTAACCGAAAAACAACCCAAAGAAAAAAACAAAAAATCATAATATAGTTCATGAGAATCCTTGCAACCTCAATTTTCAAGTCACCAATCAAAATTGGAAATTCTTCTACATATTTATTAAAGTAATCCAAAGGATTTTTTTTTAAGCAAAATGTGGTTGTACCAACCCACAAAAAAAACCCGAAGGACAATACAAAAAAAATATAATATGGCTCATGGAAATCCCTATAATTCTAACATTCTAGTCACCAATATAAATGGTAAACCTTTCTACGTACTTACTATAATAATCCAAAAGAATTAAAAAATAAGAAGAAGAATCTGGTTATATCAATCCACATAAACAGCTTGAAGGAAATAAAAACAAAATACAAAGAAATGTGTTTGATATAATTGAGTCCTTGCAACCCCAATTTCCAATTCCCCAATCAAAATGCCAAACCCTTCTACATACCAACTAAAGTAACCCTCCAAAATTTTAAAAAAATAAACTAAACATGGTTGTTGTAAATTTTATTAAATTCAATGTTCAAATTACCAATTTAAAGGGCAAAATTTTCTATGTATCTACTAAAGTAATGAAAAGGATATCTTTTAATAAAAAATAAAAAATGAAAGAATTTTTTCATTGTGTTGTTTTTAAACAACTGCATTTAAAAAAGAAAAAGTCCTTCAGATTACTTTTGTGCCTACATTCAAGGACTTGCTCTATATATTGGTATGTTCAACATTAGGATTTCATAGAGCTGACATCAACCATGTTTCATTTTATTGTAAAACTTTGGATTATTTTGGTGCCTACATACAAGGGGGGGGCTATTTAAATGGATAAATAGAGCATTGGAGGTGTGTAAGTGTGGGCGCTAGATTACCCACCCTTGGCAATAAAGCGAACACCAACCAGGTTCTATGCCTTTATCCACATTTTTAATATATGGGGGTGATGTGAGCGCGGTCCACTGTGCCTTCCAAACAATGGATCTTTTTTGCTAACGTTTCCTAAGTGTCGTGGATGGCAGCGAATAATTAGTAATGCATGTAGCAACTCACAAGTTAACTGCGATGTTCAGAGTGATGGTGAAATCCTAACTCCCTAACTATCTATCCTATGTCGAGGGTCGACTGAGTAGTTGGCGTCATTTATAACATCCCTAACTACGTAAAAGGGGGAACCTTTATGTTCCTTCCATGAACCTTTAAGACTATCTTGGGTTTCTAAGACTCCACCTAGAAGTTCTACTTTTAAAAGCTATCCCTAAAATTCCAACTTCGGAATGTAACTCTAGATTTTACTTCTTTAACTTGATCTTTAAATATTAACTACCGACTTGTGCTCGATGTTTTGACTTTTGACTCTAGGTTTCTATTCCTAAATTAACTCTAAGATTTACCCTTGAATTTTAACTCTAGGTTTTAACTTTTAACTCTAAGGTTTTTACTTCTAAATCAACTTCAACTCCTAACTTCCAAGCTTTAACCTTCTAGGGTAATTCTAAGTTTCCACTTTGACTCTAGATTTTTCTACTTTCAACTAACTCTAAAATTTAACTTCTACCTCTAACTCTTAACTTCTACTTTTAGCTTTTCACTCTAACTTTTTACTCCCCAATTGATTTTAAAGTTTAACCTTTAAATTTAATCTTGACTTTTGACTTTTGACTTTTGACTTTCTACTTCCAACTTTAATCCTATCGTTTTAATCCTAGATGAACTCTAAATGTTACTCCAAGTTTTGACTTCTACTTTTTACTCTATCCCTAACTCAAAAATCTACTTCCTAAGTTGATTTTCAATTTTACTGTTGACCTCTACTTTCTACTTTAATTTTTGACTCCCTAATCAACTCTAAACTCTTACATGAACCTACCCTAAGATTTGACTTGAGAGTTTAAACCCCTAGGTTAAAGTTCTAAATTAATTCTATTTTTTAACTTCCCAAAGTTAACTCTAGATTTTGACCTTAGAAGTTTAACTTTAAAAAGTAAAAGTGTAAATGGATTCTAATTCTAACTGCTAATTAATCCCTAATTTTAATCCTAAATTCTCCTTCTAATTTAAACCTAATTTTCGTCCATGGTTCTTTTTGGATGAAATTTTATTCAAAATTCCTCCGTCCTACCCTCTATCGCTTAACTTAGCCTAATGCGGTCAGTTTACGGTCGAATCTTAATTATAAGATGTTTTTGGAAACCTCTATTCCTAATCTATAATTTTTTGACTCTAAACTTCTAATTTGCACTAATCTCGGATGCTAATCACGCTCTAAGGGCTGATTAGGAAAATAAACGCTAATTAGGGAGAAACATCAAAGATTAAATCAAAAACTCACCTCTTCACTACCGGTGTCGAAAATAACTTCGTTCACGTCCACGTGTACATCCTCACACTCCATGGTAGTCTTTGGCGTTGTTTTGAATTTTTTCCAAGCTCATCGCTTATTTAGAAAATATTACAATTTTTGATGATCTAAACTCCCTCTTTCCCTTCCTCCTTTCTTTTCTTTCCCCTTCTTTTTCTTTCTATACTATTGCCTTGCAAGTCATTAATTGGGGGTTGAAATAGTCACCAATCCTTCTACAGGGCTTGAGATGAGGATTAATGGTTGCTTCAACTACCATTGACGAGTTGGACTGCACTGACGCGTTGAACAACCACTAACGCGTTGGACTGCATTGACGCGTTGGACTACCACTGACGCGTTGGACTACCACTAACGCGTTGAACGACCATTGACGCGTTGGACTGCACTGACGCGTTGGACTACCACTGACGCGTTGAACAACCACTGACGCGTTGGACTGCACTGACGCGTTGGACTACCACTGACGCGTTGAACAACCATTGACGCATTGGACTGCACTGACGCGTTGGACTACCACTGACGCGTTGGACTCCCTCCTCCTTAGACCAACTTCGTCTCTCCCTCACTTCATCTTCTTCTAGTTCTTCACGTTGATGTTGAAGTTTGGTTGTTGGAGCTTGGATGTTGGAGCTTGAGAGCTTGAGAGAGTATCGTTCATGTGTGGTGGTTCCCAAAGCTTACTATCTCCTTTTCTAATCTACTCTATTCCTATCTAGTTCTTTGTTTTCATCGACTCTCCTAATCTATTCTACTTGTGAATTCTTTCTAATTTGGTTCTCTACTGAAACTATCCTTGCTCTATACTACCTATTCATCTTCCTTAGCTTGTTTGTGTCCTCGGATTTTCCAAAGTTTAGAATCTCTCTTGATCTGTGCCTAGAGCGTTAGTCCTTAAAACCTATCCAAAACAGCACTCAGACCCTTTAGAAAGATTAAGTGGCTTGCTCTGGTTAAAACGAGTACAAATAAGATACCCTTTCGAGACTGCCACGTGTCACTTCTCAGTTGGTTCGTAGCTCTGTTGTCCGAAACCTTTTAACACACTCTATAGGACTTAAATCTAGCTACGGTTTCAAAGCTTTGCTGTCCTAGAGGGAGGTCCATACAATAAGAAAAAAACTTTAGATGAAGATAAGATCACACTTAAAGAAAACATACAAAGTAGGTTCAAAGCTTCGCCGTCCCGAAGGGGGGTTCACACAACAAGGGGAATATTAGAAAAAGGTAGAAAAGACAAACTTAAGAAACCCACGTGACAAAGCCAAAGCTTCGCCGTCCCGAGGGGGGGTCCACGCAACAAGGGAAAGATTAGAAGAGGGTGAGGACACATAAGTGAAGAAAAACACACGTTTTAGTACACGTAAAGACACACAACTTCACAAGCTAAAGGCCCCCCAAAGCGGCATCGCCAAGGTACGGTGGGGGGTGACTTTAGGATTAGGACACGACCCAAAAGACTCCTAAACTCACAAGTTAGCTCACAAAGGTACAACAAGAGAGAACAAGGACTCTTAACTCGTAACAAGGGTATAACAAACGCACGAGAAGTACACAAGGCAAGATAGAAGGACCCCCAAGGACCTTCAAAGCTTGAAATCTAGCAACAATGGAGCAAAAAGTGCTCCAAAAACACCGTAGAGGTTTTTGGCTTCAAACGCCAAAATATCCAAAGCAAATTGGACCCACAGACCCAAACAAAAGTGAGGGGGTGTTTTAGAGAGAGAAATGGGGCCCTTATATAGGTTCCCAAGGGCTCACCCCTCTCTCTAAAGCTCTAAGGTAACCTTATCAACGGGGATTTTCATCCTCATCCTCAAAGATTTTCATCCTACATCCTAAATTTCTACTTCTACCATCTATGCTGGACCAACATCCTAACTTTTGGAGATTAGCTCCAATCGCCGAACGGATTGCGCCGTTGGATCCAGATCGCCGTGTTTAATCCTAAATCCCCCTATTCCCCGTACCGAGGCCAAAAATCCATCGTAGGCTAATTTAGTTTAAAAACCAAATCGTGGTAAAATCCTAGATCTTGGGGGTCTCCTATTTTGAGAAATGTGAATAGCCTAGGGTCTCCGGTAGGTGCGAGAGAGTCGGGAAGGACTTTTGGTTGACTTCGTTTCGCCATCGTATGATCCCGGAATGCCGGTCAACGCGGCGGGGACCCCGCCACGTGGTTAATTCCCGAGGAATCTCGCTGGTTCGGGTACTTGTCGCTATCGGAATGTCGTGAAACTTCACGGAGCGCATTATTAACATAAAACAAGCTAGTGTAATTTTTAGTGAGATTTTATTGTAACCTGGATAATTTCCATGAAATTCCCGTTGGAGGTTAGGAGGGTTGACCACCCGGAAAAAGGTTCTTCTGCAAGTCGGAAGATGCCGGGATTTTTCACGTGACCTCTCAGGGAGTCGCATGAAAAGACGTGCGGGTGTGTTTCCGTACCTGGCACGATTGGTCAATGGAGATTTAAACTGGACATCTCCTTGAATTAGCGACGGTGCAGGAATCTTCTGCAGGTGGAGGAATCTTGGAGAACCGATTTCGCCGTTGGACTCCTGGCATAGGATTCACCCTAGAACACCATCCTTGGGCTGTAGATTCCTCCACGGGCCCGGTCTTGCGTGAATGGCTCCTGCATGCTAACAATCGGGATTTTGGGAATTCGTCGATCTAATGGGGAATTCTAAATCTAACTCTAGGACCCAACCTAGTGGCCTTGCTGTGGATCCCTCGGACCGACCTAGCCATGAATTGCCACATTCATGGTGGGATTTAGCCCTTTTGGGGTTGTGTGACTCGAATCCTCCAAATCTAACCTTTTCGTTATTCCTATACTATTTTTAGGCAAGGTTTGGGGGATTCTAAGTAAAAAACACAAATCTAGACCAAATACTATAATGGGTATGACACAACCCTATTTCGGTTCTACACTCTTTTTATGGATTTTTCTATACTTTTATCAACTTTAAATTGCAAATTTCCAAAAAAATAATTCTACGAGTCCCAAGTGACAAATTGGGAGCTCACAGTAAGGTTCACACAAACCACATTAGAATTTCAAAAGATTAATTTTGGATTACCTTTGGACCTAAATGTAAGAATTTCAATTTACATTCATGAATTCTATGTTTGGCTTGCATAGCGTTCAATACTTGCATAGCATTATAAATTCTAGTAAAAGTCAATGTTCAATTCACCGATTTAAAAGGCAGTTTCTTCTACATACCCACTAAAGTAATCCTAGAGAACTTAAAAAACATTTAAAAAAATGTGGTTGATGTAAATCGCGATGCCACTCCAATGTTGAATTCAACAGATTAAATGGAAAATCTTTGTACCTATCCACAAAGGCAATCCAAAGTTAAATTTAAAAAAAATATTGAATTCACAAAATTCAATCCCCTTAGATTACAAAATCATTTTTTAACCCCTAAAGGTCAGAGACTATGTTTTCACCAAAAACGCTCCAAAACTGCCATTTCTAATACAAGTACCAAACTTTAGAAAAAAATATTTTTGGGCACATGTAACCGTAAGATCTTATAGAACACTGGTTTGAGAAGATGTGGAAAAAATTTCAGAATTTTCCACCATGCGGATTGGAAGATATTAGCATTTGAATTGACAAAATCCCTTTTTTTGTCCCTGCAAAAATCCGGGCAGCTGCACTTCACAAGGTCACATTTGTATGAAAAAATGCCCCAAATGGTGGTTACTCTTTGGATTCATTCTTCTAGGCAAGTTGGCTACATGCTTGAAAAATTTCAGATCATTTGGAATTGCACAACATATAGGAAAAAAATAGTAAGTAGAAAGAAGTAGAGAATGATTCAAAACACTAAATTGTTAAGAATTTATTTATGGAATTGAAAAATGCCAATCCCAACGGTTGTAATATTTTATTAAATAATCTACATCCAATGTTTTTATTTTTTTTCAAAAATATTGAAAATTGAGTGAAATAAAAGACTTCAAAGTTTATTTTAGAGTAGAGATTCCATAACTACCCTCAAACTAAGAATCCTCATAACTTTTGATTCATTAATCCAAATGGAATGATTTAAAGCTTTGAACGTATATATAAATCTAAAGAACTAATTTCAAATTTTTATTTTAAAAAAAAGTGATTTTTAAAGAATTTTTTTGAGTTGCCCAGGCTGCCTGCCATACATGGAAAATTACATATCATACAATAACTTTTTAACCATGTAGTCAAAAGTTATGAAAATTGTTGGGCCTTAAAACTACTCCTCGAGCACATCTTGTATGAAAATTTCAAAGAAAAAAAATAAGAACTCCACTCGTAATGAGCTGCCCAATATCGCTATGTTGTCAAAAAATGGTGTTTGGACCTTTAGGAGTTAACAACAAACCTCATCACATGGTATTATAGGATATGACAATGGAAAATTCTTGCTACTCTTTTTTATACTCTGTACTACATCAAATTTTAGAGATGATTATCATTGTAAATGAGAACTTAAAAAGGTGTGCAAATTTAAAGTTGCTAGCAATAAAACTCAACATTGTTTGTCTTGCTTGGAAACAAATTGAACGTGAGAGGTCAAAGGAAAGCCAACCTTTCCCATAGGTCGTGCTTGTTTCATAGTGTCTGCGTCCATGTGTTGGTGCCTTTCCATGCCTCCACATCCATGCATCGGCTCCCATCTTTGATGCCTCGACACCCATTCTATGACAAATTGAATGTGTGAGGCCAAAGAAAAGTCAAGCTCTCCTATGGGTTGAACTTGTTTCATAGCGTTTTGCACCCATGCATCCATGCCTTTTCATGCATTTGTGCTCGTCCGTCACTTGCTGCATGCATTTGCATCTATACTATGACAAATTGAATGCGTGAAGCCAAAGAAAAGGCAAGCTCTCCCATGGGTTGTGTTCATTTAATAGCCTTTGTGCCTATGCGTCCCTACCCATGGAGAGTGCTAGCATGTGAGCATAGAATCTATAAGCCTATGAGCCTATATTATAGACACCTTTTATAGTTGTAGGTGTCTATGTTATAGATACCTAAGTTATAAACTCATTCCATATTATAATGTACCTATGTTATAGATACCTAATTTATAAACTCTTTCCATGTTATAATGTACCTATGTTATAGGTACATATGTTATAAACACCTTCAAATGGTTGTAGGTATGTATATACCTACAACTAGGTTGACGACTAGTAGGCTTATGTTTGTGCACTCATGCGCTAGTATCTTTACCTGCCCATCCATGCGTCCAAGCCCTTCTTTACAGTTGTGTCCATACATCCACGCCCTTTTATGCGTTGGTGTCCATTTGTTACCGCCCTTTCATGCGTCATAGTCTTTTTGTGTGTCCGCCCCCATCCTACAAGAAATTGAATGTGTGAGGTTAAAGGAAAGCCAAGCTCTTCCATGGGTTGTACTTGTTTTGTAGCATCCGTGTCTATGCGTCATTGTCCGTCCCTACGTTGGCGCCTTGTCCGCGCCTATGCATTTGTGTTAGAAGCCACATGTATGTCAAAAATCATTGACAAGTTAAAGCAAGTCTACATTGGATTTTTTTTACCTTCAAGAAAGTCAACTATATATTGACTACATCAAACAAGCCGCACCTCTATCAGATGGGTAGACAAGCAGTCTGCCTAGTAGGACAACCCTAATGAAAGTCCATATAGTAACTTTAAAAGTCTGTAACTTATTAAATATAAGCATGATGTCAAAAACACAAACTTATTCTTTTAAACAATCATGTTTAAAACATACATACCAATTTGGGAGGTCTATAAGTAAATACATTATCCTTGAGGAGGCTTGCAATGCAAAGAAGATTCTTGAAAACTTTAGTAGAACATGACCAATGAGTGACATCCACCCAACTCTGGAGAGCACATTGGTAGCACAATCCTAAACCACCTTGGTGAAGTCAATTATTTATCTTAGCAAAGGCCACAAAAAAATCATGCCAAAACAATGCTATACACGTTGTAGCCAACACCCCTCCTATGAGCAGAAAAACATCAATCTTGAATTTAAAACTAGTCCTAGTCATGGATGACAAAGTCTTCTTCTAGTAACTATCCAAGAGAGCTTGAGACTAGTGAAATCTTTAGTAAACAATTCCTATGAACCATGAGTCCTAAACCTCGATCAAGGGACATCCTGCACGTCAACAAGGTTGGGGTAAGGTCAAGACTTATGATGGCACGCTAGTGGCCACAATTCTAGCCCTCAAAGCACAAGACCTATCACTATTAATGGTACTTTGCCAAAAATGATCTAATTTTTGGGCCAATAGGTGCATTCTTCATTCCTATAATGGTCTTGGAAGTCATCTATTGGCGACCATTTGGCTTGTGTAGCATTTCAGGGCTAGCTTCCGTTATTTTTGCAAGAAAAAATCTTTCATCATTCTACCAGTACAATATGATGCTAGGTACTAGTCACCATGGCATATTAATATTCCCCGCCAACCAAATAGTGCCAAACAAGTGTAATTAAGATTTTACAGTGCCAAGTACCATAATATGCATCTTACAATGCCTAGCCCTATGAGCGATCACCATGAGTGACGATTGACCACGCAAAGCGGTCAATTCTACAAGTGAGTGATTTTTTTTTATAAGCGGGTAACGTTTTGGCCAGTGCTAAGGAGAGGTGGTCATAGTAGAAATCATCCTTTTGGATACAATGTGAATCATTTGCTTAAAAAACCCAAGAACACTCATTGGAGGTCAAATTACTCTGCAAGACCTTCCCTTTTCACACAAAATCCCAAGGATGAACATATGCACTAAGCTTAACCCCTTAAGGACCATGAGTGCAGATTTTGAACAATGAATGAACGGAAACACGTCCCAAACTCACCGAAATGCGTTTTTTCATCCATCAATTTCTTTTGAAGATTCTTATATTAGTTCTTTAACATTTGTACGGTTCGGATTATGAAGATTTTGCTTTGCAAATATTCTGTAATTCAAAAGGTATTGGGAGGTCTAGTCTCAAAAAGTAACTTTTTCAGTTCAAAAAGTGACCCTTCAAAAATGACTTGAATCAAAACTGAATCAAATAAAAATCTTCAAAAATCACTATATTTAGAACTCAATATTTTGAACATATAGGAAAAAAAATCTTTTAAAAATCATAAATATTCAATCTACAATTGATTTTAGAAGGAATTTCTAATTTTTGACTTCAAATTTTATTGAAAAATATTGTTATGTATTTTGGTTGATCTAACCGTATGGATGTGATCTATAGATAGCATTTTACAACTATTGTTTGAGAGTCATCATTAAAATATTTTTCTAAGTTGCATTTTATAATAGATCTTCACAATTTTGGAAATCTGGACACTCCTCCGATCTTTTAGGGGTTAACTTGGGTTCTACCTATCATCGGACACTAAGTGTCCGATGCATCCTTAACCCTTAAACGACGCGACGGACGTTTTGAGGCCGATGAATGACAAGAGAATCTCCTGTGTAGGACAGAAGAGCAACTATTCATCCTCCAAATTTTGTGGGGAAAGGGAAGATAATCTACAGTAGCTTGACTTCCAATGAGTGCTTTTGCATTATTTTAATCCAAGAATCCACACGGTGACAAAACAGATGATTTCCACGGTTATGAGCCCGTCGTTCAAGGGTTAATACGTTTATTATCTCGCCCGCTGTTAGAAGACCAATGTGCTGCAGGAATAAGTTAGTCCTTTGCAGTAAGTGACGAATGCTGTGGAATTTTTTTAGGGTTGCTGATGTTACGGCGTTTCTCTTGCTTGGCTGCGGTCAGCTTAATCGTCGGGATGCATTGTTCCTGCGTCCCCTTGGTAGGTCGTTTGTGAGGAAGATGAAGCGCTTGCTTTGAGAAACTGAGCTAAATGAGTGAATTGCGTTAGAAAGTTCTTGAGAGCTTTTGAAATATCGAGTGCATTAATTTTGTAGGAAGGAAGGAATTGTGTTTTCTATTCCTAACCGCAGAGGCCAACTTGATCAGAGTGTGATTAGAAGTTCAATCTCTTTTCTGTTGCAACGCTGAGGACGTCATGAAGGGGGTACTGGAGGATCGGCACGCACAATGGAAGTCGTTGGTGCCAGCTTTATATGACTGGCTGACTAATCATCACCTCATGTGGCCCTCCCTCTCTTGCCGGTACTTTCTCCGATCCTCTCTCTTGGGCTTACACATTATTTAACTTGAATTCAAATTGAGCAAATGGAGAGTTAGCTTTACTGGCCATTGGGCGATCATGGTCTTCGTGGGAAGCTGGGTGGCCTTGGGGGATTTCATCAGCGTTCTGATGCAACTTGGTTTCTTGTCACAAATGATCAACGGAAGCAGACAGAGGGTAAGCAATTTCTGGAGGTGAAATTATTACTGACTTGACGAGTGCGGTTTAGAGTTTAGGGTTTAGGGTTTCAAAATAGGATCGCAATTCATTAAATGTGTGAAAGACTTAACGTACAGAACTTCGTACACGCGCCTATATTCTCGGGCACAACTAATTTCTATGGCGACATTTTTGGGATCATGACCGGTAACGCTGTGTTTTATTTGTCGGAACTTGCAGTGGTACCGTAGTCAGCTACCAGATTGAGCTCTTACAGATTTCGGTCTTCCGTCATGCATCTAAGTGCCTTTCATGGAATCGTCTGCAGGTGGGGGCCGCAGATAGAGGCAGGACCTGCCAGGAGTCGCCAGCTCCTATTTTATTCTGAAAGGGTAAATTCTCTTTGTTTCTGAGCGATTCTCTTTTAACATCATTGACACAGAGTTAAAGCAGCTTACCGTTATCAATTTCAAAGTATGATGAGTTAAACCAAGTTACAAACTCACGACTACTAACGTGATATTCGAACATGATTTTCATTGCTTTTTCTGGTACTTCCAAAGTTGATTTTGTTGATCTTGATGTGTGCTACACTAATCTGGCACGGTTCTATTAATCATTGCACTTATTGAAACTGGTTGTTATTTGTACGTCTTATCATCTGTATGTTTTCAGACAGATGGAGAATGCCCAAATACTATCGTCGTCTCCCAATGTGATATTATGAAGCCACGAACTGCTGCGGCAGATCATATTTCGCAGGCATCTATTCCACCTTGTCGCCTGTGGCGCAATCTTACTCAGCTTTGACAACTTCCCTGATTCTTGCTATCGAAACTTGGGGTTGTTAATCGGAATCTTTTGTTTAAACATCATAATTGAGTCTGTTATGTTGGTTTAGGGTGGACCACGAATCATCTTGTCACTGAACTTTCGCTTTAATTCCAGAATGTAGCTCTTAGTTGGCGCGTTTTATGCTTTGTGTGAAGCAGTTCAAAGATGGTGGGAAATCACCTCACCTGAAGAAGCTCAAGACTATTATTCATCCTGGTGAAGTGAGTTTTCAACCTGTTCTGCATGTTTCTGGAGCCGAATTTTTTATGTTCAAAAAAAATATTTGTTGAGTCCTTGTAAACTTGTCCCTCGCCATTTGGTTATCATCATGTTTGCAATGGGTTGGCAGTCTAGGGTACTCTGACAAGCTTAAGCTTATAGCATTTTGATTGGTATACTATTCGTAGGTTAACAGAATACGAGAGCTTCCTCAGAACAGCAATATCCTTGCAACGCATACTGATAGTCCTGAGGTACATTCGCCCTCTATTCTTGGAAATTCCCATGTTATATCATCGATAAACTAGGAACATGTTCACGTGTTTCCTCATACGTTCGTATAGCTTCTCGGTGGTTTATTTGAAGAATAATCTGGGTTCGTCAAATTCTTGTTTGAGCAGGTTCTTATCTGGAATACCAAAACTCAGCCAAACCGAGCAACTACATCAGGATCATCTGAATCAAAACCTAATCTGGTTCTTCTCAGTTCTAACTCCCCATTCACTTGAGTTATAGATATTGGTTGCATCGGAGAGAAGATTCAAGGATCAGTTTTCCTCTAATAAGACCTGTTTGAAGCTGCAATGAAATTGATTTTATATGAGCTACTGACGAGGCCTCTCTTTGTCAACTTATACAATATCTTGTTTTGGCTTCCTTTTGTTGTCAGGTTCTGAAAGGACATACCGATAATGCTGAATTTGCCCTGAATTTAGGCCGAACTGCTCCTTATGTGATATCAGGAGGTAGGGCATTCTATTGATGTGATCCTTTAGACGACAGGATTTACGCTCCTCCTTCATGAGCTGACTTATATTCTTCATTTGAAACCATCATATTGGGGAGGGATCAACTGGTTTGGCCATAGCTGCAGTGGGACTCAGCGAGGTTACTGTGACTGATGATTACCTATATCGGTTCAAATTATTGTGAAAGTACTAGAGAACCCGTCTCGAATGTCTGAATGCAGGCAGAGACCAGTGTGTTGTGCTATGGAGCATTGAGGACCATATTACTAGTATGCAGACTCCCAGATCAGGCACACCATCTGGGGGAGGGTCCAAACAATCAGGAACTGCAGGGTGTATTGCCGATGCCACTCATTTGTATCCTAGAGGTATCTTTAAGGGCCATACCAACACTGTGGAGGATGTTCAATTTCGTCCCTCGAGGTAAATTAAATTCCTAACCTTCCATACTCACGTTAACGTTTATATTCTCATGTCTAAAATTTAATAGTGTCCCCAGTATTGTGTAATTCCTGTATCACTGTAATTTCTTTCCCAACTTCTGACTCATTTAATGTTCAATATAATTCTTGCTTTACATGGTGATGTCTTTGACCTTAAATTTGTTTACTCATAGTATTGGTTGACTCTGCCGTTGAGAGCAGCGTGAATGAGTTTTGCAGTGTGGGTGATGATTCATGCCTTCTCCTGTGGGACGCCCGTACTCAATTTGAACCAATATTGAAGGTCAGCATATTCCTTACTAATATCCACTCGAGTCATGTTAGTGGAATGTAATACCAGCTTGCTACTGCCATGCTTGATGCTGAGGTTTTTATGATGCTGGGTGACTAAGTTTCCTCTGCATTTGGGTTCCATAGTTTTTCCACACTTTGGATACTAGGATAGTTCATGATCGGTCTCAATTTGAATTGATACAGTTCTGTTAATTTCTTATTTCTGCTGTATTTTGTACTACACAAACTAGTTCAATTGGTGCGCCCCTCAGTAATACACTAATTTGCACCACCTTACGTGAGGGTAAGATTCGGCATAATTTAACCCCTCAGCGTCCAGAGTCTTCTTCAAAATTGACGATTTGAGAAAAATCATCATAAAGTACTATTTGCAAGAATATTTTGGAATTGATATTCAAATAAAAGTCATAGACTTTGAGTTTTAGATTCCATCCTTGCAGTTAGATTCACCAATGCTACCACCAATATTTTTCTAAAAATTTTGAAAGGGAAATTTCAAAATATTTTCATTTTGGGAATAAAATTTGCTGGAATGGATTTCAAATGAGGTTCTCTTCATATGGTGAGTTTTTGCAATTTTTGTGTAAAGTTATGACCTCATTTTTGCAAATCCAGTTTTGAACTAGAGTCAATGCAATTTTGACTCGGTCAACCACTTGACACCCTTCCACATTTGTAATTTTAGAAAAATATGTACTCTAGTAACACCAAATCCAACCTCTAGATAGGACAACAACTTCATAAAGTATCTCCACAAATTAGGATGATTTTCATCCAAGTAGTAATGAGAAAGAAAAGTGATTTTGAATCTGTTAGTCCTCCAAATATTGGACGTCAGAGTGCTTCAGGGTTAAGTAAATTTTGTCAAAAAGTGGCGCATGTTATCTTTGGCTTAGGTTGATGTGGAAATTTAATTTTGGCACTTAGCTTGTTGTAACCAATCCTCACATATGGGAATTGGGGGGAATTTTGGGAATTTTGCTAATTAGCAAGGTGCACTCATATGGAAGTGCTTATTATTTTAGATAAAATTATTATATTGTGGTCTACTCTATTTGATACTATTTTAAATATATGATTGTAATTCAACTTCAAACCAAAATTCATCCACTTTCATGTACATTCATCAAATTTCCATCTAAGAATCTTCCAAAGGTTCACACTAATTAGACAACATTCATCCAACATTCATCCAAATTAGTGTGAGATCTTGCCCTATTCAGACTCATAATAATTGAATTAACTTGTGGAGCTATTTTGCTCAATTCTCTAGCATAATGCCCGTGGTTTTGGTGTGTTGCAACCAGGTTGAGAACGCCCACAGTGCAGATCTCCATTGTGTCGATTGGAATGCTCATGACGAGAATCTTCTCTTGACTGGGTATTTATTCACAATCTTTGTTATATTGAATTCATAGCATTTTCCTATAGTTCATGCTTCGAGAGAATTGTTTTGGATGGTTATTCTCACTAGTTTAAGATGTTTTTTAGACCAGGTGCTCTTTGTTGTCATTGGTTAATTTTCTAAATGACGATTCAATCAGAAGTTTTTCTTTGTTGGTGTCTTTTTTGGGGGGTAATGAATTAATGTAAATAATGGCAATGTGTATGTGATAAATGTTCTTGAAAACCTCTTTTTGAGACTTTTATTGTGTTTCAGGTCGGCAGATAATTCTGTCAGGTTGTTCGATCGTCGGAAGATTTCAGGCAGTGGTCAAGCTCTCCCTGTTGGGCATTTTGAAGGGCACTCTGCGGCTGTGCTGTGTGTCCAGGTATCATTTTTAGCTTTTCTTAGTTCTGCAACCAACTTCTGGAAAGTCTTCTGTCTCTTCACCAACTTCGTCAGAAAATCTGCTCAAACTAAATAATTTTAACAAGCTTTCTTGTTGGTTGTTTGCTGCACAGTGGTGTCCAGATAGAGCTTCTGTCTTTGGGAGTTGCGCTGAGGATGGATTGCTCAATGTGTGGGATTTTGAAAAGGTTAAAGTACCTTCATGTCTTACTTGCAACGCTGTTTCTTTCTTTCATGAACTAGAGCGTGCTGGAAACTACCCATATATCAAGAATAATTCAATCACTGTTCACTAACCTAAAAATCAGTTGTGTGGATATTAACAGGTCGGTAAGGCAGTGAATACCAGCAAACTGAAGCAACCTGTAAAAGTGCCTCCAGGCTTGTTCTTCCAACACACAGGACACAGGTATCCTTCTGCAAAATTTTGCCCTGGTGAAAAATTTGAGAATTAAGGAAGGTTGCATTTTGCATATTTTTGCTGTCCAATTTGATTCTGCACCGCAGATGCCTTGGAACAGGTTTTATATAATTGTGAGAAGACCTAGAGTGTAGATGGTCGTGGAAGATGAAGATAAGTTTTTAGCATTCTGCTGAACTATTTGGAATAGCTCCCACATTTTCCCGCATCTTATTTTGATTATGGATGAGGACTTTGTATAAACAGGGACAAGGTCGTGGACTTTCATTGGGATTTGTGCGATCCGTGGACAATTGTCAGTGTGTCTGAAGATGCCAATACCCCTGGGGGTGGGGGTACTTTGCAGGTTCTTTGCTTGACACCCGTATTTGCTTGCGAGCGCTACGCAATATGACTCGAACAAACATGAAATTAGGTGTTACGCAGAAATAGTGCGAGTTTCTGGAGAGTACTTTTGGTTTATTTTGTGGATGATTATGGAGCTTAATGTTTTTTTAACCATTCGTCTTGCTGCTGCAGATTTGGAGAATGATTGATTTCATTTACAGAGATGACGACGAGGTTCTAGCAGAGCTCGAAGTAGTGCGGCCTCAATTAGTGACGCAAAATGCCGCTGCCAGTTAGTTTTGTATCGTTTTACAATTCATTGGATGTTAATTACTATCAATGTAATCGTTACCCTTTTCTGGATATGTCTTGCAGAGTCTCAAAAGTCAGAACTGAGTTTGAGATTCAAAACTTCAAATTCATAGAGCAATGTAGGAAAATGGTGATGAATTTCTGCAAACCTTGAACTATTCACGATAGTACTGTAGTTCAAATGGGATATAAGTTGGTGAAAAATGAGGTCATTTTTACATTAGCATGCACAAGTGACTTGAACCAAGTATGCCCCAAACATAGTTTTGGAGTGCTCTTCTAGAACACAACATCAATGGAGGCTATTTCAAGAACATGACAATCTCTCATTGGACAGGGAGAAGTATGTACTTTTTCATAACATAGGGATGCTTTATTGAGCATTATGATGCATTCCATATTGAACCCTTGATTGAGCTTATTGACTAAGATTGAACCATCCAATGTTAAGGTGAAAGGAGAGGCTCATTATGAGAAATACCACACCTTGCTACTCCCATGGCTCAACAAGTTATGATTCATAACAAGGTTCTATTTTCACACAACATAGTTCATAGTTCAAAGTTGTTCATTGAATTGTCAATGTAATCTTTATCCTTTTGTGGATATATTCTTTGTCTAGTACACTCCTCAAGTTTTATCAAAGTCTAATGCATCATTGAATTGTCAATGTAAGCTTTATCCTTTTGTGGATATATTCTTTGTCTACTATACTCCTCAAGTTTTATCAAAGTCTAATGCTTCTATAATTTTAACATTCTGTTAGGAATTTATAGTTTTAACAATGTATGAGGAAGACTACCAAATTGATTCTCATTTTTTTGAGCTTGATGAAAGATGTTCAATTACATTTAAATTTGGAGGTTGTAGAAACCATTGTAAAGTATAAAATCCTTACTTTCTATGCCAACATTGAACTATTTTTCATCTTTTGTCATTTGTCATGTTATACACCGGTGGATGTGTAGCAGTCACTACAAGAGAAAGGGGTGTTTTAAGTATAGTCCTAGAGATAAGATTTTAAGTAATGACCTTTTTAGGAGATTTTAAGTAAGAAATACGCGTCTTTCTATTAAAATTTATTAGAAAGACGCGCATTTCTTACTTAAAATCTCCTAAAAAGGTCATTACTTAAAATCTTATCTCTAGGACTATACTTAAAACACCCCTTTCTCTTGTAGTGAGTAGTCACTCTAGGACCTTGAAGAGTTAGTTTAATAGTCTAAATTAGTATAGAAGGTTCATTTAGGACCCCAGAGGATTAGGCTAGCAATTGAGGTTATTTGGAGGTGTGAACAAGACTTTTGGGGGCTAGAAGATTTGTTTGTACCCCTTTAGGCCGCTCTCTTGCCTTTTATTCTCTTTAACTCTTGCATGTTGTAGTGCTTCTGTGTTGATAGGAGTTGGAATATGTTTTGTAATGATGATGGTTTTTAAAGTAGGTACTAAATGTTAATCCTTAATTTAGCTTGTATTGCAAAACCAATCCATAGTACAGGAAAAATGGATCTTGAAGAGGACTGCAAAATTAAAATAGTGATGACATCACTTGCTCAAATTTCAAAAAAATATTCAAAAAAATATTCTATAAAAAAAACTTTAATTTTTTTAATAATTTAATAATCTTAGTCCCTATTGATTGAAATTTGACTATAAACTTTGTCTTTCTTCAATTTAAAAAAACATCATTGCTCATTCAGATTTAGGATCTTCTTTAGGCCTCATTCTTGTAATGAGGCAATAAGGAGTGAAGTGCATTATAAAGTTTCTCTTAGCGGTTATTTTTCATGTTTAGTTTTTTCATTGTCCTGCAAAGACAAATAAGCAATGAACTTGCTTGTTTGAGATTATGCATTAATCATGGCTAGATAATAGTCTCACTATATCATATGATATGAATCAATAGTGCATTATTTTAATAGAAAGTAGATGAATCATATAATATAAGAACGAAAAATAAAATTGATAAAATCAAATATTTGAATAGATAGCATCATCCATTTCATGGCCAACTTTAAATTCTTGGATTGGCACATGCACAAGCCCTTAGGATGTTGTGGAATCCCAAGTCCAACAACATTGTAGTTGTTGATTTTCAACTATGACTCTATGATGAATTAGCACCTCTAGGATTATTTAGATTTCTATAGAAAGAAAAGCCTTGTGTCTATTGGTTGAATTCATTCTTTATAAAATATTGCAATAAATAACTATTGCACATCTTATCTATTTTTTTTGCAATTTTCAAAAATAATTTATTATCTAAAAATAGCCCCCAAATTATGTTACACTTGCTAATTTGGGAGTTTCTAGTATTATTTTGTATCCAAATAACAAATTTGAAGCTGATATTTGGAGGAGTCTTCTAATAGATTTATAGCTACCGTCCAAAAAAAATCTAAAAATAGTTGATTTTATGTGGTGTAGAAGTTCACAAAGTAAGCTCTTTTCTACATGCATTTTGAAATATATAAAATATTATATTGGTGTTTTTTTTTGTGAATGACCATCTGCAAAGAATTGTTAAAAATGGAAAAATTTTAGATTTTTTTGTAAATTGTTTTTGCTTTTCTTTATAAATTAAAATGTCAAAGTATCTATTTTCTTGAGATTTTGCACTTTTCTAGTTCCTCTACTTAGAGAATTTTTATAAATTTTTCTTCCTAAAGTATTTTCTTTTTAAAGGTGTATACATTGTTTACAATGTTTAAATTTAAATTAATTTTTTTTAAAATTTTAAAGCACTTTAGAAAATAATCAACTGTATTCCTAAAAATGCAACAAATAGTACAGGTGTTTCTTGCAATCACCTTTTGATGTAGGTTCACGGGATTTTATGAGGAGGCAATATGTTGTTTCAAAAAAGTGCATCCAAAATTTGGGAGATTTTTTTAAATTTGAAGTGGTTGTTTGTAATCTTGGATGGTATAGTGTGCATTGTTAAACATTTAAGGATTTTTGGGAGTGTTTCTTGTTAGATTAGTATCATTCTTATTTTTTGATTGTGCAATATCAACAATGTTTGCTGCTGATAGAAAATTGTACTAAAGGATAGCCTGCATATGAGATTGCCAAAGTGGTTTTCTTATTATAAACTTAAGCATGACACCTATGTACCTATATGTATAATTCAATTGAATGATCTATTGAGTCAAATTTAAGTCGTGCTATAATTTTACTGCAAAATTTAATATATAATTTTTTTTTTTGGTCACTGTAGGACATGACTAATCAACATTAACAATGAATTTGTATTGTTTTGTGCACAGCTTGCTAGTGAAACACCTTCTAGATTCAATGCATTGCAAGAAAAATTGGTATGAGAATATCATTCAAACACTTTTTGGAGAAATTGATGGGATAAAGTTAACCCTTAAAGGACCAGCCTGTTGATTCTGGCAACATAACTGTTTTGGGAGGTACGTGTAAGTGGAGATTTGCATATTTTAGGCTGAAACATTAATACAAGGTGTGGGCAAGGAATATTTCTAATTTTCATTGAATTTCAGTATACAAGTAAAAAAATATAATGGAAAAGGTTGTTTCAATCTCAACTGAGGCAAGAACGGGCAGGGATACTTACACTACACTCAAATTTTTCAGAAAATATCCACAGCTATAAGGGCAAGGTTTTGGAACATAAGATGGTTGGGTCGCAAATTGGGTTTGGGCTGACATACTGCAGGCCAAGTAAATGCTCAAAGGCATTTTCATGTACAGTAAAGTCTCCTTTACTTGAGTAAAAAATAATTAAATAAATATTCTCAACTTGATTTGTGTTCCCAAGTGAGAAGATGAGCTCCTTATGTACACTTGAGGTGGTAGGAGGAGTCTCAATCCATGTGGAACATATGTGAGCTTGAATGAAGAGGAGCTCCATTGAAAATTTGGTTTTAAATACGAAAAATAGTTTTGAATGGGGAGTTGGAAAGCAGTTCCCTCCATTTGATTCTTACATCCTTGACACTCAAAGACGTCTCTGATCCAAAACCATTAGAATAAATATTAGCCTTAAAGGAAGCCGGAGGTTCAAGATATTGTGAAGACCCCAGAAAAATATCAACCACTAGCAACCCGTGATGTCGCAACCCATGCACCCATAAGTTAATTGATGAAGGCACAAATAGTGCCAGCTGTTTGCAAAAGGGACTAGTGTAGCCCTGTGCCGTTGCCACATCCAAAACAAAAGTAAAAGTCATTTTAAGAACCCAAAATAACTCAAAAACCCATAACTTTCCCTCTGTAGGTCCAAACGCCATGAAACAAAGCTCATGCACCCCTCCTCACCCAGGGCTTTCCAACAATACCAAAAACGTGACAAATTGACACATGGTTCAAAAGATACATGATTTACTAATTTTTAAGATCCAAAAATAATTCAAAAATCCATAACTTTCACACCATAGGTCCAAACGCCACGAAACCAAGCCCATGCACCCCTCCTCACCGAGAGCTTTCCAACGGTACCAAGAGCGCGACAAAATCAAAGTAAAAGTAATTTCCTAATTTTTTGACCCATAAATGCTTCAAAATTCAATAACTTCCGTACCTTAACTCCAAAAGCAACGAAACCAAGCTTGTGCACCCCTCCCGGTCGAGGGCTTTCCGACGGTACCAAGCATGCCACCGGGGGACGCACGGTCCGGGAGATCTCGACGTGACAAACAAAACAAAACAAACAAAACAAACAACCTGTCTTAAGGTATGGATCTTGGGAAGCGATTGTTGCGCGGGAAGTGTTGGTATTAAATCTTGAGCACATACAAGTGTCGTCGTTGCCTTTTTTGTTATACTATTGTGAACTAACTCTGTTGAACTCTATTTACAAGGATTTTGTGTGTCGCTGTAAAGGTTTGTGTATTGCCATACGTGAAGGTTCTGTGTTTGTGGACGATTGGAGGTTGGAGATAGAGCCTAGCTTGCTTCGCTAAGCTTGCAAATTTAGGACTTCAGAATGTAGCTTATGAGCTTCAACAAGGCTGTGTAAGTTGGTCAGTTGCCGTTTGTTACCGTGAGAGTTTCTGTGAAATTTTACGATGAAATTCTCTCCGGGCTTTGTTTCCAAGCATGCATTGTTTGTTTCCGAGTGTGCATCAAAATCTAGAAGAGCACAATCATCTTCCTCAATTAAAACGTCGTTTCATTTGGTGAAATTAGCTGCGTAATTGCTCGTGGAAAAGAAATTTAAAATCCATAAGAGGGCGGAAGTAGGGAATTACAGTAATTAGAATCCCTCGAACCTCATGCACTCCGATTGCTTGTCACCCCGATTGTGGAGAATTTTTTTTTATGACGATTCTTCAGAAGTTTTAACATATACCTAAACAAGCTTGCACCTCTTGCTTGTCAGACTACTGTCCTCCAAAATCAGTTGCAGGTGAATAACAGCATATGGTATAACAGGTTCTTGATCTTTTCCGGTCAATGAAATTTTACGGTGAAATTTTCTCTTCAGGCTCTATTTCCAAGCGTGCGTCTGTCTGTGCAACAACATATTTGCAGTGAGGCGAGTTTGTGGCGATCATACGTCAGTTTGAAGCTTAGCTTAGTCAATAGATAAGATAGTGATGTTGAATTATATTATTAAAGGTGATCTACTTTGTTGACAGGCATCCTTGATTGGCAACAGGGGCTCATTAAAAAATTGATTAGCACGTCTCACAAATCACGATGTACAAACACTGGCTATGCTATCCACTCTATACCGTCAGGTTTGAAATTTGCAAATATTCAACTCACTAAGAGAACTTACAAGAGCCATTGGCCATCCTATTCCTTTGGTTGCTTTTGTTATGGCGATCATTTTGTTGTTATAACTAAATAATGGACATTGATTACACTAGCTTTCCAAGGTTTACTTTTGTGGTGGTAATTCTGTGCAGATTTTGCTGCGGTCTAGGAATAAAATTGAGAGTGCCATTATTTATATACAAGGAACAAAAGATGGTGACTTCATTCCTAGGAGAGTTGAAATGAATTCATGGATCTCATTATATCCAAGGAAGAGGGACAGTCATTCCAAAGATTCAAAGAGGTATGGTATTTCTATCATTGCAAGTGCCTACAAAGCAAAAATATTGAAATTTCGACTGATAGGAAACACAATTTCTAATGTGAAGGTGAGCCATGCGTATATGCATCGTCAACTTCAACTTGATCCAACTACACCAACATTATATGCAGCTTGCAATTGTGAGTATTTCACACGCTACCCTTTATTTGAATTGCAAGTACATCCAATCCAAATGTTGCCAATAGCTGAGTTTACGATTGACTCCAGATTTGTACCCAACCACGCATGAAGACTGGATAGACCTTCTTAGCATAATGGAACCAATTTGTGTTGTCCATGCTGAGATTGGAGAGGCTACAAGAGGTGATTGTAGTCACAAAGAATTGCAAGATGATTCTATCTTCTTTCATAACGCATCCTACCATCCTGTCCAAGCCATTCATGTCAGTAAGGTTGGCACATGGCATGTCTTCGACTGCCATTGATTGTTCTTCCTATTGGACGTCAGACTTGTCATTGTTGTAAGAAGTGATTAGATGATACTACTTTTTCAAGTAGTATTGATGATTTTTTTTACTGACGAAGGATACAATCACTTGGTGACCTTTCATGTTGGAGTATGAACGGTGGACCTTGCTATTAAAGCTTGGATGGAGATTTTGTGGAGTCCAACTACAATGTTGGAAGCAACTGAGAATGGGGCTCAATTGTATCCAATTTATCCTTTCAGTTATAATCAATTCAAGTCTAAAAATACATAGGGCCTATTGCCTATCTTCTTCAATATGTTGTTTGTATAGAAAATGTAGTAGAGGTTATTTTATTTGATTTTTGTTGCTAGTTGAGTTGCGAGGGCGCTTTACTAAGCTAAGGGGGAAATTGAATGGTTGTTCATTCATGCCTTATTGCAGTGTGGATTTGCTTTTGGACATGTATGTGCATTCTAATACTTGTAGTTTATAACCTCTACTATTATCTCTAGTATTGTATAATTCAATGAGAATGAAAAGATCCTCCATATATCCCTCAAAGCACTATATTCGCATTGGGACATAATGGTTAGATATACTAGACAAAAGGTCTTATTCTTGATACTTTTAAATATTTTAGCATACAATTAAGTTTATTTTTTTCTAAAGATTCATTGTAGATTGATAGTACTACAAATACAATGATATTGAAATCTACATTTTTTTGATGAATGATATTCTTACAACTTTTGCAAATGAGTACGGATGAACTAACTCTTATGATTGTATGTCCTTATAGAAACATGTTGAAAGAATGACTGCATAAAACATTTGGACTATTTAAACTTCACAGACTGTGTATCCTACACGACCTACATGATAACTTTTAAAGTAATGAGCCAATGAAGCCAAAATTTATTACGAAGGTGGATGTTACCCTTATAATTATAGTGGTTAGCTTTCAAGTATTTGAAAAATTGTTTATTGTTGAAAATTCAATTTTCCTAATCTAGCACTTATAATTTTCATGGTATTCAAGATTTTCAAATCTTAAAATCCATGTCTACATTGTTGTCAAGAAATATTAAAACTCAGAAAATCTTGAGACAAATATGAGTTCTAAAATGTACATCACAAACAAAGCGATACTTCAATACGCAACAACATACAATCTTTAAAATTTAAAGGAACCTAGAGTAATTTCTTGATCAATTGGTAAATTTTGACTTTAGTAGTAACTGGTGTCCTAGCCCCTTTCTAAAGATACATTCTAATCATTTGAAGTGCTAATAATCTAGAGTAATTTCTTGGTCAACAAATTCTGACTTTAGAAGTAATCAATAACATCAACCTTCTCTATTAACACATCTTGTTTCAAGACAATGCCAATTTATCTTGAAAATTTGCCAAGTTGTATACATACCTAATTGAACAATTTCCACATGTGAAGTTGCAAATACATGCATGTACTTCATTTAAAAGCCCATTTGTCCCCAATGACAATCCTTACAAAGGTTCAAGTATAATATTAGCTCTAATTTTAGCACCATTGATTCATTAGATTATAGAGAGGTTATAGATTTGCCAAGTACTAATTTTATTTTGTGGGAATTAGTAGAACACACTCAATATTTCATACCACACTAATTTGAAAGAAAATATATCACAACTAGTGCATCTTTTGCAAATTAGTGTCCCACACTACAAAATAGAAAAAATCACTTTACTAACAACCAAGATATAATTCCTAAACATGGATCCTCTACTACAATTGAAAAGTCAAACTCACACCAAATCTCTCAAACAAGCACCTCCAAAACTAGAATGCAAATGGGGCACTTATGGCAACTAAGACAAACTCAACCAAACAACACATAGAAAAGCAAGAAATGAAGGAAAAGACAATACCATGTAAACCCAAAACTTCAACTACAATAAACTTACATCCAAGATCAAAATCAATTTATTTCTCTTGAGCTCAAAGCCACACTAACATAAATCTCACTAATTATAATCACCTAGCCTCAACATTGACTTCCATAATTCACACCAAGGTAAGGACCAAAAATTGAGTTACCTACTTATGAGCACATCAACTGCAATAGCAACAAGAGTGACCTTGCTACTAAAAGAAAATAACTCCTAGCATGGCCATCTTGAACAAAGAACTTCAAAACAATCATTTTGACATCTTTTCTAGTGAATAGTCTTCTCAATACATTTTGAAGTTGCCAACAAAAGGATGCATATTGTATGGACGGGGGGTAGTCTTAGGCCAATTCTAACTAAAATTCGCCATCCTCTGATTTCAACTTCTACACAAAAACCATCGCTGAAAAAAATGCAAAGACTACAACCTCTATGAATACCTCCTTTGAGTCATTTCCAACCAATGCAATTGTTTTCAATCAATGATCAACACGATAACTATATTTGCAAATGATGACAAATTACAATGAAAATTTTCAAATTACAATTGCATGCAAAAATCATGGTCAAGAGATTCAAAAAACAAGATAGCCAACAATTGGTCAAGATTGCCAACCTGGTCACCAATAATCACCGCAAGAACACACGCCATCTTGGAAGTGGTGAAAGCGATTGGCATCCCTCAAAACAATATCTTGTTTAGTCACCTTTGAGATAAACTTGGTTGCTGTATGGCAGTCTAAACACACTCGAAGGTTCTTGAACACCCGAATTCGCTGTCCAGGGAGGGTCCGCATGAGTCCGTAAGCAATAGCCAACTTCTCGCTATGAGAGCAAAGAGCAAGCTCTTTCTCCTCTTCCTCAATGTTCCGCAACACTAGCCGGGTATCAGGAATGTAGCCTTCGGCCTTAATTGTCTCACTCAATCTCCTCAGCTCAGCATAGATCTCCTTCGCTTCTGAGTGAGAAGTATCCCCTACGACGAAGTCATGGACCTTGTTATCAACTTCAATCCAGCTACGCCCTGGCTCCTTGCGTATACCTCTCTCCTGCATTATAGTGCGCACCCACAACACCTCCTCCCACTTGCCAGCTGCAGCATAGATATTCGAGAGAAGCACACATGCAGAAGCATCCTTCGGTTCCACCTTGAGACGCTCATTAGCGGCAAGTTTGCCCAACTCCACATTACCGTACGTTCTACAAGCACCAAGCAAGGCTCCCCAAGTTGCACCATTTGGTTCCACCGGCATGTTGTCAATCAAGAGCTTGGCTTCCTCCAAGTGTCCTGCTCGCGCAAGAACATCCACCATGCAGTTACAAAGCACCACACTAGGTTCGATGCCATAATCTTGTGTCATAGCCAAAAAATGTCTCCGGCTCTCATCCACAAGGCCTGAATGACTACAAGCTGACAACACTGCAATGAATGAGATCTCATTGGGCTTCACACCGTCTGCAATCATAGTTTTAAAGACTTCCAGGGCTTCATGCCCACATCCATGCTCTGCAAGTCCATCAATCATCACGTTCCATGTGATTACATCACGATCCTCCATCCTCTCAAAAACCACTCGTGCATCATCCAAACTGCCACATTTAGCATACATGTGAACCAGCGCGTTGCCCACACGCACATCTGACTCAAGTCCCGCTTCACGGGCATGGCTATGAACCTCCCATACCCACTCCAAAGCCCCCGCGCTTGCACATTCATTCAGGATGCTCATATAAGTGACTGCATCCGGTTTAAAGCCTTCCCGTTTCATTTGGAGAAGAAGTCGATATGCTTCAGACCCACAGCCATGTTGCGCAAGTCCTCCAATCATCACGTTCCAAGTAATCACGTCCCGTTCCTCCATCTTGTCAAAAGCCAGTCGCGCATCATCGATACTGCCACACTTCGCATACATGTGAACCAGCGCGTTGCCCACACGCAAATCCGACTCAAGTCCCGCTTCACGGACATGGCTATGAACCTCCCTTACCCACTCCAAAGCCCCCGCGCTTGCACATGCATTCAGGATACTCATATAAGTGATTGCGTCTGGTTTGAAGCCTTCCCGTTTCATTTGGAGAAGAAGTCGATATGCTTCAGACCCACAGCCATGTTGCGCAAGTCCTCCAATCATCACGTTCCAAGTAATCACGTCCCGTTCCTCCATCTTGTCAAAAGCCAGTAGCGCATCATCGATACTGCCACACTTCGCATACATGTGCACCAGCGCGTTGCCCACACGCACATGTGACTCAAATCCGGCTTCACGGGCATGGCTATGAACCTCCCTGACCCACTCCAAAGCCCCCGCGCTTGCACATGCATTCAGGATACTCGCATATGTAAAGGCGTCTGGTTTGAAGCCTTCCCGTTTCATTCGGAGAAGAAGTCGATATGCTTCCTCACCATCAACGCTGTCGGCATATGCTCCAATCATCACATTCCAGGTAATCACATCGCGACTCGCCAACTTATCAAAAGTGTTCCTTGCCTCCTCTATGTTCCCACACTTTGCATACATTTTAAGAAGCGAAGTCCCCACACGAACATCTGATTCCAACCCGCCCTCTCTGATATGTGCATGAACTTCCTGGACCCACTTCAAGGCTGATGGGCTCGCACAGGCTTTCAGGATGCTCAAGTAAGTAACTGCATTAGGTTGCATACCTTCCTTTCGCATGCGATGGAAAACTTCCATGGCGGCTTTCACACAACTGTGCTGAGCATAACCTCCAATCATGACGTTCCAAGTAACAACACTCTTCTTCGCAAGTTCGTCAAACACTCTGCATGCATCCTCCAGTCTCCCACATCTGATGTATCCATTCAATAGGTTGTTTGCCACATATATATTCTGCTGCATGCCACTCTCAATGGCGCACTCATGAACCTGCTTTACTGCCGGAAGGTCTTCCTGCTTCAAGCACCGCTTCAGAATTTCAACATAGGAGTACGACTCTATTGCAATGCCCTGTTGTAGTCGGTTCTTCAAAAGATCAATTGCTTCACTAGCGTTCGTTGCGCTTTGCATGCGCTTACTCCCACCACTAACTTGAGCTGCTTGCTTTGACGCTTTCGCACTAGCGGGCGAAGTGTTTCTCCTTCGAAAATTGGTACTCACAGAGGGTTTTCCCCAAACTGATGACGATGAACACCTAATGGGTCCGCTGCTCCTTCCTCCATAGGAGGCTGAGACACATAAAATACACGGCTGTATATGCCATGGAGACTTCAAGAGTGTGATCACACAGGCATCCTGGTCACACAAATCCCCGACAGTATGTAAAGAAAACATTCAAGTGGTATCAGTTTCAGCATAAGTACTCATCGGTTCTAATATTTAATGTTTAACGTCTAACCAACCAAGTTCACATCCTGTCAGTTTGGGAGAAGCGTACCACCCGTATTGATCAAATATACTGCTGTCGACCGACCTAAATGTATCGGACACATGCGTTGCTAACATGACCACGGTACTTCAGTTCAGACAAGTCACAAGTCATCCAACTACTTCCGTAGAACAGGTGAATGGCCGGAAGTCAACGCTCACTCACCCGTGCACCAGCTCCAAGCACCACATAGCTTCTCGTCTGCTGCCTACGATGCGACAAAAGGTGCATTAATGCGGACATTTTGTGGCTCTGCGTATACAAACTTCTAACGGTTCCGCTTCAACAACAGAGTAACACCACAGATAGAAATCCAACTTCTCATCTAGTAAAAGTATAGGACTGAATCTCCTCAAGTCTTTGGCCCCCTTTCAAGTGCACGTCCTCCATCAGTTGAAAAGAGCTCCTTCTGCATATCCAGGCAATGTCTGAAACCCTGAGTAAAAGTTGAAAAAATAGCATATAAGTATCAATCTGCTCCCTTCAACTGAGTTCCTTCTCTTCCTCAAATTGCTAAACCTCCAGGCAGGAAGAGAAATTCTAGTTTCGTTCAGCAACCCCAACCTCAACATCAGCAACGTCCAATGAACACAACAAGCTTCAAAACTCGACTTCAGCAGAGACACAAAGTATAATGTATCACTGGCAATATCTTCAAGGCTGTCCAATCGCTTGTCTGATTTTATTCCTCCTTCTCGGCCTTCAGCACCAATAATTCCAAGGTCTGCCGCTTCCAATCCATTAACTAGAAGTTCAATTCAGTCCACACACAAAAGTTCCACATACGAATGCCTGTCTTGAGATCTTCCGCTCCCCGTTAACTGAAAACGATCTCCTCCTGCTTTTCTGAACCCCCTCCAAATTGCTCAGCCCTCAGGGTTCTGAGAGAGAAAAACACTCACTAGTTCCCTGTATCAACCACAACCGACGTATGGAGCCTTAATACTTAGCTTCAGTCAAACAAATTACGGCCTTCTGCTCCCTTGCAGCTGTGTCTGTTCGATTCTCCACACTGCTCAACCCGGAACTCTCACGCCACCAAGCACGGAGGAAGGAACAACTGCAGCAGCTTGACATCAACATCGACAACTTCAAATGACTTCAGCTTCAGAAAACTGGACTGGAACGTAGTCAGGGGAAAGCTCAAATGTGAAAGTATCAATCTCTAAGATTCTCTAATCCCTTACACACTCTTCTATAGCCGGCAAGAAAGCTGCAACATCATGAAAAGCAAGAAACCTAAACCACAACATCTCACATGAACAACCCCAATATCTCCCCAATCGAGTAAACCTCCAAGCAGGAAGAGAACCCACAACGCCCACAACTCTCAACATCTGCAAACAGCTTCAAAATTTAACTATGCTGCAGAGAAAGGATCACATGCTGCAGACAAAGGATATCATGCTGCAGTGAGGAATTATACCTGGCAGTGGAGACTCAACGTGCGGACAGGTAAATCTGGTGCAGCAAGACGACATGGCGAGACACCACATGCGTCAACCTCACCAACCAACCCTAAGACCCGATTTCTACAGTCGAGGTTGAGCAGTGCAGTCGCACCATGCAACGGTGTTTTAGGGTTTTGATGATCTCGTCCAGGAGTACTCGGGCAAGATAGCTGTTGTACATGAAGGCGGAAAGTTCGATTTTTAGAATCCAGGGTTCCCTTGAGGCCTTGAGTGACAGCAGCAGAACTGAAAGTTCTGAAATCCACGGTCCCAGGAATCCTCTTCGCCCCTCAAAATGGTGTCTGGCCTGCAGCAAAACCATGGACCCCTGCTTATTCCTGCTTACCCGAGAATCCCGGCGAAGGACAGACTCGGATATCCTTAGCCGCATCCTAAGTAAAGATTGAAACCGGTCACTTCAAACCTTAAATCCAAATCGAACGAGAATTCACGACAAGGGTTAGGGTCTTCTTCAGTTTGCACCACCAGTGGGCTTCTCTGTTTTCTTCGTGGTCTTCTTCGTGGTAAAATAGGAGCGGCCGTGGTCGGTTTGCTAGTTCTTCCGTTGGGATCGGAATTCAGATTCTCTGTGTGATGGCGTTGACGCGAAGAAGTTATGTACTCCGTACTAAATACGTGACGTGTGTTAGGGATGAATGTTTGCGAGTCGTTGCTCTCTGAAAATTCTCTCCAATTCTGTTTAGTTAACTCCCAGCCCATTACGGACACAACGAGGAGTTTGTCTTCATGTCATCGCTGATATTTTGTAATTTTTCTCCCCAAGACAAGTGATAGAAATGGCGAGAGCAATAGAAATTATTATTTTTTGACAAAGTGTGCATTATGAATTTTTGAAGTGTTTTGCCCATCATGATCTAAAAGAGTCTCTAATCTACCCCAAAACCAATATAAATTGCATCCATATCGCTCATCTTAATCACCTGAAGCAGTCACAATATTTTCTAATTTAGAAGGCCTAAAAAAGTCACTTCCTACAATGAATTAACACTAAAAAGCCGGAACTTCCTATTGTGGTCACTAATCACTCCACATAGACATTGATTGTGGCCCAAATCTCATTCATTAAATGAAAACCATAATGGGGTCAATCCTAGGTGTCCACAATGGGTCTTCTATACGTAATGGGCTATTTTACCTTAGTAGAGGGTTCTTATTGCGATCCTCTTCTTCAAACAGTTCCTAGAAGAAGCTCTGAAATAGAGAAGAAGCAATTTTGAAATGGATTGCCAATAATGTGAGAGCGTATTAAGATTTGTTAGAGATTGGTTTACACTTAGCCATTGGATGGAATAAGAGCCAACGTGGGTCCATTTTGGAACTAAGTGGATACTAGACAAGTGTCCACCAAATTCTTGTAAGAAAAATTGCAAGAAACACATTTAAGGTTGAACCTCCTACTAAAATGCTTCTCAGTCACTCATAATTTTAATTTTTGGATTGATCTGAAATTTTAGCCATACAAACTATATTAGTATGTGCAACTTTTCCAAAAAAATTATTGGAAATGAACACTGCATGAAGAAGAAACAAGCCCTCAAAGGTCACTGTAATCCAAAAATGTCGGGATTTTGAACTTCAAATTGCTCCCAAACATTCAAATCAACTTAGATTGACATGAAAATTCTACCACAATAACTAGACCTCAAGGGAAACACAACCCAAAAAATCTTTATTGAAAACAAACATTGGATGAAGGAGATACAAGCCCCCGAAGTTGTAGCCATCAAATGCAGTTTGGTAAACTCAAATTGAACTTGCAAACTTCAATTGGTTTCCAAAAAATCAAGACATATTGGATTGATTTGGAAATTTTACTACACAAACTAGAAAAGAGAGCGCAAATTTTCCAACAAGTTTTATTGAATTTGGACATTGGATGCAAAAATTATAGCACTTTGAATTGGACTTGAAACTTTGTAAGGAAACTTTTGGTCCCCTGGGGCGTTTAGGGGTTAGGTTTAGTAATGGTCACATTTTAGAACCTTGTGTATTACTTTTTGCATGCCGCAATGCTTGTTTTTGGTAAAGCCATAACTTTGTTCAAATTGCAAGTTTGTGGATTTTGCAAGGCCTATGATTAGGAATAGGTGCCTACGGCAGAATTCTTTGGAAATTCATAAGTAATTCATAAATGCTCCAAAAAATATGAAACCAACTGTGTTAGATTTTGTATCAATTTCTCTTCAAGTGAAAAATAAGGAAAAATACTTTTGTGCATCTGAAACCCATCAAAAAGGCTGACTAGCCCTTAAAGTGTTGCTTCATGAGTACACTTACCTTATAACCTTAGAGGTAAACTTGGAAGTTATTCACTTTGTATCTTCAATTTCTTCTCTAAATTTTGAGTGAATTTTTTTGGGTATATTTTTCAGAGATGAAATCACATGTCTAATATATGCCACTAAATTTTCAAAATGTTTTGTAAAAATTTCAAATTACCATTAATTTCAAAGAAAAAATGAAAAAAATCCATATCAAATACAAATCATGCTCAAAAGACAGAAGGGGAGGAGGAAAGATGGGGTTGACCCTATGGATGTAGTCATTGCTACTCACCCAACTGATTTCTTGGATTCAAGAAACCGATAGGAGTTGAGCCTCATGCGCGGGTCCTCAACATCTGCAGGAGATCTTGTTAATGTGACTCCAACTTCCGATTGACGTGTTCCGGCAAAGAAGAAGAGACAGGACGCGACTGCGGAGATCAACGGGTCGGAATTCAAGAAGTGGCAGGCTCAAATCAACAGCAATCAAGAGTCGGACATGGCGGAGATGAAGGTCTACATGAAGAGCTTATTGTAGAACGCCATTGTGAGGATCGTCGTGCAGCCATTGCAATAGGCTCTACCCTCTCCTTCACTTCAGATTGAGGCTCAAAGGGCAGACAGCTTGAGACCGGCCCCCAGATCCAAGACGTCTCGAGTTCTTTAGCGGCGTTACTTGCCATAGTGTCGGAGGATGACAATGCTGGGGTGGATCTTCCTGGCCATCTGGAAGTGGCTGAGGAGTTCCCAGACATGGCTGAGGACGAGCGAGAGGTGGAGGATGACCAGGCGACTGAGGATCAAGTAGTTGAGGACCAGGTGTCTGAAGAGGTGCATGAGCTGGATGAGGTTGAGCCTAAGCAGGCCTCGGATCCATTGATAGACACCCAGCCAGGTGGTTCCCAAGACCTTTCTTGATTTCTCATTCAACTCAACCCGAGTTGAACGTTCTTAATGGTCTATTGTCATTTCCTTGAAGATGCACTACGTAGTTACAGGTAAATAGGTGGGCGAAGACTATGAAGTTGTATATATTGTAAATTTATTTCTCGTTCCAAGACTTTGTAATAAATATTTTTTTTCTCACCAAGTTCTTTTTGTGTACGATTTTTACAGCCGTAGACTCTCTTCCTTTTGAAAATCTGGCTATTGATTGTGCTCATCTGTCTAGTCCTCAGAATGTGTGCACACTGTCGTTGTCCGCACATGAGGATTCAGTGATAGACCTAGGTGCTGCTCATCTGACACGACTTGATTCGCCAGGAATTCCTGACAATGTTCCATCTTTAGCTGAGGAAGTGGCTAGAGCTTACAGTCCTGACGACGCGATTTTCCAGCTTGAAATTCCTCCATCGGCGACGTTGGTGGATGCAGTCATTTCTTCACCAATCCGCGAGGATGCGGATCCAGTGAGTGCTCTGCCTCACATTTAATGTTTAATGTTCTGCTTGGTGGTTCTTAGTTCACCCTCGTCGTTATGTTTATGTTGATTTCGAGTAGCGGGGTGCACACGGGTTTGACGAGTTGGAAATTGTCGCTGTTCATTCTGAACATGTTAGCAGTGAAAGAAGGATACCTATAGGTGAGGAGGACGTGCAGGTTCTTCCCCCATTCTCGCCCAGGGTGACAAAGAAGAAATGGCTCAATGTCGTCCTGGATCTGAATGGCTTACTTTGCGTGTGTAAGGATTTGATTTATGACTTAGATGAAAAGAGAGTTTTCTCTCCTGATGAAGTAGATCCTAATCTAGGGCACATTACAACGGAGATCAACATGGTCACTCGTCGACCGCACCTGAGGAAGTTCCTGCAGGAGTTAAACTCCATAGCAAACGTCTCGGTTTGGAGCTCTATGAACAGGTTGTACGCCGAAATAGTTTGTGTAAACCTGTTCTATAAATTAGATCCACTACTATATATCCTCGGACAAGAATAGTGCAACATTATGAAGTGCAGATCGAGAGATGGGAAAAGTTTAGTTAACTTCAAGTTGAGGGGGACAGAGAAGGACTTGTTCTTGAAACCGTTGGAGAAGTTGTACAATTTGAGCGGTTCATGCTTCTCTAAACACAATATAATAATTGTGGAGGACAAACTGGAGAAGCACTTCATGAACGACCCCGTGAATGTGGTGCTCTTCGATACATGGTCATTTGAGGGATATGGAGCAAGAGATTTGATCCTTGTAGATCATCTTCTCCCTTGGATTCGAAGACTGCATATGGAGAGGCCTTGGGAACTGTATCCCTTTTGGAGAGACAATAATATGGGAGGGCTCCCATCACAAAGTTTAGACCCTACGATTTGGCAACAATTATTGTGCGATTATCGTTGTTTCATGGGTTCGTACCATAATCGCACTGACTCAGTGTATTTTTACGCACTGAATCAGTGCGAAAACAATGAATATCAATAGCATACGGTTTATGTACTTTAACTATATGATTGCTGTGCAGTTTTGACATAACAATTGTATAGTTAAAGTACATAAACCGTACGCTATTGATATTCATTGTTTTTGCACTGATTCAGTGCGTAAAAATATACTGAGTCAGTGCGATTATGATACGAACCCATGAAACAATGATAACCGCACGATAATTGTTGCCAAATCGTAGGGTCTAAACTTTGTGATGCCACCTTGCCTTGCAGCCCGACCAAAGCAAGTACAAGGAGCTAACGAGGGCACTAGAGGTCTCCAATTTTATCATTGATGAGTGGAGAGAGAAAGTTGGTAGGCCTTACGTATCTCCTAAAAGGCGAGGCAGATCGAAGCGCAAGGAGCTTGATATAGAGGACATGATGTTCGTCCAGTGTCCACAACCTGTAGATGGGGATTTTTAGGTGCTATAGTACATTGCCTTCTCTTCATGTGTGCTACAACATTTGCTTGTCAAACCACTGCCCTTCATAATATGTACTTATTTGTTGTGGATAATGAAGAAGTTAGCGATTGCACAATACATTGTATTGCGTACATACCTGAATTTTCTTCTTCTGTTTGCCACAGGCCTTGCGTCGTTATTCAGTCTCTAATATTGAGTGTGGTGGCAAGTCTACTGCCTCTCATGATTAGTTTTCAGACTATGGTCAATTTGCAATATTAGAGAGTACTAAGGGACACATTATGTTTTTTGCTAAAATGGCGCTATTCACAATGGACTTCTGCGCTCGGGGGGGGCACCTAGTATTTTACTACAAACCACGTGCGAACAAGTGGTTTCTAATGAACTATAATTTCAACTTAAAATTTTGAGGGTTGCTTAATAATGACTATAGGTTTCTATTGCCAAAATTTCAAACTAAAATAATAGTTGAAATGATTTGTACAAAAGGTTGAAAATGGCCTAAAACAGCATGTTTTTCAACTCAAATATTTATAGAGATCACATTTAGATGACCATTGCATCAATACTCAACTCAAAATGAACTTTCAATAGAGAGCTATTTTTAGGAATTTTTTGTTCATTTTTTAGACAATTTTTTAGGATATAATATAGGAGTGTGAAAGTTATTTTTCAGTTGTACAGTGTATCTAAATACTTCAAAAATTTGTAACTAATTATCATTAACAAATAAAAATATCAATAATTCAAAACATAAACTTTTGAAGTAGAAAAATCTAGTCATATTTTTTTTATTTCATTTTATTTAAATTTTAGGACATAATATAGGGGGTCCAAAGTTTTGTTTGCACGTGTTTTCTAATGGACACTCTAAGTGACCCCCCCGAACTTCTGCGTGATGCCTGTCGATGACGGGGTAGTGGATAGTCCACCAAATGCAAAGAAGCGCACCAACACTATCAGCTCTCTTTCTTCGTTGAAATCATGTCGGGGGTCGATCTCACTCCAAGATCGCTTTGGGTTGAATCCCAAGACGCAAAGAAAGTTGTACGGTGAACAAATAGGTGTGTTGCCCACCCTTGAGGTACGAGGGTGTTCATTTTTTGATTTAGCTTTTGAATTTGTATTTGTCAATTCAACTGGATTGCAAATTTCTGATTTTAGTTGGCTTGGCAGTGCGTTGACATTGTGGCTAAGTCTATTGCCAATACCAGGAATGGTGTGCATGGTTTGCCACTTGCGAATGCCAATTCAAGAGAGCAGCTTAAACTACCAAGGGTTTTCAGAGCTTGTTTGCCTCGGTACAATTCATTGGAAGTTGCCACACGACAATCCAAGTCACATAATATTGTTATTAAAGTGAATTCTCTTAATTCCAAACCATAGGATGCTTGAAAAGAGAGGTCCTTGCGGGCGCAAAGGCGGGACATTGCAAGGACAACATCCTCGCAAAAAAAAAATGGGTACAGTCGAGGGCCAGAGATAATTGCAGTAATGGAGAAGTTGAAGAGTACATCGCAATTGTAGTATATAAATAAAAGACTATGGAGGACATTTCACTATCTCCAGTATAGTAATATAAAATTTTGGTGTATCACTTAATTGTTATTGAGTGGTTCACAATTTTGGGTTCTGATTGTTGTGCCATTTTGTAGAAAATAGCTGAAATTCAGTGCTAGGAATCATGAATTGTTCCAAACTGTGAAAGAAGGTACCACAGTGTTGTAGGTGACAGTTCCTGAAGAAGGTACCTCAGTGTTTAAAGGATAAAATAAATTGAAAAGTGTAGCTAGCAACTAATTCCACAACGGATATGAACTCAAGAACAGAACTTAGAAAATTATAGGAACAAGCTATGTCAATCTCCTTTGCAAATACTCTTATAGACTGCAGTTTACATCCTCCGGTGTGTAAGAGTAGTTGTCAAGGAGCATGACATAGGTTGTTTCTATAATTGTCTAAGTTCCGGTCTTGAATTCATATCCTCTGTGGAATTAGTTGCTACCTATAGTCTGCAAAAAATTTCATCCTTCAAATACTGAGGTACTCTTTTCAGAATACCTTTATTTACAATAGCATGTCACTTTCTTCACAAGTTGCGTTTAACTGCTATACAAAATCACATTTTATAGTGATTGTACATTGAGTGATTATGTATATATGCATTCAAACATTACTTTCAATAAATTGCAATGTTATTTGTATTTTCTACATGGTATTTCGGAATTTTCTTTCTATATGCATTCTTTTTGTGTCATTGCATTGCAAAATTTGTATATATAGAGATGAAATTCTCTTCAATTTATGAGTTGTAGTGTTTGAAATAACTCCCATTTCCCTGGAAAACTCCCATTTTAACGAATATGATGTTTTTTATTTTTTTATTTTTTTTTTGTGCGATTGACCAAAAACGGGGGTATCGCAAGGGAGTCCAAATACCCCCATCGGATCCGACGGGGGTATTTGGACTCCCTCACAGTACCCCCATTTTTGGTCAATTGCACAAAAAAACAAAAAAACAAAAAAACAAAACACGCATGCTTACTTCTAACCAAAAACAAACAAAAGAAATTGGACACAAAAATTCTTAAAAAACAAACGAAGCTAAAATTCAAATTCAATGTGCACTTACCATTTGCATGAAGCCTCCCCACTGCCGATACCTGAAATGCCAAAATGCAAGCCAATGGTCCAAGTGATGAAGCACATCTTCAATGGCAGCTCTAGACGATAACCACCAAGATCAAATTGCAAGGTAACGTGTCTCTGCCTCTTCCATACTCTTTGCATTTTTATATTGACATTGGCCCCATGGCAAGATATTTAGATTCCAAATCATGGTGGTAATAGGCTTGTCTACCTTATGATAGAAACCATGCATGTTCAAATTCTTACAACGTGTAGCTACCTTTATTAGTCAACATCTTTGTAACTCCCTAGTCCCCAGGCATTTCAATTATACAATTGTACTACAACCACTTTGTAGATCATGGCTGACCTTACTACCCTACAAATCATCACCTTCAATTTAGGTGGGTATCAACTTTCGTGCTCTAAAGCTATGTTATTGCGAGCAAGCTCCCATGTCCAATTCATAATAGACTTTTTAAACCATCAATCACTTTGTATTTGTAAATTAAATGCTCCAGTATAGACTAGTCACTGATATGAAATTATACACCTCTTTTCCTTCATAATTGGTGTTTGCATGCAGACGATGAGAGCCTAGCTTGGAGCGTTCAATCGATTGTCAATGGAGCAGACTAAGAATCCTGAAGCTAGGAGTGTCCATTTAAAATAAGGTTTGCAGCTCCTTTACCATTCCAACATTTGCAAATCAAAATCAACTATTTTGGAAGTTAGTAAGGTAGCTGTTTCATCAATTCTATAGAGAATAGCGCGAGATGATGGCTATGGCCATTCAATAGTCAATTGTGGTGATGTAGAAGTGAAGCAAGCATTGGAATTTGTAACATGGATGTCAATTCACTTACAAGTGTGTGACTTGCAGCTAGCTAAAGTACAGATTAGCCGCCTTCGTTTGTACAAACAAAGAATATGGATAGCTATCCAATTTCATTCTTTGTGTGATTGAAGAGTTGGTCTTTGATTGAGTGTAAAGGAATTTTGGCACACTCAGGTGTGTGGACATTCCTTCATTAAATAATGAAAAGGGAAATTGAACCACAACCTAATGCTTTGTTTTGAAGGCGAGACTCTGCAGAGATAAACTCTAATTTTGGCAACAATCCTCAGCGGCAAAATATATATGGTGGATTGCAAACTAAATTGCACACGGTTTGTCCAACACTATACTTTGTAACATGTGCATTGCATGTTTGGTTGACTAAGCTCGAAATGGTAATCAGTGACTGAATCATTTAGAGTGCCAAATATTTTTGAATCTCAAATGTTCAAATTTGGAATTTGGTTGATTAGCACTTTTACAAATGATTGAAAAAAAATGAATGTTAGTAAATTGACCAGATTCCACCACTTTAGCAATTTTCACGATTGACACCTTGAAAATTAAAAAATCTATTAAAGAATACCTATCCTAGATCTTTATAAAAATGAATGTCACAATTTGAAAGTGTAAAAGCGAGCCAATTCGACAAAATTGACGATGAAAGAGTCAACAAATTGTAGTAGAATATAGAGAGGTAATCAATGACCTCAACCTTCTCTATTGACACATCTTGTAATTAGACAATCCCAATTTATCTTGAAAATTTGCCATGTTGTGCACATACCTAATTGAACAATTTCCACATGTAAAGTTGTAAATACATGTAACTTCATTTACAAGACAATCGTTACAAAGGTCCAAGTGTAATATTAGCTCTAATTTTAGCACCATTGATTCATTAGATTGTAGAAAGGTTATAGATTTGCCAAGTACTAGTTTTATTTTGTGGGAATTAGTAGAACACACTCAATATTTCATGCCACACTAATTTGAAAGAAAATATATTACAACTACTGCGTCTTTTGTAAATTAGTATCCCACACTAATAGAAAAAATCACTTTAGTAACAACCAAGCCATCATAGATCCCCTACTACAATTGAAAAGTCAAACTCACACCAAATCTCTCAAACAAGCACCTCCAAAACTAGAATGCAAATGGGGCACTTATGGCAACTAAGACAAACTCAACCAAACAACACATAGAAAAGCAAGAAATGAAGGAAAAGACAATACCATGTAAACCCAAAACTTCAACTACAATAAACTTACATCCAAGATCAAAATCAATTTATTTCTCTTGAGCTCAAAGCCACACTAACATTTAATCACCTAGCCTCAACATTGACTTTCAAAACTCACACCAAGGCAAGGACCAAAAATTGAGTAACCAAAAATTGAGTTGCCTATTTACGAGCACATCAACTGCAATAGCAACAAGAGTGACCTTGCTACTAAAGAAAAATAACTCCTAGCATGGCCATCTTGAACAAAGAACTTCAAAACAATCATTTTGACATCTTTTCTAGTGAATAGTCTTCTCAATACATTTTGAAGTTGCCAACAAAAGGATGCATATTGTATGGACAAGGCGGTCTTAGACAATTTCTAACTAAAATTTGCCATCCTCTGATTTCAACTTCTACACAAAAACCATCGCTGAAAAAAATGCAAAGACTACAACCTCTATGAATACCTCCTTTGAGTCATTTCCAACCAATGCAATTGTTTTCAATCAATGATCAACACGATAACTATATTTGCAAATAATGACAAATTACAATGAAAATTTTCAAATTACAATTGCATGCAAAAATCATGGTCAAGAGATTCAAAAAACAAGATAGCCAACAATTGGTCAAGATTGCCAACCTGGTCACCAATAATCACCGCAAGAGCACACGCCATCTTGGAAGTGGTGAAAGCGATTGGCATCCCTCAAAACAATATCTCGTTTAGTCACCTTTGAGATAAACTTGGTTGCTGTATGGCAGTCTAAACACACTCGAAGGTTCTTGAACACCCGAATTCGCTGTCCAGGGAGGGTCCGCATGAGTCCGTAAGCAATAGCCAACTTCTCGCTATGAGAGCAAAGAGCAAGCTCTTTCTCCTCTTCCTCAATGTTCCGCAACACTAGCCGGGTATCAGGAATGTAGCCTTCGGCCTTAATTGTCTCACTCAATCTCCTCAGCTCAGCATAGATCTCCTTCGCTTCTGAGTGAGAAGTATCCCCTACGACGAAGTCATGGACCTTGTTATCAACTTCAATCCAGCTACGCCCTGGCTCCTTGCGTATACCTCTCTCCTGCATTACAGTGCGCACCCACAACACCTCCTCCCACTTGCCAGCTGCAGCATAGATATTCGAGAGAAGCACGTATGTAGAAGCATCCTTCGGTTCCACCTTGAGACGCTCATTCGCGGCAAGTTTGCCCAACTCCACATTACCGTACGTTCTACAAGCACCAAGCAAGGCTCCCCAAGTTGCATCATTTGGTTCCACCGGCATGTTGTCAATCAAGAGCTTGGCTTCCTCCAAGTGTCCTGCTCGCGCAAGAACATCCACCATGCAGTTACAAAGCACCACACTAGGTTCGATGCCATAATCTTGTGTCATAGCCAAAAAATGTCTCCGGCTCTCATCCACAAGGCCTGAATGACTACAAGCTGACAACACTGCAACGAATGAGATCTCATTGGGCTTCACACCGTCTGCAATCATAGTTTTAAAGACTTCCAGGGCTTCATGCCCACATCCATGCTCTGCAAGTCCGCCAATCATAACGGTCCATGTGATTACATCACGATCCTCCATCCTCTCAAAAACCACTCGTGCATCATCCAAACTGCCACATTTAGCATACATGTGAACCAGCGCGTTGCCCACACGCAAATCCGACTCAAGTCCCGCTTCACGGACATGGCTATGAACCTCCCTTACCCACTCCAAAGCCCCCGCGCTTGCACATGCATTCAGGATACTCATATAAGTGATTGCGTCTGGTTTGAAGCCTTCCCGTTTCATTTGGAGAAGAAGTCGATATGCTTCAGACCCACAGCCATGTTGCGCAAGTCCTCCAATCATCACGTTCCAAGTAATCACGTCCCGTTCCTCCATCTTGTCAAAAGCCAGTAGCGCATCATCGATACTGCCACACTTCGCATACATGTGCACCAGCGCGTTGCCCACACGCACATGTGACTCAAATCCGGCTTCACGGGCATGGCTATGAACCTCCCTGACCCACTCCAAAGCCCCCGCGCTTGCACATGCATTCAGGATACTCGCATATGTAAAGGCGTCTGGTTTGAAGCCTTCCCGTTTCATTCGGAGAAGAAGTCGATATGCTTCCTCACCATCAACGCTGTCGGCATATGCTCCAATCATCACATTCCAGGTAATCACATCGCGACTCGCCAACTTATCAAAAGTGTTCCTTGCCTCCTCTATGTTCCCACACTTTGCATACATTTTAAGAAGCGAAGTCCCCACACGAACATCTGATTCCAACCCGCCCTCTCTGATATGTGCATGAACTTCCTGGACCCACTTCAAGGCTGATGGGCTCGCACAGGCTTTCAGGATGCTCAAGTAAGTAACTGCATTAGGTTGCATACCTTCCTTTCGCATGCGATGGAAAACTTCCATGGCGGCTTTCACACAACTGTGCTGAGCATAACCTCCAATCATGACGTTCCAAGTAACAACACTCTTCTTCGCAAGTTCGTCAAACACTCTGCATGCATCCTCCAGTCTCCCACATCTGATGTATCCATTCAATAGGTTGTTTGCCACATATATATTCTGCTGCATGCCACTCTCAATGGCGCACTCATGAACCTGCTTTACTGCCGGAAGGTCTTCCTGCTTCAAGCACCGCTTCAGAATTTCAACATAGGAGTACGACTCTATTGCAATGCCCTGTTGTAGTCGGTTCTTCAAAAGATCAATTGCTTCACTAGCGTTCGTTGCGCTTTGCATGCGCTTACTCCCACCACTAACTTGAGCTGCTTGCTTTGACGCTTTCGCACTAGCGGGCGAAGTGTTTCTCCTTCGAAAATTGGTACTCACAGAGGGTTTTCCCCAAACTGATGACGATGAACACCTAATGGGTCCGCTGCTCCTTCCTCCATAGGAGGCTGAGACACATAAAATACACGGCTGTATATGCCATGGAGACTTCAAGAGTGTGATCACACAGGCATCCTGGTCACACAAATCCCCGACAGTATGTAAAGAAAACATTCAAGTGGTATCAGTTTCAGCATAAGTACTCATCGGTTCTAATATTTAATGTTTAACGTCTAACCAACCAAGTTCACATCCTGTCAGTTTGGGAGAAGCGTACCACCCGTATTGATCAAATATACTGCTGTCGACCGACCTAAATGTATCGGACACATGCGTTGCTAACATGACCACGGTACTTCAGTTCAGACAAGTCACAAGTCATCCAACTACTTCCGTAGAACAGGTGAATGGCCGGAAGTCAACGCTCACTCACCCGTGCACCAGCTCCAAGCACCACATAGCTTCTCGTCTGCTGCCTACGATGCGACAAAAGGTGCATTAATGCGGACATTTTGTGGCTCTGCGTATACAAACTTCTAACGGTTCCGCTTCAACAACAGAGTAACACCACAGATAGAAATCCAACTTCTCATCTAGTAAAAGTATAGGACTGAATCTCCTCAAGTCTTTGGCCCCCTTTCAAGTGCACGTCCTCCATCAGTTGAAAAGAGCTCCTTCTGCATATCCAGGCAATGTCTGAAACCCTGAGTAAAAGTTGAAAAAATAGCATATAAGTATCAATCTGCTCCCTTCAACTGAGTTCCTTCTCTTCCTCAAATTGCTAAACCTCCAGGCAGGAAGAGAAATTCTAGTTTCGTTCAGCAACCCCAACCTCAACATCAGCAACGTCCAATGAACACAACAAGCTTCAAAACTCGACTTCAGCAGAGACACAAAGTATAATGTATCACTGGCAATATCTTCAAGGCTGTCCAATCGCTTGTCTGATTTTATTCCTCCTTCTCGGCCTTCAGCACCAATAATTCCAAGGTCTGCCGCTTCCAATCCATTAACTAGAAGTTCAATTCAGTCCACACACAAAAGTTCCACATACGAATGCCTGTCTTGAGATCTTCCGCTCCCCGTTAACTGAAAACGATCTCCTCCTGCTTTTCTGAACCCCCTCCAAATTGCTCAGCCCTCAGGGTTCTGAGAGAGAAAAACACTCACTAGTTCCCTGTATCAACCACAACCGACGTATGGAGCCTTAATACTTAGCTTCAGTCAAACAAATTACGGCCTTCTGCTCCCTTGCAGCTGTGTCTGTTCGATTCTCCACACTGCTCAACCCGGAACTCTCACGCCACCAAGCACGGAGGAAGGAACAACTGCAGCAGCTTGACATCAACATCGACAACTTCAAATGACTTCAGCTTCAGAAAACTGGACTGGAACGTAGTCAGGGGAAAGCTCAAATGTGAAAGTATCAATCTCTAAGATTCTCTAATCCCTTACACACTCTTCTATAGCCGGCAAGAAAGCTGCAACATCATGAAAAGCAAGAAACCTAAACCACAACATCTCACATGAACAACCCCAATATCTCCCCAATCGAGTAAACCTCCAAGCAGGAAGAGAACCCACAACGCCCACAACTCTCAACATCTGCAAACAGCTTCAAAATTTAACTATGCTGCAGAGAAAGGATCACATGCTGCAGACAAAGGATATCATGCTGCAGTGAGGAATTATACCTGGCAGTGGAGACTCAACGTGCGGACAGGTAAATCTGGTGCAGCAAGACGACATGGCGAGACACCACATGCGTCAACCTCACCAACCAACCCTAAGACCCGATTTCTACAGTCGAGGTTGAGCAGTGCAGTCGCACCATGCAACGGTGTTTTAGGGTTTTGATGATCTCGTCCAGGAGTACTCGGGCAAGATAGCTGTTGTACATGAAGGCGGAAAGTTCGATTTTTAGAATCCAGGGTTCCCTTGAGGCCTTGAGTGACAGCAGCAGAACTGAAAGTTCTGAAATCCACGGTCCCAGGAATCCTCTTCGCCCCTCAAAATGGTGTCTGGCCTGCAGCAAAACCATGGACCCCTGCTTATTCCTGCTTACCCGAGAATCCCGGCGAAGGACAGACTCGGATATCCTTAGCCGCATCCTAAGTAAAGATTGAAACCGGTCACTTCAAACCTTAAATCCAAATCGAACGAGAATTCACGACAAGGGTTAGGGTCTTCTTCAGTTTGCACCACCAGTGGGCTTCTCTGTTTTCTTCGTGGTCTTCTTCGTGGTAAAATAGGAGCGGCCGTGGTCGGTTTGCTAGTTCTTCCGTTGGGATTGGAATTCGGAAGCGTTGGAAATGGAGGCTCTGTGCGTTGGCGTTGACGCGAAGAAGTAATGGACTAGGTAATTGGTATGCAGCCCTTGGTTATGGGAAATGACCTTGGGCTCATAAGGTAGGTATCCCAAAACCGCCTCTAATTGCTACTGTGCCTAATTACTACTATTAGACTGTTCAAATTCTTATATATTCTTATTGGCAAGGGAAAGGAGGTTCCAACGCACCAAAGAACGCCACATTTGGATACTGTATGCAAAAGTTATGAAGGAACAAAGTTTGGTTCTAAAAGCGTTTCTTTCACAGAGGTACATAACTGATTTTAGAGATGTACACACACTGAAGATGGCGCTTTAAGGTCAGTGGCGCATTTGGGATGCCTACCTTACCTGCTGAGACGCGGGAGCATAATTATGATGCAAGTGCTTCTCACAATCAAGGGTTGCATACCAATTATCAGACATAATCATGATGCAAATCATTATATAATAACAAAAATTAAATTTTTGCCAAAGAATTAATGAAAGTCCAAAATGAATTCAGGCATTATAATCAAGAAGGTTGATATATTCAACAACCACACAGTATTGATTTGATAGTCACTTGTGTTGTGAGTCCATGAAGGTGTATAAACATTCTCTTTATAGAAGTGGGGTGGTAGGAGGTAAAACAATTCATATGGGTTATGTAAATTAGGATTAGTAGAAGCTCAACCACTCATACCTAGTTAAGTCAAAAGCAAGAATTGTCTTCAATATAGAACTTCAGACCTCATTTCGGCATAATAGAATAATTTTTTCCAAAAAAATTTGAATTAAAAAAAGGTTGGAAAATCAATCTAAATTTCATCTTCAAAAATCGGTTTGAGATTTCAATCTTCTAATCAAAAGTTATGGACAAAATTGAAAGAGGGGTTGGAAGGGACATTTCTTTGACATTTTCAAACATCCTCTTTAAATTTTATCCATAACTTTTTTTTGGAGGCTCAAAATCACAAACGTTTTTTGGAAGAGAAAAGTTAGCTTGATTTACCAACTTTTTTGAGTTCAAATTTCCTTGAAAAAAGTTATTTTACTATGCCAAAATGAGGTATGAAGTTCTATATTTAACACAATTCCTACGTTCTAGCAATGAGCGGTCAAGTTTTCATCTTCAAATTGTTCCATATGCTTTGAGGATTCATAATGGACAACGGATTTCACTATAAAAAGACCTCTTTATCCATTTCTAAGTGGATATGTGATGGCATCAAAATGTATTGGTATCTTTTTCAACATTTTAACATGCTTTACATATAATTTTCCTTGGATTTGGCAAGGTGACTTATTAATTTTCAGAATCATTTGGCTTTGAACATTTTAATTTTTCGGCCAAAGGTGACCTCTGGCTATGGTATAACCGTTTTGGTCTAAGCCTAGTTCTAGATTATAAATGATTTTAGAATCATTTCAAAGTGAAGTCCATTAGCCAATACAAATTCCAAGGTTTGCTACCTGGTGGATATCTATAATACTGAAGCAGTCCCTAGTTTTGGCTCATACACTGCTTCTCCGTTTCCAATGATTGGTTGCCATGTATACAAGAATAGGCTGCATCATGATTATGTACTCCGCCTATACTGAATATGTGACATGTGTTAGGGATGAATGTTTGCAAGTTGTTGGTCTCTGAATATTCTCTCCAATTTTGTTTAGTTAACTCCCAAAAGACCTACTATAGTAGAGGGCTCTTATTGCAATCCTTTTCTTCAAACACTCCCTACAAGAAGCTTTGAAATGGAGAGAAAGTGATTTTGAAATGGATTGTTGATAATGTGAGAGCGAATTAAAATTTGTCAGAGATTGGTTTATATTTAGCCAATGGATGGAATAAGAGCTAGTGTGGGTCCATTTTGGAACTAAGTAAATACCAACATCATCAACGGCAAACCGCCGGCGTTGCCGCAATCCAAAAAATTTCACCGGACCATTCAATCGATAGGAGCGACAATTTTTATTTTTATTTTTTTTAGACAAGTGTCCACCGACTTCTTGCAAGAAAAGTTGCAAGAAACACATTTAAGGTTGAACTTCCTTCTACTAAAATGCTTTTCAGTCACTCATAACTTTAATTTGTGGATTGATCTGAAATTTTAGCCATACAAAAACCACAATAGTATGTGCAACTTTTCCAAAATTTTTTATTAGAAACGAACATTGCATGAAGAAATAACAAGCCTTCAAAGTTCACTATAATCCAAAAATGTCAAGATTTTGAACTTCAAATTGCTCCCAAACATTCAAGACAACTTGGATTGACATGAAATTCTACCACAATAACTAGACTTCAAGGGAAATATAATCTAATAAGTTTTTACTGAAAACAAACATTAGATGAAGGAGATGCAAGCCCCCAAAGTTGTAGCCATCAAATGCAGTTTAATAAACTCAAATTGAACTTGCGAACTTCGATTGGCTTCCAAAAAATTAAAACATTTTGGATTGATTTGAAAATTTTATCACACAAACTAGAAAAGAGAGCACAAATTTTCCAATAAGTTTTATTGAATTTGGACATCATATGTAAAAGTTATAACACTTTGAATTGGACTCGAAATTATGAGTGAGCTCCCAATTTGTCACTTGGGACTCATAGATATCTTTTTTTTAGTTTGCAAATTAAAGTTGATAAAAATATACAAAAAGCCATAAAAAGAGTGTAGACCTGAAATATGATTGTGTCATATTCAATATAGTATTTGATTTAGTTTTGATTTTATATATAAAACTCCTCCAAACCCCGCCTAGAAATAGAATAGAAATCATAAAATAGCGGAATTTGTTGGGTTTAAGTCACACAGCCCCAAAGGGCTAAATCCCACCATGAAAGTGGAAATTCATGGCTAAGTCAGTATGAAGGATCCACAGCAAGGCTACTAGGTCGAGTCTTACACTACTAGAAAGTCCTACCCGTTTCAACAACAAAACTACAAATTCCACTTGATTTGGCAGAATTCAGAAATTGGTCTGTGCTTTTGGCAAAGGCACGGATGCCGAATCAACACGTTCAAACTGCTGGTTCATTTGTCTCCCTTAAGGTGACGTGGCCTGCAAACGTGGCATCCACCACGTCACTAGAGTCACTAGAGTTGTATAGCGACTTCTTATTTCTAATAAAAGGTTGCCTTCAGAATGGCTCAAATTTGTCGTTTATTGAGACTGGTTCATGTTCGGCAAGACCTTTTCACAGCTCTCTTTGACTTTCCATGAAACTTTGAATATCTTTGCAATGCTACTACCACGATTTTTTATTTAGACAAATAATTTTCACCGGCGGTTTCAGGATACCGTGATACAACTTACCTAATATCAGAATTAGGGAAAAAAAGGATTACCATGAACATCCTTCATTTTTGACCCTATAGAACCCACTCTGAAATGCATATACCGTGAAGACTGTCTATTTTAAAACCACATAACCATAAATTCTGGTCCTCCACGGTGTAACGCCAAAAAAACATTTAAATTAAATTAAAACCAAATCTCATTATCACAGCTGCATTATTCCAACCATTTCTTCCTACTAAGGCAAAATCAATTAAAAAAAAACCCAAACTAACGCTACTTACTAATCGAAAACTTCAACTACCTTCTCTATTTATGGATTGACGTGCCTGCACTATGAAATTGAAGCCTCACAGAAGATACTAGAGGCATGAATCGTGGACAAGACGATTTCATTCCAATCTGCCAACAATTCCATTCTACCTTCATTCTTCCTCCGATGAAGACCCCGACTCCCCTAAATCTCCATCGTAGACCAAATTGGGTTCTTCGATCCATTCGGCCATGAGATCTTCTCTTCTGACTCGACGTCCTGTTCGAGGTACCTCTGGATCTTCCTCTGATATAATAGTTGGAGGTTGGAGAGCAACATGGTCAACATCCCTGCCAACTTCAAACATACCTCTCACATCTTCGGGAGCTACAGTCCCGACAACTCTTCTTCCTCTAACTTCCTTACGAAGAATGACCCTCCAGCCTGGTTCATCACGGCATTCACTAAAGAAGACTTGATCAATGTTCATGGGAAAAGCAAAAGATTCACGTCCCAATGGTATCATGTGTTCGAAGTTCGCAATGGAAAAACCCCAATTATCTTTTTTGACTGTTGCGGTGTTACCTCAATAATTTGCTCTCACCCATGAACACATGAGAACCACAACACATAACCCACCATAATTAAGTTCAACAATTTCTTCCACCTGCCCAACGTATTCAATGTCTGCCATGACCTCATTGACGTCTCCCAGGCCAGATCGGCAAGGACGATGAAAGGTAGCAGCCACACCAGAACCGAAAATTGTCAGGTGCGATTCCACGTCTATCACTCTCACGTGATTCCCGAAAGCCCACATACTCCTGTATTTCGTGGCATTTGAGGAAGGTAGCTTTGACAAATGAATTACATCTTCTGCAGGTTGTGGCAAGGCCTCGTCCATCACCTCGGACCGCACTTCCGCCTCTAACCACACAGGGAATGTTGGAGGCACACACAACTCAGGCGGAAATGGTTCAGCTCTCCGGCCACGACGTCTACGTTGCTCACGACGGAACATGTTTTTGGCAATGGTCCTCTCTGAATGGAAGGCAGCATACCTCCTACACACAATAGTAATGTCAAGCCCAAACACATGATAGCCGTAAAAATCAAGCCCGCCTAACTTCATCAAGTGCCTCCGCAACAATTCATCAATGTATTGCACACTACATTCTTCCTAAATTCATGTGCAATCTCACATCACAAGGCAGAAAACAACAAAGCGTTCACAAGCAACGAACCGACAGCAAGGCAAGGAACTGCTCAGACGCTTCAGCAAACTCAATCGACGACACCAATCTCAAAAAAATACAATTATGCTTCAAACATTTACATCCTCCTTCACTGAAACTATTTCTTCAATTACAAAATGGTATAAATTTAATCGACACCAGTATTTCAAGGATACGCATGACTGTCGCTTTACTTCACATTCTTTAAAGTATTTCAAAAGAAAATCACTATCAACCACTGCATATCATCATGAAGGCTGACCAGTGCCCTGTGAGTGTTTCTAACTCCACCCTTGAGTCAGAAAGTTACACACGAGCTCTAGCGGCAGTTTTGTTGGAGATTTTACTCCTAATTGGGTGGTTCCTAAGTAAATGTTCGCCTTCCAAGCAATGGACACTTTTTGTGACTGATAATCCTGTAAAATTCCACTAATTCTAAGAAAAACTATGGATTAATTAATTAAACGTTATGGTTAGGTAAAAAAACAAAGAAAGAAAAAAAATCTAATCTAACTAAAATTGTATCTAGGTAGCCTTTTAGAATATAATTTTCCCTTCCCAGAATGGTGAGAAAACTAGATTCCAAGATTCCTAGCAAAAGTTACCACGAGGTATGTTCGGCCCCTTAGTTGTGCTAACCTTCATCCACTAATCTAAAATGGCAAATCAATCCAAAATAAGTCTAAATTCTAAGGTTAAGTTATTAGTTCCTTTAAGTTATGGATTTTTAAGACTAATTGAAATTTTGACCTAATTGGATGTTTTTCATCCAAAATTGGTCTCAAACTTCATCCAACCTTTTATCCTTCAAAAATAAAGTATTTTTAAAAGTAAAAAAGGATTTTGGAATCTTTATAGATTCTTTGTCCGATTCCTACCTACAAAGATTCCTTAAAGGTTCCTTTGGATGAAAATCTTAAATTATCATCCAATGGGGGGTTATGGTTAATTATTAATAATTTTTGGTATTGGGTTAAATTTTAAGTATGATTTGGTTTTATAACTCCTAAATTACTTATTAGGTTCCAAATTTGACTTAAATTCTAAATTTTAATCTAAAAACTAACTTCTAACAGCAAAGATTCTAACTTCAATTTGAAAACAAAAACAAAGCAAAAGCAAAGGGTCAAATTATCATACCTCTGGGTCCATAGTCCCGTCATCGCAGATCACTAGCATAATGGTCTCAAGATAACCCTCGTCCTCCATCATGGGTACTTTGTCTGTTGATGGAAGTTTAGTGTCAAAATGTATGGAAAAATCCTTTTCCTACATTCTTTTAACTGATTTCCTACAAATAAAAGGGTTAGTCTAAGTATTTAACTTAATTCCTTTGATTTTAGGAATTTACGTTAAACTTCTAATGGTTTTTAGTTGATTTTAAAATAACTCTTTGAATTAAAATAACTTCAAGGCCCTATTTCCAACCACCTTGAATATTTGTTTTAATTTAAGAATTGATTTTAAAAGATTAATATCTTCCAAATTAATAATATTCCAATGAATAATCAAAATAATTTGTTATTCATTAATTTATTATTTTTGTTGGATTAATCTATTGTTTTTGTTGACTTTTTGTCTTTTCCTATTTAGCTTATTAGGCCAATAAAACAAAAATCCAAGTCAACAAGACCAACTAATTCCTTCCAAAAATACTAATTGATAGAAAAAAACAAATTCTTCAATAGTAAAAGGAATAGAACCAAAGAACTATTCTAAATGAATAGTGAATGAATAGTAAAGAAAGAATAAAAACAAAAAAATAATTTGTCCCGAATGAATAGTAGATAAATAGTATCAGAATAAAAACACAAACAAATCTAAAATGAATAGTAAAAGCACAACAAAACAAAACAAAGTGAATAGAAAATAATAAAAGACCCACACCAAATCCAAAATGAATAGTGAAAAACAAAACAACAAGCACATGTAATAGTTAGATTCTTGACTAAATAGTATTCACTATTCCTCCTTCCTCCTTAAGTACGCTACTCTTTCTTCTTCTTCCTCTTAAGTATGTTCGATACAATTTTTGTTTGTCGTTTGGAATGTGGCTATGGAGCCCCGAGAGTTGTGATTTTGTATGTAATTAGTTTTGAGTTTTTTAGTGATGAACCAATTTTTAGGACAAAATCCCAAATTGGTTGGTGGGCAAGCAACAGCCTAGTTTTGTTTCATCAATCAAACACAAGTTTCAACTGAGTGTGAGAGCCTGGTCACCGAGTGAGAGCCTGGATCACCAAAGTGAGAGCCTGGACTCCGCTGCTGTCCAGCCACGGACCCCTCAGGGTCGCGCCACGTGGCGAGGCGTGGTTTGCCACCACCCCAGCCCGTTCCCACATATTCCCTGCAGCTCGTTCCCTTGCCGCTGTCCTTGCCTGCAGCCCGTCCTTGCTCCGTTTCTGGTTCTGGTATTTTAACACTGGTTGCTGGTTCTGGTATTTTAAACGCTGGTTGCTGGTTCTGGTATTTTAAACGCTGGTTCTGGTTTTGGTATTTTAAACGCTGGTCCTAACTAATAAAACAATTATACTAAAAAAGATTAAGTAAATAAAAGAATTAAGACAACTAACTTAAAAGATTTTTATGGGTTTTTGGAATAACAAAACAAAACAAAACAAAATTGAAGGCTTTTGGAGATTTTTGAGATATTCCTAACAAAGCTAAACTAAACTAAACAAGGCAAAGATAAACTAAACTAAGGGATAAACTAACTATCAACTAAGGGTTTTGGGGGAATGAAGCAATTAACTAAACAAAGGTTTTTCTAGGATTTTTTGGGATAGAATGGTGACTAAGCAAAACAACTAATTTGGTGACTTTAGCAAAACAATGCAAAACAAACACAATGAGCAAATTCCGGTGGAAGAAAGGGAGCCACTGGGTGTGAACTTTTGGCTTAAGTAACCAACACCGAGAGATTTTCCCTAAGTTTCTCCGTCAAGTTTTCAAAGTAAATTTTGATTGGGTGAAAGCTTCGCTGTGCGAGAGCAACCCCAAGCTAACTTGTGGAAATTGGTTCCAAGTGGCTGCAGGAATGTCTTAATTCTTAAGAGAGGTACACATGAAAGTGTTTAAATCGAACATTAAGGACTAAAATAATTCCCAAGGTATCCAAATGTTTTAATTCCTAAATGAGGTACACATGAAAGTGTTTAAACCAAAAAGTAGAAATTAAATCAAACCAAACTTTGTTATACAACGAAGTTTGGCTGGTATTTTGAGTGTTGGAATCTTTTGGCAAAGACTAGCTTCACCGCCTTAAGAATTCTTAACTCAATAACTGTTACAAAAACACGAAATTAGTATGTGACAAGGTATGCAAGTTTTGGAGGATGAAACCTCCCAAAAGTATAAACTTAGTGTGGTTGTGAAGGTTGAAAGGAAACCCCGAGTCCTTAAGCAAATCCTCCACTAAAGGAAGCAAAGAAAACGAAAATGAGCGAAAATGACCAAAATTTGGTCTAGCTAGTTGCTTCCGACAAAGCCGGTAAGCAAATTGAACAAGAAAAGAGAGTGTTTGTACTCCAATAGAGTGTTGGTAGGCAGACAATGAAACAAAAGGGGTACGATAAACTTCGCGGGGAGGCCTTATATACTCGCTAGAAGGACCCACCACTTAGTTTACCATGAGATATTTGGTCTTCTTAATAAAAAACTACCCTAAATTAAATTCTAAACTACCCTAAAATATTTCCAAAATAATCTTTGTTTAATCTTTAGAATTTTCTAGAACAAGCCTTATTTATAAAGGAAATCTTGTCCAAAATAAAATCTAAGATTTTTCCAAAGATATTTAGGAAATTAACTATTTTGACCTTGAGATATTTTGCAAACAATCCTAGGATATTTCCAAATATTCTTAATTTAATCTAAATTGGCTTTTAAAGGAAAGATTTGAAATCTTAACTAAATCCAATCTTCGACTTTCACCAAGATATTTTGTGAAATAACTTTGAATTACCGCTAATTACTCTAAAAAAGTCAATGCTACAGCTAAACTCGTCCTATCTTCTTGAGAACAACTCCAAATTGAAAACCGATTGCGCCATCACGTTCAGAAGACCCCAATTAGTCTTCAGGACCTCCTACCTCCCACTTCCAAGCTGTAAATATGTGTAAAAACCACTCATGGTAACTTCAAAGAAAAGTCAAAATCCCGATTTATGGAATTTGCATTTCCCGAGGAAACTGATTGGCCAAAGTTGCCTGGAAGGTTTGTGAGAGTAAGAAAACATTCCTTGTTCGCGATATTCGGACACCGTTAACTCTTGGTTCACCGGTCAACCCGCCGCCATGTTGTAAATTCTTGTTAAATTCGATGTTGTTATCGATTCTGGTACTTCTAACTATCGGAAAGTCTTCAAACTTGACTGGTCACTTATTTAATATATACAACTCTAATCTAATTTTTAGTGAGATTTTACCGCACTCTGGATAATTTCTAGGAAATTACTATTAATTTCAAAGGCGGTTGACTTCCCATGGAGTCATCGTGGAGTTTTATAAAATCCCGAAACTTTTGGGCAATCTTCTAGGAAGTATCTAAAAGCTAAGGGCAAAACCAAACCTCCAATAAGGTTGCTAAATTTAGCAATTCCTTACTAATTTCCGCCCGAGGGGAAAATTAATCTGGTACCGAGGTTTGTCGTGGATGATTAGCTCTGCTGTTGATCTCTTGGCATGCTTTTATCCTAAAAGCACCTTTCTGTAAGCTCCAATCACCTCGCCCTTCTTCTACTTTGCATTCTGGTTCGTATTCTTCAACATTTGCAGGTTTTCACATAACTAGCCCAAATTCCACATGAATTGGATCTAGACACTTCTAAACTAGTATATAGACTCTGGTAATTTAGCCAGGCTGTCACATGCACTCTATATGTCGAGTTTTACATGGATCAGATACTATAACTGACTAACTCTCGCATCCTCACATCTCTTGTAAATGCTAATTTGGATTATAAGATACTAAACTAAGACCTAAACCTAGAAAAACATTGTATTTTGTGCTTTCCGTGATTTTAAGACAATCCTTCACTAATTTGGTAGGGACTTCTACCAAACTCCTCTCAACTACTAATTCATACTATTTTGCATGAATTCATACTAAAAACTAACAATAAATCGTGAAAAATAAACCCAGAGCTCCAAGTGCTATCTTGAGGGCTCACATGCCCCCCTTCCATTCACAGATATGCTGACATCCTGTACACGGTCAACAAATTCAAATTACTACGACGTGGGCAAATGAAAACTCACTGACGATGGTCTTCTAGTACCACACCATTCTCACAAACAAAATTGTGCATTGATTTCCGAAGTTCGTCCGATAATTTGCGCGGGTTGTCTTTACCCTCCAAGATTTCATCCTTCATGGACGGGTCTTCTTTGTCATTCCACACCTGCCTGCTAATTGGTTGATAAGGGGCCATGTATTCGGTGATGAAGCTAAGAGCTTCTTCCACTTGGTATCCCTGGGCGATGCTGTCCTCCGGTTTAGCTAAATTCCGCACAAATCCCTTCAAGCCCTTGAAGTAGCGTTCGAAAGGATACATCCATCGACTGTGGCAAGGTCCACAAATAAAAAGTTCCTCCACCAAATGGATAGTCAAGTGAACCATTACATCAAAAAAACATGGCGGAAAATCCTTCTCCATGCAAGAAAGGACCTCGGCTGCATCACACATCATTTCCTCCTTCATGTTAGGATCTACAACCTTTGCACATAGTTTTCGATAAAGTCGACACAAATAAATGATGGTGCTCGTCACTTTGGCATCTCCAACACCTCGTAAACTAGCAGGCAACAGCTGTTGCATCAACACATGATAGTCATGTGACTTTAAACCCCGGATCTTGCCATCTGCTATTCGGTTCCGCAAATTAGATGTGTACCCTGTGGGAGTTTTGATGCTCCCCAAATTCTCCAGAAACGTTGCACGGTCATTCCTAGACAACACGTAAGGAGCATCGGGCATGAAAAATTTGTTAGGCTTCGTGAGAAGCGGCTTCAACCATAAATGTGCACGAATGCCTCGAGCTTGCATGTCTGCACGAGTCGCTGGCTTGTCTTTTTCGCCCAGCAAAGTCTTCAACACATATTTGCAAATGTTTTTCTCTGTGTGCATGGTATCCACTAAGTGGTGCACAGGTAATTTCTGCACACCCATCAGTGAAAGGATTAGGACACGTACAACAATACCATTAAACACTGCCCTCCAGCTTCCTGACAAAATGAATAACATGTTAATTTCATTGGACCCAGTACAGTTCGCTTATCCACGCATCACGTGACAAATGTTCAACACATTTCAAATTGATCGGGCCCACCACAGTTCTCTTATCCACGTTTCAAGTGACAAAACCGAAATTCTTTATGACTTCACTTCAGGGTCTAAATGAAAGAAGTCCAAACGATGGGCCCAATACTTCTACATGAAACTGATATTAAACAGAAATTCGTAAGCAGACCTACTCTGTATGTACATCTCCTTCCTGGGATACAGCTCACGTTCACAAGGACAATCATCATCTCCAAAATAAAATATTAAACAATCAATTAATTCACATTCCATTACACAAGGGAAAGCATCAACCCTTCAATTCTGAATGTGTCCACAAAACCATCACCCCAATCCAGGACACCATTATAGTTCCTATTTTTTTTAACCTTCCTCCAACAACTTATGACTTTGCGGATCAAAGACAATTTCACCCGCCTACTTAACATTAGAATCCAACAGACTCACAATTAGATATCTAGAGCATTTTCACTTCTTTTTCTGAAAATTGCACCGACTTCACAACAATTTTCCAATGCCGTCATTGAACTCATGAATATGCCAGTCGTTTGTACTTGTAAGAAAAAAATTGACACCAAACACAATAACAAGCCGCAACATTTTTTAAGTCTTAATTTGCTTGCACAATTTTGTTCATATTAACCTCAAATACTGACAAATTCTGAGGGGTTCACAATTTGGCAAACAAATCTACTGTCCTCAATAAATACAAATGGAAATATAAAATTTTGTGCTTTCATACATTTTGTCCGGCTCAATACAAAGTAAAAAACGAAACAATGACCACCAAACTATAAAAGCGTTCATGGATATAGAAAAACTAACCTCCCAATACGGCAGTTCAAAAAGAACGCTCACTTGCTTAACCCCGTATGTTTTTACAGGGACTTCGTCTCCATCTCCAGCCCCACCGTTGCTAAGGTAGAGCTCTCTCTCCTCGCCGTGCCTCAAGATGTCTTCACCGGAAGGTCTCTATAGTGCTTCGCGCAACTCTTGTTCACCATTGAAGGCAGTTTTTGCTCGACGGAACCGGTGGTACATTGGAAGGAACCTGCGGTGTCCTAGGTAAACCATCTTCTTTAAGATACTTGAGTGCTCGGCACATGTGTCACTTGCACAGACAGGGCAATCCCTATAACCTTTCACTTGTTGCCCTGAAATCAAACCATATGCAGGGAAGTCATTCACAGTCCAAAGTAAAATTCCCCTAAGGATGAAATGGCGACTTCCTTCGGGCATGGATGCGTCCCAAGCAGAGACACCGTTCCAAAGATTCTTCAAGTCATCCAATAAAGGTCGAAGGAAAATGTCGAACGCCTATGGCGAAGGTGCCTTCTCCCCTGCATTTCAAGTGCAATGTGAGTATTCATATGATATACTGTTGTTTCTACAAATCATAATTCTCTAAGCATGTAACAAGCCCCACCATGCCAGAATGATACTTTAACTCAACGATAGCAACTACTCCATGTGTACATAAGAGTACGGACCATGCCCAAATGATACTTGAACACTTCTAATTATAATTCCTGATTTACATATACAAGACAACTCCCATGTGAGAATTATACTGAAAAGCATCTTACTAATGTTCCTGACAGGTAGTGCCAGCAAAGTGGACTAATTTCCCAATAATGTCACTCGTCTAAGTTTTTAACGTCGAGGGCGTACAGAGACATCAGAACTCACGATCTTCAACACGAACCAAAATGTCTGCCGTCCTTGACAAGACACCCTAGAAGGCAACAAAACTGATTCCATATATTGAAAACTCTCTCTATGTATCTGTGGACCCCAAACTATGAGTGAGTTGACAAAGATTAATGTCATGAAATTGAAACACAGATGACATGCAATGAACTATAAACCAAAGTACATCAGTACTAGGCAATGTGAGCATCGTCGCTAACCTGGTATGATCATACTCAGAGAGATGAAAAATTTCCCCGTTGCCAACCACGGCGGAAGGTTGTACAAAACAATGAGTATAGGCCACGAACTGTGCTTCACAGACTGATTTCCAAAAGGATTAACTTCGTCACCAACGAGGCCTATGTATACATTTGTATCCTTCATTGGAAAGGACGGATCAATATTGCCCACCGAGGCCCACTGCGGACTATCCACAATGGATCGCATTAATCCGTCTTCAGAGTGATTAGCCGCATGCCACTTCATTAAATTAGCCACCTCCGGGCAACAAAAAAGCCGCTGCAAACGAGGGACAAGGGGGAAATACCTCAACACCTTCCGTGGAATGGAATTCGAGCCTGATATGTAACGTGGGACTTGACATGTAGGACACTCCTCCAGGTCTTCATTTTCAACACCTTCGTATAAAACATGACCGTTAGGGCAGCAATGTATTGCTCGGTGCTCTAAACCCATGCGCATCACCATTCTCTTTGTTTCGTATGTATTACGCGGCAAGCAGTTTGATCTTGGCAGCAAGTCCCCTGTAAGAAACATTAACACCTCGTCCAAAAAGGTATTGGGCACGCCAAACAAGTTACACATGTTCAAGAGTATGATTCCAGCCTGGAGACGATTGACAGGGCAATTTTCGTAAACAGGAGTTGTGGACTCTCTCAATAACTGTTCCATGTCTCCCTTGTTCATGTCAAGGTTGTTGGTTCCAATTGCATCCACCTCAGGTAGTGTGTGGGCGCTAGATTACCCACCCTTGGTAATAGGGCGAACACCAACCAGGTTCTATGCCTTTATCCACATTTTTAATATATGGGGGTGATGTGAGCGCGGTCCACTGTGCCTTCTAAGCATTGGATCTTTTTTGCTAACGTTTCCTAAGTGTCGTGGATGGCAGCGAATAATTAGAATGCATGTAGTGACTCACAAGGTAACTGCAATGCTCAGGGGTATTGGTAAAATTCTAACTCTCTAACTATCTATCCTATGTCGAGGGTAGACTGGATAGTTGGCGTCATTTCTAACGTCCCTAACTACGTAAAAAGGGGAACCCCTATGTTCCTTCCATGAACCTCTAAGACTATCTTGGGTTTTTGAACTCCACCTAAAAGTTCTACTTTTAAAAGCTATCCCTAAAGTTTCAACTCTTACTCTAACTTTTAACTTCTAAGTGTACTCTAGGTTTTTAGCTTCCCAAACTAATTAGAGAATTTAACTTCAAAATTTAATGCTACCGTTTGACTTTGTTTTGACTTTTGACTCCAAGTTTTTACTCCTAAACTAACTCTAAAATTTACCTTCTAAAGTTAACTCTATGTTTTGACTTTAACTTCAAGTTTTCACTTCCCTATTTTATTCTAAATTTACCTTCTACGTATAACTCTAGGTTTTTGACTTTTAACTCTAAATTTTTACTCCTAAACTAACTCTAAAATTTAACCTTTTAAATTTAATCTTAACTTTTGACTTTAGACTTTTACTCCTAAATTAACTCTAGAATTTACCCTTGAATTTTAACTCTGTAATTTAATTTTTAACTCTAAGTTTTTACTTTCTAACTTAACTCTAGAATTTATCCTCGAATTTTAACTCTCTCTTTTGACCTTTGATCCTAGGTTTTTACTTGGGACTCGTAGAATTACTCATGGGATTTACCCTAGAACACCATCCTTGGGCTGTAGATTCCTCCACGGGCCCAGTCTTGCGTGAGTGGCTCCTACATGCTAACAATCGGGATTTTGGGAATTTGTCGATCTAATGGGGAATTCTAAATCTAACTCTAGGACCCGACCTAGTGGCCTCGCTGTGGATCCCTCGGACCGATCTAGTCATGAATCGCCACATTCATGGTGCGATTTAGCCTTTTTGGGGCTGTGTGCCTCGAATCCTCCAAATCTAACCTTTTCGTTATTTCTATACTATTTTTAGGCAAGGTTTGGGGGATTCTAAGTATAAAACACAAATCTAGACCAAATACTATAATGGGTATGACACAACCCTATTTCGGTTCTACACTCTTTTTATGGATTTTTCTATACTTTTATCAACTTTAAATTGCAAATTTCCAAAAAAAATAATTCTACGAGTCCCAAGTGACAAATTGGGAGCTCACAAAGGGCTCCATTTTCCTCTCTAAAATCACCCCATACTTGTTTTGGGTCCGTGGGTCCAAGTTATATTGGAAGTTTTGGTGTTTGAAGCCAAAAAACCTCTACGATGTTTTTGGAGCACTTTTGACTTCATTGTTGTTTGAAGTAAAGCTTTGAAGGTCTCTTGAGGGTCCCTCTACTTCAGTTACGTGTGTGCTTTCGCTCTTCTACGTATCTTGTATACTCATCTCCAAGTTGAAAGTAGTTGTGGGTCTTTGCAACTAACTCATGTGTCTTGGAGGTCTTCTTGATATTTTGTATTAATTCTAAAGTCACCCCCCGCCATACCTCGGCAATGCCGCTTTGGGGGGCCTTCAATATGTGAGTTTTTTTGTATTACTACGTTCTTACTAACTTATAGGTGCTAAGTTGTACTACCTGGAAAGCGGGTATGTGTGAGTGTGTGACCCCTCGTTCTGGGAACTAGACTCTGTCTAAAGTCACCTCTGTCGTGTGGACCCCCCCTCGAAATCTAGAAGCTTTGACTTTAGGACCGAGGAAAGTTTGGCATTTTTTTACGATTACCCTCGTGACGGCAAAGCTTCGATTGTAGGATCTAGGGAAGCTTGGCATTTTACAATTATTTTCGTGACGGCAAAGCTTTTATTATAAGATCTAGAAGAGTTTGTCATTTTTACGATTACCCCTGTGATAGAAAAGCTTTGATTGTAGGGTTTAGAGAAGTTTGGCTTTTTTTACAATTACCTTCGTGACGGTGAAGCTTTGATTATAGGGTCTAAAAAAGTTTGGCATTTTTTATAAGATATCAAGCAATCGCCTACCTTAGTTTCCAAATATCCATGTAAAGATATCTTTGTTAATTTTCAAACTTACATCCATGATCCCACAAGAATGAGAACCGTCTAATTAAAAAAAAACCATATAGTGAAAAAAATAACTCTAGTCATCCAACACCCCAGTTATTTTTAAGCATCCAACCCTTCATCCAGTTAGCCCAGTATCCAAACTTTCAAGCATCCAAAAACACTAGCCAGACAAGCATCTAAAATACCAGCCAGTCCAAGTACGCGGACACCAGCCAACTCCAGTTCGGGAGGGGTCAGGCAATTCGGAGAGGGGTCAGGCAGTATCTAGGGGCGGGTATTAGGGTCAATAGTCGGGGAGAGGGGCTAGGCAGTCAGGGAAGAGGTCAAGCAGTCCGGGGAGAGGTGTCCGAGGAGGTGTCAACAGTTCAGAGAGAGGGGTCAAGTAGTTCTAGAAGAGGGAAGTCGGGTAGTTCAGAGAGAAGGGAGTTGGGAGTCCAAGGAGAGTTGCAAGAAGGAAAAAAAAGAAACAAAGAAAAACCAACAAACACAACAACAAGAGAAAGAAGGGTAAGATATAGAACCAACATTGGAACTAGGCTAACCTCCCTAAAAATTGTCAAAAAAAGAGACATAGGGGCTAGGGGGAAGAGGCAAGAGTAGTGCCAAGCAAGCTCTTTATAGCAGAAATAGTTCTCCAAAAACTTGCAATCCACTGAAGCACGTAAAAATACAAATGAAGATCAAGGGGAGATGGGGAAGGCAATATAGGAGGATTAGCAGAGAGAAGATGAATAGGGTGGAAGAAAGTAGATAGGGTCAAGAGGAGGAAATCTAGGTAAGCCTTTTGTGACCATTACAACTAGGATGGAAGGATGACAAGTGTAAGACTTTTGTAAGAAGGAAGGGGCACCATTAAGGGTCCTTGGAGTTTGAATCTATAGTTGTAAGACACCCATCAATACATAATTTAGTAGAATAGTCTTAATGTAGAAGAAGAAAGGGAAGGAAGAAAAGGAAGGAAGAAGGATGTGGGCGCTAGATTACCCACCCTTGGTAATAGAGCGAACACTGACCAGGTTCTATACCTTTATCCACCTTTTTAATATATGGGGGTGTCGTGAGCACGGTCTACTGTGCCTTCCAAGCAATGGATCTTTTTGCTAACGTTTCCTAAGTGTCGTGGATGGCAACGAATAACTAGAAATGCATGTGGTGACTCACAAGTTAACTGCAATGATCAAGGGTGATGGTGAAATTATAATTCCCTAACTATCTATCCTATGTCTAGGGTTGACTAGGTAGTTGGCGTCATTTCTAACGTCCCTAACTACGTGAAAGGGAACCTCTAGGTTCCTTCCATGAACCCCTAAGACTATCTTTGTGTTTCGACACTCCACCGGGACGTTCAGATACTTCTAAAGACTAATCCTAAAGTTCAACTCTTATTCTAACTTCCAACCTCTAGATGTAACTCTAGATTTTACTCCTTTAACTTGGTTCTAAATATTAACTTCCGACTTTGACTCTATGTTTTAACTTTTAAATCTAGGTTTTTACTCCTAAATTAATTCTAAAATTTACCCTTGAATTTTAACTCTATGTTCTAACTTTTAACTCTAGATTTTACTTCTAAAAATTGATCCCAAGTTTTAACCTCTAGGTTGACTCTACTTCTAACTTTTACTTCTACTTTAAACTTTGATTTTTTTCTATCTAATTGTTACTCCAAATTTTAACTTCTAAATTTTGACTCCTATTTCCAACTCTAAAATCTACTTCTTTAATTGATTTTTACTTCTGCTTTGACTTCTATTTTTTACTCTAATTTTTTACTTCCTAATTAACTCTAAACTCTTACATGAACCTATCCTAAGATTTGACTTGAGAATTTAAACCCCGGTCAACTTCCAAATTAATTCTACCTTTTTAACTTCCCAAAGTTAACTCTAAAATTTTGCCTTAGAAGTTTAAATTTTAAAATTAAAATGTAATTTGACTCTAATTCTAACCGCTAATTAATCCCTGATTTTAATCTAAATTCTCTTTCTACCCTAAATTCCTAAGTTCCATCCATGGTTCCATTTGGATGAAATTTTACTCAAAAATTCCTTCGTCCAACCTCCTACTGCTTCACTTAGCCTAACGCGGTCGATTCAAAGCCAAATCCTAAGTGTAATATGTTTTTGGAAACCTCTATATGCCATATTTAACTAGTTTTGGACTATTGAAAGTCCAAAAGTAATAAATGCAGAAATCCCCCGTTGGCTATTGATCGGTGGATCTCCAGCTATAATATAGAATTTACGCTCCTATAAGGCGCTGTAGGGAGTCTACTTCTAGAGCTTAGAAATCTGACTACAGAAAGTACCAAGATATCCCACGGTTTGAGGTGAAACCTTTGTCTTACCATCGGAAGTAGTAGTAGATAGTTTTGGTGTTAAAGATATTGAAAACTCTCAAATGATATTATAGTTATCTTCGACTCGAACATAAACGTGATGCCATGAATGTTTAAACCACTCAAAGTTTGAGTTGAATATTGTTCTCTCCGGTATGTTTATACTCTAGGCTAACCTATGATGAAGGATTTATATGACATATACACGAAATCAATTTTATCTTCGACTCGAGGATAAATGTTTGTCTGTTAAGAAATATGACAGTACCTTAGTGTCTACAAGTCAGTGCCTCATGGATTTACCAAATAATTTGTCTAGTAAATATGTACATTATCTTCGACTCAAAGATAATCTATAGAGGTGAACAGAGATATTTTCACTAGTTTATCTTTGACTCGAAGATAAACTAGTGAAAATATCTTTGTTCACCTCTGTAGATTATCTTCGAGTCGAAGATAAAAATATTGAGTGTGCAAGAAAATATTGGTGTCTTCATCTTTGAGTCCAGGATAAAATATTCATTGTCTAGGAAATTTCACCGTTGGTTTATCTTCGAGTCTAAGATAAAATAGTGGGAGTGAGAGAATACATGTACATATCTATCTTCGAGCCGAAGATAGAATAGTGGGAACCCAAAGTATTTTACATCTGTTTTATCCTTCAGTTTATGATAAACTGTCAGAGTGAAAATAAAGTTCACCTCTTCATCTTCAAGAGGAAGATACAATAGTTTCAGTCCGAAATATTATAGCATTGTTGTATCTTTGTGTTTATGATCACATAGTAAGAGTGTGAGAAATTCATCTAAATCTTTATCTTTGAGACGAAGATAGGGTAGTGACGGTCCCAAATTTTTCACAGTTGCTTTATCTTCGAGTCTAAGATAATATAAAGAGAGTATGAGGAATGTGTATATATTTTATCTTCGAGCTGAAGATAGTGTAGTAAGAGTCTACAATATATCACTGTTGTTTTATCTTCGAGTCTAAGATAAAATTGTCGAAGTGTGAGAAACATTTCCACCTCTTAATCTTCGAATAGAAGATAGAATATCTTTCCCTCCAAAACATTGTAGCGTTAGTTTATCTTCGAGTCTAAGATAAAATCGTCAGAGTGTGAGAAACATTTCCACCTCTTCTATCTTCGGGTCGAAGGAAGAATAGTCAGGTTCAAAATAAATTTTCGCTTTTTTATCTTTGAGTCTAAGATAAATTAGTGAGAGTGTGAGAAATAGTTTCACTTATTCATCTTCGAGTCGAAGGTAATCTAGTCGTAGAGTATTTAATATTTCCACCGGTTTATCTTCCAATCTGTGATAAATTATGTATGTTAATTCTACTGGTTATATCTGATTTAAAGATAATTTTGTCAGAGTATATGTTCGAGTCGAAGATAATGTGGTCATATTGTTAGGGGTTTTTGCTTTGATTTATTTTCTACTGTGAGGTAATATAGTTTGACTGTAATTGTAATGTCAGCAGAGCGGAATCTAGTTAAGGTGAGTGAGCAATTCATTTAGATCTAAGGACATCACTCAAAACTACATAAACAGTTCAGGTTTTTCATGTGATGTCTTAGAGTATTCATTGAATTCATTGTATACAGGTGCTCATGGAATTGGTACAGTGCTCATTGAATTTTAATAATGTACTGCTTGTCTAATGTCTTTGCTTCTTGTCATTTAACTTATTTTGATTTTACTGGCTGCAGAATGGACAATCCTTTCGCAAACGGGTTTGTAGATCTGGTGCCAACTTTGCCGGTGGGTGTGGCACCCTGTGAGGGCATCCCTTGTGCCTCATGGTATACCAAGTGCGTGACACTGACAAATGAAGCTGGGACGGAGGTGGCAAAAGGAATTTGCCACAGTGTTGATGCAGACCTTGTCATTGATATGGACGGGAAACCGCTTGGAGACGACCGGGTCGCAATTCAAATTGTGGAGTCCCTTTGTGAGGCCGATGTTCCGTCGCAATGGATGTGGTCAATGCACTCTTGGCCGATATTGAGGACCTATCTCAACGGTGCCAGTCTTTATGACCATGATCCGACTTTTATATACAAGGCCGCAATCATTGCATCTACCCAGCGCGTTCAAAGTGGAGTTCGTTCTTATGATAGTTCTCGGGAGAGGAAAGAACCAAACAACCCTCCGAAGAGAGAAGCTCTCCTCACCCCCCAGGCAATCATTGAAGTGTCTACCAAGAATTGTTGTCCGAAGAACTGTTTGCAGCCGTTTCCGCGTGGGCAGATTCAAGCCATTCGGTCTGTTCTTCATGTGGACGGCGGAGTGAAATTACATAAATCGCGTCTCCTTGACGTGCACAAGCAAATCTACTCTGATGCCAATGGGAGGGACATGATCACTTTGTCACATCATGAAGTTTGCCCCACTGCCTGGTGCACCATTCATGGGATATTGAAAGCTACCTTTTATAGGTACAAGGGCATGGCGTTACTTGATAAGCCGCCATTGCACCATGGTAACCTTGGCTTGAAGAAGCCACGGACTCAAACCGTACAAGCGACGGCCACACTTCGATTGATTCTTGAGAGGGAAGCGGATCCAATGCCTCACAAATCAAGGACACTTCAATCCGGGGAGAAAGTTCCATCCATGGTCCTGCCTTCATCATTTCAATGGAAGGACCATTTGCCGGAGATCAACAACGTCAATTCGACCTTTCAGTTGCCACATATTTCAGCAAGCGGGTTGAGCAGCATCCGTCGGGCTTCATTTCCGGAATACTCTCCAAAAGCTCGTAGTGACAATTTTGCTCGTTGTGCCAAGTGCGATAGATTCATGCAACTCAGGAGCGCTTGTACACCACGTTCGCGGGCGCAAGAGTTTTGGACTATACAGTTGAAAGTTCACCTCAATAGACAGCAGGCTCATAGGGAGCTGTATTATGCAAACCGTGCGGTGTCCGAGAAGTATCCGGAGAAGGTTATTACCATAATTCATGACAAGATGGATCACTCAAAGACGGCTTCTCCTCATTATTCTCACAAGAACAAGGGCACTGATTCATTGATGAAGTTGCCTCTCGCTATTACGGGCATGATAGCCCACGGGCATGGAGATGTGAGATATGCGCACTATGGCTTAGACATCTTTGCAGCGGACTCTAATCACACCGTGGGCTCTATTACGAAGTTGTTGCGAGATCTTGAGGCTGAACCGAAATTCTCCTCGCGCCACTTGTTTCCCGTGGATGTGATTAATCCATTGTCAAAAGCCTTGTTGGAAGGCTCAGAAATATGTGTGGAATCTCTCCCCCCTCGTTTTGAGGATGTGGTTGAACCCCAATGTCTTCCTCCAACATTGAATCTACAACTTGACAATTGTGCAAGTGACAACAAAAACCGGTGGGTTTTTGCATTCTGTTCTCTACTTGTATACAGAGCCGTTTTTCGTGAGGTCTACGTGAATTTCCTCGTTGTTGGGCACACTCACGAGGACATTGATGCTCTATTCGGTCGTTGGAGCAGCATGTTGAAGACTAATGACTATCTCACAGTTCCGAGGTTGATGAAGTCCTTCATGGATTGCGAAACGCAACCCGTAATTCCTCATCTCATTGAAGAGGTTCCTGATTTCAAAAAGTTTATAGAGGGGTACTTGCATGCAGGGGATGAATCTCTAATGGGTCATTCACAGGCCCAGCAATTCAAGTTCTTTAAAGATTCGAATGGGTGACCCTTGATGCAGTACAAAATTCAATGTACAGACATTGATTGGTTGCCAAAGGAAGGTGGAGGGATTCGCTTGTGGAAGGAGACAGCTGATGGGCACCCTAAATTGCCAAGAGGCAACCCTCTACCTTTGTCATCTAAAGTGATGAAGGGCTTCGATGAGGTTTGTAAGGGTGTAGACGGGTACATTGCTATGTGGTCTGGAATGGCCAATCAAGACTTGTCTGGGGAGTTCCAGAGGAAGAATGAGCCAGTGATGAAGTACTGGGAAGGTGTGAGAAGCGCTTTGCATGAACTACTTGTGGCACGTGATATATTGCGGGATGGATTTTGGCCGAATTCAATAGTCACCAATGAAGAGGAAGACCAATACCTGAACCAATTCCTACAGGACGGCAGTGTGCTTGAAGAATTTGCAGAGGATGCACCCTTTGTTGGAAAGAAGCGTGACCGTCCACGTGCTTCGCTCCGTGTTGGTCGTGATGTGTTTGCCAGTTATTTTCTCGCAGTATGTCCTGCGGATGGTGACCGTCGCCCGTTTTGGCTTGCTCGAGCTTTGTCAAACCCTAATCCGGATCCAGGGCATATCAATTTCATTCACTTGCAGTACTGGATGCCAATGTCATTTGAGCACGTTGACGAGGATACAAATCTTGGGTGGGACACTAAAAAAGGGAATATATGGTATGAAGACACAGAGGTCTCCTCGAGTTGGAATCATACGGATACCCTAATGACAGCTTAGAAGCCTCGCGTGAGAGCAGAAACGGTAGATCCAGAATTCAAAATCCCAAAAACGCAAATTTGCATCATCAAAGAGTCCGTGGAGGCCAACATTGTTGCTGAAAGGAAGAAAGCATCCTCGGCACAAAGATGAATAGCTTATAGGCATAGGAAGTCATTATTTAGGAGAATTAGTTGTTTGTAGTTTAGGTATTTTAAAAATAAAAATAAATAAAAATAAAAATGAAGGAAACAAATATGAAGGACAAAAAAAAATAGGTATGAAAGAGAGTTTGTGTGGATTTTCAAAGTTGATAGGTTATTTTTTTACCATTTTATGTCCAAAAGAAAATGGGAAAAAAAATAGGATGGAAGAAGAAGTAGTAAGATTTCGTTTGCAATTTCCTTTAGTACATTGTGCTAATTTTTATTTGATTATACTGGAAATGGATGTTGTGTATTTTTTTTAATATAAGAAAATTGAATTTATTGTTATTTTCTATATTATATGGAGTATTTTTCTCCTTATTACTTGTATTTCAAATGTCCATGTTTGTTTGTTTAGAAGGGCACATGCACTTTTATCATTTATAATGAATATTTTTGAATTTCTATATCTGTAATTATGTAGAATGTTTTTGTAGCCAATCTAATAATTATTTATTTGTTATGAATGATCTTAGTTTGAATGTCATTGAATTATTTGGAACACCTTTCCTTGTAAAAATGCGAAGCGAGTCTACTTGAAGAGACAAAAAAAGCACGTGAATTTAGCAATGGATCCATATATCGAGATAAAATATGGAATTGTAGTGTGTAGAATGACATGTGTTGGTGTTGTTTCTCATACGTACCTAACTTTGTAGTTCTCTTGGCATATTACAGTCTCAATTTATCAAATTGTCTCAAATTATTGAACTCTTTTTTATACTAAATATAGTCTCAAAATTAAAATGAGACGTCACCTTCTTTCATTTTAATGAATATGACCTTTTAGGTAAAAAACAAAGAAAGAAAACAAAATCTAATCTAACTAAAATTGTATCTAAGTAGCCTTTTAGAATATAATTTTTTCTTCCTAGAATGGTGAAGAAAACTAGATTCCAAGATTCCTAGCAAAAGTTACCACGAGGTACGTTCGGCCCCTTAGTTGTGCTAACCTTCATCCACTAATCTAAAATAGCAAATCAATCCAAAATAAGTCTAAATTCTAAGGTGAAGTTATTAGTTCCTTTAAGTTACGGATTTTTAAGACTAATCGGAATTTTGACCTAATTGGATGTTTTTCATCCAAAATTGGTCTCAAACTTCATCCAACCTTTTATCCTTCAAAAATAAAGTATTTTCAAAAGTAAAAAGGAATTTTGGAATCTTTATAGATTCCTTGTCTGATTCCTACCTAAAAAGATTCCTTAAAGGTTCCTTTGGATGAAAATCTTAAATTATCATCCAACGGGTTTTATGGTTAATTATTAATAATTTTTGGAATTGGGTTAAATTTTAAGTATGATTTGGTTTTATAACTCCTAAATTACTTATTAGGTTCTAAATCTAACTTAAATTCTAAATTTTAATCTAAAAACTAACTTCTAATAGCAAAGATTCTAACTTTAATTTGAAAACAAAAACAAAGCAAAAGCAAAGGGTCAAATTAACATACCTCTAGGTCCATGGTCCCGTCATCGCAGAGCACTAGCATAATGGTCTCAAGATAACCCTCGTCCTCCATCATGGGTACTTTGTCTGTTGATGAAAGTTTAGTGTCAAAATGTATGGAAAAATCCTTTTCCTACATTCTTCTAACTGACTTCCTACAAATAAAAGGGTTAGTCTAAGTATTTAGCTTAATTCCTTTGATTTTAAGAATTTATGTTAAACTTCTAATGGTTTTTAGTTGATTTTAAAATAACCTTTTGAATTAAAGTAACTTCAAGGCCCTATTTCCAACCACCTTGAATATTTGTTTCAATTTAAGAACTAATTTTAAAAGATTAATATCTTCCAAATTAATAATATTCCAATGAATAATCAATTTTATTTGTTATTCATTAGTTTATTATTTTTGTTGGATTAATCTATGGTTTTTGTTGATTTTTTGTCTTTTTCTATTTGGCTTATTAGGCCAATAAAACAAAACCCCTAGTCAACAAGACCAACTAATTTCTTCCAAAAATACTAATTGATAGAAAAAGCCAAATTCTTCAATAGTAAAAGGAATAAAACCAAAGAACTATGTGAGCCATCACTTTGGCTCACAACTTAGAAGTAGAGAAAATTAAATAATTTAGATAAAATTACAAGTTAGAAATGATTAGTTGCATGAATGTAAGCTATAACCATGAACTATTGGACTTTCTAATAGATAGGAGTGGAAATTCTACAACAAAGGTATGAACTTTAGAAATTGCAATTATAACCAAATGATGTGGAAATTTTAGAGAAAATTAGGAATCTTAAATCAAAAAAGACATTAAGTAAGAAATGGAGATTTAATTCAATAGGCAAATGGTTAGATGTGGAGAAATTGGAAATAAAATACTACATAAAGAAAATTGTATAAAAAAATGGATTGGAAATTAAAAACGTAAATACAAAAAATACAAAACTAATTAGTAGAGTTAGAACAACTATTAAAACACTAACATTGTGAAAGGTACTCCAAAATAGCGAAAAAACAGTAAACTAGTGGGATTTACAGTAAAGTAGTGCCTTTTACAGTAAAGTAGTGCAATTCTCCGCAATTTAGTGCAAATTTCAGTAGATTAGTGTAGGGATGTAATTTTAATGGATGAATCTTAAAATTATTGGCTTTTAGGGTGGGAAACTAGGGTTAGAAGCTCTCTTTTGTTTTGGGGCTCTTCTCTTCTTTGGTATGTGTATGGTGTTTGTGAAAAATGGTTGAGAGGAATGGAAGAAAAAAAGTGTTAGTGAAAGATCTAGGATAGTATGAGTAGGAAAATTTGTCAAGGAGGTTTGACACAAGTTCTTCCATGGCTTGAGAGGAGGTTGGTTGAAGTTAGAGTTAGGAAATGAGTTTTAGATTAGAGCAGCAATTTTGAAGGGCAAGATCGAGAAGACTACAACAAATTTGAAGGCGAAACTTGGTGATCTAGAGCGCAATTGAGTTGGCTTTCCAACAAGCTTAGTTTTGTTTCATTTGGAGTAAGGATGAAGATTTGGCGTCCGTTTTAGTGCGAAGGGGTCTGTTGCCGGCTTGGAACAAGATAGTGAACTTCGACGGACGAGATCGGGCGGACAGTAACTCAAATGGAGCTGAATTTTTGGGAGGTGGTAGATCGGCAAGTCAGCTTTCCAAAAAGCCAAGGCTCAACCAAATCGGAGTGGATATGAAGAGAGGGCGTCCGTTTTAGTGCAAAGGGGTCTGCTGCCCCTAGATTCAACAACGACTTTGAGGTTTTGTGATTTTTGGGCATTTGATGAACACACTTATTTAGGATTTAGGTGTGTTGCCTTTGATTGTTGCATGGTTATCAAAATATGTATAAGTAAATTAGTCACTAAGTAAATTCCAAGGTGAAGGATTATTCTTCAATTGATAAAATAACAAGGTGCATAAAATAGAGTCCTTGGGGTATATGTGCAATTTGCAAGTGAATGGATATGGTGCAATGAGTTGTATGTTTATGCATTTCTAGAGGATTGTAACTCAAATCAAATTGTTTGAAGGAATGAAATAATCTAATTGTGAAGGGAACCATGAATGGGTTACAATTATGGTATTTTTTCATGTTTGCTTAGGAGTTTGAAGACAGCGTCTAAATATAGTAATCTGTAGTGTTATGGGAAAAGTCCATTGCTTGGAAGGCTAGGAAGTTAGTACACACTCCCCTCCAGACTCTTCTAGGGGTGTTTTTTGCCACTACAGTAAAAAACACTCATAGAATTGGTGCGTCTGTCGGGAGGGAGTGTTAGGACTTTTAAATTGTGGTACAAGTTGTCTTGACATGGCTTTTGCAGATTTCGTGGAGCTTAGTTGAAGTGCTTGGAGATTGTTTGATTTTTTTATTTATGTATTTTTCTGCATGATTTTTGTTGGGGGGTGTTTTGTGGGTGTTCCTATGTTGTAATTCACATACCAAAAGGGACGTGAATGTCAAGAGGGCTATCCCACCATTGTTGGGTGGGATCCTCTTGAGTGTTGTTTAGTTGCTTTCTTTATTAGTCGTTTCTTGTATCACAGTGAGGCCGGAGTTATGACCGGCGGGATTGTGTATGTCGTTTGAAATCGGGCGTGGCGGGAGTGATGCCCCAAAGCCTTGAGAGTTTGTGTTTGCAGGTTGAACCTACAGGTTGCCCGTCATTCCCATTTATCAAACCCGGTTTTTGTGGTTGTGCCATGTGATAATTATTTAAAAACGTTGCTAAAAAGAATTTGTATACGGTTGTTGGCCGGAAACCCAAGGGAAATTGGAAGTGAACGGGTGATGCCGCCCATTTAGAAAACCAACACGGGGTTTTCTAGGTGGAATTTCACTTCCAAGTCGTGCACCGTACGGTAAGGGGCGGAACGTCTTGTGTTTATAAAGTAGTAAAAAATTAGCTTCTAATTGATAACTCACCAAAGACAATTTTTTTCTTTGGACTTTGTGTGCTGATTTTTTTTTTTGTCTATATCCTCAAAGAAGCCCTTAGAAGCGCTTAAACACCTAAAATCACCCAAAAAATTAGTTTTTTTCCTCTTAGAACCTTTGAACTAAAAATTTCAGCATTAAATCCTCACTAGAAGAAGGGGTGGAAGGAATTAAGGGACAAGTGCAAAAAAGATTGGTGAGATTGAGTGGTGGAGGATTTTTAGTTTGGAGATAGAAGCGTGAGGTTATCCAAAAGTCTTTTTAATTCCAAGACTTTGTTAAATTGTGTGGAAGTGAGGGTGTGTGGGTTTGCCCCGACCCGGTATGGGGGTGCACTCCCCGGTGCCGGTGATCACCTTATTTCTATGTGCTTACCGTGCAAACGAGCAAGACTAGCGAAAGGCTCCGGCCCTCCCACGCTTCGGCAGTGAGTTAGTCTTGATTCGGGGGATGAAATGGTAAACGGCCGGGTATGGGACAAGGCTACCGCATCCCCTCTCAATTGCTCGGGTACAAGGAAAACGATGTTCATGGATTGGAGGATTCTTGAGACCATCTCATAATTTTGCCTCCAACTTCCCAAATCCTAAATCAATTGATTATGCTAGTCCATTGCCTTGTAAGTCTAGGAGTCTCACACCATAGCATCGGAATTTTTTATCACATTTTTTAGGAATTTGGATACAAAGCCATAGTAATCGGATTGACGGAAATCCGTACAAGACGCCATTAGGATTTGTAAGAGGAATTTTGGCTCTTCGAAGTTGTAGGAATTAGTAGCACTTATAGAAAAAATAGGAGACTCCACTAGGGATATTAGAAAGAAAGCTCCAATTTTTCAAGAATTGGAAGTAGTAGTATCAATCCTTTGGCCAAATAGGAGAAGCCATTAATACTAAGTGGAAATGAAAGGAGTTTCCATTTCCTTGGAGGAAATAATTGCGTGGAGATTGGAGTTGGATGGTGACTACTAATAGTGTATTGGACCCTCTCTCTACATCCATTAAAACCCAAAAAATTAGCGAGTTGTTGCAAATGCAACGGGTACAATTGCAAATGACATGGTCCTAGGAATGGTATTGGTGTTCTAATCCTCCATTTGGAAATGATGGTTGCAACCTCAAAACTTTGAGTTAAGACCAGTAGAGAAATATAGGAAGCTAGAACTCTCTAAGCCTCATTAGTAAAATTCCTCCTTCAACTTTAAAAAATAAAAAATAAATTAAAATTTTTTTTGGCAAACATTCATTAAAATTGACTTGCATCAACTTGGGAGTAGCAAAAATTTGCAACCAAGAATGACAAGAGTAGTACACCCCAAATGGTGACTACCCGTGCAAAAACTTACAAACATTTACCTTCGATTATTGAAGAGGAAGGAACTAGTAGAGTAAGGAATTCAACTAAAATACCAAATAATAGGGAGAGACAACCAATACCACCACCACTATATTTTGGACCTCAACCGTTAGAAAGAGACATTATAGTAGAAGACGAAATTATAGTAGACGATCACCAAGTTAGAATAGAGGAGGTAAATCCTCCACCTCATATGGACCATCCACCACCTAGGGATCATCTACCACCCATGATGGATCCTTCAAATCTGGTGGATGCCATGATGGCACCCCGAGGTTTACCTATTTTAATGCCACCAAACTTAGCACCTCAAGCTATGCCTGTACATCTTCCAAAATTTTCGGGGTTGGCTCATGAAGATCCCTCTAACCACATTGAGCGATATATTGAGGCTCTAGTGACTAATGTGATTCCTAAGGAATCCTACCGTTTAGTGTGGTTTTCAACCACTTTAGAGGGGCAAGCATATGATTGGTATTGCTCACATGCTCCCGAGACATTTGCAAATTGGCCGGCCCTTCAAACGGCATTTCTTAGGCAATTTCGGCCTGAGACTGGGCAACAAAGTGCCTTGGTGGCCCTTACAGGAATGCGCCAAGGTCCAACCGAGGAAATTTCAGAATACGTTTGCCGTTTCAACACGGTTATCACACGATTTGTTGGAAACCATCTCACGGATGAGACTATTAAGTTCTATTTCATTCAAGGATTCAACAAACAAACGACCATGAGAGAAATTTTAAACTCAGTATCCCGCACCTTGAATGATGCCCAAATAGCAGCTCAACATGTTGAGCGGATAGAACGTGAAAACATTAAAATGTGGAACCGGACTGTGGCACCAGTACCGGCATTTATCCCCGCTCATTACGTGCCTCCAACTTCGGTAGAACCTTCCCATGAGCAACCGTATCCCCTCATTGCAAGTCAACTAGCACCACTTGATTCTAGACCGCCGGCTCCCCAACTTCAATGGCATTCCCAACCGGAATCCTCCCGGTTTGTGGAAATAGAAGCCAAATTTAAAAGGGCAAATGATGATCTCAAAGAAGACGTCATGAAAACGATTAGGAGTCTTGGGGATCAAATTGCCATGGCCATTAATGCAAAATCAGCCCATGTGCCACCCCCTCCAAATGAGACTGGAAATTTCCCCACCAACATTTGGTGTCGAAATTGCGATCAATATGGCCATAGTGATCAATTTTGCAAATTGCCAAAGACCCAAGGGCCATATGTAGCTCCCCAATCCCATCTAAACCCACCTAACCAACCGGGAGGGGGTCAATCCCAACTGAGAGGTGTGCCATGTCCAACTTGTGGCCGGATGCATTCCATTGGACCCGGAATTTGTTGGGTTGAAACCGGAGTGTTATGTGGAAATTGCGGAGGTAATCATCCCACCGATAAGTGTAGGAGGCCCAAAAGGGCCTTGGACCAGATCCCAATACCCCACAAAATCCACCTCCTAATTTATTTTACAACCAAACACCACAAGGGGCTCAACAAGGATACTACATGAGCCCCCAACCAGTACAATGGTACACCCAATATGGAGCACAACCATTTGTAAACCAACCGGTGGCACCGCCACCAAATCCTCCACAACCGCCGAATGCTAACCAGGTTTTAGACTTGGGTTCAAGCAATGTGAGTTCCCAATATTACATGGGAATTCATCCGGCTTACCCCACGATGCCACAGCCTCCAATTTATCCACCTCCGGGGGTCTCACAAGATGCCCGAAATGAGGTAAAATTTTATCCCGGAGGAACTCAAACACTGGTACATGCATCCACTCCAAACTCGGATGCAACTACAAACCAAAGTGCCAATGTCATCATTCACGAGAGTGATGATAAATCAGGGGCATCTACTAGCCAAATTCCTGTGAAACAAAGTGTAGCGGTGATGACATGGCAACAACAAGTACAGAACCCACCGTTAGACCCCATCTCTGAGGAATCTAGCGCTTCGGAAGAAATCCCGAACGTTCAAATGTTGAGAGAGTTTTTGAAAAACCAAACTCGAGAAGCCATCCTTGAACCACCATTAGACCAACCATCCGTGGAAGATGCACCATTAGATGATCCATTAAGTGATGAGGAGAACGATCTCTATCGGTTTGTAGAAACCATGGGAGTTGGCAATCAAAAGGATTTGGTGCCAAAAGACCATTCTTCTCTGGCCTTCAATCCAGTGGAAGACTATGATCTATGGTCTGATCTTTGTACTCTCCGGGCCAATATTTCTATTGCCCAACTCATCCAAGTAGCCCCTTCTTTAAAAAAAGAATTAAAGGAAGGAGCTACGGTACCTAGGAGGCCCCGAAAAACCATGCTGACCGCTAGGATTTATTCTAGTGCATTGTTGGATGATGGAGCACTAGAAATTGATGTTTCCATTTTGGACAAGTTCATTCCGGGAACTTTGATAGATGGTGGTAGTGGCATAAATATCATGCCTCTTTCCACAATGGAAAGCCTTGGTTTAAAAGTCACCGGTCCATCACCATATGTGGTGAATGTGGCCGACCAACGGCCCGTCACTCCTCTTGGTCAAATTGTAAATTGTCAAATGGAGGCCGGAGGAGAAATTTATATTTTAACCTTTCATGTGTTGAGGTTAATGGCCAACAAAACTGCCTACCCCCTTCTTTTAGGCCGAGATTGGTTGAGAAGAGCTAATGCTTCTGAGCGTTGGTCCATTGCTAAATCATCGTTAGCATTTGGCCCTGTTGATAACCGGTCACTTGTGACCATTGGTTCTAAACAGGCTCCAACGGAATTACCAATTGAAGAAAAAGTCACATCTGAGAGTGAGCCTCATGTTGAGAATGTAGGATTTTTGCATCCCACATTGACCATAGGGAAGACCCCCATTGATTTAGGACCCATCAAAAATTTAGGCCCCGGTCTTTACGATTGGGAAGACGATGGGGAATTTACCACATGGCTTCGAGAACATCCTGAGGACCATGAGACTCCTAGGGCCCAAGCAGCCAATGTCATCCATACCACAAGTATGGTAGATGAACAACTGGACCCATGTTGTGGCTTGGTAACGTTGTTAGATGAGGTAGAATATGAAGCCGTTTATAACTTAGAAATGGATGGCACTCAATCCTACGGTTTAGAAGAGTTGTTGAATGAAGAAGATATTCTTCCAACACCCCTACATTTTCGTAAAACCTCCACAAATGTCGAGGTTGGAAGTGACCTTCCAATACATCCACAAGTACCACAAGATTGGTACCACGGCCCAGCAGATCCGGTGCACATTCCTACCAAAGATTGGCAAGAGGTGGATGTATCATTAGAGGGAGAGGAGCCCCGCCCTATAAAGGTGGGGTCTCAATTATCCAAAGAAGAAGTAGCTCAATATCGCGACCTTGTGATGGAATACCGGGATATTTTTGCTTGGTCCTATAAAGACCTCAAGGGCATACCTCCAGAAATTGTCCAACACGAAATTCCCCTTTTTCCCAACGCCAAACCGGTGCGCCAAAAAGAGCGCCGGATGAACCCCCGCCTTCAACTAATAGTTAAGGCGGAGTTAGAAAAACTCCTAGAGGCTGGCTTCATAAAACCGGTAGAAATTACCGATTGGTTCTCTCCTATGGTTCTTGTGAAGAAGAAAAATGGGAAATTGAGAGTATGTATAGACTATCGATGCCTTAACAAGGTCACACAAAAAGACCACTTTCCCATACCCTTTATATTTCAAATATTAGATGAAGTATCTGGTGAAGAATTATACACATTTATGGATGGGTATGCCGGTTACAACCAAATGGGGATCCATCCCAAGGATTGGCATAAAACTGCCTTTACCACCCCATGGGGTACATTCATTTGTGTAAAATTGCCTTTTGGGTTGTGCAATGGACCCTCATCATTTCAACGAGGGGTGACATTCATCTTTTCCGACTTATTACATAAATCAATGGCAGTATTCATTGATGATTTTAGTACCCAATCATCTAAGGTAGAGCATCTACCCGCGGTTTGGGAGTGTTTTATGCGTTGCCGAAAGTATGGTCTTTCATTGAACCCGACCAAGTTATACCTTGCGGTAGAGAGAGGAGTATTATTGGGGTATGTGGTGTCTAAAGCCGGCAAAGAACCAGACCCCGAAAAGATAGAGGTTATTACTAACCTAAGGCCCCTACCACAGTGAAAGGCATCCAACAGGCCTTAGGACATTTTGGATGGTACCGTGATGTTATGGAAGACTATGCCACTTCCGCTCTTCCTCTCACCAAGCTTTTGAGAAAGGAAACACCCTTTGTATGGACACCCAAGTGCCAAGCGGGCTTTGATGCTCTCAAGGCTAAATTGACCTCTTTTCCATGCCTTGTTCCACCAGATTGGGATAAACCCTTCCATGTGTATTGTGATGCCTCGGCGGTAGCCGTTGGTGCCACTTTATGCCAAACGCATGAGCCCGGGGGCAAAGACCGCCCCATTGCCTTTGCTAGCCGGCAACTCACAACATCAGAGAGGAATTACTCTACCACGGATAGAGAATGCCTAGCCATGGTATTTAGCGTGAAGAAATTCCGCCACTATCTCCTTATGAACCCCGTGGTATTTTTTGTTGATCATTTAGCCTTAAGGTACATGGTCAATAAACCGGACCTTAGTGGCCGAGTAGCTCGGTGGGTATTACTTTTAGGTGAGTTAGACTACACCGTGGTTTACAAACCTGGCCGCTTGCACCTCCAAGCGGACCACCTCTCGCGGATCTCGGAAAACTTAGGTACAGAAGAGATTGAAGATGACCTTCCTGATGCCAATTTATTTTCCATCACGGTAGCTCCCGCATGGAACACCTACATTTCCCAATTTTTGAGCAATCAAACATTCCCCGAGCATTTGGATGCTAATGAGAGGAGGAAAATTAGAGTGAATAGCCGACATTATGCAATTATTGCAAACCGGTTATACCGGCGAGGGATTGATGGTGTTCTCCGCTGATGCGTGAGTGAACCTGAGACCACAAAAATCCTTGAAGCATGTCATGATGGCACTTGCGGGGGGCATTTCTTGGGGCGTCTTACGGCGCAAAAAATCCTTAGGGCCGGATACTTTTGGCCTACCATGTTTGCAGATGCCCACCGGTACGCTACTCGATGTGATGCATACCAACGGTATGCAAGGAACGACCTCCATATGGCGCTCCCGCTTAATCCTTCACTACCATTGCTCCCATTTGAAAAATGGGGCATAGATTATGTTGGCCTGGTCCATCCTTCATCATCCCGCCAAAAAGCCTACATTATTTTGGCGGTAGATTACTTGACCAAATGGGTTGAAGCCAAGGCAGTCAAAACTGCCGATAAAAAGACCACAGCCAGTTTCTTGTTCGAAAATATCTTTTCCCGGTTTGGAGTTCCACGAGTTTTGATTAGTGACCGGGGAACTCATTTTCTCAATGATCTCATTGAAGAGCTCACCACAACTTATGGCATCGATCATAGGAAAACCACTCCCTATCACCCCCAAACCAATGGTTTGGCGGAAAGGGTGAACCAAACTATTGTGAGAATTTTGAGAAAAACCATTCAAGATAACAAATGCGATTGGGACACAAAGCTAAATGCAGCATTGTGGGCATACCGGACGACTTTTAAAGTCACCACAAAGCAAATCCCATTTGCATTAGTCTATGGGGTGGAGGCCATTTTACCCATTGAGATCGAAATTCCCTCTCTTCGTATCGCCATTGAGGCTCGATTACCGGTTTCGGATTCAATCCGGGACCGGGTCCTCATGCTTGAAGGATTAAGTGAAACCCGGAGGCTTAGTGCACAACACATTGAGACAGTTCAACGGAGGAAGAAGGTGGCATTTGACAAATGTCATAAACAACGCATTTTGACCCCCGGAACCATGGTTATGTTGCAAGATGGAAAGAAACTTGAATTTCCGGGCAAGTTTGATGCCATTTGGTTAGGACCATATTGGATTATGGAATCCTATCTAAACAACACCGTACAATTAGCAACGTTAGATGGAACTTATTTTCCCACACGTACAAACGGTGAACGATGCAAGGTTTACCATGTGTGACCGTGCAAGCCCAATAGAAAAGCTTCTTGCCTACAAGCTTCAAGACTCTTGGTCCGTTGCATTCTTACAAATTGTCACGGACGTGACATACAAGACAAGGACAGAAAATCCATACCCAACGATTCAAGACCGACGAAGAAAGACGAAGACTATAGGAAGCTTCTTAAGAAGCTACACATAGCGGTGGCGGTACCTTTCGGGACAAGCCACCGCCCTAGTAGAAGTTTCCAGGAAGTTTACAACGCCTTGCGGGACAAGTAAATTCGCCTTGAAGGCAAAGCAAGGTAGTTTAGTTGACTTGGAGTATACTCCAAGTCGCCTTAGGCCTCAAGCAAGCTAGGTAACTTGCTCTTGAAGGCGAAGTAGGCTAGCCTACTTCTAGATTAGTATAAATAGAGAGTTAGGAGACATTGCTTCTCACTCTCGTCAACACCAGTTGTACCTGCTCTTGTTCCAAAGCAATCTAAGCCTTGTTCAAGTATTCTTGACTCCAGTCTAGCTCTTGTTGGAGGAACCTCTTCCATTCTAGTCTTATTCTTGTGCTTATTCAAGGAGTATCCTTGATTCCGATCTCAGTTTGTCCTCAGAGTTGCGTCCGCAACAGTTTGACGAGAGTGAAGAACTAAACTCTGTTTCATCAGAGTTTCTTGGTTTTTCTATCCGTATTCTTGTTAAAATTACGTTTAGAAGTCTCTATAGATAGTCTCTTTTTAGTTGTCTTATGGACTTGAATCGACTTCCGATTATAAGTACAACAGTCATTCTACAAACTCATTTTTTGTTCAAATCAAAAACTGAACTTCAAAATCTCATTGTTAGCGAGCGCGGAGAGGAATTCTATCTAAACTTTTTGAGATCCTCGCGTCCGATAGTCATTCCGAGAGTACGCAGTGGAAAACTTTGCTACTTTATCTATCTATAAGTTTTCTTATTCAAAATGGGCGATATGTCTTCTGTTCCAATGGAAGAAGTCCTTCGGGTACTTCAAGAACTGCAGGTGGAGAATGCTAATCTGCGGAGCGCATTTGAACAGCTCCAAGCCTCAAATTCAAGACCTTCAAGACCTACAGTTACTGTCGCAACTCCAGTACCGCAGGCGGCAAAAGAACCAAGAGTTGGACTTCCAGACAAATTTGATGGAACATGTTTAAAGTTTCGGGCGTTTGTTAATCACATCCGAATGATCATCCGCATGCAACCATCGCGATATCCTACCGAAGAAACTCAAGTAGGATTGATTGGAACTTTGTTATCTGGAGCTGCGGCATCATGGTTTTCACCATTTGTGGAGAAAGACTCACCACTACTTCAAGATTTTGATGGCTTCTTTGAAAAATTTGATAATACTTTTGGTGAAACGGAAAAAGAAAGGACGGCAACAACAAAGATTCGTTCACTACAACAACGATCACGTGCAGCCACTGTTTACGCTGTAGAATTTTGACAACTTGTTTGCGACGTAGATTGGGACGACAAAGCTCTTATCAGCGCTTTCCGTTGGAGATTACGAGACGACGTCAAGGACTTGTTGTTAAATCTTCCAGATCCAACTACACTTATGCCATATTTAACTACTTCTGGAATTTACGGGGAATTCTGGACTTTGTGAAGGTCCTGTCCATCGGGAGATCTTCCCGATGGTATGTACAATGAGTCCGTAATGCCGTTTAAAGGAGATTTAAATCGCTTTGGGATGCTAAGTGGTCTGGAGATTTCCCGATGCAAGGAAATATACTCCTTCGGGATAGAGTGTTCAAACAAATCAATGAATTTGAGATGATGTCAACTCCGACATTTGCTGTAAGCGGTAAATTTGTATCCGGGGTTGCATTAATATGCAACATCACAGATCGGGAGAGCTCAGAAGATACTTCCCAAAGTATCACATAACACAAAAGAATGGATGAAGCAACATAATGCAATTACAGACATTTGGTAAGGTGTAATCACAGTCAGATACTAGAAAAGGTGGATTCGCCACTTATATAATCATTTGGATGCAACAAACAGGTGATATATAACCCAGCTACTAGTCCACTTCCAACTACATGTTTTTTGGGGCCCAAGACCAATCAAAAGGCGGTGCTATAATGTGCGGACGATCTAACTCTACAGGATCTACATCATCCCTCACATGCAACGCCGGTCGAAGCAAGTGCGGACGTTCCCAATCAAGAGGATCTAGGACAAGCATTACAACACTGTTATTCAAGAGTACCCTGCGCGTCCGAGGAATGTTCAAGACAGTTTTCATTATTGCACGACGATGGGGATACACCTGGTTCTTCCGTGGATTGTCAGACCCAGCAAAAAATAGAAACCTTGATAGAATTTCCGGCGGTAGAATACGTCGAAGAAGAGCGGCCAGTGTTGAAGGTTGCATTGCGGACCACAAACCACAGTGAGTTTCTTCAACAAAATGTCGGAGAAGACCACGGAAGCCGGTCCGAATTTCGATATTTTGTGGGAGATCCGCCACACCGCCCTTCACGCAGAGATCCCCTGTTAGTATTAAGAGCATCGCCTTCTGCAAAGACCAAGTAAGACTCAGTACGCAGACATGTACATACAGAAACGACGTCAATTGATCGTGAGATCCCCCGACCAATATGCAATACAACAGAACCGCTAATTGAAAATACGCATGGGTAGTTATTTGAAGAACAGCAACTGAATGTCTTATTTGCTGCATAGTGCAAGGAAATTAGCAATACTTCTACGGTGTCACTGCAGCCCAGAATACAGCACTAACAAGGGATGCAGATTTAGAATTCGCGTCAAATACAAAAAAAGGTTTAGGGTGATATACTAGAAGACCGAAAATACTCGAGCAAAGGAAGTTACGCAGCAGAAATTCAATTGCATTCGATTGAAGCAACAAAAATGGACATTACATAATCCGCCTAAGACTAATAATTCGATGCAAGGGAAAATGATCGTTGTCGTGTGCGTAATCTAGGTGTAAGTATCTTTAACCACAAAAACGTGCTAAGATGACACAAGTTATCGTCCCAGGAGATTCCAGACGTTGCTTCAAAATTAGTTTCTCGAGACCTCTAAGTTTCCGGACTTTGACCACCTTGAGAGGGGTCCTTTCAACACACAAACACTTTTCCGGAACTACTTCCTTTCCGGATTCTCTTCCGGATCCGGCCCTATCCAATATTCCGGTTCCGTCTTTCTAACAAGTTGGTTTTCGATACCTCTGTTTTACCCTCAGAGGGTTCCTCACTTGCTCTTTCCGAGGGGTAGGGAACTGCACCACTCCGTATCTGACATAAACTCTAATAACATAAAACAAAACACAACCCAAGAGTAGATCTAGTTGAGTAAACAGGGTGGCCTCCTCACAACATTCCGGATGGCCTATCCGGAAAGCTGGTCACACAGGATAGCGTTAGGTCCTCCTTACTACAACGACGGATACCGGACTTCCGGAACTAAGGGAATGACTTCCTAGCTCTCGACCGCTCATGAGGTTGACTAGCCTTCCGGATGGGTGGAAATATTCCTCTGGCGGTTGCCTATCTCCACACGGAACCGCCCCTGCGAATTCCGGACTAGCTTCCGGACCACTCCTTGGTCTCCACCGGATTACCGTACCAGCATTTTAAAGGCGCCACTTTCTCACTGCGCAAGTCTAAAAACTCATCTGCAAGACACACTTAGCCTAATCCGGCAGTCCACGAATCCGGACTCCTCCCCCTTGCACACTCTCACTTACACATCCACACAAGTGACTATAGACGCGATACGCAAGAGAATAATCCAACGAGTGCTTTCCTGAATGCTTTAGATTAAATGAACAAGGAAAAAGGAATGACAGGCCAACAAACCGGCCTGCCCTTAAAAACCCACAAAAAGGCAGCCCAAAACGGCCACCAGAAAACCGGCCAACGGCCAACTAAAAAGCAAAAAGGCAACGGCCCTGAAGACCGTTCCGGGAAAACTGCAAAACCGTTTAACTCCTAAAAGTCCGGAACTACTGGGCCTACATCCGGAAAATCCGGTTCCGGAACTACCATCCTGGTAAGAATCCTAACTACAATTACTGCTACTGCTACCCTAGATAGTCATTTATTTCTCTTAGCCTTCTTTACAGACGTGCCACCCTGAGCTGGCGATCCACCTGTCTTCTGGGGTGGGGTGTTCTTCGTCTTCGACCTGGTCCGGGGAGGCTGCAACTCTTCCTCCTCCGATTGAGTCGTATCCCCCTCTTCCGATTCCGGGTCCGTCTCGCTCAGTAGCCGTCGTCCCCTTGGTTTCGGAACAGTAAGATCGATGAGCTGGGACGGTGGCGGTGTCTGGAGAAAGGGCTGGAGCATGTGGGTGAAACTCACCGGATCCGTCCGGGCTGGATTCAACACCGTTCCGGGTAAAGCTGGTTCCCGGAAAGTAGAACCCACCGGTCTGTCGGGGAACAGATTTGCTACGGACGCAGTTCTTCCGACTGGGACGCCTAAGACAACATCTTTTACTGGAGTGGAGGCCGCAAATTGCTTCACCAGCGACCTCCTCTTCTGTGCCGATGCTGTTCCGGCTTGCGACGTTCCGGCGATTGTCTTGCTCTTTGCCGGAGAAGGCTGGTTCTGTGCCCCTCCTTCTTGGAGATCCTGACCTAGGTCAAAAAGGCCTTGGTCTAACCCCTCAAGCGGATCCAAGTTTCCCAACAGTTGCCGGACTTCCTTGAGCATTCCCTCAATCCGGACTTCAAAATCCACAAGGATGCTCACCACCTTCGATCCCGCCACGTGACCATCCTTCACCATGTGATTATTCCAGAGTGTAGCTCTGGCAAGAATATCCGCCGGAGTGTCAAACAGACTTCTGACATTCCGGACCAGATCGAGGGCTTCTCCCTCTTTTGTTTCAGCGGCCATCCTCTCCTTCTCCGACCACGCAGCTTGTTCTCGAAACCGGTCCCGTTCTTGCTCCAAGGTCAGAATCCGGTCCTCCAGCTGCTTCACCGCTTCCGGATCTGGCCTTTCCGCCAACGCCACCAGGATTTGGGTTTCTTCCTTCACACCCAATTTCTCGCACATTTGCCGGATCAGCGCCAACATCCGCTCATTCTGTGCCCGGGTAGCTAACAGCCATTTGATGGTGGCCTCTAGCTGATCTGTTTCCGGAAGTGGTTCTCGGGGCTTCTCTTCCTCCTCGGCTTCTTGCTTCCCCCGCGCACCCCGATCAGTCGATTTCCGGCGCGTCCCTCCAACGTTTGGTGATGTCTGCTCCGATTCTGGTTCCTCTTCTTCCGGCTCGAGCTCATCCGGTTCATCTTCTACGGGAAGTCCATACCTCAACAAATTCTCGCCCTTCCGGTATATGGTCATTTCCGGTCCGGCTAGTGCATCCTCGGAGTGATACAGATGAAAAAGATAGGGGCTAATCGGACTTGACTTCTTGTTCGCGATATTGACCGCTAACTTTTCCACTACGGAGTGAATGATCACTCCCCAGCTGACCGGCCTAAGAGCCGGATTCTCTCTATCTCCCAGCGCTCCGAAAATGGTGTTTGCCACGGTCATTGTAATCCGGGTGGGCTTTTCCGGATACAAGATAGGGATGAGGAATGCTAACAACTGCCCATCCCGAGGACTCTTACAATCACTCGCGGTGTTTCCCTCCTTGGAATCCGCATGACTCCGGAATACCTCCACGGCGTAAGTATCCGTCCGGGACGCCATTCCGGAACCCCTGCTCGGCGTAAAGTATGCCTTCGCCCACAACTCCGGAGTCCAGGCCCTAGATCGACCCCTAATCGTCAAATCGAACTGATTACCTACTCCGGAAACCAGCTCATCAATCATCTCTTCACTCCGGACGTTCCATGGACGTTTTACCAATCCTAAACACCCCATGATTTCTAGGTCCTCTTCTAACTCCTTCAGGCGCTCCGGATCCGATGGGACAACTGGACGTACGCCTCGGGCTGTTACTACCGACCTCCGGGATCGACTCGCTTCCGCCATCTCACCGACTGCTAGGACAATCCGGTGCAATCGGCACCTTCCTCCCTTTCTCTCCCTAACACGCCTTAACTCACCACTCTTTCTCTCTTCTAACGCAGCGTGGAAGAACACGGGTAAAAGAGACTGAATGAGGCTGGCGGTGGGGTTTAAGTACCTGTCGGAACCCTAAGTTCCCGCCGCCAAAAACGTTCCCGTAAGTTCCCTAGCCGGAACCTAGGCGGTAGGTCCCTACGATCCGGAACTTTCCGGAACTTTCCGGCTTTCCGGCTACGGTTTCCGGCAGGCTGCGTAACCTATTTAGAGTTTTATCCTTTCTACCTAGAAACTAATTTCTATTTCTAATATCTAAGTCCTAACTTGGTATTTAAATGCAAAAATTGAAAAAGTTCTGCTACTTTTATCTCCACTAAATTGCTAATTGGGACTTTCCGGATGATACGTACTCCCACAATCGTGAGATCTTCCGATCAAGCCGAAGACAAAGGACAAAATTATCAATTTCAAATCCGTACTTCAGCAAACCGGAACCGAGACCGGAACTGCAGGAGAACTCCCAAACAAACAGTAGAAACACAACTACAACTTCACTGTCATCCACAAGTACAAAAACAATATCACGAGACAATACAAGGACGGAAACGACATTTCAATGTTCACACGTCACGTCGTATCGTGCGATCTCCTGATGAAGCTTGCCGCGCAAGATGATGATGCCCAGTGTTAAAATCTAATGAGGTGTTCAAAAAATTCCACTCTTCCGAGTAATATGATAAACAATTTCAGAACCAAATTTAGATTAAAGCTGCGAACGAAGAGTAAGAAAACAATTCTAAGTGAAGGTCATGCACCGGAAATGCATTCACATTAGATTTAAAAGACAAGGATAAATGCCCAGAACAGTCCGATCTACCGATAGAATCCACTTCCACGGTATACCATTAGATCTCTAGATGTGCATGCACGCGGATTAATAGTCAAGGTCGAGGTGAACCCTTCGAACTCATAATTATCTTAATCAAAGGCATTTAGGAAAAAAATTTATTTTCACATTTACTACGAGGCAGAATCAATGCCTCCTACAAACAAAGAATGTCCAGTATTTCGAAAATGCATTTACAATATTTACAGTATGTTCAAGAGTTTTAAGCTACAAGCAATAATATGCACGCCAAAAGGAGATCGTGAGATATCACGATGAAGTCCGTCGAGGAAGAGAAACCAAAACTAAACTACTGCCCTCAAAATGTCAGAGCCCGGTCTGGTCAATGGGACCGCCGGCGGCAGACCATTGTGGAGCGGATGCTTCTTGACATACTCCGGCACAGCTTCTTGTGACTTAAACAGACCTCCGAGCCAAGGACTGAGCACCCCCACAAGGTACTGGTCCCTCCAGTCCCCATCAAATTTGTGGGGGAAAATGGCGCTATGACAATCATTCAGGAGGTTCTTAAGTGGATCGTCATCAACGAGGAGAACATTCTCGGTTGACCTCAAACCCAGCCTAGTGGCGAAATGATTTAGATCCTTGAGGAAGTAGGGCCAGTCCGGGTGTTTCGGGTCTCTGTAGGACAACTTTGTGCAGTCTTCCTGCGTGAGAACAGGCACGTCCTTTGCCTTAACAGACGTCCCCGGCAGCATTTGATTCAATACCTTCGTCACATTTGCCGGTGTCATACTGCTCCAGAATGCAATGTTTGCATGTCTGTGCACAAAGTCAAGTAAATGACCAACATTCGGTCGAAGTGTTACGACGCGTCTGTTCAACTCATTGAATGACCTGTGAACAAGAACTCCATAAAGGTCAAAGACCACATAATACCGCCACCTTTCTACCTGATTCGACAACTTCGCCACCGGTTCAGCAGGCACTCGAAAAATTGCAGAATACAAGAGAAGCACAGAGTCAGTGACCGGCCAATTCAAGATTTGTTATCTCGTATGTACATTGACAATAATGTAGGCATGTTACCTGCGGGAGCTCGGGTGCTACAAGCTGGCGACCCTTCCGCCCTCCTTTCGTCGCCCAATCGTCCTCTTTCCCTCTCGCCGCCGCTCACTGATCCTTCCCCCCTCCTCTCGACGAGCATTTGCCCCTTTCCTCTCTCGTCGGCGCTCACTGGTCCTCTTTCCCAATGGTCACCACTCAAAGATAGCGGCTCAAGCTCGTCGTCGCTCGAAGGCACCACCACCCTCCTCCCTCTAACGTCGCCTTCCACTGCCTCCCACTCTTCGTCTGCATCAGGTGGATCCCCTCCATCATACACTGCACGCGGACCATCCTGAAATATCCATTTAAAGACGGGCTTGTAAAGGAAACGGTTCGCTCGCCTTACGGATTCCAAATGAATATCCTTGTTGTTATCGAGATGCTTCTTCCCATAGTGGTTTAGACTCGGTAAATGACCAAATGCTCTCATACAATCAACAAGACAGAACTTCATTATTTCTTCGGCCTCGTAAGGTATGGCCTCTAGCACTTCGTCAGAATGGCACTCACCGTCATCAGGAACCACCTCTCCTGCAACCTCCAGTGGAACACTGGAGGCCAGTGAAGCAATGTCGACAATCCTCGCCCGCCCTATCACAGGTATACTCTTCCTTCCAGGAACAGGTTTGGGACTCAGGGGGACCAAGTCAACAAGGGTGTCGTTCAGTACAGCAACCGTGATGCCCATCGGCGGGAGCAATCGCTCTGGCCCAGTTGTGGGATCCCCCGACGAAGACAATGCAACCACTCCTTCCTGGTGTTCACCCCCCTCGCTCTCTGCCGGATCGCCATGATGAATTGAGACCACTGACTCTTCAAAGATCGTGGGATCCCCCGATCCTTCAGGTCCCGGTGTCCGGCCTTGGTCATCCTTCAATGCACCACGTCGAGAGACAGCTAACATAGTCTCCACAGGTAATGCATGGCTCGTCGTGGGATCCCCCGATCCGAGGTGGTCATCATCCCCCTTCAACTCTTTCCTCCCTTCGCTGAGGAGGGCCGCATCCTCCCCGCTCTTGACCAGTGACTCGTTCGTCATCGTGGGATCCCCCGATGCTGGTCGGTGAGTGTCTTCCAGGGTTAATAAGTCGAGGTCCGGAAGCTGTCTGTCAGCTCCTGAAGCACGAGATGCTTGCGCATCCTCCTGTTGCGGCTGAGTCGACTTGTCAGGCCTCGATGGTAACGGTCCCAAGGCACAATTCAGAAGCGCTTCTGCCACGATTGATGCTTCGGGATTGGGACTCCCAGTCGGCTTCGCTGTCGACTGTTTGCGCTGCACCAACGACTTACTTGGAGTCCACTTGGAGGTCCCCCCCTTCCGATTCTCGAGTGCTGTCTTCCGCGCTCGCTTGGCAGCCTTTGTGCTCCCAGTATATTTTGCGGTGTCGGGTTCCTTGACTGGCGTCTTAAGCGGCTTCCTCTTGGATATCCTTGGGTCCATTAATTGGATCCCTGAATTCACTTCGCCTGACGATCCGCTCGATATTGGAATTACAATTTGTTCCGCTGGTAACGGCTCTGGACTACTCTCATGCTCCTCTGTCAGATCTGCCAGCTCCGCCTGCGCCGAATGAACTTTGGGAACTTCGTCTGCATCCTGTGCTCCACTTGGCGGATCAATCAGCTGCTCTCGCCGGGGGGAGGGAGTCAGAGATTTCGCCTGCGAGAAAAGAAATATCCCACCACAATTGAGCTCAGTTTGCCCTCCCAGATTAGCATGCGAGAGATGTACGCTGCCCAACGTCCGGAGATATCATGATGGTTCAGCAAATAATGCACACTAACCTTAGGGTGCTCAACCGACCTTATTCCTGAACCCGGTCTGTGTTGGGTGATGTCTTCGAGTACAGCATCTTCATCATCACTCTCAACTTCCTCGTCCTCGTGTTCGGCCTCCGGAAGAGGAAGGGGTGCCGCCTGTGCATGTTTGTCGTCCCAAATCTGCTTGGCAAAGACCTGACTTAACGTCTTCGCTTCCGCTGAATCGACAACTTCCAGCACTTTACCACCTTCCGAATACTGAAATACAACAACCGGAAATTAGTGACATTCAAATCCCCGAAATCGAAATGAGATTATCAGAAGAACAAAAGAAAAGACAATCGTTGTAGTGCATACCAAGCCCAGATATGTGAACTCCGGACCCCCGTTGACATTCACAAAGACATAGTCGCTGCAAGCTAGTCCTTTGAATAGAATCAACGCACTGCTGATCTTCAGATACGGCATCTGCTGCCGACGCCAGTAAGGGTAGTCATCCGGCATATCTTCCCCCTTGTACAACTGAGTGAGGCGGTCCAATCCCGGGAAAAAGCTTTTGAAGCAAGTCCGCCGCTCGTGCTCTTCGCTGTGCCCAAAAATGAAGACAACAAAGACATTGTACCCGTCTCCGGCCGGAGCTTGAGGGAAGAAGTCTTCGGGCCCGGCCATGTAGTTTACAACGTGCCAGTCCCACAACCTAGCTTTGACTTCCATCCTTCGTCTCTCTATGTGAGCCACAATCATGTGGAACCCTTCGACATCTGTGAGGAGAACGGCGGCAGAGCGGGCTACGATTGTTTGGTCCTGCGGATCATAGTACTCCAGAGCGTCAAAGAGTCTCTTCAACTTCCGCTCTTCAAGAATTTTGGCGCGACACCCGCAGGACGATGACTCGAACATGAACCAGATGTAGAGGTGCTGCTTCTTCTTTCCCCTCCACGCTATGACGTCCCCTGCCGCCAAGGTGGCGCTGATGTCCCAACTGCTTTCGTCCATGGTTTTACAGAGATAGTGCTCTGAAAAACCACGTGCATTTGCCTGCACCGATTCCTCCTCCGCCGTCAGCTTGAAATACGACTCCCACATTTGGATCACGGACTACGGAAGGTTAGCTGGGTCGGACATCCTGTTGAGATTTTTCGTCCGATCCTGCAACCACTTCTTTCCAGCAGGGGTTACATTCACGGACAGTAGTGGGCAGGAGGTTACTGCATCTCAACTCACTAACTGAAGGCGTCCTGGAATATGACGACGGCAACAAATAACATAGAATGGATATTGGAATATCTTAGAAGGGGATCGGTGATGATCTGTGAAACTACTGTCTGTCGTGGGATCCCACGATTGATTGTTCACATAATCAGCGCTATTTGTTAACCTGCCTGCATCTCAATTTCTCTACCCACGCTAGACTTTCTCGTCGTGATTTCCCACGACAGTTTAGTACTTGAATGCTCTATGTAGGTGGCCTTCTAATTGTTTAGTCTCGGTTAGGCGCGGTCTTTACTATCCTCCATCGGGGGATCCCACGATGGGTCACTAATCCGCTGCCTGGTCTGTGCCTAATATGTGGTCTGGGTTAAGATTGCGTCTTCACATCTTTTCATCGGGGGATCCCACGATGGGCCACAAACCCTAAAACTCGTGTAGCCGCACAGTGGTGGGCGGCTAGGGTTTCAAGTCAGGGATCCTATGATGCTCGAATCTACACAGGGACTGCCTTGTCGTGGGATCCCACGATGCACGGTTTTAGGGTCACTATCCGCGGTAACAGAGTCATGTACTCATTATCGTGTGTTCTTCTCGGCATATGTACTACCGTATTTGTTGGCCATGTTTATAACAGCGACTATGACAGAGGCTCTACTACCCTCGTTTTCAGCAAAGTGCATACCAATGCAATTGCAAACAGCCATACCCTAATTATTGGCATTGTTTATAACGTAGACATTGCAAGCAAGAAACAGAAAGTAATGAGAATACAGTTCAAAGTAACTTACGGGTCCTTCCAAACTGGGAGGTCTGCTGTACGCTGGGATGGAGCTGCTGCCATCGTAGCTTCCGCTTGCACGAGTCCGGCCTTGTTTTCAGCTACTACGAAAATGCCCTTTCGCTCTTCGAAAGACTGCTGCATGAAATTCAAATGCAGAAGAAATTGTAACTTCAATCATTCACTGAGAATCACAAACTCCTAACTTGTTTCTTCATGACTAGCCAAGTGAATTTAATTGAAGAGAAGGTAAACTTAAATCTAAAGTGACGGACTAAGTAGCCTATCGCACAGAAAACAAGCGTGTCTGATCATAGTCATAAAATCCCTGCACAAACCATGTTCCTAATATCATTCACAAACGAGGACTGCCTAACTAAATAATATACAATGAATCTTTGCTACATTCCTCTTTGGGAGCAACATTCCCGTTCCTTACTTCACTTTGCTTCAATTCAAACACTCACAGCAGTCCATACACATTGAACTCTAGTTCGTGAACTACATCAAGGTTACCATTCTAGGGTCTACAGTGATGAACCGTGAACTACAATGCGTGAGGAGAGCCTACACCTGCAAGGAGGGCGAGTGCCATACAGCCATTGTATCCATGTACTAGATTCATTTGACAAGCTTGAATGGGATCAATTCTTTGCAAGCCTAGAAGCTAAACTCCAGAGCAAACGCACACCTCCATGCGATTACAATTCTACAACAAAGAAGTCAAATAATAATTGAACCTCACCGCCAGAGAACTACAAAATCAAAATGCAGGTTTTGAGGTTGGACTACGATGAACTAACCTGTTCAATGAGGTGGGTGAAGTCCCGCACCGTGTTGTTTTTCTCGCGCACAGGTCCGGACGCTTGCGCACCGCCTTCGCCAGGAAATGCTTCACGCACTACTGCACTCCGCCACAAAAATTCGTTCTCCGCGCACACACACTCCGCTAGCAAAATTTGAATACGCTCCTCTAATGTCCCTCGCCGCGCTCGACTCCGCAAACAGAAGTTCAACGCCCCGCCAACCAAAGAAACTCCACACAACCCAACTCACTCCAAATGCCAAGCTTCAGACAACCAAACTAACGGACTGCAACAACCAGAATGAACTCGCGAGGAAGGAAAGCGGAGAAGCGCACGAAATCAGGAAGACGGAGAAGCACACGACGTCGGGAGAAAAGGGTGGCAAGCAGACGTCGTGGGGAGGAAAGGAGACCAAGAGGAGAGGAAACCGGCGGGGGAGTCTGCTGACGTGGCGCTGTCAGGTGCAAGACGGCGCAGGTCATGACTGCCCACCCTCCTCATGATTACTGACATCATGAGGAGGGCTTGACTAGAAGGCTTAAGCTAAATAATCACTCATTATACAAAATGCTGAAATTAGGTCGCACACTTGCACCTCACTAATTTCATGACATTCGATAATTACTACAAACATTTTTTTTGGTTCTCTATAAGAATGCACTATTTGTTATTTATTCATTATTCGTTTTTATGCACATTGTTGCTATTGGAACTCTCGAAACTCCATGTCTACAAATAAAAATAATTGTAGAAACGTTTATTTAATTACTTTGATGGCTTGTAAAGTAACTTTGTTGAAATAAGGCAAGCTAGTTTTACTATTTTAAATGTCGGTATGGAAAAAAAATGTACAAGTTGTAAATACTCCGCTCATGAAGTGAAAAGTCATGAGCGGAAAAAGTCCATGCTACGTTTTCCCAAACTTACCACGTAACCTAAAAAAAAACCTCGGTCTTGCGGTTCAAGGACCCTTCATTCCATAAATCATGCATAATGTTGTACGAGTTAATTTTAACAAAAAAAAATGTAGTTTTACTATTTTAAATACTCTGCCCATGCAAACATTAGTTACGAATCATGAGCGGTTTAATTTCATAGATTGCTACATTGATTTCTAGGTTTAACCTTTGGTTTCGATGATTATTATTTTTTTTCAAGCCGCTAAATATGCCTTTAACATAATGAACTTTGATTTCTAGTTTGCACTTGTGTCATTTTTCTAGAAAATGATTAGTCCAAATTATTTAATTAAATAGAGATGACTATAACGATTACATAAGTACAGGGAACATTGTTGATGATTGTCCTATATAATTCTTTCTCATTCATCTCCTAGGCAATCATTTTCATGTATACAATCAACATGATTGGCAAATGTGTAATGAAGAAATAATATCTAAATTATCTTATTGTCTTCTATATTAATTGTCTTGCAATGATCATTGAATAGATGTGGACAAGAGCGTGATTGCCCGTGGTTTTAGGGGCATACTAGTTGTTAATCTATTTAATTTACTTGTGTTTTGGAGCATATCTAGAGACAGTTCTCCAAAGTACGTGACCAAGCCCAGCCGCCCATGATCTTGGAATTACTTGCAAAAAATGGAAATTAAAAAAAATGTCAAACAAAGGACGTTCAGAATTGATCTTCAATTTATGAAAAAAAAATTAATATTAAGTTACAACTTCAATTTTTTGTTTTTAAATCGACATGTAATATGTATCGCAATTTTGGAAAACGTACCATGGACTTTTCTTACTCATGACTTCATAAGCAGAAGATTAAGAACTTATACATTCTTTTTTTGATACCGACATGTAATGTTTTATGTATGATTTATGGAATGAGAGTTCTTTGAATGAACCGCAGGCGGAGGAGGACCTTTTTAGGTTACGTGGTAAGTTCGGAAAAACGGAGCATGGACTTCTCCCGCTCATGCCTCTTCACTTCATGAGCGGAGTATTTTGAACTTGTACCTTTTTTTCCATATCGACATGCACTGTCTTATGCATGAAATTGCCAGACATTTTTAAAACGAAACCATTCCATGGCAGGGCCCGTTTCATTCCCAATTTTTTTTACTTCACGTGAATTAGAATTTTGCAATGGGCAAGAAGTGAATAATTATAGTGGTGGAATCTAAATCCTAAGAGGAATTCCAACTTCCACGATAGAATTTTATGCATGCATGTATGAACCATCCAGGACGTTTTTAAAATGAAGCCATTTCATGGCAGGGCCCAATATTTTTATTCCCCATTTTTTTTAATTCACGTTAAGATGGATTTTTCAACGGGCAAGAAGTGAATAATTATAGTGGTGGAATCTAAATCATAAGAGCAATTCCAACTTCCACAATAGAATTTTATGCATGCATGTATGAACCATCCATGACGTTTTTAAAATGAAGCCATTCCATGGCAGGGCCTGACTGTTTCATTCCCAATTTTTTTTACTTCACGTGAATTAGAATTTTGCAATGGGCAAGAAGTGAATATAGTGGTGGAATCTAAATCCTGAGAGCAATTCCAACTTCCACAGTAGAATTTTATGCATGCACGTGTGAAATTCCATGACATTTTTAAAATGAAGCCATAGTTCAATTATGGCAGGGCCCGTTTCATTCCCAATTTTTTTATTTTCATGTGAATTAGAATTTTTCAACGAGCAAGACTAGAAAATAGTGGTGGAATTTAAGGTTGGAGCAATTACATTTTTCTAAATCAAATTTTATGCATGCATGTATGAAATTTCATGACTTTTTAAAATAATATTATTTAAGCCGTTTCAAGCCATCACGCATTTCATTCCCGATTTTTTGTTTCACATTGGTGGAGATTGTTCAAATAACAATAACAAATAACAATATAACGCACATCGTTGTCAAATAATGATGTAGATGTATACCATGTTTGATCATTTCAAAAATGGAGATGAAGATTGCATGACCTACAATATTCTCATGAATGACATGATTCCAGGTTTAAGCATTCATCACCCGTCAAAGTGCATTAACAAATTTGAAAGCATTTAACTCATTAAATCATTCAGACTGAGATTTAAAATACAAAATAAATAAATGGTTCAGTTTGTTATTTGTTCCATCATGATTGCACATCCAAAGTCCTTCACAAGGGGCTTTTTTGCATTTCCCTCTCTTACTTTCCCCTATGTAAACAACAATCTTATGACTTTTCATTGTGTCAACGGATTGTGACACAAGGAGAAGTCATGGATTGCCGTTTACGCAGGAAAAAATGAGAGAGGGAAACGCAAAAAAGCCCCTGGTGCTTTATTTAAAAATTCGTAGATGAAATAAAAATTGTGTCAATCATTGTTTAATCCGTAAAGTCCCATATTAAACCATAGGATGTTGTACTACGTAACAAGAATTATATATGAAATCAATCTGTTAACTGACATTTTTAATTAGCAATATTGAGTTAGATTGAATTTTAAGTTTATATGTTCCCAGTCTGAGATGACGTAAACTTAATTGAGGAAAAAATTGGAAACAAATAATCAGCGTCATTTTCATTTTTCATAATACCCTAAACCCTAAAAGCCGTAAACCATGAACTGCAGACCCTGAATACGTTAATGTAAAGTGCTGCCACTGTATACCCTAAACCCTATTAAACCTTGAACCCTGAAACCAAGAACCATGACCTTGAAACCGTGAACACTACACTACAACATGTACCCTAAACCCTATGACCGTGGACTGTAGACCCTATGACTGTGGACCCTAGACCCTAAGATTGCATTCATTGGAATAGAAAATAACAAATATGAACAGAGGAGAGTTCAAAATTTTTGTTGATTCTTTTTGTGAGGTGTTCCACATGTTTCAGGTGCTCAAGCTTTTGGGTTCACGAGATTTGGTACAGTTCGTTTCTGTAGGATACGTATAATCAGGTCGTGTAGGGGAAGAATTCCGAGTATTGATCGGAGAAGCGTGTGACATTCTGTCAAGTGAAAGTCTTCAGAGTTTGATCCGCTTTGGTCAAAGCATCATTGACTCCTAGAAAACGGTGCAATGATACCATCCTTGAATGCGGCAAATTTCAAAATGTCAGTGAAGAATCGGAATTTCAGTGAAGCCTGGATTTGCAAAGTTCCAGTTAGAAAGTCAAGAGCCCCACGCCCTCCCTCCTTGTAGTCGGAGATGCGCGGAATTCGAGAATGCAATCAACTTCCGAAGTGAAGGACCGCACGTACCCCCCAGCCATTGTTGATTGTGGCACGGCATTCAAGAACGCATCCAACATTCGAAATCAAGGTTCGCTTGGTGATTTCAAAATTCGCGGCGGGAATTCAGAGCTGAAGAATTCCAACCAGCCACCTGGTTCATAACCCGAAAAGAACCTGGAGCTTGCTCTTTTTGATTGCACACGTGAACAGGCGGAGCAGGCTGCGGAGTGGCGAGTGGATGTCTACCGGCGTTGGCGACAGAGTGGGCGTGGAGGCGCACGAAGTTCTGACCGAGCCAGTTGCTGCAAGGTAAGAATGCATCCCTTGCAAGTGTTATGCGATTCCGAATGTTGAGGATTTTGTAGTCGAATTGACGCCACTGCACTCTGTCACAAACTGAGGATGTCGTAGATTGAAAGTGAAACGGAGTCTGCGATAATTTTCTTCGCGCATTGGTCTCATTTTGTGAAAAACTCACGTGCTTAAGGGATCACCATGCTGTGGTGACATCAAGGTTCCTTTTGAATCGCGAGACGGCACTGCCCTGAGGGCAAGTTGATATGAGAACCTTGTACGTGGATGACAACCGGTCAGAACGTCTTCACAAAGTAGTGAAATTAGGTTGCGTTAGGAATTAGGCGGACTTACATGAGGAAAACCCAGCCATCAAATTCAACTACTTCTAAGAACGTTTCTTATTGTACCCATGGAGGTTCAGGAGTCTGAATTACAACAAAATCCACTTTAAAAGTAGAGAATTTTTGTACAGTAACTGAGAATAGTTATAGAGTGTCAAATGTCATGAAACCAGTGACAGGAAACCTAATTTCACGATCTTCGGTAAATACGTCGGTCTATGACAGTAGAATACGTGTATATATCCAACATACGTAAGCATCGTAGGATCCCACGATCTCCGCTTATTGAGCGTGGGCGAGACCTCTCAGTCTTGGAGTAGAGAGATATCGCGGTCTGGTAGTCGAGGGATCTCCTATAATTTCGTCGTGGGATCCCACAATCGATTGATCCTTGGCTCTGGCCTTCCTGGTGTACGTCTACGTGCCTTACTTATCGATGACCGTCATACTCCTTGTCGATCTTGTATAAGCATCGTGGGATCTCACGATCACATTTTCGGTTGGCACCAGGTTCTCCTACTCGGGGGGGTTCACAAACACTCTTCCGGATTTTACAGGATACCGAACTCGTGGGATCCCACGATTGATTGATAATATGTCGGGGACTCATCAAAGTGATTCAGTTTGACCCACTACTTCATTTGTATTTCTGTAGCGGTCTATGTGATCCCTTAGGAGGATCTTGGAATACCGCGATCTCTGGTTTAAGTGATTAAGCGCCAAGAGTGTCGTGGGATCCCACGATGTACTGAACGTTCTTTGGTTAATGTCTTCTAAACTTCTGCGACGTTTTTCTGGATGCCTTGGCTTCTTCCCAGTGGTTCTAGGACGGCCTTCTTGAGATCGCACTATCGCGTCTGGGCTTTCGAACTTCTTGTTGACAGTAACTAGATTCACTTGTTCATGTTGCGTTGCCGTGTGATCGTGAGTTCCCACGACTGTACAGACGTTGATGCTTCTGTCCTTCATGTCGTGAGGTTACAATGCCATGAATGCAGCGCTCTTCTGTAGACATGCCTAACTCCTTGAATGTATGATGTACAGGTTTTACGGATCGTTTTAATCTCGTCCACGGGATTCGATAGAGCTCACTCTGACAATGGATTCATTCTATGAGTCTGCTGCTGACGCGATAGTTCCGTATGTGGACGGAACGCATGTAGAGGGTGAATCACAGGATTCCACCGGTGGATGTGAAGCGTTTGTGAATGGTGATTGGGTTAAGCTGTTTGTGCCTGGATTTGGTGAAGTTGGATCAGGAATCGTTAAAGAGGTTCGTCCCCAGGGCCAGTGGCTGGGTGTGCCCATACCTGTTGAGCCTTGGATTTACATTCTGGTGCGACCTCATTCTATCAAATTAAAATTCCAGGATTTGAAATGCTTTCCTTGTCAGAGGGGTATGAATACATTAGAGGATGTTCAAGAGAATGTAGTGTTGTGGAGAGCCGCCGACGTTGTTAGAGCGTCGGGGGATCCCCCGATGGATCCATGTCCGTATATTCGTCAAGGAGCCTGGTTTGGACTTGATGTGCATCGGAAGGACGCCGACGGACTCCTCGTTTCCTCGGGTCGTATCATTTGTTGGAGTCCGGAGGATCATTTCCAAGAGGAGACACTTGGTGAAGGTTTCATAGGTGTGACAGTCCTTGATGTTTTTATGGGTGACACCGAAGCCATAATGTCTCACGACAGGTGGCCAATTTCGGAGTGCTGGTTTTCCAACAATCGTTCGTTGAAGGAGACAGTGGATCATTTTGCCGCCATTCCCAATATGGACGACCCTCTCGCTTACCTCGGAGGTAGAATGAAAGCACCATATCGGTTTATAGTTCGCAAACCCAATCTGGAACTGAAGGAATCGCAGTACTCCCGCAAAACGGCAGACGAGGAGATTCGGAAAGTCAGCTCAAAGAAGTGCTGCAGACGTCTGTGTTGTCAGCATTATAACCAGGAGTCCACGCTGTTAGTAAGGCAGAAGTACTACTTGAAGTCGTTTGACGAGCGCCGTGAATATGGGATTGGAGTGGGAGGACAACTACACGAAAGGTACGGGGAGCGGAAGCGGAAATACGTCACGCTAGAGGGAGTTGATGTTTGTGGCAAGGCATGGCACATAATTCACGGCATCCCGAAGTCCACTTACCACAGTTACATCGAGATGTACAACGACGGCGTCGTATCAGGGACGTACGGAAACATAGGGGTCAAGCGCCCGCGGGCTTGGACTGTTCAGGTCGCTGGGACTATGAAAGCCATTATTGACGAGAATGCTGATCAAATGCCCCACCAAATGCGCGGCATCGGGAACGGGCGAACGGACACTCTAAAATTCCTTCCTCCCGGAAGAAATTGGAAACGAGTCCAAGCAGACGCCAACGAGGTAGTGCCCCTTATCTCCTGTCACTGCTTTATTGATCGTGAGATCTCCCGATAAGATCAATGATCGTGAGATATCACGATCATTGTTTTGGTGCATTGCTTGTCATTTGCATTCCTTCCCCTTCGCTCGTACCGATGCTTAAGCGTACCAATTCTGGATGTGCAGTTGAATGCCGACTACGGTCTGCCGCCCGTGAGCCAGTCGACTATTAGTAGACTCAAGCGGGAGCACTTCAACAACGTCTCCATTAAGCCTGTTGGAAGTTCGTTTGCAAAATGTACTACTTGCGACGACCTACAGCAGTTTATTCTGAAGTCTCCGAAAGGAAGCCCCGAGTACGTGGAGTTCGTGAAGCAGCGGACTCATCATCTGAATCACCAAGCTTCTTGCCGTCGTTTGTATGCGTCTTAGCGTGAGGAATCCAAACGAGATCCTCGAAGAATTTTATGTATAATTCACGACAAGATGGATACATCCAAGACGGCTCTACCCAGACTCCGGGTGACAACGAAGGCCACGGCCGGTTTGGGGCAGCTTCCGATGAGCGTTACTGGAATGGTAGCTCATGGCCATGGTGACGGTGCTTACGCCCATTATGCTCCATCTTGCTGGCCGGCGGACTCCAACTTCACCATTTCGTCTTTGGCGAGGTTGTTGCGCCGGCTGGAGGGTCCACCTATTCGAGAGGCAGGCGACCTCTTTCCATATCCGCCGGCTAACTCATTGTTTGAGGCACTGCTTAGAGGGAAGTCTAGATGTATGGACAGCCTAACCCTCACCAAACCTGGAGCTCGGGTCTGAAGTACCCCTCTTCCTGAAAATTTATATCTTCAGCTTGACAACTCTGCCAAGGATAACAAGAACAAATATCTGATGGCGTTCTTATCCTTGCTCACTGCACGAGGTGTATTCAAGGAAATTCAGGTTGGGTTTCTACTAGTCGGACACACTCACGAGGACATCGATGCATATTTCAGCCACCTTTCCAAGGCCCTGAAGACCAAGAACACTTTTGTCGTCGCTGACCTCATGAATGCCTTCATGCAGTCCCAAGAACTGTCATTTATGCCGGAGTTCATACAGGAGGTGGGGGATTTCAAGTCGTTCGTGGAGGGTTACCAATGCGATCGCGGGGAAAAATTAATTGGATTGGGGGAGATGCACCTGTTCAAGTTCTACATGGACACTGATGGGGTCCCCGTCATGAACTTCAAAAGGTCAGCAGTTGATTCGAACTGGTTGCCGTCGAAGAAACCTTCTGAACGCATTTGGAAGACAGACAGCAATGGTCGGCCCATGCTCCCTCACGGCTGTCCAAAGCCTGTTCCGTTTAAGCCCATGTGGGGCAACGAGGTTCCGATACCGCATGGAAATCAAGAGAAGGCAAGGGAAGCGGCGCGGAAAGCTACCTTGAACAAGGGTTTCATGCTGGTAGGACTTGAGAAATACATTCAGTACTAGCAATACGGTATTTCTAGATGCGAGGGATTTGCAACTGCGTTCGATCCATACGTGGATTATTGGAAGTGTGTTCTCGATGAGCTGAAGGAACCATTACCCGAGTGTCCTCTGGAGTTGGTGGAAGGCTTCTGGCCACAACACGATTGGAGGGTGGCGCGTAATGGAGTCCCTCGCTCAGGATCGACGGTGAATCCCATGGACGTGATTCCGGAGGAAGAAGAGGAGCCGGAGCCTTACTGCGGCCCTGCAAATGAAGCGCCAAGGGAAAGCTTTAATCCATGGCTAGACATACGACCAGGCTGTTGGGTACTTGTCAGACCGGAAGTCCCGGAATCATGTGCTGTTTGGTAGGAAAGAGCATTGTCTACTGTATGCAGAGTGGAAGGAGATGTGAATAATGGGAAGTTCTTGCTTCAGTACTAGCGACCCGATAACTCCGAAACAAGTCTGGAATTGCTTTATCGGAATTGCTGGTACGGTAAATGGGTCGTTGAAAAAAGTCCCCCCACCTGGGTGGACGCGGGTGCTGCAGTGTATGTGAATTGGTCTAGGAGAGTGGATCAAAAATCACGGACGATTCCTCAGAAGAGTAGGGAGGCTGCCTTAGTGAATTTGAATCGGGCAAACGGGGTGGACCCATGATTGAGTGCCTAGTCCGAGGTCGCTACTGCCATCGTGGGAACTCCCAACGCACTGTGTCGGTCGTCGCGGCAATCGTGAGATGTCACGATGCATTCTGCGGGGCGTGACTGCCATCGTGATATCGCACAACGCATTCTACATCCAGTAAGCGCAGCCGCAAGTGGGGGTTTCGAAGTACAGTCCGTTGAGTCAATAGGACTGTTCTTCGATTAGTTTTTCAGAGCTGCTTTTTGTGACTTGTATATGTAAAATAAATCTGTATGAATATATTAATATGTTTATGATTTCTATTCTTTGCGTGCGCCACGGGGGCAATGACTTGATAGCAGAAGCGCGGGATGTCTTTCTTCCTCTCGTCTCCTGAAATGGAAGTGGTTTATGTTTGTGTGTGGAACAGAATACATTGCTCGGGTCACACATGCACTCAAATGAGTCTGAATAATGCATTTCTTTTCTCTCACAGTTACACTGTTGGAATTCTAGTCTTCTAGGTTTTGCATCTTCACAATTATATAGCGAACATTCAACCAAGTACGAATCTATTTTTTGCAGTGAAAGAACCTTGATGTTCTTTACACAAACTGAAACTACTGTCATTATTTCGGATGGAATATTATGTTTACTTAGCCGTTCTTCATCTTCAGATGTATGTTGAACGTCTGAGCACCTGTGACTCAGTGGTCTACAGTTCTTCAAATGTCACTGTGAGTAAGTTACTGTGATATGTCCCTGTCACTTCGTCATATCCTGACTACCTTAGCTCCACTATGTTAGCAGTCCGTCGGGGGATCTCTCGGTGAATCCTAGAACCGGACTCCTTATTCCCAAGAGCAATTGCTCATTTGGTAATTGTCAACTGATGGTTGAATTTCAAATCCACTTGTGTGTACTTCCTTTGAACTCTCGGGATACCATATATCTTTGAAAGAATCGCCCCCCTCGTGCCTTATTGTGAATCATTCTTAATGAACTCGTATATCACTTGCCCTTTAGCACAGGAATCAAATTGTACCCCACTTCGACACCAAGATTGTCAGTGAAGCCGACTCATATTCTACCACCCCATCAGGGGATCTCCCGATAGAATTATGTGAAGATCAGCGCTCACTGAGGGATTAATATGGGATGGGAGCCCTGTTTGCAACAAGTGGTGGTCATCGGGGGATCTCTCGATAGGTTCTGAGACTTCAGTTGTGTTGTAAATTGGATGCCTAAACTACAGAAATCCGGTCCACAGATCTCCCAATACAATCATGTGAACTCTACCACGGATCCGCTATGTTACAACTACACGATTTCTTTCATTTCCAAGCACATGAAGCACTCCCCGACATACTTGTGGGTGCTGAATTAGATGCATGCAAAGCGTTCCTATTTCAGGAGATCTCCAGATCCATAGAAAAACATCAGGGGATTTCACCGCCTCTTTACTTCTGGACTATTGAAAGTCCAGAAGTAGTTAAATATGGCATACTTTCAGAAGCCGTTACACAAGCGGTACGCTGCGACAATCGACTTTTTGAGCGACGACAAGAGCGCCGATCCTCGTCAGGGCTATATCGAGCCGATGTTGCAACACCAACCTGGCAAACCAACGCATCAATGCCTGAACCAATGCAGATTGACGCATCAAGAATCAAGAAACTTACTCCAGAAGAAAAAGATCGTCATCGAAGAGAAGATCTCTGCATGTATTGTGGAGAAAAAGGACATCGAGCTCACAACTGTCCAGCAAAGGTTGTAAGTACAAAACCTTACAAATTTCGATATACTTCGACAAACGTGGAGACTAGTTACGAGTCTACTAACTCGGAAAACGGGGATGCCCAGCAACATTAGGGACCGTGCGGCTGGCCAATAGTGTACAGTCTACAGGTCCTATTCTATCCTCTGAACCCTCTTCTTGCTTTATCATTCCGCTTAGGGTTAAATTTGACAACCATAGTATAGAAACAAGTGCTTTATTAGATTCCGGAGCATCAGCGTGTTTTATTGATAAAGACTTTGCAGAGCGTCATAAACTTCCGTTAGTCACAAAAAAATGTCCAGTATCTGTAGAAGTCATTGATGGTAGACCTCTAGTATCTGGAGATGTAATCCAAGAAACCAAGCCTTTAACTATTTGTATAAAACAGTTTCAGAGTACCGTTATCTTCAACGTCATCAAATCTCCGTCGAATCCCATTATCTTAGGACTTTCTTGGCTAGATAGATATAATCCCAATATAGACTGGAAAAAACAAAAATTAGAATTTCAGTTAGATGAAATTCAAAAAATAGAAAATTTGGATAGTCAAGAGCCTGAACCCCTTAATCCTCGGAAACCAAAGTGTGGGAGTACGTATCATCCGGAAAGTCCCAATTAGCAATTTAGTGGAGATAAAAGTAGCAGAACTTTTTCAATTTTTGCATTTAAATACCAAGTTAGGACTTAGATATTAGAAATAGAAATTAGTTTCTAGGTAGAAAGGATAAAATTCTAAATAGGTTACGCAGCCTGCCGGAAACCGTAGCCGGAAAGTTCCGGAAAGTTCCGGATCGTAGGGACCTACCGCCTAGGTTCCGGCTAGGGAACTTACGGGAACGTTTTTGGCGGCGGGAACTTAGGATTCCGACAGGTACTTAAACCCCACCGCCAGCCTCATTCAGTCTCTTTTACCCGTGTTCTTCCACGGTGCGTTAGAAGAGAGAAAGAGTGGTGAGTTAGGGCGTGTTAGGGAGAGAAAGGGAGGAAGGTGCCGATTGCACCGGATTGTCCTAGCAGTCGGTGAGATGGCGGAAGCGAGTCGATCCCGGAGGTCGGTAGTGACAGCCCGGGGTGTACGTTCGGTTGTCCCATCGGATCCGAAGCGCCTGAAGGAGTTAGAAGAGGACCTAGAAATCATGGGGTGTTTAGGATTGGTAAAACGTCCATGGAACGTCCGGAGTGAAGAGATGATTGATGAGCTGGTTTCCGGAGTAGGTAATCAGTTCGATTTGACGATTAGGGGTCGATCTAGGGCCTGGACTCCAGAGTTGTGGGCGAAGGCATACTTTACGCCGAGCAGGGGTTCCGGAATGGCGTCCCGGACGGATACTTACGCCGTGGAGGTATTCCGGAGTCATGCGGATTCCAAGGAGGGAAACACCGCGAGTGATTGTAAGAGTCCCCGGGATGGGCAGTTGTTAGCATTCCTCATCCCTATCTTGTATCCGGAAAAGCCCACCCGGATTACAATGACCGTGGCAAACACCATTTTCGGAGCGCTGGGAGATAGAGAGAATCCGGCTCTCAGGCCGGTCAGCTGGGGAGTGATCATTCACTCCGTAGTGGAAAAGTTAGCGGTCAATATCGCGAACAAGAAGTCAAGTCCGATTAGCCCCTATCTTTTCCATCTGTATCACTCCGAGGATGCACTGGCCGGACCGGAAATGACCATATACCGGAAGGGCGAGAATTTGTTGAGGTATGGACTTCCCGCAGAAGATGAACCGGATGAGCTCGAGCCGGAAGAAGAGGAACCAGAACCGGAGCAGGCATCACCAAACGTTGGAGGGACGCGCCGGAAATCGACTGATCGGGGTGCGCGGGGGAAGCAAGAAGCCGAGGAGGAAGAGAAGCCCCGAGAACCACTTCCGGAAACAGATTAGCTAGAGGCCACCATCAAATGGCTGTTAGCTACCCGGGCACAGAATGAGCGAATGTCGGCGCTGATCCGGCAAATGTGCGAGAAATTGGGTGTGAAGGAAGAAACCCAAATCCTGGTGGCGTTGGCGGAAAGGCCAGATCCGGAAGCGGTGAAGCAGCTGGAGGACCGGATTCTGACCTTGGAGCAAGAACGGGACCGGTTTTGAGAACAAACTGCGTGGTCGGAGAAGGAGAGGATGGCCGCTGAAACAAAAGAGGGAGAAGCCCTCGATCTGTTCCGGAATGTCAGAAGTCTGTTTGACACTCCGGCGGATATTCTTGCCAGAGCTACACTCTGGAATAATCACATGGTGAAGGATGGTCACGTGGCGGGATCGAAGGTGGTGAGCATCCTTGTGGATTTTGAAGTCCGGATTGAGGGAATGCTCAAGGAAGTCCGGCAACTGTTGGGAAACTTGGATCCGCTTGAGGGGTTAGACCAAGGCCTTTTTGACCTAGGTCAGGATCTCCAAGAAGGAGGGGCACAGAACCAGCCTTCTCCGGCAAAGAGCAAGACAATCGCCGGAACGTCGCAAGCCGGAACAGCATCGGCACAGAAGAGGAGGTCGCTGGTGAAGCAATTTGCGGCCTCCACTCCAGTAAAAGATGTTGTCTTAGGCGTCCCAGTCGGAAGAACTGCGTCCGTAGCAAATCTGTTCCCCGACAGACCGGTGGGTTCTACTTTCCGGGAACCAGCTTTACCCGGAACGGTGTTGAATCCAGCCCGGACGGATCCGGTGAGTTTCATCCACATGCTCCAGCCCTTTCTCCAGACACCGCCACCGTCCCAGCTCATCGATCTTACTGTTCCGAAACCAAGGGGACGACGGCTACTGAGCGAGACGGACCCGGAATCGGAAGAGGGGGATACGACTCAATCGGAGGAGGAAGAGTTGCAGCCTCCCCGGACCAGGTCGAAGACGAAGAACACCCCACCCCAGAAGACAGGTGGATCGCCAGCTCAGGGTGGCACGTCTGTAAAGAAGGCTAAGAGAAATAAATGACTATCTAGGGTAGCAGTAGCAGTAATTGTAGTTAGGATTCTTACCAGGATGGTAGTTCCGGAACCGGATTTTCCGGATGTAGGCCCAGTAGTTCCGGACTTTTAGGAGTTAAACGGTTTTGCAGTTTTCCCGGAACGGTCTTCAGGGCCGTTGCCTTTTTGCTTTTTAGTTGGCCGTTGGCCGGTTTTTTGGTGGCCGTTTTGGGCTGCCTTTTTGTGGGTTTTTAAGGGCAGGCCGGTTTGTTGGCCTGTCATTCCTTTTTCCTTGTTCATTTAATCTAAAGCGTTCAGGAAAGCACTCGTTGGATTATTCTCTTGCGTATCGCGTCTATGGTCACTTGTGTGGATGTGTAAGTGAGAGTGTGCAAGGGGGAGGAGTCCGGATTCGTGGACTGTCGGATTAGGCTAAGTGTGTCTTGCAGATGAGTTTTTAGACTTGCGCAGTCAGAAAGTGGCGCCTTTAAATCGCTGGTACGGTAATCCGGTGGAGACCAAGGAGTGGTCCGGAAGCTAGTCCGGAATTCGCAGGGGCGGTTCCGTGCGGAGATAGGCAACCGCCAGAGGAATATTTCCACCCGTCCGGAAGGCTAGTCAACCTCATGAGCGGTCGAGAGCTAGGAAGTCATTCCCTTAGTTCCGGAAGTCCGGTATCCGTCGTTGTAGTAAGGAGGACCTAACGCTATCCTGTGTGACCAGCTTTCCGGATAGGCCATCCGGAATGTTGTGAGGAGGCCACCCTGTTTACTCAACTAGATCTACTCTTGGGTTGTGTTTTGTTTTATGTTATTAGAGTTTATGTCAGATACGGAGTGGTGCAGTTCCCTACCCCTCGGAAAGAGCAAGTGAGGAACCCTCTGAGGGTAAAACAGAGGTATCGAAAACCAACTTGTTAGAAAGACGGAACCGGAATATTGGATAGGGCCGGATCCGGAAGAGAATCCGGAAAGGAAGTAGTTCCGGAAAAGTGTTTGTGTATTGAAAGGACCCCTCTCAAGGTGGTCAAAGTCCGGAAACTTAGAGGTCTCGAGAAACTAATTTTGAAGCAACGTCTGGAATCTCCTGGGACGATAACTTGTGTCATCTTAGCACGTTTTTGTGGTTAAAGATACTTACACCTAGATTACGCGCACGACACAAAGATATACCAATCTGTAGCATCCCAGCCAAAATCTATCTTGATGATCGGAGCTAGAGCATTTGTAAAAGCTGCCAAGAAAGGAACTACCTATATGATTTTTGCAACCCCGATTGCTGAATCAATCGAGAAATTAAGTGTATTATCCGAGCAATACAAGGAATATCGAGACGTCTTTGAAAAGAAGAATGCGGACATATTACCTCAACACCGGCCTTACGACTATAGGATTGATCTCCAAGAAGGTACTCAACCTCCATTTGGACCAATCTATAGTCTTTCGCAAAACGAGCTTGCTGCATTACGGGAGTATTTGGACGAGAATCTTGCGAAGAACTTCATTCAACACTCAAAGTCCCCAGCAGGAGCTCCTATCCTATTCGTGAAGAAAAAAGATGGATCACTTAGGATGTGCGTGGATTATCATGGTTTGAATAAAATTACCATCAAGAATCGATACCCGTTACCTCTCATTTATGGACTTTTTGATCAACTCAGTCAAGCAAAGATCTACACCAAGATTGATCTTCGAAGAGCTTATAATCTAATCCGTATCAAGGCGGGTGACGAATGGAAGACTGCGTTCCGGACAAGGTATGGACACTTCGAGTATAATGTCATGCCTTTTGGTCTTACCAATGCACCGGCTATTTTCCAACATCTGATGAACGATGTTTTCCGTGAATTCCTTGATCATTTTGTGGTCATATATCTCGACGACATTTTGGTCTTTTCAAAAAATGAAAAAGATCATGAAAACCACGTTCGGATGGTATTAGACAAACTACGCTCTGCTGAACTTTACGCCAAACTAAATAAATGCGTATTTCACCAACCCCAGGTTGAGTTTCTTGGATACATTATTTCGGGAAAAGGTCTATTGATGGACCCTAAGAAGATCGAAGCAGTTATTGACTGGAAGAGACCATCAACTATTCACGACGTTCAATGTTTTCTTAACTTTGCCAATTTCTATCGGATCTTCATCAAGAACTACTCCAAGATCACTGCACCGCTAACCCGACTCACATGCAAAGACAAACTCGAGTGGAGTATGGAGGCGGAGCAAGCGTTTGAGAATCTGAAAAGGGCGTTTACTACAGCGCCAATCTTAACTCATCCTGATTATCAGAAGCCTTTCTTCCTTGAAACCGATGCTTCTGACTTTGCCTTAGGAGCAGTTCTCTCGAAAACCAGCGAAGATGGACGCCTCCATTCTGTCACGTTCCATTCGCGAAAATTCACAGCCGCGGAGATCAACTACGAAATCTACGACAAGGAGCTACTTGCCATTGTTGACTCATTCCAAGAATGGCGACATTTTCTTGAAGGAGCTCAACATCCAGTAACAGTCTATACAGACCATAAGAATCTCGAGTATTTCATGTCTGCTAAGATTTTGAATCGACGACAAGCCCGATGGAGCATATCGCTGTCGCGTTTCAACTTTGTCATCACGTATCGTCCTGGGACTCAACAAGTTCGGTCCGATGCTCTATCCAGAAGGGCATATCTTGCACCAAAGGAGGGAGACACAGTTTACGACCAACAACGATTTACTCTACTCAAGCCCGAGCGACTCCAACTCAGAACAACGCACATTACAACTTCAATGGATGTATCGTTTCTTCAAGATATTCGAGTAAGTCTTCAATCTGATCCTTTGGCTTTGAAATTCAAGAGCCATTCTGATACTTCAAATTCTGGAGAAATCCAAACCTTGGACTCTCAAATCCCTGATTCAGTGGTTATAGATTCGGAATCCCCAAATGAAATCACTTCTAGTCCACGGATCCATAGATCACAAGGAGGTGAGATGCCCCGAGATGATACCGATCCAAGATTCCAATTTCGTGATGGGCTCTTGTACTATGAGGGACTACTTTATGTCCCGGAAGGCCCATGTCGATTTCAAATGCTTCAGTCTCGACACGATTTCCCATCGGCGGGACATTTTGGTTTCAACAAAACTATAGAGCTTATTTCCAGAGACTTTTGGTGGCCACAAATGTGAAAATCTGTCAAAGAGTTTGTCACAACATGTGACATCTGTTCCCGTTCTAAGATCCCAAGACATCGACCGTATGGACTATTACGGCCCCTCGAGATTCCAAAGAAGCCATGGACATCCATATCCATGGACTTCATCGTGGACCTACCGCCTTCAACGGGATTTGATTCCATCTTTGTGGTGGTTGATCGATTGACCAAGATGACACACTTTGTGCCATGCAATAAAACAGTGACCGGCGAAGAAACTGCATGATTGTTTATTGACTATGTATATAAGTATCATGGACTTCCTAACAACATCATCTCTGATCGCGGTACGCAATTCACTTCCAAGTTTTAGCAATCATTGATCAAAATCTTACAAGTGGAGATCAAATTGTCTTCGGCGTATCATCCCCAAACGGATGGTCAAATAGAAAGAGTTAATCAAGTTTTGGAGCAATATCTCTGATGCTTCATCAACTATCATCAAGACAATTGGACGGACCTGTTACCACTTGCGGAGTTTGCGTACAACAACACCTTTCAAGATTCAACAAAACAAACGCTTTTCTTTGCCAACTATGGTTACCATCCAAGGTTTGATCAATTCCAGCTTTCTACTTAAAAAATCCTGCTGCTGAAGATCTTGCAACTCGACTATTGGAGATTCAGAAGGAATTGAAGCTCAAGCTCATTGAAGCCCAAGAACGTCAGAAGCAGAATGCAGATAAGTCTCGCAAGCAACATCCACCTATTCATGTTGGAGATAAAATCTGGTTGCTCCGTCGGAATCTCAAAACACATCGACCAAGCGATAAATTGGACTATCGACGCCTCGGACCATTCTCGGTCATCAAACAAGTCAATGATGTGGCTTACCGGTTAGAATTACCACCCTCCATGAAGATTCATCCAGTATTTCACGTTTCTCTTCTTGAGCCGTATAAAGACTCCAATATTCCTGGACGGCTACAAGCACCCCCTCCTCCAATTGAAATTGATGGAACAGAAGAATTTGAAGTCTCAGAGATCCTTGATTCTCGTGTCAACCGAGGAAAGTTGGAATATCTTGTCCATTGGCAGGGTTACGAAATTCATGAACGAATTTGGGAACCTGCTGCCAACCTTGCAAACGCTCCGGAGATGATCGCAGAATTTCATCATGAGTATCCATCAAAACAAAAAAATGCTTAAGCCCAAGACGTCTGGACCAACACCAGCACCATATCAAGACTTCAGATAGGTGCGGATACAGATGCAGAAGCATTGAACAGAAGCATCGAAAAATTGGTGTGACCGACGAGGCGACAGTCAAGATAGCTCAGTTGAGGGATGCGCCTACAAGCCGAGGTCGGGCTCGACCCCTCGTCACTTGTAAGTTATTTCTTCTCTTGTGCCACCTCGCCGATGTCTTCGTTTTGCGACCATATTACCTTTATACAGTCGTCCGCCTCCGCCACTGTTCTTGCCAACGGACTGCCCTATTGTCCGCCATCGACTTCGCTACTGTTCCCGACCAGATTCCGCCGTACTTCGGCCGTTTTCCGCCGCCTTCCAAACATTCTCCGCTAACAGAATTCCGACAACCGTTAGTTCTGTCTTCTAGCGCAACCCACGTGAATACACGTGGGTTCCCATGTAGGTTACTGTCAGGTCATTGGACAACAGAGGGACTCGTGGAACTCACCCCTTGAAGGGGGGATGATGTCACGGACGTGACATACAAGACAAGGACGGAAAACCCATGCCCAACGATTCAAGACCGACGAAGAAAGACGAAGACCATACGAAGCTTCCTAAGAAGCTACACATAGCGGTGGCGGTACCTTTCGGGACAAGCCACCGCCCTAGTAGAAGTTTCCAGGAAGTTTACAACGCCTTGCGGGACAAGTAAATTCGCCTTGAAGGCAAAGCAAGGTAGTTTAGTTGACTTGGAGTATACTCCAAGTCGCCTTAGGCCTCAAGCAAGCTAGGTAACTTGCTCTTGAAGGCGAAGCAGGCTAGCCTACTTCTAGATTAGTATAAATAGAGAGTTAGGAGACATTGCTTCTCACTCTCGTCAACACCAGTTGTACCTGCTCTTGTTCCAAAACAATCTAAGCCTTGTTCAAGTATTCTTGACTCCAGTCTAGCTCTTGTTGGAGGAACCTCTTCCATTCTAGTCTTATTCTTGTGCTTATTCAAGGAGTACCCTTGATTCCGATCTCAGTTTGTCCTCAGAGTTGCGTCCGCAACACAAATGCCCCGCAGATGGCCGACACCTGTGAGCCATCACTTTGGCTCACAACTTAGAAGTAGAGAAAATTAAATAATTTAGATAAATTTACAAGTTAGAAATGATTAGTTGCATGAATGTAAGCTATAACCATGAACTATTGGACTTTCTAATAGATAGGAGTGGAAATTCTACAACAAAGGTATGAACTTTAGAAATTGCAATTATAACCAAATGATGTGGAAATTTTAGAGAAAATTAGGAATCTTAAATCAAAAAAGACATTAAGTAAGAAATGGAGATTTAATTCAATAGGCAAATGGTTAGATGTGGAGAAATTGGAAATAAAATACTACATAAAGAAAATTGTATAAAAAAATGGATTGGAAATTAAAAACGTAAATACAAAAAATACAAAACTAATTAGTAGAGTTAGAACAACTATTAAAACACTAACATTGTGAAAGGTACTCCAAAATAGCGAAAAAACAGTAAACTAGTGGGATTTACAGTAAAGTAGTGCCTTTTACAGTAAAGTAGTGCAATTCTCCGCAATTTAGTGCAAATTTCAGTAGATTAGTGTAGGGATGTAATTTTAATGGATGAATCTTAAAATTATTGGCTTTTAGGGTGGGAAACTAGGGTTAGAAGCTCTCTTTTGTTTTGGGGCTCTTCTCTTCTTTGGTGTGTGTATGGTGTTTGTGAAAAATGGTTGAGAGGAATGGAAGAAAAAAAGTGTTAGTGAAAGATCTAGGATAGTATGAGTAGGAAAATTTGTCAAGGAGGTTTGACACAAGTTCTTCCATGGCTTGAGAGGAGGTTGGTTGAAGTTAGAGTTAGAAAATGAGTTTTAGATTAGAGCAGCAATTTTGAAGGGCAAGATCGAGAAGACTACAACAAATTTGAAGGCGAAACTTGGTGATCTAGAGCGCAATTGAGTTGGCTTTCCAACAAGCTTAGTTTTGTTTCATTTGGAGTAAGGATGAAGATTTGGCGTCCGTTTTAGTGCGAAGGAGTCTGCTGCGGGCTTGGAACAAGATAGTGAATTTCGACGGACAAGATCGGGCGGACAGTAACTCAAATGGAGCTGAATTTTTGGGAGGTGGTAGATAGGCAAGTCAGCTTTCCAAAAAGCCAAGGCTCAACCAAATCGGAGTGGATATGAAGAGAGGGCGTCCGTTTTAGTGCAAAGGGGTCTGCTGCCCCTAGATTCAACAACGACTTTGAGGTTTTGTGATTTTTGGGCATTTGATGAACACACTTATTTAGGATTTAGGTGTGTTGCCTTTGATTGTTGCATGGTTATCAAAATATGTATAAGTGAATTAGTCACTAAGTAAATTCCAAGGTGAAGGATTATTCTTCAATTGATAAAATAACAAGGTGCATAAAATAGAGTCCTTGGGGTATATGTGCAATTTGCAAGTGAATGGATATGGTGCAATGAGTTGTATGTTTATGCATTTCTAGAGGATTGTAACTCAAATCAAATTGTTTGAAGGAATGAAATAATCTAATTGTGAAGGGAACCATGAATGGGTTACAATTATGGTATTTTTTCATGTTTGCTTAGGAGTTTGAAGACAGCGTCTAAATATAGTAATCTGTAGTGTTATGGGAAAAGTCCATTGCTTGGAAGGCTAGGAAGTTAGTACACACTCCCCTCCGGACTCTTCTAGGGGTGTTTTTTGCCACTACAGTAAAAAACACTCATAAACTATTCTAAATGAATAGTAGGTGAATAGTAGAAAAACAAAAACAATTTGTCTTGAATGAATAGTAGATGAATAGTAACGGAATAAAAACCAAAACAAATCTAAAATGAATAGTAAAAGCACAACAAAACAAAACGAAATGAATAGAAAATAATAAAAAACCGCGCCAAATCCAAAAGGAATAGTGGAAAACAAAACATCAAGCCAACATGAATAGTGAGATTCTTTAGGAAAACTAATTTTTTAATCTAATTATTCCCAAGCCGCCACTTCGTCTTCTTTAAGTATGTTTTGTGTCAAGGATGTTGTTATTTGAACGTTGGCTATGGAGTTGGAGAGCTTATAGTGAGTGATACACTTGTTGGTGAGGTTTGTGGCTTGTTGTGGGTTTGGTTTATTTGAGTGTAAACGTGATCTAGTTTATTTAATTTGATTTGGCGTTTGTGAGTGGTGACTTCAAAGAATGGAATTTGAATACTTAAGCTTTCTTTGAAGGTCTGAATTTGAATGCTGGACTGCTAAGCTCCGAAGGTCTAAATTTGAAGGCTGGACTGTCTAGCTCCGAAGGTCTGAATTGAATGCTGGACTGCCCAGGCCCCCGACTGCTGACTGGCCGCGATTGCTATGTGGCACGCCGTGGTTCGTCGGGTTCCCCTCCCGCCTCGTTTGTTCCCGGTTCCCTCGTTGTTCCCGGTTCCCCATTCGTTCCCTGTTGGCTGGCCCTTCCTTGGCCGCTCCGATCTCAGACTCTGGTTCTAAAATCTGATCTCAGTTTTGGTTCTAAAATCTAATCTCAGTTTCTGGTCCTAAATTCTGGTCGTAAACTTTGGATGTAAACAAAAGACTAAACTAGTTTTAGTAAATTAAATAATCAAAATTTCAACTCACTATCTAGATGTTTTGGGGATTTTTGGGATACTCTAAGCAAAAGGAAAACTAAACTAAAGGTTTTGGGGATTTTGGGATACTCTAAGCAAAAGAAAAACTAAACTTACACTAGACTAAACTTAACAATGAGAATTTATAACTGTGGCAATGGAAATGAAAAAAAAAAACAATTGAGCAAAGTCCGGCAAAAGAAAAGGGAACCACTAGGCGTGGGTTCTTGGTTTAAGTAACCAACACTCCGAGGGTTTTTTTCCAATTATTTTGTCAAGGTTCAAGGTAATTTTCAGTTGAGATGAAAGCTTTGCCGTGAGGGAGCAATCCCAGGCTAAACTTGTCAAAGATGGTTCCAAGTGGCTGCAGGAAGGTTTTAATTCTTAAAGGAGGTACACATGAAAGTGTTTAAATCGAACATTAAAGATTAAAGGAATTCTCAAGGTATCCAAATGTTTTAATTCCTAAATGAGGTACACATGAAAGTGTTTAAACCAAAAAGTAGGAATTAGTCAAACTAAACTTTGTTATTCAACAAAGTTTGGCTGGTATTTTGAGTGTTGGAATCTTTTGGCAAAAACTAGCTTCACCACCTTAAGAATTCTTAACTCAACATCTGTTGTAAAAACACGAAATTAGTATGTGACAGGGTATGCAAGTCTTGGGGGATGAAACCTCCCAAAAGTGTGAGCTTAGTGTGGTTGTGAAGGTGGAAAGGAAACCCCGAGTCCTTAACCAAATCCTCCACCAAAGGAAGCAAAGAAAATGGAAATGAGCAAAGATGACCAAAATTTGGTCTAGCTAGTTGCTTCCGACAAAGCCAGTAAGCAAATTGAACAAGGAAAGAAAGTGTCCATACTCCGACAGAGTGTCGGTAGGCAGACAATGAACAAAATGGGGTACGACAAACTTTGCGGGGAGGCCTTATATACTCGCTAGAAGGCCCCACCACTTAGTTTACCATGAGATATTTGGTCTTCTTACTCAAAAACTAACCTAAACTAAATTCTAAACTACCCTAAGATATTTCCTAAATAATCTTTGTTTAATTTTTGGAATTTTCTAGAACAAGCCTTAATTAGAAAGGAAATCTTGTCCAAAATAAAATCTAAGATTTTCCCAAAGATATTTAAGAAATTAACTATTTTGACTTTGAGATATTTTGCAAACAATCCTAGGATATTTCCAAATATTCTTAATTTAGTCTAAATTGGCTTTTAAAGGAAAAATTTGAAATCTTAACTAAATCCAATCTTCGACTTTCACCAAGATATTTTGTGAAATAACTTTGAATTACCGCTAATTACTCTAAAAAAGTCAAAGCTACGGCTGAACTCTTCCTATCTTCTTGAGAACAACTCCAAATTAAAATTCGATTGCGCCATCGCGTTCAGAAGGCCCCAATTAGTTCCAGGGACTCCCTACCCCCCACTTCCAAGCTGTAAATATGTATAAAAACCACTCACGGTAACTTCAAAAAAAAATCAAAATCCCGGTTTATGGAATTTGCATTTCCTGAGGAAATTGACTGGCCAGAGTTGTTTAGAAGGTTTGTGAGAGTAAGAAAACATTCCTTATTCGCGACATTCAGACACCGTTAGCTCCTGGTTCGTTGGTCAATCCGCCGCCATGTTGTAAATTCTTGTTAAATTCGATGTCGTCGTCGATTCTCGTACTTCTAACTATCGGAAAGTCTTCAAACTTGATTGGTCACTTATTTTATATATAAAACTCTAATCTAATTTTTAGTGAGATTTTACCGCACTCTGGGTAATTTCTAGGAAATTTCCATCAATTTCAAAGACGGTTGACTTCCCATGGAGTCATCGTGGAGTTTTGTAAAATCCCGAAACTTTTAGACAATCTTCTAGGAAGTATCTAAAAGCCAAGGGCAAAACCAAACCTCCAATAAGGATGCTAAATTTAGCAGTTCCTTAATAATTTCCGCTCGAGGGAAAAATTAATCTGGTACCGGGGTTTGTCGTGGATGATTAGCTCTACTGTTGATCTCTTGGCATGCTTTTACCCTAAAAGCACCTTTCTGTAAGCTCCAATCATCTCGCCCTTCTTCTACTTTGCATTCTGGTTCGTATTCTTCAACATTTGTAGGTTTTCACATAACTAGTCCAACTTTTACATGAATTGGATCTAGATACTTCTAAACTTGAACATAGACTCTTATGATTCAGCCAGGCTGTCACATGTGCTCACATGTCGAGTTTTACATGGATAGGACACTAGAACTGGCTAATTCTCACATCCTCACATCTCTCTAATACGTAAATATGGACTCTAAGACACTAAACTAAGACCTAAACAGAGTAAAGCAAAGTATTTTGTACTTTCTATGATTTTAGGACAATCTCTCACTAATCTGGTAGGGACTTCTACCAAACTCCTCTCAACTACTAATTCATACTATTTTGTATGAATTTATACTAAAAACTAACAATAAATCGCGAAAAATAAACCCAGAGCTCCAAGTGCTATCTTGAGGGCTCACACTCTGGCAAGCCAAAACGGCTTTGGATCACTACAATGAAGGCGCACAATGACAAAATAACCGGCAAATACATCATGAGCGACACCAAACGAAGGACGTGGGCGGTCACGCCTTTGCCCTACAAAGAGTGGATCTTGCACAAACTCTTCTTGCATTATGCCATCTTCTTCCATTGTATCTTCCCGCTCACCGGTGATTCTAGAAGCCGGCCAAAATCCATCCTCCAACGCCCCACGTGCAACAAGAGGTGCATCTAGAGCTGTTCTCATACCTTTCCAATAACTCCTTATAGATTCATTCTTCCTCCTGAACTCTCCAAATTGGTCGTTGTCCGCCATATTACTCCAATGTGCAATAAAACGTTTAAACCCTTCTTGACATCATCAAGCTTGTTCATATGACGCGGAGGTAGAGGTTGAGGAACACCACTCGGCACCCTAGGGTGGCCGTCTTCAATCTCAGACCACAAGTGAATTCCTTTGCCACCCTCTAGCTGTCTAACAGGTAGTTACTATCAGTACAAAGATGCTTATACTCCATCAACAGCCATCTACTTGAATCCTTGTAGAACTTCAACTGGTGGGCCATAGAATGACCTTCCAAAAAGTTTCCACCTTTGCCCAAATAGCCTTCCACAAAGCCCTTGAAATCAAGAACTTCTTCAATGAAGTGAAGAATGACAGGATATGTTTCACACTCCATGAAGGATTTTATGAGCCTCGGAATAATCTGGTAGTTATTTGTCTTTAACATGGTGCTCCATCGACCAAACAGAGCATCAATGTCTTCGTGAGTGTGCCCAACAATGAGGAAGTTAATGTATATCTCCCGAAAAATGCCCTTCAAAACAAGAAGAGAGCAGAAAGCAAAAACCCATTGGTTCTTGTTGTCAGATGCTGCATTGTCGAGTTGCAGAGTCAATATAGGAGGTAGGCTGGCAAGAGTTGAGCAGAGATTGGTTCTGGTGGAGGAGGAAGAAGGGAGTCCAAGCACATCTCCGAGCCTTCCAACACAGCCTTTGTCAATGTGGATTGGTCCTCCTTGACGGTAGGCAATTGGCACGATGAATTCTTTGGCGGACCTTCAAGATCACGCAACAGCCTTGCAATGGATCCAAAGGTGTGATTTGAGCCCGGGGAGATCACTTAGTGTATCTATAACAAACCATGTGTATTAAAGTGATTTTTTGACCCCCTATGGGTGATTGCAAGAAACACTTGTCCTATTTCTTGTCCCCTTGCCCTCGAAAATTGGCATTTTGCTCATAACTTTTGCATAGTTTGTCCATTTGGTATGAAATTTGGAATGAAGGTAGATGCTATAGTTTCAGACATTGAGTAATTTTCTCAATTTTTTTCAAATTATTTTACTTTTTTTAACCTACCCCCGATTGGGTATCTACCTTGGCCATTTTGGAGGTTTTTAGTCCTATATTTGACCCAAAAATGCGAATTTGAAGCCACAAATTGGACATATTGGAGGTCTACTAACATTACAAGGGCTGGCGATGAGTTTTTATGAAAATAGCAACATGTCAGTTGCACACATGGGGTCAAAGTGACCTTCCTTTGCGCAAAAGCTACGAAGAAGGAAAAATTTTCCTTCATGAATTTTTTGGTGCAATGCAAGCATAGTCTTTTCTAGCAAAATAGTTTTTTTTATGGAATTTTTTTGAATTTTTTTTGAAATACTAAAAATGAAAATCTCCATAGATCCCTTTTCTGCTATTTTCTGCTTCCAGCAACTTCTGCAGTACTTCATAGTAGTCCGTAGTACTTCATAGTACAACATAGTACTAGGTCAACGATTCAGATTTGCCGAGGCGCTTCTAAAACGTAGTATTGGTAGTACTGCATAGTATTGCCAGTCCTATGGCTAAAAAACACATTTTTGACGGAAAAACGTGAAGTATTTCTTGCAACTACCCCTATATAATTTTTAATAAATTGTAATTTCAACCTTTAACTTTGAGCTTTGTTTAATAATAACTATAAGGTTCTATTGGCAAAAATTTCCAACTCAAATATTATATGAAATAATTTCTAGAATAGGTTGAATAATGAACTGAAATGGCATGTTTTTTAATTCAAATATTTTTAGGGAATACATTTTAGATGACCATTGCATCATATTGAAGAAAAATAAACTTTCAATAAGGTGTTATTTTTAGCAATTTTTTGTTCATTTTTTAGAAAAAAATTTCCTATATAAAATAGGGGTGTGAAAGTTATTTTAAGTTCTATAATGTAGATTTTTACTTCAAAAATTTATAACTAATTATAATTATCAAATTAAAATATCAATAATTCACAACATAAACTTTCAAAGTAGGAAAATCTAGTCATATTTTTTTTTTTTTCCTTTTATTTAAATTTTAGGATATAATATAGGGGGTCTAAAATCTTAACACACGTAGTTTCTAATAGACACTCTAAGTAATCTCCCCTGGGATTCGAGTCTGTTGGAAATGTCTCTAGGCCATAATGCGCGTACCGAACATCGCCATGACCATGGGCTATCATGCCAGTAATAGCGACTGGCATTTTGGTAAAAGAATCCATCACCTTGGTCTTGTGAAAAAAATGTGGAGAAGCGGTCTTGGAGTGATCCATTTTATCATGGATAATGGTGAGCATCTTCTTAGAGTATTTCTCTAAAATATGGCGATTTGCATAATGGAGCTCTATGTGGGCCCTTTGCCCCGCAAGGTGAGTTTCCAAAATTCTCCCCTACTTGTCCTGCAAGCTTGAAAGCGGTATGCAGGCGCTCCTCAGTTGTCTATACTGATCGCACAGATTACACCTTGAAAAATTATCCCCAGGAGCCTTCGCAGCATACTTTGAAAACAAAGCATGCTTGATATATATTACTTAAGCAACTAGAAGAAACAGGAAGCAAACTCAAAGTAGCATTGGCCTCATTGATTTTTGGCAACTGGTTGCTCCAACAAAAAGCTGATGGCAACACCATTGAAGGGACTTTTTTCCCATTAATCAATGTTCTCGTTTTGTGAGGCATTCGGTCAACTTCACTCACAACCAACGTCCGAAGTGTGGTAGTAGCTTGTATAGTATGCGTACGGGGGTTCTTGGACCCCAAATTCCCGTGCAATTCCGCCTGCTTCCCAAATTTGGCCATGTGCTTGTACTTGTAGAAGGTAGCTTTCAAAATCCCGTGAATAGTCCACCAAGCGGAAGGACACACCTCCATCCTTTTCAAGGTTACCCAGTCCTTACCAGCATCATCAATAACTATGCATTTGCCTATGCACTTCATGAAGACACTTCTTACAGGTATAAAATCCATCATTTACATGTAGCTGAGAACATATGGCTTGAATTTCCCGACGGGGAAAAGGCTGCAGGCAGTTATTCTCGCAGCATGATTTTGTAGATACTTTAAAGATTGCTTGGGGAGTAAGAAGAGATTCTTTCTTTGGAAGTAGGCCGACTTCAATTCGCCCTCGAGAGCTCTCATAAGAACGCATCCCAACTTGAACTCGATGGTTCAAGGCGCTTACAGCCGCATTGTATATCTGTGTCTGTTCATGGTCATATACACTGGCATTGTTCAAAAACACCCTCTTAATCCTGGAACGACAAGGGTGCCATTCTGTGGCGTTTGGATGACATTGCGACAGCGGCAACAAAAAATTGAATAAGTTTTTCATCCAAAACTTCTATGAGCTCAAGCACAGTTGACTTCTGAACAACTGGGAATTGAAAGCGCAGTCATTGAGGTGCTTGTCGTTAACTAATCTTGAATCTAGCAATAAAAACGATATGGGAGGCATGAAACTTTCGGTCAGGTTATCTGACCAGGAGCACTGTGTTGACGGAGGCAAATTTTTTGTCAAAGTAAGAGCAAGTGCCTAAGGGCACAAAAGTTTCACTACCTTTACTAAAAAAATTGCGGTCACATTGCAAAGTCAACCACTGGGCAGTTGTCGATGGTTTGAATGGCTACCGTTGGTTTTGTCAACATTTGGACACTGCTCCTCAGAAAACGGCATTTTCAGCCAAACGAACAAGGATGAGCAAGGTGCATAAAGGAAAGGCAATGAGCAAGAAGCCTACTAAGTGTTATGTAGGGTGGTAACTACTATCAATATCCCTTCATTGTATTCCAAATCATAGCCCAAGATTTTGGAATTAGTATAATCTTTTGGGAATGAAAATCTCATATAAAAATGAATAAAGTTGGGTTATAGTAGTCGTAGATGACAATAAATATTGAAAAAAAACCTAAATTCCAAACATAATTAGATACAATTATTTTATAAAAAATAATTTTTAAACAAATTATAAAAAACAAAACAGATAATTGTGTCAATATTTATAATAAAATTTAAAATATTAAAATATATTTGTATATTTTAGGATTTAGGGTATAATGACAAACAAAAAATTATAGAAGTATATGTAATAAAATTGTGTATTGTAAACATAAACATACAAAATCTAGTAAATATTGTAGTAGTTACATTCTATATGATTTAAATCTACCTCGCTATGCTATTGGTACTTGTTAGAAAAAAAATGTATTGCACTAATCATCTTCTTTAATTCAACTTGAATTAATAACAAGAACTCAAACTTATTTGGGTAGGCAATATAAATTTTATCCAAATTGCTATGAAATTAGGATAATTAATGTGCCAAGTATAAAAAAACTATTCTATGATTATTGGCTTTGGAAATTAAAATTGAAGATAATATGAATCATTCAAATATAAAAATAAAAGAATAATTATATAGGTAAATTTTCTAGAACAAACCTATAATATCCCTACTAAAATTACTCCAATATTTTTTGTAAAATTCAAACAAATATAAATCCCACATAATATAGGAGCCTAATAAAAAAATATGAATATATGATTATATGCAACGGAATACATATACATGTGTATATGTGAATAAATGTATTATTTTAAAAATTACTCCATATATGATCTCATTATAATGGATAAACTTAACATTATGAATGAAGTAATCCAAATAGTTTTAGTTATCCCTGCTACAAAATAACTCGTTAACTAGTGGTAACCAGTGCCCTAAGCCCTTTCTAAAGACACATTCTAATCATTTGAAGTGCTAAGAATCTAGAGAAATTTTTTGGTTAGCAAATTTTGACTTTAGAGGCAATCAATGACCTCTACTGACACATCTTGTAATTGGACAATCCCAATTTATCTTGAAAATTTGCCATACTGTATACATACCTAATTGAACAATTTCCACATGTAAAATTGTAAATACATGCAACTTCATTTAGAAGCCCATTTGTCCCCAATGACAATCGTTACAAAGGTTCAAATGTAATATTAGCTCTAATTTTAGCACCATTGATTCATTAGATTGTAGAAAGGTTATAGATTTGCCAAGTACTAATTTTATTTTGTGGAAATTAGTAGAACACACTAAATATTTCATGCCACACTAATTTGAAGGAAAATATATTACAATTAATGCATCTTTTGTAAATTAGTGTCCCACACTAATAGAAAAAATCACTTTAGTAACAACCAAGCCATCCTAGATCCTCACTACAATTGAAAAGTAAAACTCACACCAAATCTCTCAAACAAGCACCTCCAAAACTAGAATGCAAATGGGGCACTTATGACAACTAAGACAAACTCAACCAAACAACACATAGAAAAGCAAGAAATGAAGGAAAAGACTACCATGTAAACTCAAAACCTTGACTACAACAAACTTACATCCAAGATCAAAATCAATTTATTTCTCTTGAGCTCAAAGCCAAACAAACATTTAATCACCTAGCCTCAACATTGACTTTCAAAACTTACACCAAGGCAAGGACCAAAAATTGAGTAACCAAAAATTGAGTTACCTATTTATGAGCACATCAATTGCAATAGCAACAAGAGTGACCATGCTACTAAAGAAAAATAACTCCTAGCATGGCCATCTTGAACAAAGAACTTCAAAACAATCATTCTGACACTTTTTTTGGTGAATAGTCTTTTCAATACAATTTGAAGTTGCCAACAAAAGGATGCATATTGTATGGACAAGACGGTCTTAGACCAATTCTAACAAAATTTGCCATCCTTTCATTTCGACTTCTTCACAAAAACATCCGCTAAAGAAAATGCAAAGACTACAACCTTTATGAATACCTCCTTCGAGTCATTTCCAACCAATGCAATTGTTTTCAATCAATGATCAACACGATAACTATATTTGCAGATGATGACAAATTACAATGAAAATTTTCAAATTACAATTGCATGCAAAAATCATGGTCAAGAGATTCAAAAAACAAGAAAGCCACAATTGGTCAAGATTGCCAACCTAGTCACCAATAATCACCACAAGAACACATGCCATCTTGGAAGTGGTGAAAGCGATTGGCATCCCTCAAAACAATATCTCGTTCAGTCACCTTTGAGATAAACTTGGTTGCTGTATGGCAGTCTAAACACACTCGAAGGTTCTTGAACACCCGAATTGGCTGTCCAGGGGGGATCCGCATGAGTCCGTAAGCAATAGCCAACTTCTCGCTATGGGAGCAAAGAGCAAGCTCTTTCTCCTCTTCCTCAATGTTCCGCAACACTAGCCGGGTATCAGGAATGTACCCTTCGGCCTTAATTGTCTCACTCAATCTCCTCAGCTCAGCATAGATCTCCTTCGCTTCTGAGTGAGAAGTATCCCCTACGACGAAGTCATGGACCTTGTTATCAACTTCAATCCAGCTACGCCCTCGCTCCTTGCGTATACCTCTCTCCTGCATCATAGTGCGCACCCACAACACCTCCTCCCACTTGCCAGCTGCAGCATAGATATTCGAGAGAAGCACGTATGTAGAAGCATCCTTCGGTTCCAACTTGAAGAGCTCATTCGCGGCAAGTTTGCCCAACTCCACATTACCGTACGTTCTACAAGCACCAAGCAAGGCTCCCCAAGTTGCATCATTTGGTTCCACCGGCATGTTGTCAATCAAGAGCTTGGCTTCCTCCAAGTGTCCTGCTCGCGCAAGAACATCCACCATGCAGTTACAAAGCACCACACTAGGTTCGATGCCATAATCTTGTGTCATAGTCAAAAAATGTCTCCGGCTCTCATCCACAAGGCCTGAATGACTACAAGCTGACAACACTGCAACGAATGAGATCTCATCGGGCTTCGCACCGTCTGCAATCATAGTTTTAAAGACTTCCAGTGCTTCATGCCCACATCCATGCTCTGCAAGTCCGCCAATCATAACGGTCCATGTGATTACATCACGATCCTCCATCCTCTCAAAAACCACTCGTGCATCATCCAAACTGCCACATTTAGCATACATGTGAACCAGGGCACTGCCCACACGCAAATCCGACTCAAGTCCCGCTTCAAGGACATGCCTGTGAACCTCCCTGACCCACTCCAAAGCCCCCGCGCTTGCACAAGCATTCAGAATGTTAGCATAAGTGACTGCATCCGGTTTAAAGCCTTCCCGTTTCATTTGGAGAAGAAGTCGATATGCTTCAGACCCACAGCCATGTTGCGCAAGTCCTCCAATCATCACGTTCCAAGTAATCACGTCCCGTTCCTCCATCTTGTCAAAAGCCAGTAGCGCATCATCGATACTGCCACACTTCGCATACATGTGCACCAGCGCGTTGCCCACACGCACATGTGACTCAAATCCGGCTTCACGGGCATGGCTATGAACCTCCCTGACCCACTCCAAAGCCCCCGCGCTTGCACATGCATTCAGGATACTCGCATATGTAAAGGCGTCTGGTTTGAAGCCTTCCCGTTTCATTCGGAGAAGAAGTCGATATGCTTCCTCACCATCAACGCTGTCGGCATATGCTCCAATCATCACATTCCAGGTAATCACATCGCGACTCGCCAACTTATCAAAAGTGTTCCTTGCCTCCTCTATGTTCCCACACTTTGCATACATTTTAAGAAGCGAAGTCCCCACACGAACATCTGATTCCAACCCGCCCTCTCTGATATGTGCATGAACTTCCTGGACCCACTTCAAGGCTGATGGGCTCGCACAGGCTTTCAGGATGCTCAAGTAAGTAACTGCATTAGGTTGCATACCTTCCTTTCGCATGCGATGGAAAACTTTCATGGTGTGTTTCACACAACTGTGCTGAGCATAACCTCCAATCATGACGTTCCAAGTAACAACATTCTTCTTCGCAAGTTCGTCAAACACTCTACATGCATCCTCCAGTCTCCCACATCTGATGTATCCACTCAATAGGTTGTTTGCCAAAAAAGTATTCTGCTGCATGCCACTCTCAATGGCGCACTCATGAACCTGCTTTAATGCCGGAAGGTCTTCCTGCTTCAAGCACCGCTTCAGAATTTCAGCATAGGAGCACGAATCTATTGCAATGCCCTGTTGTAGTCGGTTCTTCAAAAGATCAATTGCTTCACTAGCGTTCGTTGCGCTTTGCATGCGCTTACTCCCACCACTAACTTGAGCTGCTTGCTTTGACGCTTTCGCACTAGCGGGCGAAGCGTTTCTTCTCCCAAAATTGCCCTTGGGTAACCTGACCCATCCATACACACTTCATAAGAAAACCTTGCATACTTCGTACTATGAAAAATCTTGCTCCATCAATTTAAAAATACTTGGATGCATGTCTTTATACTGCTTAAAAGCACAATACTTCACACTACACCTAACAAAACATATTACAAATTACAAATTACATCCACCTTGTGAGCATCATCTGTAGCAAGTCAATTGCACCAATTTCTTGTCACAAAGGGAGACAACTCATTCTCATGCCAATACCTATTTGGTTGTACCATCTCTAGAGAATCATTGGTATGATAACCACCACCAGAAGGTAATTTGCTTAAAGTCACCAATTTGACCATCGCCTTCACCCATGTTGGGGTTGACCAACTATCTACCCAGAGCACTTTCATTGTCACCTTGTGTTTAAAGTCTGGTGATTTGGGATTCATCTATACACACCAACAACCCATGATCCAATATGAAAAAACAATCAAGGAACACATGTCCTTAAGCATTGGAAGGATCTAATTAGCCTTCAATTCAATTCAATGCAAAATCCAATCAAATGTAATTGCTTCTTGTTTACCAAAGTGCCCAGGACCTTATACAAGCAATAAATAACCTCTCAATGTCTTTTCACAAATATCTAACATCAACTAATTGGTAGCCTTAGATATATTCCTAGTGATACCTTGTAAAATCTGTTGTCCCACCACTGCAAAGGATCCGCAAAATACTCCTCCCAATCTTGCTCAGTTGTCTGTAGTTCGCCTGATTCAACAGTTAAATACTTCAGACATGTCATTCATGTTCTTTCTGAGCGACAAAAAGCACCCGCTTCTGTACATGAGAGCGGCCACATTAAACATACCTGAAGCATCGGGTTTTCTCCAAACTGATGACGATAAACACCTAATTGATCCGCTGTTCCTTCCTCCATGGGAGGCTGAGACAAATAATAAACATGGGTGTATAAGCCTTGGAGACTTCAAGAGTGTGATCACACAGGCATCCTGGTCACACAAATCCCCGACAGTCCGTCAAAAAACAAATTCAATTGGTAGCAGTTTGGGCATAAGATAGTCATCGGTACTGATATTTAATGTTTAACGTCCAACCAACCAAGTTCACGTCCTATCAGTTTGGGAGAAGCGTAACACCGTATTGATCAAATATACTACTACCGAGGAACCTAAATGTATGGGAAACATAAGTTGCTAACATGACCACGGTAGGTCAGTTCAGACAAGTCACAAGTCATCCAACTACTTCCGTAGAACAGGTGTATGGTCATAAGTCAACACCTACTCACCAGTGCACCAACTCCAAGCACCAAATAGCTTCTCGTTTGTTGCCTACGATGCAATAAAAGGTGCATTAATGCAGACATCTTGTGGCTTGGTGTCTACAAACTTCTAACGGTTCCTCTTCAACAACAGAGTAACACCACAGATAGAAATCTAACTTAATCAGAAAAAGTATATGAATGAATCTCCTCAACTCTTTGGCCCCCTTTCAAGTGTATGTCCCCAGCCAGTTGAAAAGAGCTCCTTCTCCATATCCAGGCAATGTCTGAAATCTTGAGTAAAAGTTGAAAAAGTAGCATATAAGTATCAATCTGCTCCCTTCAACTGAGTTCGTTCTCTTCAAATTGCTAAACCTCCAGGCAGGAAGAGAAATTCTAGTTTCGTTCAGCAACCCTAACCTCAACATCAGCAACGTCCAATGAACACAACAAGCTTCAAAGCTCAACTTCAGCAGACACAAAGTATCATGTATGACTTGGCAATATCTTCAAGGCTGTCCAATCGCTTGTCTGATTTTATTCCTCCTTCTCGGCCTTCAGCACCAATAATTCCAAGGTCTGCCGCTTCCAAATTATTGACCAGAAGTTCAAGTCAGTCCGCACACAAAAGTTCCAAGTACGAATCCCTCTCTTGAGATCTTCCGCTCCCCGTTAACTGTAAACTGCTCTCTGGAACCCCCTCCAAAATGCCTCAACCCTCAGGATTCTGAGGGAAAACAAACACTCACTAGTTCCCTGCATCAACCACCACCAACATATGGAGCCTTAATACTAAGCTCCAGTCAAACAAATTGTCATATAGCATACGCCTCCCTTTCATCTGTGTCTGTTCGATTCTCCACACTGCTCAACCCTCAATTCTCAGGCCACCAAGCACGGAGGAAGAAACAACTGCAGCAGCTTGACATCGACATGAACAACTTCAAGTGACTTCAGCCTCAGAAAACTTGACTGGATCGTAGACAGGGGAAAGTTCAACTGTGAAAGTATCAATCTCTAAGATTCTCCATCCCTTACAAGAACCCTGCAACAGATACTGGCACTTGCACAGACACAAAATTCTGCTGAAAATTCTACTGAAAATTGCAAATCGTGAAGAGCAAGGAACCTAAACCACAACATCTCCACATGAACAACCCCAATATCTGAGCTTCCAAAATATTGACTTCAATCTAGACGCAAAGCATCGTGTGAGATCAACCTTTTTAAATATGCTCCTCCCGTTGCAACTGCGTCTGCTCTACCCACCGAATTGCCAAACCCTAACTATGGAGACTAAATCACCCTAAACAGCTTCACATGAACAACGCCCGACATATGCAACAAGTTCCGCAATGTAACTTCACTCTAGCCTCAGTCCAATCAATCTCTGCGAGTTCTTGAGCTACCTTTCAGCTCTTTCTGCTCTCAGCTCCAAATTGATAAACCCTAACTACAGAAAGAATAGCTCCCTCAAAGCAGCTCCATAGGATCCATAGCCAATGCAACCTTGACTTCAATCTAGACTCAAAGTATCATGCAAGAATCGCTCTCCAATTCTGTCCGCGCTTCCCTCCGAATTGCTAAGCCCTAATGAAGTAAACCTCCAAGCAGGAAGAGAACCCACGAGCTCTCAACATATGCAAAGGGCTTCAAAATTTAACTATGCTGCAGAGAAAGGATCACCTGCAGCAGGGAGGAATTATGCTCTGAAAGTTTGGTTCACCTGGCACTGGATACTCAACGGGCGGACAGGTAAATCTGGTGCAGCAAGAGGACATGGCGAGACACCAAAGGCGTCAGCCTAACCAACCAACCCTAAGACCCGATTTCTACAGTCGAGGTTGAGCAGTGCAAGTCGCACTTTGCAACGGTGTTTTAGGATTCTAATAATCTTGTTCAGGAGCCTCGGGCAAGATAGCTGTTGTCAATGATGGCAGATAGTTCGACTTTTAGAATCCAAGGATCCCTTGAGGCCTTGAGTGACACCAGAACTGGAAGTGCTAAAATCCACGGGCTAAGCAATCCTCTTCGCCCCTCAAAATGGTGTCTGACCCGCAACAAAACCATGGACCCCTGTGTACCCGAAAACCTGACTTCCTCGGATATCCTTCGCCGCATCCTAAGTAAAGACAAAAACAGATCACTTCAAACCCTAGATCTAAATCGAACGAGAATTCGGGACAATGAGAGATTAGGGTTTGAGCCTTCTTCCGTTTGCACCACCAGTGAGCTTGTCTGTTTTCTTCATGGTCTCCTTATTAGTTTTCTTCGTGGTGAGAGCGGCCGTGGTCAGTTTGCTGGTTCTTCCGTTGGGATCGGAAGCCCTGCAATTTTGACGGAGGCTCTGACCGATGGCGTTGACGCTAAGAAGTAAGTTACAATCAAGCCAGTGCATCCTGCAATTGCTAGAGTCCGTCCTGTTCCGTTGAACAAGATATACAGTATAAGTTATACCTCACACTGGAGTCGGTCTCTGAACTTGTTTTGAAAGGCTGCAGAACGCCATAAACTCTCAATTCAAGTCGACAAGGTACAGTCTAAAGAAAAGAATTACTCCTTGATCGGCACGAAGAAAACTAAGGAGACCAAGAAGAAAACAGAACAACCTGCCATCAAAAATTATACGAAAACGATCCTGGCTGCTGGACGTGGTATGAAATTCATCTAAAGGTTCACAAATCCTTGCAGTGGAACAGGCAGTAAATCATTCTAACTCACCCAAAGGGACGCATTTGAGGAGCTTTCACGACCCTGAGAATTCCATTTCACCGAAAAATGGCATTAGGAGAATTGTGAACCCTATGGAAGCCCCCTACAACTGACTCATGCATTGAGACCCCTCTTAGCTCATAAACATGTACTTTCAAGCTTATTTGGGTTTACAAATCCCCTATTTCTGTCCACGCCCCCTCCTTATGCAATGATGTAGAGAAGTAGTTTTCATTGGCCAATTTGTATTGGCAACATACAAGTACATGACTCCTTGTGTACCTTGGTTCTTATTTTATTGTGTAGTAAATATCTTCGCTTCTTATTTTATTGCCCAATGAGTGCTTTGATGTGGATGCTAGATTACCCACCCTTGGTAATAAAGCGAATACAACCAGGTTCTTAGCTTTTATCCACTTTTTGATTTAAGAGATGTTGTAAGCACGGTCCATTGTGTCTTCCAAGCAATGGATCTTTTGCTAATGTTTCCTAAGTGTCATGGATGGGCAAAAGAAATGCCTAGAGATGCATGTGGTGACTTCCAAGCTAACTGTCGATGATCAGGGGTTACGGTGATTTAACGGTGAAATTCTACCGTACTAACTATCTATCCTATGTCTAGTGTAGACTGGGTGGTTGGTACCATTTTCAACAACCCTAACTAACAAAAATGGACCCCCCTAGGTTCCTTCCATGAACCTCTAAGACTATCTTCTATTTTTTAACTTCTGGTACAATCCTAGGTTTTAACTTTTAAGATTAACTTCTAAAATTTGCTCTATGTTTTAACTCTTACTGTAGATCTTTACTTCTAAACTAACTCTAAAATTTACCCTCTAAGTTTGACTCTTTGTTTTGATTTTTAACTCTAAGTTTTTACTTCTAAACTAACTCTAAAATTTACCCTCTGAGTTTAACTCTATATTTTGACTTTTAACTCTAAATTTTTACTTCTAAAATTTATCCCAAATTTTAACCTCTAGGTTTGACTCTACGTTTTCACTTTTGACTCTAGATTTTCTACTTATAAAAACTAATTGTAAAATTTAACTTCTACTTCTAATTTTTTATTTCTATTTTTAGCTTTAAATTCTACTATTTAATTTTTACTCTAGGTTTTAACTTCTAAGTTTAGTCCTAAATTTTAACCTCTAATTTTAACTCTGACTTTTAATTTCTAACTTCAAAATTTAACTCCTATTTCTACTTTTAAAATCTATCTCCTAAATTGACTCTAACTTCCACTTCCTACTCTAAAATTTAGCATCAACTTACATGTTTGTCTAGAAAGCAATGCAAGGACAATTATGAAGAACGATATTGTGGACTATGTTAAGCACAACTGTCGCAGAATGTCTCTTGTGTAGTGACAGGATACTATAGACGTTATTTTCTTACAAACTGCATGTTTTCCAAGACTTGTGTCTGTCAATGCTCAAGCCATCTAGAATAGTGCATTCAATAATGTACTAATTGATTTTCAAAATGACACTAAAGTAATCGATCATTATGCATGTTTAATGACATGTAATATAGTATGTGCCCTGCTCGTGCTATTGTGCATGATGACATACTGGTGGGCAACTGAAGCTTGAATAAAAAGCTTCATGTTCTCTGTGACACTTGCAATCACACGCACTGGATGCCTAAAAGACATGTTCACTATGGCTCATGACGTCTTCCACAACATTGAAGACTGATGTTCATATCCTCATTTCCCATGAATTCTACCATGCTAGAGCATACGCTGGGTGACATATTACTAACATGATGCAAAACAAAATATATTGTACAAGAACATGTTCACTAACATCCTTTGTGTCGTTCATAACATTCTACAAAACAGACACTTGTCCAACGCAACGTCAATAGGGACATAGAAATCTTTGAAGACAAGCTCAAATAGTCTTCCCTCAAATTGCCACGTCAACTTCTAAATCAGGAATGTCACTATTTTGCTATTAACACGTCACATTATGCCATTGCCATGTCATTGGCCACATCATCGGCGGATTGTGTTTAAAAAAAAAATGTGGTGCTACCTGACGATGTGGCACTGACATGGTTGCCCATTCATTGTCACATGGCAATTTTTTGCAACTTTTCAGATCATGATTTTTGAGACATCAAGCCAAAAACAGGGCATGTTTTTCCTAATTTCTGCATGTTTTCGTCTTGTCAATGTTGATGAATTTTCCTAGACATCAGCGGTGGCATGCATTATGTCCAAACTAATATTGGACCACATTCCTCAACTTGTCCAAATAAACACAGGATTCTTATAGTGATTGTCAAACATCCATTCTTTGCTATTGAGTGACCCCGTTTTCTTGCATTGTTAATATTAAAGTTACAAGAGTGTATTTGGTGTTGAATATTCTTCTAATTTCCTTTGGCCTCGTTGTATTTGCTTTAAATACACTACCTGCTTAGTAGATATACTAGTGACTATTGGCAATTTTTTGGAGTTAAGTTTTTTTTTCTATAGTCAAGTCTTAATCTAAGCGATTTGCTTAGTAGCAATTGTTTTTACCTTTGGTACTTTTAGGTCAAATCCATTCATTAAGTGGATTTGGATTTCTATAAAAAAAATTCACCACTAAAATGAAAAACGACATTTTAATAGTTTTGTCTTTGTCTTTGTGAAGAGTCAATGCTTGAATTGTACCTCCATAGTTGTTGCCCCAATTGGTTGTTGTGATTTATTCTTAAATCTAATTGTTGAGAATTTGAAAACTATTATGTCTACAAGATATAGATCTGTAGCATCAACTCCCAACTCCATTGAGCAATAGTCTTCGCAAGGATAGTGGAATTCCTCTACTTTATAGTGGAAATTGCTCTAAAGAGCTAAAGTCACTAGTAGAAAATGCACCTTGGATCAATAGGCTTTAGTCACTTTAGACAAGTTGATTTGGAAAAAATCAATAAAATTTTGCTAAACCCTAAACCTAAACCCTTCCACCCCCATTAGACTATCATCATTGCATCAAAAAAGTCCCTACCACTAATTCAATGTTGATTCAATAATTTCAGTTGTTTTTAGTACGATCACAATTAATTGATAGATACATACTAAAAAGTCATTGTCAAAGTTCCAAAACAAAATTGAATTACTACTATGATTACATAATTTTTATTTAAATATATGTTTAAAGTATTTTAATACTAAAAAAATCTTCAATTTGGATTTTCTTAGTGTTAAAATTGTAGGACTATAACTACAATATTTCTTTTGGTGCTATTTTGGCATTGATATGATGACACTTTCACTTTCAATGTACCACTGTGTTGTTAGTTGTTATGTCACTTTACACTTTTGACTACATTAGAATAAAAAACAAGTGCAATTGGAAAGCCCACTAGATTCCAATTGGGAGGGTGACCACAACGGATATATCTTCTACCTTATATATGTTCCCAAAGGCTTGGTGAGAGAACGGACCCTGTTATACCGTATTAGAGGATGTGATATTAAAGAGGGCCGAGTGCAACAACACCCGCACAGTAATCTGTTTCGATTGATGTTCGGGCCCAGATAAGTCAAGGGTATCAGGCATTCGCGAGGAGAAGAACTACCGTTTCCGCGAAGGAGGGAGACCAGAGCAAGCGTCGAGCAGGAATGGACATGGTGAGAGAGGTTGGGGACTCCTTGATCCCAAGCTCGCGAGCTTTTGCAGAGCAAGGTTGCTGCATGCTGCAGTCTGTTGCGGGTGCACGTATGGCTGTTGTGGTGAATTGAGGGCTCAAGGAGGGAGATTTCTCGTACTGTTGTTTTAGGATGACTGAATGTGGGAAGTAGTACTGCAATGCCCGCTTGTGCAGGTTTTGTAGTGGGATTCTGACTTGTTTCTCTGCTCTGGCAGTTGGTTTGGAGTCATTTTAATTTGAGCTCGTGGGAGTGTGATGGATATTGTAGGACGGAGGTGAGATGCCAGCTGTTGTAGGAGAAACGTTGTATCGACCTTTCCTGCTCTTACTACAGGAGAGTAGAGTAGCGCTTGTTCCTTCGGAGCTTGTGGAGCGCGAGTAATTAATTTGCTGATTGATGATATCTTGCTGCGCAATTAGTGCAGTGCAATTCAAATAGCAGGTCCTCTAATTCATCCCGGTTTTTTTTTGGCTTAGGAGCAGATATGGGAGTTTCAGAGACTGTGCAAGAAGAAATGAGCCGTTTCGCGAACTAGGGTTTAGGATTTTCGCTCGAGGAAATTTATTCAACTTGGAATTGGGAACTCGTGATATATTGCGGTCCGTGGCAATCAGCATAGCTATAAGTTATTCAATGCTGATGACTGCGTGATTCCCAGTCTTCGAACCTTGAAAGAAGCTTGGGAAGAACACTGATTCATGTCTTTCCGGATTAGTACTTATTCCCTGCAATGCTAGAAAGAACTGCTCAAAGTGTGTACTATAGATGTGGTGCGAGCTGCAACAGAGTTCAGTGGCAGCAACCTGGATTTAGGTCTGGTAAGATGTACCGAACCGATTGAGAACTCACGTTTGTGTTGCAGAGTCGAAAGCGACTTTGCTATCACCTTTGTTTGCTTCACATTTGAACGATGTGCTGGAAATGGCCAAATCGGTGCCACATATGCTGATTCCTGTCATGTTCACCCAATACGAGGTATCGTCATATGTCAGAATAGGGGTGTGCACGTGTGCACCATAAGGCAGGAGATTGGGCAGCGCGAACAGCAGGGAGGAAGTCAAAGTTGTGTCAGACTGGTAGGGAACGAGACAAGTCGAAAACACATTCCGGGAACTGGATTGAGCGATCTGGCTGAGTTGGGGATTGGGTTCTGACCCCTGTTGCGGTTCATGGATGTGTTATGACCAATTCTGATAGGTTTTCATGCATATTTCTATATATGTCATTCAAACGATCGAAATTTAAATTAGTCTTGTCATTCATATCAAAGGAGAACTGTAATTTAGTTTGAACCTAAGTTTTTGATGACCCTCTTTGAAGCTATGGTAATTTTCAATAGTCAAGTCAGTTGACTGGGGTTGTATGCTAATCAATGGGTGTATGTTGGATTCTTGCCTCAGCAATTGATTGATCCCGTAGACGGAGCTGCTCCTCGTGAAACTGCAGTGGAGGTTCGCCGTCCTTGGGCAGCTTGTCTTGCTTCAATTTGGCCGCCGGAAGCGTCAGGTATGCGGTTTAGTTTGTGGACTTTATTTAATGTGTTCGGGTTTTCAGGATTGGAGGTAGTAGCAGATTTTTCGCACATGTAGTTTCTTCTCAATTTGATGTGTTTCTGTCCACAGGTTCAATTCTGAGGTACATTCTGGCGTTGTTCTTTGTGATGTTCTTCTTAGTAACAGTTAGTGTGAATTGATTTCTGTAATGCAGGCTGATAGTGATGGGACTGCCACCTCAATTGGTGTCGTGGGATTTAGATTGTAGACAACAATTGCAGTGCAGGAGAGAACAGAGAAGCTTTTTGTCGGTGCGTGGACTAGGTGGTGCACAGGTGAGTGAATTAAGCGGTTGGATGACTTGTGACATAGGTTGGACTACTGTGGTCATGCTGACAACAAATGTGTCGAAATATGAGGTCTCCTTTACAGCAATGTTTGATAAAGAGGTTGTCACATTTTTCCAAACGTAACCGGATATGAACATGGTTGACCGAACCCTAAACCCCGATATTGATGGGAAGAGCGCTTTGAATGGTACGAAGTTGCTTATTAACAGAGTGTTGACGTTTGTGTACCCAGGATATCTGTACAATCTCAGTCTTCAGGTCTCCATGGCCTATCTACCCTTCTTTATCCCTGCCCTTGTCTCACATACGAGGCAGTGGACCAGTCCGGTGTTCACCATTTTCATCAGTTTGGAAGAGATCACCTTCGAATTCCAATGCTTCAGGTATGTATCATATGCCCATCGTCACAGAAAGAGTTTGCCTCTCCTGGTGAGAATGTGACTGACATGGGTAAAGCATGTTGCGGTGGGTTCAGGTGAACTCCAGTCGGTTGAAGAACTTTGGAAAGAGTACTTCGCGGATCCTACGCAGTGGTGGGACAACAGAGCTGACAAGGTATGACTAGATAAAAGAAAGCGGATACAATACTCGGCTCAACAAGTGACGGGACGTTTCTTGCTTGTACAAGGCCATGGGCACTTGTGGGCACTTCGTAATGCAACAAGTATGAAATGCGTTGTTTGCTGTCATTGAGTGGAGTGAACACTGCTCAGATCATTGCAGTGTCATCAACAAATATTCCTGGAATATTGATTGTTAGATGCAAAATGAATATGAGACAGTTTTGTAGGATCTGATCATGGGTTGTGGTGCCTACAGAGGAATCCTAGATCACCTGACTTTAGACATAAGGTGACGAGGAAAGCACTTCGGATAGATGGCTGGTCAACTCCACCATGGGTAAAGGCCGTGGTCAGCTTGACAAGCAAAGGGAAAATGCACCCTCGTGTTGATTATCACACCAAAGATTCTCAAGACACAACACAAGGAGACAGGTAACTTTAGGAATTGAGTTGGCTGCCTTGTCTAGTGACTAGAGTAGGTGCATCTAGAAACATGTGATTTTGGGTGAGTTTAAGGATTTTTGTGTGTGCAATATGCTCTGTTATTTCTTTTGGGTTATTTGGGTGCACTTAAAGTGGGATGATTTTCAAAGAATTGCTATGTATGTGAGATATTAAGAGTTCAAATGGATGGATGCAATTTTGTTCATATTGAGATATGTGAGTACAGGGCATTAGTGGTCTTGCAACCTTTCCACTTTGTGTATCAATGTTCTTCTTTCTTTGTGTTTTCTTTTGAAGACTGTATTGATGAATCAGGCTATCTAAGGGCTACAATGGAAGAGGACGCATTGTACCTAGTACTGCAAGAGAGTCGAGGCATATTGTACCGGGTGGTGGCGGTAGTATGTCCTTGAAAACTGCAAGAAGCACGACTGAAGCAATTGGTAATTTGAAGAATGGACTAGAACAAGGCATGGCCATCGACTCGTTTATGTATGTTGAAGTTTTGAGACGGTGCTTGAAGGAGGAAAACCTTAATGTTAATGTCGCGAAGCAGGTTCACGACTACATCAACCAGAGTAAAATGGAGCAGAATACATATGTGGCAAACAACCTGGTGAGCGTGTATATCAGGTGTGGAGAATTGGAGGATGCACGTGGAGTGTTTGATAAACTTGTGAACAAGAACGTGTTCAGTTGGACCATTATGATTGGAGGTTATGCAAAGCACAATCATGCTGACAAAGCAATGGAACTTTTCAATCAAATGTGCCAAAAAGGGGTCCAGCCAGATGCATTTACTTTCTCGAGCATCCTGAAGGCATGTGCCGATCCATCAGCTTTGCAGTGGGGCAAAGAAGTTCATGCGTATGTAAGACATGCTGGGCTTGAATCAGATGTGCGTGTGGGCACTGCGCTTGTCCACATGTATGCAAATACTGGCAGTGTTCATGATGCTCGGCTAGTTTTTGACCGGATGGAGGATCGTGACGTAATCACATGGACCGTGATGATTGGTGGACTTGCAGAACACGGATGTGGGCAAGAAGCATATGAGCTGTTTATGCAAATGCAAAGGGAAGGCCTTAAACCCAATGCAGTCACCTTTGCGAGCATTCTGAATCCATGTTCAAGCGCAGGGGCTTTGGAGTGGGTGAAGGAGGTTCACAGGCATGTCCTCCAAGCGGGACTTGAGTCGGATTTGCGTGTGGGCAATGCGCTTGTACACATGTATGGAAAGTGTGGCAGTTTGGATGATGCTCGGCTAGTTTTTGACCGGATGGAGGATCGTGATGTGATCACGTGGACCGTGATGATTGGTGGACTTGCACAACATGGGTGTGGGAGTGAAGCATATGAGCTGTTTATGCAAATGCAAAGGGAAGGCCTCGAACCCAATGCAATCACGTTTGCGAGCATTCTGAATCCATGTTCAAGCGCAGGGGCTTTGGAGTGGGTGAAGGAGGTTCACAGGCATATCCTCCAAGCGGGACTTGAGTCGGATTTGCGTGTGGGCACTGCGCTTGTCCACATGTATGGAAAGTGTGGCAGTTTGGAAGATGCTCGGCTAGTTTTTGACCGGATGGAGGATCGTGATGTGATGACGTGGAACGTGATGATTGGTGGACTTGCCGAACATGGATGTGGGCAAGAAGCATATGAGCTGTTTAAGCAAATGCAAAGGGAAGGCTTGAAACCCGATGCATTCACGTTTGCGAGCATTTTGAATCCATGTTCAAGCGCAGGGGCTTTGGAGTGGTGGGTGAAGGAGGTTCACAGGCATGTCCTCAAAGCGGGATTTGAGTCGGATTTGCGTGTGGGCACTGCGCTTGTCCACATGTATGGAAAGTGTGGCAGTTTGGATGATGCACGCCTAGTTTTTGACCGGATGGAGGATCGTGATGTGATGACGTGGAACGTGATGATTGGTGTACTTGCAGACCATGGATGTGGGCACGAAGCCCTGGAAGTGTTCAAAAATATGATTGCAGACGGTGTGAAGCCTAATGTGATCTCATTCGCTGCAGTGTTGTCGGCTTGTAGTCATGCTGGCCTTGTGGATGAGGGCCGTAGACTTTTTCTGGCTATGACACCAGATTTTGGCATCGAACCTACTGTAGTGCTTTGTACCTGCATGGTGGATGTTCTTGGCCGAGCAGGACACTTGGAGGAAGCAAAGCTCTTGATTGGCAACATGCCAGTGGAACCAGATGGGGCAACTTGGGGAGCCTTGCTTGGTGCTTGTAGGACGTACGGTAATGTGGATTTGGGCAAACTTGCCGCTAATGAGCGTCTCAAGTTGGAACCGATGGATGCTCCTGCATACGTGCTTCTCTCGAATATCTATGCTGCAGCTGGCAAGTGGGAGGAGGTGTTGTGGGTGCGCACTATAATGCAGGAGAGAGGTATACGCAAGGAGCCAGGGCGTAGCTGGATTGAAGTTGATAACAAGGTCCATGACTTCGTCGTAGGGGATACTTCTCACTCAGAAGCGAAGGAGATCTATGCTGAGCTGAGGAGATTGAGTGAGACAATTAAGGCCGAAGGCTACATTCCTGATACCCGGCTAGTGTTGCGGAACATTGAGGAAGAGGAGAAAGAACTTGCTCTTTGCTCCCATAGTGAGAAGTTGGCTATTGCTTACGGACTCATGCAAACACCCCTTGGACAGCCAATTCGGGTGTTCAAGAACCTTCGAGTGTGTTCAGATTGCCATATAGCAACCAAGTTTATCTCAAAGGTGACTGAACGAGAGATTGTTGTGAGGGATGCTAATCGCTTTCACCACTTCCAAAATGGCGTGTGTTCTTGTGGTGATTATTGGTGATGAGGTTGGCAATCTTGACCAATTGTAGCCTATGTTGTCTAGAGCTCTTCATTGGAATTTGTCATCATTTGTGAATTTGTTATGTTGTTGATCATTGATTGAAAACTATTGCATTGGTTGGAAATGACTCCAGGAACATGTTCATAGAGGTTGTCACCTCTTGCATTTTCTTCACCTATTGTTTTTGTGAAGAATACAAAATCAAAGGTTGGCAAATTTAGCTATAGAAATGATTGTAGCACCATTCACCTGACATCCTTTTGTTGGGAACACCAAAATCTAAGGATCCTTTATTGAGAAGACTATTCACATGCAAAAATCAATTGATTATTTTGAAGTCCTTCCTTCAAGAAGACCATGCAAGCTTTTATTTTTTTCCAGTAGCAAGTTTACTTTGGTTGCTTTAGTTATTGTGCTTATAATTAGGTAACTTGATTTTTGATCCTTGCGTTGGTGTCAATTTTGGAAGTTAATCCCTACAGGACTGAGAGTACATTTAACAAGTTGTCAAAAATTGTCATGTTCAAGTGCATATAGAGAAAATACAATAGAAAAAGTTTTTTTTTTAAAATTACTTGTATGAAACTGTACTAGACGGCTACTATGGGAATGTGGAAAATTTTAGCCCATTTGATTATGTAGATTGTAAGCTTACAGAAGAAAAGAAATTTTTTGGACTTTGTCTGATAAGATCAGAAACCTTTAACTTCTCATGAAATGAGGTTTTTGCACTACACATAGTTTTTTTTTACCATTGCCTATTATCCTCTAAAGTTCTTTGATTATGTTTTCATCAAAAATGCTCCAAAATTGCCATTTCTAGTACAAGTACCAAATTTTAGAAAAAAAACATTTTTGGACATACATGTAACTGTAGTATCTTATAGTATGCTAGTTTCAGAAGATGTGGAAAAAAAAATCAGAATTTTCCATCATGTAGATTGGAAGATATTAGCATTTGAATTGGTAGAAATCATTTTTTTCCTTGCAAAAAAACAGGGTAGCTGCACTTCACAAGGTCACATTTGTATGAAAAAATGTCTAAAATGGTAGTTCTTCTTTAAATTCTTTTTTCTAAACAAGTTGACTACATGCTTAAAAAATTTCAAATCTTTTGAAATTGTACAACATATAGGAAAAAAATAATAAGTAGGAAGAAGTAGAGAATGATTCAAAATACAAAATTGTTAAGAATTTAATTATGGAATTGAAAAATGTCAATCCCAATAATTGTAATGTTATATTAACCCCTAAAGGTCCGTTGTCCCTTCGGGGGACAAATGCGTTTTTGGGCAGGTACCTACAGGCTGAAATTTTGTCGTGATTTTTTGAAACTTTTTTGGAGATAGAAAAAATGATGAGCTTTGTGGGAATATAATTTTTTTCACAATCGGTGCTTGGGAACAAAAGTTATGACCAAATAAGCTCAAAACAGGGGACGCGGGGCAGCTCGGGTAGCAAAAAAAAATGGACAAAAATTTGAATTTTTTTTTTAATATTTTTTTTCTCATAGATTATATTTTTGCCTATCTGGAAAGCTTTGATTCATTTCATTTGGGTATGTTATGAGAAAGTTATGGACATTCTTGTTTTTTGGGCAGTTAGAGCATCTTCTTGAAAAAAATAACTTGTAGGATTCATTTCTAAATGCAATTTTTCATATTTTTCAATTTTTTTTTTCTGCGTGGTTTATATTACTTGCTAGAACAATCTCACCATTGGAATTAGTGCAATTTAATTCCATTTAAAATATATGAATATTTTAGATTTTCCTTCTATCTCATACCTACTTCTACTTAACAATTTTTTTAAGAATGATAATTAAGTTTTTTTTAAATTTTGTTTTTTTTCCTAGATTCTCAACTCAATTCTCCACTATAAAGATTTAAAGCTCAAAACGTTGTAGTGCAAAAATTTTAAGTTAAAAATGTTCAAAGTCAAAAAATCCAGTCCCGCAATGTGCTGAAAAACTTGTTTTTTTCACTTTAAACGCAGATATCTTGCAATCTGTGCAATCAAAAATTCTGAAATTTTTTCCACACACTCTCATACTAGTTGAGTGTCAGATCCTATGGTTAGATGTGGAAAAAAAACAATTTTCAATTTTTTTTACTTTTTGCTATAGAAATGGTAGTTTTGAGTGTTTTTTGGCAGAAAAAAGCCTTGGTCCTTTAGGGGTTAAGCAATCTACATCTTGTGATTTTATTTTTTTCAAAAAATATTGAAAATTGAGTGAAATAAACAACTTCAAAGTTTATTTTAGAATAGAGAATCCATAACTGCCTGCAAACTAAAATTCCTCATAACTTTTGACTCATTGATCAAAATGGAATGATTCAAAGCTTTCCGTGTATATTTAAATTTTGAAAACCAATTTCAAATTTTTGTTTTTCAAAAAAGTGATTTTTTTTAATTTGCCCGGATTGCCCAATTACAAAAAAAGTAATATATTAGGCCATAACTTTTTACTCCTATTTCCGAATGTCATGAAATTTAATGCATATGAAAGATATTTGGCTTTGCCCCCTTCTTGTATTAAAAATTTAGCCTAAAATATGAAAATCTCCAATCACACGTACCTGCCCAAAATTTCTATGTTGCTAAAAATAGCAGGCTGGTCCTTTAGGGGTTATATCATGGTAGTTATATACATGCCAAATTTTTGAAACAAATGAGTTTTTTTTCATCAACTGTTTAAAGTTGCCCTTTTTGTCCAAGAAAATTCAAGCAACATAACTTTCAATTTGGGCACTTGATAAAAAAAAAATATATATTTTAATGAAGTTCATATAAATGCACATCTTGTTTCAAAATTTCACAAACACCTCTAAAATGACTTCTACAATCCGAGTCTAAACTTCCTGTTGTTCCTTTGAGGGACAATGGATCTTTAGTGATTAATGTTGAAGCTAGGTGATTCAAGTGTGTGTGATGTATATTGATGTCACTATAAATTCAAGAATAATAAATAGTTTTTGTTCTGGAATGTACTTTTACTAAAATACAGGATTGTTTTTTCTTCTATTTCTTGTTCTTCTATATGCTTATTGGTTTGAATGGTCTTTGTTGCCATAGATGTTCCATTTACTTTACTCTAGTTTTGAAGCCATTTGTTGAGTGATTTTGTATGAGTTTTAGGCTTTTCAATTGTGATAAATGATCCACTTAAGTTTTAGGAATTCTAATTAGTTTGCTACATCAATAATTTATCCTATTAGTATGTGACACTAATTTACAAATGATGCACTATTCGTAATATTCTTAAATTATTTTAAATTAAAATCTTTTATGTGTTTTGTTAATTTTCACAGAATAAAATTAGTGCTTAGCAAATCTATAACCTCTACAATCTATCATTGTCGGGATAGTGTCTAGCAAAGTTATAACCTTTAGTATTTTAGATCTAAAGAATAAAAATAATAAATTGGCAAATCTATAATCTATTCTATTCTTGCAAAGACACTAATATTGTGCCTTTCCTAATTGGATAAATTTATGTAGCTTAAACTAGAGCTAACAATACACTTGACCCTCTCAAATGACATTGTTTTTACGGAGAATTGAGCTTCTAAATGAAGTCGAATGTATTTACTACTTTACATCACTACAAGCGAAAGGGGTGTTTTAAGTGAGTTTTTAAGTATATTCCTAGACATAAGATTGTAAGCAATGACCTTTAAGAAGATTTTCAGCAAAATTTTACTAAAAACACATGTGTTTTTAGTAAAATTTTGCTGAAAATCTTCTTAAAGGTCATTGCTTACAATCTTATGTCTAGGAATATACTTAAAAACTCACTTAAAACACCCCTTTCGCTTGTAGTGCATGTGGAACTTGTTAAATCAAATGTATATACAACACGTCAAATTCTCAAGATACATTGGGAATGTCCAATTACAAAATGTGTCAATAAAGAGGGTTAAAATCACTAATTACTACTAAAGTTAGAATTTGTCAAGTAAGAAATATCTATAGATGTGTAGGAACATTGCTTACCACTAAAATAAAAATTTACAAGTTGACTAAGAAATAACTCTAAGTTCTTGGAAATTTAAATGATTGTATCATTGTTTGTGTAGTAAGGAATCGTTGTGCTTGTGATATACATTAAAATTGTAGGATTGATACTTGTTTCAAAATGTTTCCAATTTCATAAGGTTTCAAAATTGTCTACAACTAAGTTTGTTGTTAGTCGGTGCTAGGCTCTAATGCCGGCCTTCCACTAAAGGTGGGTACTCTTAACTAAGTGACTTAGAGCATCCTCACTCCAACTTATAATATGTGCCCAACAAAGTACACTTTCATCAATTCTTCAGTTTCAAGGGATTTAATCACAATCTCTATATGTACCTAAAAAATAGTTATTGCACCAATTATAAGTCATCTTATTTAGAACATTTGACAAGATTCCATCTCAAGTGTAATCATGCACAAGAATCCACCTAAATTTAATCTTAGAAGATGTTTTGAGGGATTGGATACATTGAAGAAATTTGAAGAGTTGATTTGTCCAATTGACAAAAGAAGCTATTTTTCATCCATTTTGTTGAGTGTCAAGTGGCTTACCGGGCTACACTAAAGACGCCCTTATTAGAAAAAATGCTCATAAACAAGCTCTTAAAGTAAAGATGCCTATTACCAGCTTTGTCTCAATTCTACCCTCATGTGCTCGCATACAACATTTTGTATTCTAAGTGTACATAGGTGGTACATGAGGGCAGAATTGAGACTAGGTCGGTGAAAGATATGTGCACTTTCACTAGAAGAAAATTGCGTTGGAACCTAGGAAAACACGTGGGATTAGTTTTGTTGAGATCCTAGTTTCCAATGCAGATTTTTGTGTTCCAACACAGAAACGCATTGGAACACAAAAATCTGCGTTGGAAACTAGGAACTCCACAAAACCAATCCCACGTGTTTTCCTAAGTTCCAACGCAGTTTTCTTCTAGTATTTATATCCTCTCGATCACTTGCAATCATATATGATGCTCATTATGAGCTTGTCTTAGTGACAGAATATTGAAGAACCAAAGCCTTGTGCCATGCCTTGAGTCCCTGACATATTGAGTTATTATATAGACTATATAGATTGTGAGGAAACTTAGGAAAGTACAAGAGTGCAATTCATTGTGCTATTATTAATTGCTTGTAAGGGAGGCAACCCATTCCTAACCACTTAAGCATTTCCACACATTTGCAAGGTGGGTTCTTGGACTAGATAAATTTTCAATGTGTAAAAATAGATTGCGGAAAATTAACATAATTTTCCAGTTTTTTTTTTGCAAAACAAAATTGTTATGAATTTTTGAGCACAAGATTCTGTCCCTCCCATTCTAGTCATATAGACTTTTCTATTTCCAACCAAGGGCTAGTTGCAAATCCACCAAGGGGTTGGTTGCAATATTGACAGTCTTGTAGCCAATCCTAAAATGCCACAACTGCCTTGGGAACCACACTACAATTAATCACTGTTCATCTCCTCTTGCACAAAAAGAAAACAGTCTACATTGCCAAAATGGGGTGGCAATTAGGAAAGGGTTGCCTCCTGTGAGTATTTCTAACTCCACCCTTGAGTCAGAAAGTTGCACATAGGTTGTGGCGTCTTCTGAGTGGGAATTAATTTGGGTATATAAATCCTAGTCCAAGTGTTTGCATTCCAAGCAATGGACACTTTTTGTTATTGTTAATCCTGTAAAATTCAAATTTTTTTAAGACACATTGATTGTTAAATGGTTAGAACATTGTGATTAAATCAAACTATGAAGCGAAAACAAACCTTAATCTAAATTAAAATTGTATCTAAGCAAAGTGATATAATATAGTTTCTTCTTTCCAGAATGGTAAAGAAATTTATATTCCAAGATTCCTGGTAAAAGTTATCAAAGGACGAATTTCGACCCCTAACTTATGTTAAAAAAACTTCATTCACTAAACTAAAATAACAAATCAATTCAAAACAATTCAAGACTTTAGGATTGATTTATTAGTTATTCTAACTACTGATTTCTTAAGATTAATTGTAATTTCAATCTAAATGAGTGAATTTCATCCAAAATTAGACTCAAATTTCATTCTAAACTTTTATCCGTCAAAGTTAAAATACTTTTAAAGGTAAAAATGGATTTTGAAATCCTTAAAAATTCCTTGCGTGATTCCAACTTTAAAAGATTTCCTAATGATTCCTTAATGAATTCTTGATTCCTAATAATTTTTTAATTAATTTTAATTCTAACTTGTTAACCTAAAATTATTATTTTTAAGATTTTCAGATATTGAAGCAATAAAGCAACAAATTACCTTTCCAATAAAATAAGACATTAAAAAGACTAGAAACTTACAAAAAAGTTATTAATGGATGAAGTTTTACCTCAATTGGTAAGTTAGAATTTCATCCACAAATTAATTCTAGTAAAAAGAGGCAAAATAACTTCTAATTTAACCTAAAAATCCTAATTTCCTTTATAGATTTTTTTTATATTTCTTTGGATGAAATCCTTAAATTCTCATCCAATTTTATGATTAAGGTACAATTATTAATAACTTCTTTGTTTTTTGTTTATTTTCTAAATGTGTGAGCTCTCAATTTGTTATTTGGGACTCGTAGAATTATTTTTTTGGAAATTTGCAATTTAAAGTTGATAAAAGTAACTATACAAAAAGCCATAAAAAGAGTGTAGAACCAAAATAGGGTTGTGTCATACCCATTATAGTATTTGGTCTAGATTTATGTTTATATTTAGAATCCCCCCAAACCTTGCCTAAAAATAATATAGAAATAACAAAATGGCTAGATTTGGAGGGTTTGGGTTACACAACCCTAAAAGGGCTAAAGCCCACCATGAATGTGGCAATTCATGGCTAAGCCGGTCCGAGGGATCCACAGCGAGGCCATTAGGTTGGGTCTTAGAGTTAGATTTAGAATTCCCCATTAGATCGACAAATTCCCAAAATCCTGATTATTAGCATGCAGGAGCCACTAACGCAAGACAGGGCCCGTAGAGAAATCTACAGTCCAAGGATGGTAATTTAGGGTAAATTCCATGCCAGGAGTCCAACGATGAAATTGATTTGCCAAGATTCCTTCACTGGTAGAAGATTCTCGCATCGTCGTTAATTCAAGGAGATGGCCAGTTTGATCTCCATTGACCAATCGTGCCAAGTACAGAAACGCATCTACACATCTTTCATGCGACTCCCTGAGAAGTCACGTGAAAATTCCTGGCATCTTCTGACTTGCAGAAGAACCTTTTCCGGGCGGTCAACCCTTCTAACCTCCAATGGGAATTTCATGGAAATTATCCAGGTTACAATAAAATCTCACTAAAAATTAGACTAGCTTGTTTTATATTAATAATGCGCTCCGTGAAGTTTCACGACATTCCGATAATGGCAAGTACCCGAACTGGCGAGATTCCTCGGGACTTAACCACGTGGCGGGGTCCCCGCCACGTTGACCGGCATTTCGGAACCATACGATGGCAAAACGAAGTCAACCAGGAGTCCTTTCCGACTCTCTCGCACCTACCGGAAACCCTAGGCTATTCACATTTCTCAAAATAGGAGACCCTTAAGATCTAAGATTTTACCGCGATTTGTTTTTTTAAACTAAATTAGCCTACGATGGGTTTTTGGCCTCGGTACGCGGTGACAGGGCTCTATATCTAAAACACGGTGATCTGGAGCCAACGGCGCAATCCGTTCGGCGATTGGAGTTAATCTCCAAAAGTTAGGATGTTGGTTCAGCATAGATGGTAGAAGTAGATTTTTAGGGATTAGGATGAAAATCTTTGAGGATGAGGATGAGGATGAAAATCCAAATTGATAAGGTTACCTTAGAAATCTAGAGGGAGGGGTGGACTGTTGGAAACCTATATAAGGGCCCCATTTCTCTCTCTAGAACACCCCCAATTCTTGTTTTGGATCCGTGGGTTCAAGTTATTTTGGATATTTTGGCATTTCAAGCCAAAAAACCTCTATGGTGTTTTTGGAGCACTTTTGGCTCCGTTGTTGTATTTCAAGCTTTGAAGGTCCTTGGGGGTCCTTCTATCTTGCCTTGTGTACTTTTCATGTCTTTTTTTCTTGTGTCTTTCTTGCAAGTGGAGAGCCCTCCTCTCTCTTGTGCGTTTTTTGCTAACTTGTGTGTATTGGGAGAATCTTTTTGTGTCTTGTTCTAATCCTAAAGCCACCCCCCACCGTACCTTGGCAATGCCGCTTTGGGGGGCCTTTAGTTCGTGAAGTTGTGTGTCACTACGTGTCCTAACTTGTCTATTTTCCTAGTCACATGTATTTACCTTCTTCTAACTTTTCTCTTGTTGTGTGGACCCCCCCCTCGGGACGGCGAAGCTTTGACTCTGTCACGTGTCTTTTCCTACCCTCTTCTATAGTCTTCCCCCTCGTGTGGACCCCCCTCGGGACGGCGAAGCTTTGAACCTACAACTAGTTCTAAGTCCTAGAGTGTGTGTTAAAAAGATCCCGGACGGCGGAACTTTGAATCCCCGGAGTGTCACAAGTCCTAGAGTTGGTGTTAAAACCAACTTGACGGCGAAGCTTTGAACCTCCCTGGTACTACATTCCAAAGTCTAGTTTCCAAGACCTTCTTGGAAAAGTCTAAAGTTTAGCTTCCAAGAGATTAGTGTTTAGCATGGGATAGGAGTGGCGTGTCCAAGTTTTGCAAGTTAGCACCTCCCCGTGTGAAGTTGCAAGTCTAGTGGTTTTTTACCAAAAATTTGGACCTAACCCCCCGAACGGTGAAGCTCTGGCTTTGCCACAAAAAATCCAATTTTATTTTGAGTTAGTGGGATCCCCTAAGGGACCCCGTATATGTGGATTTGAGAAAGAAAGGCAATCAGCCAGCAAGCCCAAAGCATCAGACCAGCAACCAGCTCCATCGGGGCGGGTACTGGGTAGTCACGGGCGGGTATCGGCAGTCACCGAGGTGGATATCCAGCAGTCATCGGAGCAAGGGGAGTCGGGGTCCAGCAGTCATCGGAGCAGAGGAGTCGGGTGGTCCAGCAGTCAATCGGAGCAGGGGAGTCGGGTGGTCCAGCAGTCAATCGGAGCAAGGGAGCCGGGGGTCCAGCAGTCAATCGGGGCAAGGGGAGTCAGATTTTGGTCTTTTTAAAAAACTCCAACATTGGATTAAAAGAGCTACTTAGTACAAGGGCTAGTGGGGGATAGAGGTTAACTGGAAGGGAGTAAGGAAGAGGAGGCCAAAACAAGAAAGAACCACAAAAAACAAAACAAAATAAAGAGAAGCTCTTCAAAATGCCACACCTGCACACAAGTCTCCGTTCTCTCTCCATCTCACCAAACATAAACCACAAGAATGGAGGGAGATTAGAAAGGAGGGAGAATACGTAGTAGGAGGAAGGAAAGAGACGATAAATAGTGCCTAGCCTGGGATTAGGTAGGTCTAAAAGGAAATCCCAAAGAACTCCTCGTGACCATTAGAAGGAGGATTGGAATGACAAGTGTAAGACTTTTTTGTTGTAAGAGGGAAGAGCCCCATTAAGGTCCTTGGAGTTTGAATCTATAGTTGTAAGACATCCATAAAAGCTTAGGTGGAATAGTACTAGTGTAGAAGGAGAGAAGGGAAAAGAAAAGAAGGGAAGAAGGGAAAGAAGGAGTTTAGATTGCATGGGTGTAATATTTTCTAAAAATAAGCGGTGAGCTTGGAAAAAATTCAACAAAACAAAAGATCATCATGGAGCACGGGGATGCACACGTGGACAGGGACGAAGTTATTTCTGACACCGGCAGTGAAGAGGTGAGTTTTTGAATTAAACTCTGATGCTTTTTCCCTAATTCGTGTTAATTTCCCTAATCAGCCCTTAAAGCGCAATTAGCAAACCAAGATTAGTGCAAATTGAAAGTTTAGATTCAAAAGGTTAGAAATTAGAAGTAGAGGTTTCCGAAAACATATTGCACTTAGGATTTGGCTTCAAATCGACCGTGTTAGGATAAGTTAAGTAGTAGGGGGTAGGACGGAGGAATTTGATTAAAATTTCATCCACAAGGAACCATGGATGGAACTTAGGGATTTAGGTTAGAAAGAGAATCTAGGATTTAAATTAGGGATTAATTAGTAGTTAAAAATTAGAGTCAAATTAAGGCTTTAATTGGAAAAGTTAAATTCTAAAGTCAAAGTTTAGAGTTAACTTGGAAAAGTAAAAAGTTAGAGTTAATTAGAAGTTTAATCTAGGGTTAAATTCTCAAGTCAAATCCTAGGGTAGATTAAAATCAAGAGTTTAGATTTAATTGGAAGTCAAAAATTAGAGTAAAAAATAGAAGTCAAAAGTGGAAGTTAAAATCAATTTAGGAGGTAGATTTAGAGTTAACCTAGGAGTAAAACAATAGGATTAAATTTGGAAGTAGAAAGTCAAAATTCTAAAGTCAAAAGTTAAAATTAAGTTTAGAGGTTAAATTTTAGAGTCAATTGAGAACTAAAAAGTTAGAGTAAAAAGCTAAAAGTAGAAGTTAAAAGTTAGAGGCTGAAATTAAAATTTAGAGTTAGGTTAGAAAGTAAAAACTTAGAGTTAAAAGTCAAAGTATACAGTTAACTTTGGAGGGTAAATTTTAGAGTTAATTTAGGAGTAAAAACTGAGAGTTAAAAGCTAAAACGTAGAGCTAAATTTGGAGGTTAAAATTTAGAGTTAATTCAAAGGAGTAAAAGTCTAGAGTTACGGTTGGAAGTAAACCTTAGAGTAAAAATTGAACTCTAGGATTGGTCTTTAGAAGTAGAACTTCCAAGTAGAGCGTTAAAACCAAAGATAGTCTTAGGGGTTCGTGGAAGGAACATAGGAGTTCCCATTTCATGTAGTTAGGGACGTTAGAAATGACGCCAATTACCCAATCAACCCTAGACATGGGATAGATAGTTAGGGAGTTAGAATTTCACTATCACCTCTGATCATCGCAGTTAGCTTGGAAGTTATTACATGCATTTCTAGTCATTTCTTTTGCCCATCCACGACACTTAGGAAACATTAGCAAAAAAGATCCATTGCTTGGAAGGCACAGTGGGCCGTGCTTACAACACCCCCATATATTAAAATAGTGGATAAAAGCATAGAACCTGGTCAGTGTTCGCTTTATTACCAAGGGTGGGTAATCTAGCGCCCATAAAATGTAAGATGTTTTTGGAATCCTCTAAAAATTACCTATTTTTTTTCTAAATTCTAATTTAAATTGTAAGCCTCTTACCTAAGGACTAACTTCTAATTTCTTAAATTTGACTCTAAATTAATTCAAAAAGCAAAAGGAAAAACTGACATACCTTTGTGTCAACGGTCGCCGCAGTCCCATCATTGTAGATCACCAACATGATGGTCTCGTTATATCTGTCGTCTTCCATCATATGCATTTCATTCGCATATTTGGTAATTAGAATATTTTGAAAGTCTTCTTTTCTACATTCCTCCTAGTTAAATTCTTACAAAATAATGTTAGTTTAAAGTATTTAACTCAAATTCTTTGACTTTAGGAATTAAATTAAATACTTAGTGTTTCTTAATTGGTTCGTAAAACGAATTCTTAAATAAAACAAACTTCAAGGCCCTATTCCCATTTTACCTTGATAATTCATTCAATTTGTGAATTGGTTTTAAATACTGGAAGGCCTTATTTGTTAAATTGAGACCCCGGGTATGCAATTCATATATTATACACAGGGGTCATCAGCATTAAAACGGCTCAGAGGACGGCTTTTGTAAAAATTATATCAAATTAAAAAGACCAAAAAGTTGGGTGAAGACCAAATTAAAAGAGAATTAAATGTAGAAAATGTTGAATTGCATACATATGACAAAAAAACTCACAATGTATATGAAGAATTGAAACACCTATGCACAATTTTAAAAAAAAATTACAAAAAGTTCCCTCCAATTAAAATTAAATTTTTATTAAAAAGCCCAAAAATTTGGGTAGCTTGTCCCATGATACATGTATTAAAAAAACTCATATAATTATTTTTTTAATGCTATTATTGGCCCCAAAGAAATATCATTTCATATATATAATTACGTTTTTGGATTCCTTGTTTAAAGGGCTACAAGAATTTTCTACATTAAAACAAATTGTATCCCTTGAAATTGAACTAAAATGCATTATAAGTGATTATAATCAGGGCCATATAATATGGAAGTTGCATACCCGGGATTGAGACAATTTGGGGTCTCATTTCAATTCCTTTTATATTTAGAGTTAATTTAGTGTTTATTAAATTGAGACTTAGAAATGTCAAAATACAATTTTGTAGAATTTGCTCATAGTAAACCAACTAACCAAGTAGCAAGAACCCGCTTTGAACATTTAGATGTTTTTTTAAAATTATAAACATAAAAATATAATTGACCAACAAGTTTGAAAGTAGGAAATTTTTTTAAACTCATGCTTGCTTGTGTAGAAACAATAAATAATGTACTACACACTTGTATTATCAAACATTCCACATATAATACACTAGAACCAAAAAAACACATTCAATTGGAGGAAAGTGAAAATACATCATATAGAATGCAATAAAAAATAAAATAATACATATTATTAATAGAATCCAAAAATGGTTATATGGCAATAATATTCTCAACTTCAAACGGCACAATATAAAACTGAAAACATCTAAATTCATCTAAAGGGTAGAAGTACACTAGATCCTTGTACTTTTGAGGTCACAACACAAAATCTGTAGTAAATATATTTTTGTACTTTGTAATACTCAAACTTAAAAGTCTTTTTTCAGACTTTCATATTGTTTTTCTATAGACTAAGTATGTCAATTACCTAGGAGCATTCTTGAATTCGTTTAAAAACTTATTTCATAGTGTTAAAAAAGTATTTTTTTGGATGACTACTAAAATGTCACAGTACTACAAATCACAAAGAAGTACAAAATTCAGGGCCTTCAAGAACTCTTTTTCTACTTCCCTTTTATCACAGAAAAAAACGAAGTTTCCTCTATCTGGATCTGCATTCAAATTCCTAACTACATCACGTATTTGGCAAAGATCTACAGAAATAGTACTGATTTTTTGGCAAGGAATAACTTTCTCTAAAAGTACGTTTTCCGTAAATCGAATTTAGATTTTGGATGCATCCAGTTCTGGAATGGCTTCACGTCAAAATTTCCAAATTTTTTGTTCATCACCTAGAAAAATTCTGCTTCTTCCTACGTCTTTTTAGTACAAAAGTATTTTTTATTGTATTCAAAGTACTTGTTGAATATTTGATTGTTGCAGCCGCAGCCATGAAATCCGGAACTTCTATTTTCAGTGACCGCCAACCGGATTTTCCGCCGCCAGCGACATTCTCTCTCTCCAGCGACTCCTGTCTTCTTTGTCGAATTGTGCTGTGCATGTTTGCTGAGTGGTTTGGAACAACACCGAGTTGGGAAAAATACTTCCCTTTTTCCTTCCGGATGCATGCTGGTTGAGAGCATGTCATTGTCTCTCTCAATGAGTCTTTCTGTTTACCTCTTGCTGTATGAACTTGGAGATGGTTGAGAGCACATCCTTGTCTCTCTTGTTGAGTCTTTCTGTTTACGTTTTGCTGTAAGAATTAGGAGATGGTTGAGAGCACGTCCTTGTCTCGGTTGTTGAATCTCTTTTTATCTGTCGTTCAGTCTTTCTCTATTTACCTCTTGTTGTATCAACAAAGAGATCGTTGATTCCTAGGTGCTGTGAACTGTAGGGTGGAACAGCAAGAAGTCGTACATCGTGGATTCCAAGGTTTAGGTTCGTTGTCACTCTCTTTTCTACTGCATGCTAGCTGCTTCACTGTGGTCTCGAAGTGTTGTTCACGAAAGATTCATGAGAGAGCAGTCCTTCCGTAGTTGTTGTTCCAAGGTTGAGCTGTTCTCTGTATTGGTCCTTCTACAAGATGTCTAAATCGACCCATGATCACCCTGGTTTGGTCCAAAAACTCATTTCCTCTTACTTCCCTGCAAGGGAGACATCTTTTCACCTTTTCTCTGCTTCAACCGCTCCGGTGGGCTCTACATGTTTTAAGTGGACTAGTGATTCAGGATACATATCGAAAACTCCAGTGTCTAAGCAAGGCAAGACAGAGGTTTATCTAGGCCAATGCAACACCATAGAAGAGTCTTCTAGGCGTGCACTTTTTAGTACAGTCTCTACTCATTCCGATAGTTATCCAACTACAAGCTTCAAGTACACACCTTCTCTGTCTGCTGGGAGGGCTTCACTTATGAGGGTTTCACCTACAAGTAGCTGCAAATCAATGGTGATGTGACACAAGCATAACTTGTCCTCATTAGGTGAGTTTCTTTCTGTTTACTAGAGGAGTTCCTTTCTGTTTTTTGCCTGAATCATACTCAGTGCACCGTCCTTCTACTCAACTCCTCAACTATGTACTTTGATTCCGCGTAGATGATTAACGACCGATATTCCCAATCTTTTCTCTGCTAGGTTCGTTCTTATGGGCAATGCTACTAAGAGAAAGCGGTCAAAGAATGGCAGTACTCGTCCCGGTCCTGTTGCTAGGATTGCTGAGGCTCGAATGCATGAAGAGGTCCTCTCCTTGGTTACAGAGAATGCAAGAGAGAGGAAGGCTCGTCAAAGAGCACGTGACAGAGAGAGAGTGCAAGAGGCTCAACTTTTAGCAGATGAGTTTTCAAATCCAGATCGCAAATAATATGATTTCTTACCAGTGAGGGACTTGACTCGGAGATCCCTGCACCTAGTGGAGTATATAGTTGAGGAATTGAGAACTTGTCCCGATCCATGTAGTAGGAGGGATGTCATGGAGAAACTTATGCGCCATGACATTCTGAGGCCTTTGTTACCTGTGTACTATCCCAGGCCACAGGAAGCAAAGGTCATTCATTCATTCCTTGAAAACTACAAACATGAATTGCAGTTAGTGAAAGTGACCAGCTCTAACGAGTTATTAGCAAGGAAGAGTGCTCTACTAGATGCTGCTGTCAGTTTGGGAACTGATGGGATGAGAGGGTTGTTGCGAGTTCTGGATACAACAAAGGAGAGCATAAACCTTGCTTTGACAAGAAGGGTTTTTGCATCTGAAGTTCAAGATAAAGTGCCAAGGCTGTGACTACAAAGACTCAAGAGAGTAGGTTTATCGGACTACATCAAACTATGGGTAGATGCATGGTGGAATGCTCAAACGAAGGTGTAAGCTAATCAAAAGGACTTGGTGAGGCACAGAGAGGGGCGTGTGCAGTGGGCTGAGCCTCATCCTACTCATTACTTCTATGAGACTCAGGTAAGTGAGACCATCAAGTATCCTTCTCGTAGTTTTGGCTCTGCTTTGTGTACTTTAAACTACTTGGTTGGGTACAACTGTACTGATACCTTCCTGGTTAAGTACTGATAGTTGTTCTCATGTGTTCAAATAATATCATTCTTTTGCGTTTAATACAATGAGAACAATTATAATAAAATGCAAATGGGTCAAACCACACTCAAAGGTACCATTGGGATTACTTTTGTAGGACAGGATTTGAGTCCTTTTCTAAATTTTTGAAGCTCTCAATTACTTTGATGTTGTCATTATTTAAAAAAATTTATGGATGAACATTATAGCAATGTATCCCTTGAAAGGGATGAAGAAAAAATTTCACAAAAAGAATCTTTCAAAAGACATAAATCATCAATTTTAAGGCTAAATTTAGTGTCTTTATTACAATATAGCATTTTAAATAGGTTTTTTTATCCAATTTTTTTTAACTTTCAAAACATACAACTATCAAAAAGAATTTATAGTGATTAATTTTTGAACTAAAAATAGTATAATTTTTTAATCAATTTATTAATTTTTGACAAATTCTTGATTTAATCTTTAAAAAAAATTAAACATTCAATTCCAAAAATAGATTTTATAGGACCCTCAATGTGAATAATATAAATATTTTTTATTCTATCACAATCATCATTTGGATTAATTTTTATATTAAAAAAGACGTTCACATGTTTTTACTTCTGAATATTATAGAAAATAAAAAAATATTCCAATTATAGCAAAAGAGTCCTTTTCTACTCTCTCTTATGAATATTTATATACATGATTTTTTTGAAATCAATCACAATATTATTCATTAGAAATTAAACCCTTTTCTACCATTGAAAAACTAGATAGGCTGACATCTAAACTTCAATTGAAACTTTAGTAGATAAATTTAGATTTATCTATGAATAAAAAAATATTAGTCTTAACATGACTTGAACTACTAGTAGAAAAGGACTAAAATGATTAAATTTAATAGATTAGCCTTAAAAAATAATAGCTTCAAAGAAGATACATTGCAGATTTCAATGTGTCTGACCCCTTTTGTGGTACCTTTGAGTGTGATTTGACCCAAATACTAGTCTTCCAACAAGTTGTGCATGATTTACTTTGATGTGGTACGAATTGTGGAGTTCAATAACAATTTTAGAACTAATGCAATGTTTTAATACTTAATGTATTATGGTAGTGCTAAAGTCATACTTCTTTCACTTAACAATTTAGTCTATTGAAATAAACAAATTAGTCGTAGTATTCTGAGCAAAACAGTATAATACAATAACTACATTTCACTAAGTACATCTAGTAAGAAAAATACAACATGGTGGCTAAAGGTATCTGCATTCCAATTCCTTGTTGTTCGATCAGTTCGTCATGTACTAATAGGTTCAGGGCGATGTACATAAAACTCCTTTTCACTGCAATGAGTATAATGAAATTATTTCTAAGAAAATGCAAACAGTACTCCTGCACTTAACTATACATGACTTATTTTGATGTAACACCAATTACAAAAATGAAAGAAGAGTTGAGTACTACTTAGATGTCTGAAATTTTTATTGCACTAATGTAGTTCTCAAGGTGTATTTTATATATTTCAGAATTCTGCACATCTAACTAAACAAAGTATTTGCACTACAATTCACTAAGTATGATTAGTTTGAAAATACTAAAAGGTATCAAATAATATCCACGTTCCCCCTGCTCTTAGTGTACTGATAGGTACACTGGTTTGTAAACATAGTACTTTCTTATGCGCCTAGTACAATGAAAAATATTTCTAGTACAATTCTAATACTACTCTGGCACCTACTTGTACATAACCTACTTCTATTCAGTACCAATTGCGGTTTTAGGTAAAAACTTTAGTATTAATTAAATGTTTGTAATACGTCTTATACTATGGTAGTTTTGACTTCATACTTAATATACTTTAAAGTATAGACATGTAGTTGAACAAGGTACACATAGTACTCTGTGATGAAAGTATGGTTCCATTATTAGATATTCTGTGAGCTTACAGTCAGTTTTAAAACATTGCAAGGTGTCTAATAGTATTTGTCGCAGCACAGAGTAAGTGAATTCCTTGTTATACTCCCAAAAACCACTCTAAAGCATAACAAAATGACTCTAAAGATCGAACCCACGAGATTCTGTGAAGTGTCTAGCTCTATTCCCAACTTAAGCTCCTGTCAGTATCCAATTTCTACTTTCCGGTCCTAGATCTAAAACCGGAAACAACAACACACCGAAAACAACGACCAGACCTCTCTTTATCTCTTCCGGCCCGTCAAGCTATTCGGTCCTGTAACCCTATAACAACCCACGATCCTACAACTTCTGATCCTGGAACTTCTCTGGACCGATCCGATCTGGTCCTCTCATACGTACTCTCACTCTACTCCGGTTTAGTTTTACCTCTATTTCACCATCAGAGGGTTCGCCGCTTGCTTTTGAGAGTGGCAGGCCCGCCACTCCTTCCGTGACTTATAGTGGCTGAAGACCCACTTCTCTATTCCACTACTTCCTACACTAGCGCGGATCCGGTTTGATCTCTCACAGCCACCCGGACAACGATCCGGTTGGCAGGTCACACAAAGACCCCCCGTATGATCCTCTCATACTACAACGACCTTGATGCCAAGTTCCCTCCGTGCGAAGTTAGGTGGTTACAAGCGAACTCGTCCGTTCCAACATCAACTAAAATTCTTCCGTTTACCAACTAGGGCAGCGAGACCTCACGGGAGATCGGACACTCAACCGGATTTCCTATCCAGAAGTTCTAGCGCGACTAAGGACTCCTTCCCTATCCGCCTAGCCTAACAATGGTTTTCTCGCCCGGAATCGTGAACTGTAGAGGCGCTGAGGAACTGAAATCCGCTCCCAACACTTAGAATACCCACTCACATGCACATAAGAGCAAAACAACAATACCAAGGGGAGAAATCTCTCTAGAATCTGCATACATCTTCCTAACTCCTCACCAAAACAACCCTGCCACGCGCGGGAGAGACGTACAATAAGGAATCAAATAGAAAACACACAAAAACTCAAGTGAAAAGACTCCCAGTCTCCTTCGTAGGGACTGACTAATATACATTTTTAAAACTCAAAAGTCAACACAAAGGGGCCCGAAAAGTCCGCGCGGAACTTTCGGTCCCCGCCGAGCCGGCCAGACCGGAAAAGATCCGATCCAGACCAGACACATCCGGATCAAATCCGGTCCGGTTCTAACTAACAAATATTTACAAAACTAATCCTACCTATCCTATCATAACCGGATCTACTCCTTGATCCGTTCCTTCGTCCATGACTTTGTCTTCGCCTTGGTTCACGCTTTGATCTTGATCCGCACCCTGATCTGGGGTTAGATCCATACTTTGATCTTTCCCCGGGTTCAGTGTGGGACTTCTAGGCGGTTCCGTTCCAAGTTGCTCGAAGACGTCCGTCAAGTTCCGGTTCCGCTCCCCGATTTCACGTTCTGGGAGATCCGGTGACGAATCCAAGTTGATGGTGTGCGCGAGCTTCCTCCCACTCTTCTTTGACTGGGGAGTTCCCTCCTTTCCTTCCGTCTAAATGCCCACGTTCGGAAAAGACCCGGGCATTGAAAGGTCGGACAGATGGAACGACCGTGACAACGTCACTCCGTTCAGCTTCCGGCTGCTCTCCTCCATCCGGTTTGCAGCTTCTCGCGCTTCCATCATCACCAATTCCACTTTCTCGGAGTAGTCCATCAGTATTTGGACCAACCTGGTTCCGGATATTTTCTTCTCCTTAAGGACTCCCTTGTCAAACAGTTTGGACTTGGTGACGACCTCTCCGGTTGCCCCGAATGTGGCCTTCACATCCTCTGCTACTTTCCGGGTAGCTTCCGCCATCTCCCGTGTGGTAGCCATGTCCTCCTTGAGGAGCAACAATTCCGTCTTCAACGACTCGTTCTCCTCTTGGAGTCGTCGTATCTCCGCTTCTTGCTTCCGGATCTCATCCGGGCTGGAGATGAAATCTGCAACTACTCCCGCAAAGTTGCTGTCTGCTGGTGCTCCCACCAGCTCGCTGATCTGGTTCAGAATTAGCTTCTTTACCGTCCAGTCTGCTCGTACATCGCTCAGGATGTTGATCAGCTGGTGGAACGGATCCGTCGGATCCGATCCGGAAGGACCCGGTTCTCCAAAAACCGGTTTCTTCCCTGGGTTGGAGGTCTCACCCGGAGGGGTTGGGGTTCCTCTCCGGTGAGGAGGCGTCGTCTTCTGCCGCTTGTGCTGCGGCCGGTGTTGCTCCTCCTCTTCTTCTTCTTCCTCCTCGGAACCGGATACTTCTTCCTGTTCTTCTTCTTCTTCTTCCGATTCCCCATACTTCAGGAGTGACTCATGAGTCTTCCACTCCTTCTCCTCCGTATCCGTGAGGAGTTGATTGTGCTTGTACAGATGGAAGAGGTAGGGACTCAACGGAGTCGGTCTACTTCCTCCGATCTTCGGAATCAGACGGTTGACCAGATCGGAAAAGATCCTGGCCCAGTCCACTTTCCGTTCCCCGCTCAGGGCTCCGAAAATGAGGTTCCCGATGGCGATGGTCACCCTCGTCGGCTTCTCCGGGTGGATGATCGGAACCAGGAACTGCAACAGGTTGCGATGTCGGTCGTCCAAACAGTCTGCGACCGCATGCCCATCCTTTGAGTCCACCGTGCTCCGGAACTTCCCCCGAGTGTAACCCTCCTTCGAGGAGGCCATCCCTTGACCTCCTGACCGGAATTCATATACGGCCTTCCACATCTCTTCCGTCCAACTGCCCGGAATTTTGCGGATGGTCTTGTCGAACTGATTTGAGAGCTTTCCCAACAACTCTCGAATCATCCGCTCTTCCCTAAACCCCCAGGGTTTATCGATCAGTCCTCCGCAACCCATCTTGGCAAGATCCTCTATCAGGTTGTCCTTTTCCTTCTCGTCTATTGGAATAATCGGACACACCTTCCGGAGTTTAACTTCTACTGCGGAGGAACTGGACGGCCCTGCTCTACTTTTGCGGAGCTGAGGCATGGACACGAGCTGTGCTAAACCGGATTCTCATTGAGGCTACCTTTCCCTCTCCTAGCCGCACGTCTCGTTTCTCACCTTCGCTCTTCCGATCTCAACCGGAATACCTCTAAACCTGCAACAAACACTAAAGCGCTGCGCGCTCTAACACACTAACACGCACACACACACAAACCCAAAACAAGAAAGCAAAGCGCTGGGAAGAGAAGCTAAGTACAAGCTGGAGCGAGATTTCCGCAAACGAAGATTGAAAAAGAGTGGCAACTGGATTGGTCAGCCTATATATAGTCTGATCTGTCATCATGACCAAATCCGTTCCTGACCCAATCCGTTCCAACTCAGATCCGCTCCAACTCTAATCCGGTTTAGATTCAGATCAAATCCGGATTGTCATCTATTCTGTTCCGTAGTTAATTTCCGGTTATCGGTTACCTCCTGCTCGAATCCGGATCCCAGATCACGGTTTCCGTTCCAAGATTTAGATAACTTAAAAAAAACAAAAATTCACATTGCGACAGTATCCCATGTTCGGTGGTGCGCTGTATTTGGCAGACTTGTTTCTTCCTGCGCTTCAAAGAGGCACATCCTGAATGCAGTGTGCGACAGAGAGCTTTTGAAAGGTTGAAACCATGGTGGGTGAGAAAACTAAAAGAGAGGAATACGTGCTGTTGTATCTACCATGTGGAGATGGATTTCATGAAGGTTGCCCTTAGTAATTTGAGGGATAGACTCAGGGGGTTGCATGCAAGTATAAATTGTACTTGTCAGTGCCTGATTTGTGTGGGCGATGGGGAAGGAGGCTGCCATGCCCATGAGCATGTTTACAAGGGAATAACTTTGATGTGGGAAGCTTGTGTTTGTCCAAAGGGAGAATTTGACATCTGGCATAGGCTAGAATGTCTCATGGGAGACTGTCCTCATTGTGGATTTCATCTACTAACCTTCTGTGAATTTGAGATGTGTAATCAGACTTCATTTACCTTCAAATGGAAGTGCTTTGAGTATTACCAGGTTGGTGTGGATGCAAATACTGGCAAGCCAAAGAAACGACTTAGGGAAGTGTTTCAGGAGACTATTCCACACATCTTCCTCTCATACATGGAGAAGACTGTCACAACCTTCATCACTCACAATTTTCGAGCAAGATGGCAGGACAAGCAGTGCCAGCTCATGATGAAAAACATACTAGAGGGAGTTGTTGTCTCTCATATTGACTATGCAAAAAATTACTCCTTTGCCATTCAAAATGAAGTGTAGAGTCTGTACTACTTTAGCACGTCTGTGACCATTTTGGTCCACATCACCATGTAGAGGGAAGGAGACGACATCTTCAAGCAGACTCATTTCTATATTTTCGATGATAAGGACCATGACTCAGCTTTTGTCCAACATTGCTTACTTTTGCATTGGGATTGGATGGTGAATGCAGGGTTATCTCCTGAGGAGCATTGGATTTTCAGTGATGGCTGCAATGCACAATTCAAGTGTGCTACAGCCATGTATTTTGTAGCCCGATACCCGTCCCTTATTAGGGGCTGTAAGATGCGATGGAATTTCTTTGAATCGGCCCACGGCAAAGGAGAGTGGGACGGTGCAGGGGCGGTTGTGAAGAGGGCACTTGCAGCTAAGCAAATTCAGAATCCATTACATACACTGCAAAATGCTAGGCAAGTGGTGGACTTCCTAGAGGAAAAATACAAAGAGCGGGTTGTCAGTTCTTATTCCCAGTCACAAACATCTCCTCTCTCCAGAGTGTTTTGGCACATTGGAGAGAAGGAGGTGAATCATGCAGATAATAGTGTGAAGTGCAACACTATTCCTGGATCAAAGAGTCTACACTCTATCATGGGCTTCTCTATGACCGACCCTACTCTTCTTAAAACTAGGGCATTGTCTTGTTTCTGCATTCCCTGTATTGATGGTGATTGGGCTGATTGAGAAAAATCTTCACATGTACAGGAATGGCGGGTGCAAAGACTCATACTTTTGAGCGTTGCAGTTGTGGAAGAAGCGGAGGAGATGGTTGACGCAGACAATTGGGTGCATGATGGAGTGTCTTTGGACATTGGGGACTTGGTTGAAGTTGGAGACAATTTCATGATTCCAACTGAGGAGGAGAATGAGGATGGTGTTGAGTTTTATATTCTCCAATGCCAGAAGACAAAGTTTGTTTTGCAAGAACCTCTGTCTTGTCTATGGGGTGGAATCTTCAATGCAGGGGATGCTGTTATCCGGGGAAAGTACTATAAGAAGTTTGGACGTGGAGAGAAGACGTATGTGCTTTGTGGCCAGGTAGTAGATGCACATGTGGATGCACATCTTGTCCGGGCTTGCAAGTTTCCTATGATTCTTGCCCAACATAGGGTCAAGGGACCCCTGTGTATAAGTTGAACGTTGAATCCCAGCGTGTGTTTGAAGATGCATTATGGGAATGGTGGGCATTCAACGCTGATTAGTATTTCCTGTTTTTTATCTTAGATACTTTTTTCTCCTTCCTAGTATCACTAGATACTATTTGTACCTCAATTGTACTACAAGTATATAGTTTCGGTACTTAAAGTACAATTGAGGCAACTTTTGCTTATTCAACAAGCTTTTGATTCATTTTGGCTAGTAAAAGCAGAGTATGTGTTTATTGTGTTTTCATCTTTGGTAGACCCTGTTTTTTGCTTGTATGATTTCGGTTTACTTCAGCGTATATTGTTTACGGGTCCACAATTGACTTTGGGATTTACTTCTGGGTTTAGTTCTGGGTTTGAGTTCAGGGATTGTGCATGGAACTGTATTCAACTTTCTAAGAAATTGAGGTTAACTAATAAAGGATGCGTCTATAGAACTTGAATGATTGTTTAATTGCATGGCAATAATAATGATTATTTTTTTGCATGGCAATAAAACATGCCATAATAAGGACGATTCCATCCCATCTCCATCGAAGTGATTTCAAGTCTGGTTTTGGAGATGGAGTCCCTGGTGGACAGGATTTCATCATCCTTGAAGCTCAGCACAAATTTCAATCATGACAAGTATTCGATACGATCTAAAATCTACATCATCATAGCTATCTATTGGCAAGTTGAATTCAGTGACTGCGCTAGAAACCTAAACAGTCATAGAAGACACCGGCACTTTTGCCTGAAGACCTCACTCACTAGCTTCTCCTCTGCAGTTTGCATTGCTCGATCTGTGCTTTGACTCCTTAGAGCTTGTCTTCCTGTTTGTTCTGCAAGCTTAAAATGTCGGCACTACCGGATGGGAGTGGGTACTGTTTTGGTCATGAAGGACCAAGTCTGCAGCGTGTTCGTCAACTTCATGGGGACCCTTCATTCGTGAAGAGAGTGAGGAAGACCTCCTTTACTGCACTAGTAAGTTCCCGTATCTTGAGCTAGTCAGTTGTAGTTGCTTGCTGCTGGTGGTAGTCTGGTATAAGTAGCAAATTATGTTTTTCAACGTGTAAGTTTTCATTGCGCCTCTCTCATGACTCTTCCGTAACTTGCGCCGCAGACGGTGCCTATACGGTTTGCGTGTGAGCACAGATCGTGCTTTCAGGAGTACAGTACTCTGATGTTTGCTGGAGAATCGCTTTGGTGGACCGTGAAAGTGAAAATGTCTCCAAGCACGAAACGCCCACAAGTGTTAATTACAAGCGGGTTCAAAGATTTTGCAAAGTTCCACGGAGTTGCTCAGGGCGATCTTATAAGGTTTACTCTAGGCGGTGTCCCTTTTCAAGGTGGAAATCCAGGGGAACTTTCTAGAGCCACCACGTCTTCTGTTCGCTCCAATCGACAAAGCAATTCATGAGGTTTTAAATGTTTTTGATGACAAAGCAGTTCTCAAGGTTCAGAATGTTTCCGATGAAATAGTTCATGAAGATTTAGCCGACGAGGTAAATGGCGGTGAACTTCTTCAATGCTTTTTCAACCAGGTTATATAGATCCTTGATGGCATGTCCGAATGCAACTTTCTAATATTTCTAATTAGGATACCACAAACTGTATAGCTAAGGCTGGATTTAGGGTCTTGAAGCTTCACGTCCATCTGCCGTAACAGAAGAACTCTGTAGATCTTCAAATTCTGTTATGTATACCGCTATATCTACCATAACAGTAGAACTATGTGGATCTCCAAATTTTGTTATGTATACCATTATACCTTTCTTGCATAATGATATTGTTTTCTGAACTGTGTAAGGTACGGATATGAACTATGTATGATATGGGTATAAACTGTGGGTACCTCGAAACTGTGTTTAATAAGCGTGCTTGATTTGGCATAATTTCAAGACTGCAGTTGCGAAAACAATTGGGATTCTCTAGTTGCTTGCAGATGGGCACGGTGTATTAGGATGGGGAGCATGTGCATAATTAGCAAGTGGTTTAGGATTTAGGCAGATGTGGTTACCATACCAAAGCCCTAGCAAAGAAGTTCTACATATCACAATGAAGATTCCATGAAAAATAAACTATTTCAAACCATTAGTGATGACTCAGAACTTAGCATTAATCCTCTGAACATCATAACCTCATAAACCCAGTCAAGGTAGATTACAAGTGCAACACTAAACATCCTTGCATAACAAATATGCTCATCTCCAAAGCCAAATCACAGAAGAGAATTACGTTTGATACAACAAACAAAACGATACTATGCTAAAAAGAAATGCATATACATGCCATGCAGATTCGCATCAAACAATATTATTTTCATCTAAAGGCAAAAATAGAAACATCAAAGAACATGTGCAATGCTTCGTCAAAATTGTATTTACAATTTAAAAAAGTATTAAAGTTTGAATAGTTCATTAAAAGTACTTCAAATATTAAATGTAACAATTTCTGAAAGAGGATGTACTCTGCTATGTACTAAAAGAACAAAGTGTCCCGCCTCCATACAACTGACTATTGACTCCAACAACCTCCACACTTCTGCCTAAAAAATCAAGTCTGCACAAGGTAAGTGAGACCTCTACAAGACAAATGTCAGCGAGCACATTTCAAGCAAAACCATATTAGTGAAACACATTCCAATTCTGAAATGTACCCCATTAATATAATTTTGCCGGCCATGGGCTGGCTCCCACTTAACCTGTAATGTGTTCAAATACCTTATAAACCTGTACCTCTACACATGATGCTTCCACATTTACAAGCAAAGGATGGCAATTGTAGGTTATGATCATTGAAATCAATGCCATAATCCCATGTCAACCCCTCTTTGGCTTTAATCATTCGTTTTGTGAAGAATGCAACGTGATAGAAGCTCTTCCCAGCGTTCTCAATCTTGACCGGCATGTCGATGAGGTTAGCATCTCCACATCTACACAAGATTAGAGCAATGCCAATTAGAACCCACGTGCATTAATACAGACAATGAACACTTACTAGGACAGAGTACATGTCAAACCTGTGATTCAAAAATCTTGCGACATTCCCATAGTGAGTGGCATCTAAGCACAAAGCCGTGCTATCATTCGACTTCCGTTCAGTGGCCCAATCAGCATCAAGCTGTAATGCATATGATGGACCATCATGGACTACAAGGTTCCTAATCTCCATCTCTGCATTTGTCAATATCCCTCCAGTCAATTCAAATACATACGCACCTTTGGGGATAGACTCAAGAGCTCGAATCCCCCATCCCGTGTACGTTGTATGGTAAACTTCTACTGAGTACTTCATCCCCTGTTGAACCACACAATTACCACATTTACTGTGGCATCCACATTTAACATTACACTCCCTAATGAAAGTCCTATATGAATGACCACTAGTTTGCGAAAAATGGTTCTTCAGCAACCTTCCAAGGTTATATGCAAATTCACCACCAGTTTCTTTTGTACATTGATAAGGAACCACTGCATTTAGACAATCTTCCTTGCCACAAGTACAGAATTCACCTTTCCCTAATCCTACAATAGAAGTATCTACATGGGCCTTGTTATGGACCACACGTGTAGCCATATACTTGAAAGGACGCATCAGTAAATGATATGGAGCTATAGGAATCGGAATCGCCTCCAAGCCCCGAGACACATCTTCAGAATAGTAAAAAGATACAGCCTATATGAAATACATACGAACAACCTACGTCAGAACAGCACGCAGCATCCACACAAGAAGTTTAGTTCAAAAAGCACGGTCTTTGATTTAACAGCCTCTACTCCGAAGGCAATATACAAAGCTTTGCCTGCATACAGCTTTCTTTGCTAACTTCACTCTCACCAAGACTGTACAATAAATTAAGTAAACAAACACTAATAGCGTCGACGCTTTCTTGTCCCAGCTTTGTCTACCTGTATAGACAATGTCAAGTTTCCTTGTTGCGACCTCGTATTTCTTCTACCTGGAGGATTAAGGGTTGGGGTGAGGTTGTGAGTGCTTATTTACCCACCCTTGGTAAATAAGTGAGCGCAACCAGGCTCTTTGAGTTTTAGGTTTGATTTTTGTCCTATGGGTGCCTAGCGTAAATCCATCGTGCCTTCCAAGCAATGGATCTTTTTTTCTAAGTTCCTAACATCCACAATGTACACAAAAATCAAAGAAATCCAACACGGCAATTTCTACTCTAACTTCTTTAATCAAAAGAGGTCACGGTGGTTTCGAATTTGAACTAGTTTACAGTCAAAATTTAACAACCCTAAGTGATAGAACATTTCATGCCATTTCTAAAAACATAAAATTCGACCTTACCTTGAGCTCCCAATTTGTCACTTGGGACTCGTAGAATTATTTTTTTGAAAATTTGCAATTTAAAGTTGATAAAAGTATACAAAAAGCCATAAAAAGAGTGTAGAACCAGAATAAGGTTGTGTCATATCCATTATAGTATTTGGTCTAGATTTGTGTTTTACTTACAATCCCCCCAAATCTGGCCTAAAAATAGTATAGAAATAACGAAATGGCTAGATTTGGAGGATTTGAGTTGCACAGCCCCCAAAGGGCTAAATTCCATCACGAATGTGGCAATTCATGGCTAAGTTGGTCCGAGGGATCCATAGTGAGGTCACTAGGTCGGGTTCCAGAGTTAGATTTAGAATTCCCCATTAGATCGACAAATTCCCAAAATCCCGATTGATAGCATTCAGGAGCCACTAATGCAAGATAGGGCCCGTGGAGGAATTTACAGCCCAAGGATGGTAATATAGGGTAAATCCCATGCCAGGAGTCCAACGATGAAATTGATTCGCCAAGATTTCTCCATCTGCAGAAGATTCCCGCATCGTCGCTAATTCGAGGAGATGGCCAGTTTTGATCTCCATTGACCAATCGTGCCAGGTACGGAAACGCACCTGTACATCTTTCATGCGACTTCCTGAGAGGTCACGTGAAAATTCTCGGCATCTTTCGACTTGTAGAAGAACCTTTTCCGGGTGGTCAACCCTTCTAACCTCCAACGGGAATTTCATGGAAATTACCCAGCTTACAATAAAATCTCACTAAAAATTAGACTAGCTTGTTTTATGTTAATAATGCGCTCCGTGAAGTTTCACAACATTCCAATAGCGACAAGTACTTGAACCGGCAAGATTCCTCGGGAATTAACCACAGGGCGAGGTCCGTGCCATGTTGCCGGCATTCCGGGACCATACAATGGCGAAACGAAGTCAACCAAGAGTCCTTTTAGACTCTCTCGCATCTACCGGAGACCCTAGGCTATTCACATATCTCAAAATAGGAGACCCCTAAGATCTAGGATTTTACTACGATTTGATTTTTAAACTAAATTAGCCTACGATGGATTTTTGGCCTCGATACGGAGGGGTAGGGGGATCCAGAACTAAACACGACGATCTGGAGCCAACGGCGCAATCCGTTTAGCGATTGGAGTTAATCTCCAAAAGTTAGGATGTTGGTCTAGCATAGATGGTAGAAGTAGATTTTTAGGGATTAGGATGAAAATCTTTGAGAATGAGGATGAAAATCTGAGTTGATAAGGTTACCTTAGAACTCTAGAGGGAGGGGTGGGCCCTTAGAAACCTATATAAGGGCCCCATTTTTCTTTCTAGAACACCCCCAATACTTGTTTTTAGATCCGTGGGTTCAAGTGATTTTGGATATTTTGGCGTTTGAAGCCAAAAACCTCTATGGTGTTTTTAGAGCACTTTTGGCTCCGTTGTTGTAGTATTTCAAGCTTTGAAGGTCCTTGGGGGTCCTTCTACCTTACTTTGTGTACTTCTTGCGTCTTTTTGTGTACCCTTGTTGAGATTTGAGAGCCTTCTCTCTCTCTTGTGCATCCCCGTGATCTAACTTGTGTGTCTTAAGAGTCTTTTGGGTGTCTTGTATTAATCCTAAAGTCACCCCCCACCGTACCTTGGTGATGCCGTTTTGGGGGGCCTTTAGTGTGTGAGCTTTGTGTGGCCACATGGCCCTAACTCGTGTGTTTTCTTCTAGTATTTTCCTTACGCCTTCTTCTAATCTTCTCCTTGTTGAGTGGACCCCCTTCCGGGACGGCGAAGCTCTAAACTTACCTTGTGTGTTTTCTTTAAAGTGTAACTTTGTCTTCTTCTAAAGTTTCCCTTGTCGTGTGGAACCCCCCTAGGACGGCGAAGCTTTGAACCTACAACTAGTTCTAAGTCCTAGAGTGTGTGTTAAAAAGATCCCGGACAGCGGAACTACGGACCCCCGGAGTGTTACAAATCCTAGAGTTGGTGTTAAATCCAACTTGACGGCGAAGCTTTGAACCTCCTAGATATTCCATTCCAAAGTCTAGTTTCCAAGACCTTCTTGGAAAAGTCTAAAGTTTAGCTTCCAAGATATTAGTGTTTTAGCATGAAGAAAGAAGTTGTGGGCCAAGTTTAGCAATTATAGCACTTGTATACGTGATTTTGTAAGTCGAGTGTTTTACTCCACAAATTCGGGCCTAACCCCTCGGACGGTGAAGCCTTGGCTCTAGCACTAATTTTGTCCAAAAAATCCAATTTTTATTTGCTAAGTGGATTCCCCTGAGGGAACCCGTGGAGGTGATTAAAAATTTGGTGGTGGCCAACATATACCAGCAGAACCAACGTATACCAAGCTGACAGTACCAGCGTATACCGAGCCAGTAGTAACCAGCGTTACCAAGCCAGCAGTACAGCGTATACCAGCCAGCAGTAACAGCGTATGCCCAGCCGACAGCCGGTACTAGTGGCCGGTACACTGCGTAACCCGACGTGCTGGGTCATCCTTGCTTGGTCGGCGTTTTGAAATTCTGGTTGACTGAACCAAAACTCACATACATCATGGCTGAAATTCAGACCAAAATGGGATGATACCCTGCGGGGTCCCAACTTTTTTTTTTTTTTAAATTTTCAACCAATTAGGACCTAGTTAGAAACTTAGTTATAGATCTAATTTAGAAAACTAATTATAGATCTACTTTAGCAATCCAGTTAGAACTCTGTGGGGACCAAAGGTTCAAAACTCCCAAACTCCCAAACTCCAAAGTTGTAATTAAAAGAACAAAGGGAGGGGGAAGAAAAAGTCAACGCCTCTAAGTCACACCTGCACACAAACTTGCATATTCCACTCTAACCAACCAAACACGCACACAAACAATGGAGGGAGATTAGAGAAGAAGAGATGAAGTAGAGAGCAAAAAGTGAGAGACAATAAATAGTGACCTAGGCTTAGGCTAGGTGGGATTTAGGAAGAAATCTTGGAAATTTGTGGTGACCGTTGAGAAAAGGATTAGGATGACACAAAGGCAAAATTGTGTAAGAGGATAGTTGGCATCTTAAAAGCCTCCTTGGAGTTTGAGACCATAGCGTAAGACTCATAAAAACTTAGGTGGAAAAGTACTAGAGTAGAAGGAAAGAGGAAGAAAGAAAAGGAAGGAGGAAGGGAAAGAAGGAGGTTAGATTGCAAAGAGTGTAATATTTTCTCAATTTAAGCAGTGAGCTTGGAAAATCAAACAAAAACAAAGGACTACCATGGAGCGTGAAAATGTATACGTGGACGTGGACGAAGTGATTTCCAAAACCGGCAGTGAAGAGGTGAGTTTTTGAATTAATCCTTCATATTTCCCCTAATTAGCATTGATTTCCTTAATGAGCCCTTAAAGCGCGATTACCAAATCGAGATTAGTGCAAATTAGAAGTTTAGATTTAAAAATTTATAGATTAGGGATAGAGGTTTCCGAAAACATATTACACTTAGGATTTGGCTTTGAATCGACCGCGTTAGGCTAAGTGAAGCAGTAGGAGGTTGGACGGAGGAATTTTTGAATAAAATTTCATCCAAATGGAACCATGGACGGAACTTAGGAATTTAGGGTAGAAAGAGAATTTAGATTAAAATTAGGGATTAATTAGCGGTTAGAATTAGAGTCAAATTACATTTTAATTTTAAAAGTTAAACTTCTAAGGCAAAATTTTAGAGTTAACTTTGGGAAGTTTAAAAGGTAGAATTAATTTGGAAGTTGACCGGGGTTTAAATTCTCAAGTCAAATCTTAGGGTAGGTTCATGTAAGAGTTTAGAGTTAATTAGGAAGTCAAAAATTAGAGTAAAAAATAGAAGTCAAAGCAGAAGTAAAAAATCAATTAAGGAAGTAGATTTTAGAGTTGGAAATAGGAGTCAAAATTTAGAAGTTAAAATTTAGAGTAACAATTAGATAGAAAAAAAATCAAAGTTTAAAGTAGAAGTAAAAGTTAGAAGTAGAGTCAACTTAGAGGTTAAAACTTGGGATTAATTTTTAGAAGTAAAATCTAGAGTTAAAAGTTAGAACATAGAGTTAAAATTCAAGGATAAATTTCAGCGTCAATTTAGGAGTAAAAACCTAGAGTTAAAAGTTAAAACATAAAGTTAAAATTCAAGGGTAAATTTTAGAGTTAATTTAGGAGTAAAAACCTAGATTTAAAAGTTAAAACATAGAGTCAAAGTCGATAGTTAATATTTAGAACCAAGTTAAAGGAGTAAAATCTAAAGTTACATCTAGAGGTTGGAAGTTAGAATAAGAGTTGGACTTTAGGATTAGTCTTTAGAAGTAGAACGTCCCGGTGGAGTGTCGAAACACAAAGATAGTCTTAGGGGTTCATGGAAGGAACCTAGAGGTTCCCCTTTCACGTAGTTAGGGACGTTAGAAATGATGCCAACTACCTAGTCAACCCTAGACATAGGATAGATAGTTAAAGAATTATAATTTCACCATCACCCCTGATCATTGCAGTTAGCTTGTGAGTCACCATATGCATTTCTAGTTATTTGCTGCCATCCACGACACTTAGAAAATGTTAACAAAAAGATCCATTGCTTGGAAGGCACAGTGGACCGCACTCACGACACCCCCATATATTAAAAAGGTGGATAAAGGCATAGAACCTGGTCGATGTTCGCTCTATTACCAAGGGTGGGTAATCTAGCGCCCACATTACCCCTTTCTTCTAGCAAAAGTTATGGGCGGATGAAGTTTAGCCCTTCCGGGGCTATTTAAACTTCATCTGTAATGTAGGACATGCTTCCCAATTCAATTACCCTTGAAAATTGAACCCTAGATTTAGGTGGTTAGGACTTGCCTAAATCCTAAGTTTTGACTTAGATGAACTATTTTAGGTTGACTTCATCCGTTCCTTGACCCCAACTTTATCCTTGAATATCTCCTAGGGTTTTTGGTCTTTCTTGAAGTTTGACCTACTTTAGGGTTACTTAAGGATTGTACTATGATTTTCTACTACTAACTTCTTCCTTTGATCAAATTAAAACATCCTAATTCTTCCTATCCTTATTTTTTGAGGTTTGGATTGAGTTTTGGATAGTTATCATTTTTAAAATTTTTTGGAGTTGTTCCTTCTAGAGGCTAGCCTAAGCTTTTCAAAATGGTATTTTACTTGGAAATCCTCCTATCCTATCAAAAGTTGTTGATGGATGAAGTTTGACCGCTAATTGGTGGTTAAAACTTCATCCTTTGATTACTCCTAATCTTAATTTGATAATTAACTTCTAATTTCACTTTTGAGACTTAGGTTATTTCTAGTTGATATTTCCTAATTTAACTTGTCTTGTTTATCTTTTAATCACTTTTCATCCAAATTAGGTCCTAAACTTCATCCCTCCATATCTCACTCGTTTAAGCTTGAAATTCTAAATGTGAGATGGTTTTGGAAACCTCTAACTAACTTCTACAACACTAATTCCTTGGTTCTTGAAATATTCCTATTCTAGACACTCTGAATTAACTTGGGAGTTCGGCCCTACTTTTAAATGTCTATTTTGAGAAATTGAAATGGAGGGGTTGAAGTTAGAAACTTACCTCGAAGTTGGTATCATTGTTTAGGTAATTGTATACCCCTTCAAATTCCTCGTCATTTGCCATATTTTGGAATTGTTTGATAATTTTGCCCATGGCTTAAAGTAGAAGTTTTAGTACAAGGTTTGCCAATTTTTTGGACTTCCCTTTTCTTTTCTTTTTCTTTTATCTCTCTTTCTCTTTTAACACTATTCTAATTCAATTATATATACTTCAAAGGGTTGACTAGTCTTGAACTAAATAATTGAAATCAACTCCCAACTAATAGTTGACTCTTCAACTCCTTAATCAATTATTATTTTATACAAGTTTTGATGGTTCTAATTGTTCTTCTTAGATTTCCACCTAATCCTATCTCTTTTTACATTCTCTTCAAACTCCTAAATTGTCACTTCATCTCTCTCCATTTCCATAGTGGTTTTGAAAGTTCCAAGTGTTCTCCTTCCTATGGTTTTTGAGCCTCTATTTGCAATGGAAACGTTGCAAATTGAAATTCCTTAGCCTCCTACTTTCTTAATTTCCCTCTATCTTCCTAGACTACTAAGATTTCTAATTTTGAAAGACAAGATGAAGGTGTAATTATTCTTGATTAGAATTCAAAATTGGGGCCGAGGCATAGCCTCTAATTGGCCGTGAATTCAAGTTTCTTTTTCTCTCAGCCAAGTTTTTGTTCAGTCATGGACCAGCTCGCAGCCAACGTTCAGTACATAGTAGTTCAGTCACAGCAGTCAATACACAGCAATTTAGTATAGCCGCTCTCTAATGTGGCCGTGCCACGTGGCAAGGCGTAATTGCCCGGCTGCCTCCGTCCGTTTTGTTGTCTTCGTCCGCCTTGCTGCCCCATCCGTCTTTGTTACCCCGTTTGTCTTTGCTGCCCCGTCCGTCTTGCTGCCTTCTGCTCCGCCCCGAACAGGCTTTGTTGGTCCGTCCAGGCCCCTCGGGCTCTTTTGATTTTTTTAGTTTTTTGATCTTCAAGGAAAAAACAACAATTTAAACAAAAAGGAAAAGTTGCTTATACTAAGGTTGGTTTCATAGTTCCTCGTCTTTTCCGGCAATAATTAAATTACCCTTTTAGATGCTAAACTTGATGTTCCAAAATAGTGTTTTGGACAATAAACTTGGTGATAAGGGGAAAATGGAGATTTTTACTAGCACTTAATGGTCTTAGATTCTTTCTTCTAACAAAGCAAAGTCAAAGCTTCGCCGTATTTTAGAAAATCTCCAAAACTTCTAGACAATTTGAACAAAGTAAAGTCAAAGCTCCGCCGTATTAGAGAATCTACTAACATCAAAGGTCCAAACCAACAAAGGAGGATTGTTAGTACAACTCTACAAGGGCTAAGACAAGCACAAACTAACACAAAGAAAGCGTGGATGATTGGTAGATGTTAAAACTCGAATACGAGTTAGTCAAGATGGATTAGAACACAACTTTCTTAAGAAAGACACTAGAGGGCCCCCCTAAGCGGCATCGCCAAGGTATGGAGGGGGGTACACTCTAGAATTAGTAGAAACAACGAGAATCAACAATAATTTTACAACGAGACTTCAAAGAAGGCAATGAGAAAAGACTTTGAAGGGACCCCAATGTCCTTCAAAGAGAGCTCCAAAAACATCAACAATGGAGCTAAAAATGCTCCAAAAAACACACAAAATGGCAATGTGGCCTAAATGGCCAAAATCCAACTAAATGGACCCAAATGTGCAAAATGAGTCAAAATATGGCTACAAAGGGTGTTTGTGAGAGGGAAATGAGCCCCCTTATATACATTTCCAAGGGCACTCATCCCCTCTCTTTTCCTAAGCCATAATCTTATCAACTAAGATTTTCATCTTAATCTTTAATTTTTGACTTTCTACGCTGGTCCAAACTTCTAACTTTTGGAGATTAACTCCAAATTGAAAACCGATTGCGCCGTTGGCTTTAGAAGGTCATTTTTAATCTTAAGAAATCCTCCATCCCTTAACCAAACTCCAAAAAATGCAACATAACCTACCACTAATTGAACACCAAAACGGGATAAAAACCCAAATCTTGGAGGTTGATTTTTCTGAGAAAAGTAACTAGCTTAGGTTCTTTAGTAGGTATAGGGGAATAAGAAAAGATCCAGCTTTAACCTCATTCTGATTTCGTATGCTCTCGATACACAAGTCAACTCCACCGTAAACTTCAAATTTGCCAATTGTCGGGGAATCTCGTCGGTTCAAATACTTCTGGCTATCAGAATGTCTTGAAACTTGGTGGGGCATCTTATTAGCATAAAAAAAGCTAATCTAATTTTTAGTGAGATTTTACCGCAACCTGGGTAATTTCTAGGAATTTTCCATCGTTGATTTTGGCGGTTGACCGTCCGGAAGGGCATCTTCTGCAAGTTAGAAAATTTCGAAATTTTTTATGGAACCTCTTATAGAATTCCACAAAAGATGTGCAAGCTTATATTTTTACTTTGCACAAAGGTCAAAGGACAATCAAATTCTGTCTTTTCCTTTTAATTCTGGCAACTAGGGAATCTTTTACATACAAGGGAATTTTAGCAAGCCAATTTCGCCATTGAGTCCCAAATGTGATTTCCACCATAGAACACCATACTCCACCTGTAGATTCCTCTTACGGGTCCATCTTGAATTTGTAATTTCTGTAGGCCAACAATTGGGGTTTCCACTATTTCTTTGATGCTATGGGGAAAGTAAAACCTATCTCTGGGAATGGACTTAGAACTTCAACGGTGTTCCTTCGGACCAATTTTAGCCATAAGATGTCACATGTACCGTAGGTTTGAGCTGTTTGGGTCAATTAGCCCTTAATTCTACTGTTTACCGATATTTCCACGTTTTAACCTATGTACAAGTGGAAATGGGATTTATTTGGGGGAAAACAACCTATAAGGGACCAAATGCAATATTGGCACATGGCATACCTATTTTGATCTTACACTCTTTTTTGGACTTTTTGTATATAAAACTATACTTAACTTTGTTAAAATTTATAAAAAAAAAACTGTGAGTTCCTAGTGACAAATTGAGGGCTCATTTATGGCGGCCATCTGATCAGTCTAAGATCCGAAAACAAGAAGCGGAGAAACATTTGAATTTCAGTCTGATCTCAGTCTGAAATATATTAGTCAGTCTCTGCGAAGGAGACTAGGAGTCTTTTCTCTTGAGTTTTTGTGTGTTTTCTATTGACTTCTTGTTGTACGTCTCTCCCGCGCGTGGCAGTGTTGTTTTGGTGAAGAGTTAGGAAGATGCATACAGATTCTAGAGAGATTTCTCCCCTTGGTATTGTTGTTTTGCTCTTATATGTATATGAGTGGGTATTCTAAGTGTTGGGAGTGGATTTCAGTTCCTCAGCACCTCTACAATTCACGATTCCGGGCGAGAAAGCCGATGTTAGGCTAGGCGGATAGGGAAGGAGTCTTTAGTCGCGCTAGAACTCTTGGATAGGAAATCCGGTTGAGTGTCCAATCTCCCGTGAGGTCTCGCTGCCTTAGTTGGTAAACGGGAGAACTTTAGTTGATGTTGGAACGGACGAGTTCACTTGTAACCACCTAACTTTGTACGGAGGGAACTTGGCATCAAGGTCGTTGTAGTATGAGAAGATCGTACAAGGGGTCTTTGTGTGACCTGCAAACCGGATCGCTATCCGGGTGGCTGTGAGAGATCAAACCAGATCCGCGCTAGTGTAGGAAGTAGTGGATTAGAGAAGTGGGTCTTCAGCCACTATAAGTCACGGAAGGAGTGGCGGGCCTGCCACTCTCAAAAGCAAGCGGCGAACCCTCTGATGGTGAAACAGAGGCAAAACTAAACCCGAGCGGAGTGAGAGTACGTGTGAGAGGACCGGAACGGATCGGTCCAGAGGAGTTCCAGGATCGGAAGTTGTAGGATCCTGGGTCGTGGTAGTTTTACGGACCGAATAGCTTAACAGGCCGGAAGAGATAGAGAGAGGTCTAGTCGTTGTTTTTGGTGTGTTGTTATTTCCGATTTTAGATCTAGGACCGGAAAGTAGAAATTGGATACTGGCTGAGCTTAAGTTGGGAATAGAGCTAAACACTTCACAAAATCTCGTGGGTTCGATCTTTAGAGTCATTTTGTTATGCTTTAGAGTGGTTTTTGGGAGCATAACAGGGAATTCACTTACTCTGTGCTGCGACAAATTGACCGGCCCTTCTAACCATCGTTGGTGGCCACGACTCTCCTTAATTGGCCTAACCATACAATAGTATTGGTCGTCGTCTAAACCCTCAAAACTCCCTTCAAATGTCACTTCACAACTACTGGGTTCAACACGTCCAACTTGTAACAAGATTACCAACGCACGAGCATCCCGTTGAAGGTTCCCGTGCCATCGCTGCTCAATACAAGGCTGCTTTGGCGGTCGAGAAGGCCGAGCTTCATCTTGTGGATGCATGAATGGCGATGCCAATTCCCATGGCAGAAGTGGCTCATCCGGCAGTTGCGACAATGAAAGTTCAAACTCAGCCTCTGGTTGAGGCTCTTCATCTTGAGACTCAGAAAAAACCCTCCAGTTTGACATTTTAAATTTAAAGTAGGAAACAAAACCACTATTGGAACTCAATGAAGCTCTAAGGCAAAATCGTCCTCTTATATAAATGTCATACACCTCTTGGAACGGCGTCACCTTGAAGCTACTCAATAAAACCTATTATAATATGTTTTTACACTATGTACAAATCCACAACAGGACACCGTTCCTCTCTAAATCCCCAGGGTTTATCTATTAATTCTGCGCAACCCATCGCAGTGAGGTCCTCCATGAGGTTGGCCTTCTCCTCCTCCGTAGAGGGGATAACCGGAATCACCTTCTGGAGCTTAACTACGGCTGCAGATGAACTGGACGGTCCTGCTCTAGTCTTGCGGAGCTGAGGCATGGACACAAACTAGTCTAGTTTAATCCTTTCCAATACTACCTCACCCTCTTCTAGCCGCACGTCCCGTTCCTCACCTTTTTTCTTTCAATCTCAACCGGAAAGTCACAAACCCTGCAGCACACACTAACGCACTGTATATGCCTACACATTAATACACTAACACGCTCACAGTCACACTCACAAAAACAAAAAAGCAAAGCGCTGAAGAAGAGAGCTAAGTACGCACAGAGGAACGCCTTTAACAAACAAAGTTATGAAAAGAGTGGCAACTGGACTGGTCAGCCTTTTTATAGTCTGATATGTCATCATGACCTAATCCGTTCCTGATCTAATCCAATTCAACCCTAATCCGAGTTTGCTTCCGATCAAATCCAGTTTGTCTACTACTTCTTTTCCTTAGCTTATTTTTAGTTTTTCGTTACCTCCTGCTGGAATCCGGATCCCTGGTTACGGTTTCCGTTCCAATTTTTAGGTAACTTAAAAAAAAAAAAAAATTCATACTGCGACATTATCCCTTCCTCATCTGTGAGCGTCCTTGTGAATACTATTAATCTTCATTTGATGAAGAAGCTTCGGTGTACTTCTTCACTCTCGATCCATTCACCCGAGTATCAAACCACTAGCCTTGCAGATTCTCAAGTTGCAGAGATCCGTTCTGGAAAACTTGATTGACACGGAAAGGTCCCATCCATCGAGTATGCAATTTATCTGGAAAATCTTTATGACAATTTTCATAGAGGAGAACCATCCCTCCTTCTCGGATTCTGTGATCAACTGGGAGTTTTCGGTCGTAGTCTTGCTTGCGCTTGTTCTGTACTCCAAGGGTTCTCTCTAGAGCTGCATTCCGGATCTCCTCCAGTTCTTCAATGGCGAGAAGTCTTGGAAGTGTATCCATTCTTGACTCCGTACTTCGAGCTGCCATGACTCGAAATGTTTCCACCTCCAACTCCATTCCATGGACTGCCTCCTGACCAAAGACCAAAAAGTACGGTATCTTTTCGGTTGTGGTCTTCTCTGTAGTGTTGTACGCATGAACTGCTGAAGGTAGTTTCCGGTCCCAATCCGTTTTGTGAGCGGAAACCATCTTGTTCAAAATCTTACTAATGATTCCGTTTGCCCGCTCCGTCAATCTGTTTGCTTTCGGGTTGTAAGGAGTCGTCTTCCGGTGCTTGATAAGATACTTGTTGGTTAAGTCGATAATTAGGGGATAACCGGAATCACCTTCCGAAGCTTAACTACGGCTGCAGATGAACTGGACGGTCCTGCTCTAGTCTTGCGGAGCTGAGGCATGGACACAAACTAGTCTAGTTCAATCCTTTCCGATACTACCTCACTCTCTCCTAGCCGCATGTCCCGTTCCTCACCTTCTTTCTTTCAATCTCAACCGGAAAGTCACAAACCCTGCAGCACACACTAACGCACTGTGTATGCCTACACATTAATACACTAACACGCTCACAGTCACACTCACAAAAACAGAAAAGCAAAGCGCTGAAGAAGAGAGCTAAGTACGCACAGAGGAACGCCTTTAGCAAACAAAGTTATGAAAAGAGTGGCAATTGGACTGGTCAGCCTTTTTATAGTCTGATATGTCATCATGACCTAATCCGTTCCTGACCTAATCCATTCCTAACCTAATCCGATTCAATCCTAATCCGAGTTCGCTTCCGATCAAATCTGGTTTGTCCACTACTTCCGTTCCTTAGCTTATTTTTAGTTTTTCGTTACCTCCTGCTTGAATCCGGATCCTTGGTTACGATTTCTGTTCCAATTTTTAGGTAACTTAGAAAAAATCAAAAATTCATACTGCAACAGGAGGGCAGCAATTGCGCATGTCAACCCTTCTAATGTAAATTCCTCCGCCACATTCACAGCCTTCCCATTTTGTATTGCTTGCAAGTTTGCATTCTGGGTCTTTGCTTTTCCCTTTTCCAAATTCATGTCAGTAGTTTTGGACTAGTTAGACATATACATAGCTAAACCGCTCCGCCACACCCCGTCCTGTATCCACAACCCTCCCATTTTGTATTGCTTGCACAACTGCACGTTGGATCCTTGCTTTTCTACATATCAAGTGAATGTCAGTAGTTTTGTTCTACTAAAACCCAGTCATACAGAATCTGCTCCATGGGAGTGGTGAACAGTGAGATAGAGCATGCGTAACCAAACGGTTGTCTGAGTACCTCCCTGTTTGCTGCTGAATTTCATGAATGAGGCACACATATTTGATGTGTGCCTGCATGCTTGTCATGTGGCAAATACGATACGCCCAGTACATTCGCTTGTTCCTAGAAATAGATACCCTGTTCTATGTTGGTCGTCTTTCACTTGCACTTTACTTGCGTCGCAATGGAACTTAGTGCGTCTCAATCACGTCTTAGTCATGTCTCAGTCATGTCGCAGTGAAGTCTCAGTGACGTCTCAATTGCGTGGAAGTCGTGTTAGAGACGCGGATCCTTTGGTTGTTGTTTAAAAGTAGACGTGGGGCCCTTGTGGCCTAAAATCTACATTAGGAAGCACTTCCCTGTGTTCCTTGATCCGTGACGTGACCTAAAGCCCTCTGTAGGTAAATCCTGGTTTGTTTTCTAAAAAATTTCAATATGGAAATGGTTTGTACATGGGCCCTCTCGCTATCGTGTTTTCAGACCGTTCCTTAGATTCATTGACTACTTCGTTTTTGCATGATTCGTTTGGGTCGGGAGAATTAATGCATGTGACTACTTTATTTCTCTCGAATGATTGTTGTGCCTTTGCTATATGCATGTCGGTGTGCAGGTGTCGGGAGGTAGCAACTTGACTCTCCGTCAGGAGGTGGAATCCTTGAAGAATGATGTGGAAGAGAAGTGGAGCCACATCCTTTCTTACTCAACACGCCAAGAAGCAACAATAGAAGACTTGCGCTCTATGTTTGAGACTTTTATGAGCTCAGGAAAACGTGCGGACGAAGGAAGCCCCTCCATCACAAAGTCAGCTTTGGAAAACCAAGGTTTTGCACATGGAATGCACGAGCGTCAGATCGACGGGCTGCTGCCTAGTTCCAAGGAAAAAATAGTGGCTGTGGAGGCTGTCATGGTTGGCGTTGCTAGGCCCATTAAGGAAACACACAAGAACACAGGTGCAGCCGGCAAGAAGATCTCGGACCGGATCACTGGTGGGGTGGCCAAAGTCACCCTCTTCTTGTCTAACTTGGAGCTAATAGTGCGCAACAGTGTGGCTGCCCATCCGAAGGCCGCGGGTAAAGAGTAGACGGTGGCTGGCCAGTTGAAAAAGTCACCCTTGACTGAGGCGGGGCCCATGCCCGTGGTTCGTCCGAGCGAGGTGCTGTCACCTCCAGTCGAAGCGCTCCCAAGCCGGCGGAATCCAATCACCCGGATGAAGAGACCACCCCGACTGACTCCGCGGAGGGCGCTGATGGAGCCGACGTGGAAAAGGATGCTCAACCCGCGGCCGTCACCGTGGTCGCATCGCCGGAGGAACAAATTGACCGCAAGCGCAGCGTTGGAGAGAGGTCACCAGGTGTGTTTGAGGTCTGGGCAGCGGACAAAGGCACCACGACTGAAGACTTGGAGGCGGCCCCGTAAATCCCCCCAAACCACGTCAATGAAGTGGAGGCAGCAGTCGCTAAAGGCTCCAAAGGCAATGACGCAGTCCCCATTGCAGTTGCACCCACAGAACCCTTGCAGAAGAAGTCCAGGAGGCCGCCAAAGTCACCGCCAAAGGTAAAAGCCCCGCCCGACGTCCAACAGTGTACGTCAAGTGAGGTATTGCCTTCCGGTGCAACTTGAACATTAGTGGGGGGATTCCAATTTGCAGGTCTAAATTAGTAATATTTAATGTCCACAGTACCTTATTGGACTGCAGTTTGCTAGTTGAGGGAAATCCAAATGCTCGAATTTGTAGTAGCACTAAAACTGAGGTCCGGAGAGTAGTTTTCCGTCCCTGGCTGAAACCCTTTCTGTCTAAATGTTTCATGAACTTCTCTGTTGCATTCTGGAGCAGCAAGAGTGGCCCGTACATGGCTGATGTTGTCCCGACAATGCTGCTAGGCTTGAAGGATGTGAATGCCACCTGTCGTAACACAGTAAAGCACAAATCCCTCCCTTAGGTGTTAAATTAGTGTAAAACACCTTAGATGACTCGTGTATTGTTCCTACAGGATTTCAACTAATAGTTTCCTCAAAATTCCCGGAACAAGATCCGGAACACAAACCCAAGGCAAATAGAATTCGGGACTGAAAATGATGATCTAGATTTCCTGATCTATATGCTTTTAACTTTTTCTTATTTCAACCTAGATTTCAAACATATTACCAATCAACAAGAACTAGGTTTTCAATTCCTCACAACCTCAGTAGTAACTCAGTATCCTACTTGACCAAATGAGGAACCAGAACGAGTGTCGTAATTCTGTTCCTTTCCTGGATCTGGATCTAGTAAGCAAAGTGAACCATATTATAGTTTAACCTCTACATCAAAGGGTTCCATTCTTAGATTTAAGGAAGGACACGTAAATCCTACCCTCCACTGGATTAAAGTGGCTGAAGTTCCACTTAAAAGAAAAAAAACATAAAGAAAACAAAGAAAAACCCGGATGGCAAGTATTTCCTCACAACTGATCCAAAAAGTTACTCCAGACAAGAAGGTCACTCAGGAAACCCCTACAATCAACACTATATTCAATATTTTGAGAGAGTCGGCCCCTCTCAAAATAGCATTACCCATATAGACGTCCAAAAATTGAATTTTGAGTTTAGCAAAATTAGGATGATAAACACTAAGCTCATTAGTTGTAAAGTAAAATTTCCATTAAAATGAGAGTTATTGTACTCAGGAAGTCTTTAAATATATACAATTCAGTATAATAATCGTTTTTCAATTTATATAAGTGAAGATCATGCCATCTATTGAATACCAAGTCATGAGGTCTACAGTTGGTTGTACGGGAATGCTTATCTCATTCAAGCGGTCCGAGTTTGATTCCCGTTGAGTTTGGACGAGCACCTATGAAATATACATGACTTGGTGCTGCTAAGTAAATTTTGTAGGCAGAAAAGTTGTAACAACATAGAAGCCCCTATCCCAAAATGTGACAAGTGCTTAACACGGTAACAAAATAAAAAGTGGTAATACCTACTACCATTTTTTTCAATTCTTTCAGATATTGAAATGCATTTTCTATAGTCAATTTAGAACGAAACTAAAGTCAATCATAGAAACATGTAAAGGTAGAATGCAATAATAAAATATATTCATATATAAATGCAATTGCTTCACAAAAGCAATTAATACACTGTCTTGAAACCGTGATTCCAATGGAAATCCATAAGGTTAAATCAAAACATACAAACTTATACTATTTATTGTATACCACGCAACATAGAATTTCTATTGCTTATGGAAAGCAAATATATAGTATAAAAACACTTAACACGCAAATATATTACGTCTCTTGTATGACGCACAATACAAAATTCTATAAGAAAACCAGAAGCATTACCTACACAATATAAAAGCAAAGTATTACTATAGAATGAACTGAGTAGAGTAATATTTATGCTCAAGTGGAATTCAAGGCAGCTAAACTGTCGTGAATCACTTCAATTTGAGCGGCCGGGATCTTCAGCTTACACTGAGTCGTGTCCTTCTTGATCTGTGACTTCCATGCAGTCATCAAGGAATCTGTATGCTCCCAAATAGGACGGAGAGCTTCGTCAACCTTCCAGCGTAATCCTCCTGTAGAATCCCAACCAGTGTAGAATTCTTGAATGTTTTGGTTTCTTGATGAAGGCTTGAAATACTGAATGAGCACAGAATTGGGTTCTTCGGGGTTGCAATTTGGATCAGACAACGCTCTTGCAATCCAAACAGGCCTTGCATCGCCATCCGCGGGACGAATAGCAAGAAAGTATCCTGCATAGACATCACGCATTACCCAAAAGGATTGTTGTGGGCGATCGCGTAATTGCCCAACATAGATGTCATCCTCTGCAAACTCTTCCCGAATCTCACCATTATCCTCAAACTGATCTTCGATCGTCGGTGCAACATGAGTGGATGGCCAAAAGCCATCTTTCAAAGAAGATGGAGGTTCAATAGGTTCATGCAACACTGCTTTCACTGCTTGCCAGTAGTATATTAAATGCTCATACCGTCTTCTGTACTCCCCAGTTTGGTCTTCATTGGACAATTTCTCCCAATAATTGATGAATCCCGTTAAACCCTTGAATATGTCATCAACACCTCTCATGGGGCGTGAAAAAACGAGGACCGGCTCTCCACGCGGCCACAAACTCCGACCTTCAGAGTCTTCTTGCCATAATTTAATGCCTCCACCTTCTTTAGGAAGCCAATCTACATCCGTGCACAGAAGCTTGTACTTCATGACTAGGCAGTCATTTGACTCCAGGTAGAATTTGAATTGTTGAGCCTTGGTGTGCCCAACAAGAGACTTGTCTCCTTCCATGATGAATCCCTGAATGAAAGCCTTAAAATCAGGCACTTCTTCTACAAGATGGGGAATTGTAGGAACCGATTCTACGTCCATGAAGGACTTCATAAGTGAAGGAATGGTGGGAAAGTTTTCTTTCTTCAGCAACATGCTCCACCTCCCAAACAGTGCATCGATATCATCGTGAGTATGTCCCACGAGCATGAAATTCACATACACTTCCCGGAAAAAAAATTTGGCAACAAGAAGGGACCAGAAGCAAAACACAAATCTATTCTTATTATCACCAGTAGCATTGTCCATCTGAACATTCAAAATTGGAGGGAATGACAGCCCTAAAATTGGGATCTCTGGAGCTGGTCGAAGAGATGTTTTGCAAATGTGATCTCCTTGTAGAATTGCATCAAAAAGAGGAGCTGATCTGGAGCCAACAAACAACTCCCTGGAGGAATACTTTGGAGGCAATTCCAAATCTCGCAACAACTTAGCAAAGGAGCCGATTGTGTAGTTGGAATCATGAGAAAAGATGTCCAGGCCATAATGGGCATAACGGACATCACCATGACCGTGGGCTATCATACCGGTTACAGATACAGGCAACTTGATTAGACCATCAATAGCCTTATGTTTGTGGGAGAAAACGGGGGAAGCGGTCTTGGCATGATCCATTTTATCATGCATGATCGTCAAGCTCTCATGTGGGTAGGAACTTGACCTGTAACGATTTGCATAATACAATTCCCTGTGCGCCCTAGCAACAACCAAATGCAAATCTAACTTCTTGGCCCATGTTAAAGCTGATTGAGACCCAGCAGGTGCACTTCTCCTAAGTGAATGGTATCTATCACATGTGGAACAACGTGCAAAATTGTCTCCAGGTTTCTTAGCGTCAAACTCTGAAAAGTTAACCTTCCTGATCTTGCTCAAATTGGATGTAGATACTTCTTTCAATCCAAAGACCGTGTTCACAGAGTTAATTTCAGGAATAGCTTCCTTCCATTTCCACGTAGCTGGAAGAATCATGGAGACTACCTTCTCGCCCGACTTCAGCGTCCGAGTACGGTGAGGCATGTGATCAGCGTTATTCTCTAGAATGCACTTCAAAGTGGCAGTGGCTTGCTCAGTGTGCTTCCGAGGCTTCCGCAAACCAGTATTTCCATGGGGCTGGGCATTGAAACCCTGATCTGCATATCCTTGGAAACAATGAAAAGTTGCTTCCGATACTCCAGCAATATGCCTCCAAGCAGACACACAAACATCTATACCCTCCACGGTGACCATCCTCTTTCCTTGCGTATCACGATGAACTTGTCTATGAACATCAAGCTTCATGTGGTATCGAAACTTATACAATGTGTCTCGATACATACGCTCTCGAAAAGCTCTAATTTTGTCTCTGGAAAACGGTTGAACGCAGTTGTTGACACAGCAAGTGTTGCTTGAAACACTATTTATGGAGTCTTGAGTGAGAAGAGCTTTGGCCTTCACACAAGTTTCTCTTAGCGGGTTCCTCACTGTACTCGTATACCGTGTGCTCCGTGTTGACAGAGGAGCCAAAAGAGCTGCCTGACGACAATTGTAATTGTAACGGAGCTCGTGATTCCGAAGACTTGCACCATTATAGAACACGTTCTCAATCGGCCACGCACGGACTGAAAACCTCCATTCATCTGGAACATGATTGGTATCTAACGTCTTTGAGATTTGGACGGCAACATAAGAGTCGCCAAGTGTACCTGTAGCGCCAACTACAAGCTCGGAGCTTACACTGTGACAGATCCCTTCCGCTACTGCAAGACCACCCTCATTGAGAAGTGTTACTAACTTTGTGCTCCAAAGACTTCGTGGAATACCTTCGCATTCGGGAATATCCAATGCCTCCTCTGGATGAACTTGGACATTGTCCTTTGAATAGTTCTCCTCCGCTTCGTTCACTCTTGCTGGGTTCATGATCTGTACACCAAATCACTGATGATCTCAATCGCCAACTTGACAAAGAAAATATGGGCGTTGTACTGGGACGGAGTTTTCTATTTTGAACAAGCGAAACATATACTTCATAAGTCATAAGAAAGGCTAGTACTTAGTCACTATAACTCATTTACAATTATGGTGAGCAAAGGTGATATAGCTACTTCCTGAAAGTACTATATTACCTGCAGTCTAGCTAAATGAAATAATTTCATCAAGTCGTATTCACTTCAAGTGGAGTTGGTTCAAAATAAAATGCAAGTCGTATTCACCTCGAATGAAGGTGAATCAAGAACCTCCAAAAATAAGTTTCAACTCAGAAGAAGGAAAAATAGCCTTCATGATGGTGTGGTATTCAATTAACATTTACTTTCATTGGAGGTGAATTACAAACCTTATACAAGATGAATTTTTTTCATGTATAAGTAAACTGATTAAAATCTATAATTGATATTTACCTCGAGTGGAGGTGAATTGATGAATTGACCTACTCTTATAGACCCCTAATTCATATTCACCTCGAGTGGAGGTGAAATGATGAATTGACCTACTCTTATAGGCCCTTAATTCATATTCACCTCGAGTGGAGGTGAAATGATGAATTGACAATCTTTTATACCCATAATCAATATTCACCTCGAGTGGAGGTGAATTGATGAATTGACCTATTTTCAAATACCCATAATCGATATTCACCTCGACTGAAGGTGAATTGATGAATTGACCTGTTTTCAAATACCTATAATCGATATCCACCTCGAGTGGAGGTGAATTGATGAATTGACTTGTTTTCAAGCTCCAATAATCGATATTCACCTCGACTGGAGGTGAACTGATGAATTGACCTGTTTTTAGATACCCATAATTGACATTCCCCTCGAGTAGAGGTGAATTGATGAATTGACCTCTTCTTATATACACATAATCAATATTCACCTCGACTGGAGGTGAATTGATGAAATGATCTATCGATTATAAATCTAAAATCGATATTCACCTCCAGTGGAGGTGAAGTGATGAATTGACCTGTTTTTAGATACCCATAATTGACATTCACCTCGAGTAGAGGTGGATTGATGAATTGACCTCTTCTTATATACACATAATCAATATTCACCTCGACTGGAGGTGAATTGATGAAATGATCTATCGATTATAAATCTAAAATCGATATTCACCTCGAGTGGAGGTGAAGTGATGAATTGACCTGTTTTTAGATACCCATAATTGACATTCACCTCAAGTAGAGGTGAATTGATGAATTGACCTCTTCTTATATACACATAATCAATATTCACCTCGACTGGAGGTGAATTGATGAATTGATCTATTGATTATAAATCTAAAATCGATATTCACCTCGACTGAAGGTGAATTGATGAATTGACCTGTTCTTAGATATCTATAATTGATATTCACCTCGATTAGAGGTGAATTGATGAATTGACCTCTTCTTATATGCACATAATCAATATTCACCTCCAGTCGAGGTGAATTGATGAATTGACCTATTTTTAGATAACCAATTTGTGATTAAGTAATTCCACTCTATCTCATTTATGGACTTTGAAAACCTCTTCTCATCTTGTTTTCCAATCAGAATATAAAGTAGTACATTCAGGTCGACTATGAATTCATATTGTCCGTAGCAAATTCCATTCAAATGAAGAATTACAACTACACCACTTGCAATGTACACCCTTCACTGTGGGAGGTGCTACAACCTGCTGTCACTTACTAACAAGATCCAATACAAACAACTACACTAATAACAGGAATCATAATGGGGTGCAATTTTCCTTGCAATTATCAGTCAATAAAACATTTGAAACCATCAATTCCAATGTAGATGCATGCCTCCTTGAACTCCTCGGCGTAATCTTCAGAGTTAATAATAGAGCAATGTACACACAAGTTCGAAAAAATCGGTCAATCTCTTAAAATCTCCCTTTATACAAAATCATTTGAACAAGTACAAGTGACAACAATTGAGACCAAACTGTTGCAGGAAATACAATCGAACACAAAATTGTCCATTACGATTGCACAATTTCCGCTATTCAAGCTACATCTGCGGTCAATTGCCTCACACATTCTGGACTGCAATTCAATAATCCGAAAGACAAATGGTCTTCAATTGAACAACTCTGTGCATGCAATACAATTCTATTTTCGATCCTACTTTTTAAGATTTAGGGTTTTCTAATTCACTAAACTTTGTCATCACTACAACAGCGATCAGCACAGTGAAGTTCACCTTCTACATACTAAATTATAAGTTGAAGGACTTCAATTCAGAATTGTTGTCTCCACAAAACATTCTCAAAGGGATGTGAGCAGAATCTGTACCTTTACTATTACCTCTTCTATCTCAGATGGCACTACTATACTACAATAACGATGCGAACGCCTATATCCTAAAGCCGCATTAGTTGAGAATCACCGAAGAAAAAAAAAATCAGAACTAGAAATCCAAGAATTGGACATAGCTTTTCTACACTTGCACTGAATTGAAGATAACTAGCAGCGTTACATCTCGATTACGAACCAAAATCACAACCATTGACAGGTTGAATGATGCGACGATGTTTCCATGGAGTCCACACAAGCAAGAGAAAAGACAGAGCATATTGCACAATACAAAGAGTATCAAATTCAAATCAAAGGGATACGTCATACCTCCATAGAAATTGCCTGACTCCTTCGACCGCAACCTCAACACGATATGAAGCTCGTAGCAAGCGCCGCAGCACAACTTGAACAAGCACCGGACTCGACCACTTGCCCACCAGTACTCAAAAGTTTAATCACAAACACTTGAAATAGCACCGGACTTGACCACTTGCCCACCGGTACACAAAAGTTTAATCGCAAACACTCATAAGAACAATATTCGCACATCTCAGGCGCAAGAGCAAAGAGACCTCACAGGAGCAGACAAACAAACTTCGTCCAAAAATTTGGAATGGCCGCAACAATAATCACTGAGGCGGGAAATTTTGGGAGGGAAGTGCGTTTCCAAAGTTGAAACGGTTCTCCTCAAATCTAGTGCACTTACAACGGAAGAATGACAGATCCTTCTCCACCTGCAAAATCAAATTCCATTTACTACTTCAAAGGCATTTATGTTGCCGTCACTTTATTCCACCGTCTCTAAACTTGCAGGTAGGCGACAGAAATGGGAAAAGTTCACGTTCACCTACTTGAGTTTATGAGAGGCTCAGTCCTCGTCAGGGAATTTTAGGAATACAAGGTTTAGGAGTCAGGATCCACGTGCACATATTTTAAGTAGGATAATTTGCACATTACGTACCTGACATGGCTAAGGCCTACCCTTTACATAGCTCATCCCATTCAACCTCATTCCATTTGGCTATTTAAAACACATCCAATGAAATTGGATCTAGTGCTCAAATCAAGGTTCCAAAAACCTTACATTAGGTATTACATTTGGAGCAAATTATCAATGGAAATTGATGAAATTATCTTCATAATTATGGATTTTTTTGCCGTATATTCTTCTTCCTAAAGTGGACGACAATTCGAATTGCCAGCAAACTTTGGAGCAATAACGCTCTATCCATACCATAAGAGAGGCTACTGGGTTTAGGGTTTAGGGTTTGAATGTGGCAACAACACAAGGCAGAGTAGTATCTATTAAAACTAAAGAAGGGCACCTAGAGTGATTTTATAGGAATTACTCTACAAAAGAAGCAACTACTTCTTCAATACTTATGTGATACTTGGATCACACTTAAGTGATATTTATTGACTGAAATAAATATCAGAAGTAAATGATACATACTTAGATGAAATTCAATATTAGTTTTAAAAAATAATAGTGATTTGATCATTTTGAATTAAGTAAATTAAAGTTTTTTTCAGCAGTTTAGGGTTATATAACTAGCCAAAAATCATGCATAAAAAAACATTAAATATTGTAAATGAAAATTTAGCACACACACAAAAAATTCATCAAATTTTACAATGAATGCTCTTTATTTTACCCTTTCTGATGTTAGAATATGACTTTGTACTATATAAGTCTCAAACCATATAGAAATGACATGTTTGTATTTTGAAGGAGAGTCGTTCAATTTCTTTAGAATTGAGAGCACAAAGTTAGGGGTACTAATTTTTACATCTCAATACATCAAAGTAACTAATTCTTTATTTATATCTATGCCTTTCCAAGGTAATGAGACTAAAGTAAAGATGAAAGGTAGCACATCTTTGGTTAATATTTAATTATTTCCAAAAAGTTTGATTAGATAAAATCTAAAAGTAAAAATATGACTCAAGGTGGATTTTTTTTATGCATTGGAATTTACAAAACAATGTAATTTTCTAGGGATTATTTTGTGTTCAATCTATCCCATATGTACATTATTAATCATGATTCTAATTTTTTAATAGGATATTTTTAGCATAAAAGTATAACATTAATTTAATTGGTCATAAGAGAAAAGAAATAAAGACTACAATTTTGTAGTATTAAATTTTTTTTCAAGGTTGAGAAGTCTATAAATTCAAACTAAGTAATTGAATTATTTATAACAATAAAAAATTCATTCATATTTTTTATAATTTCTTATGTTGAAAGAATATATTAGGTTACTAGAGTTCAACTAGTATAATGTGCTGTAAAAATTATCTTTAACCGCTTTCATATTAAATGCAATCTCCAAGAATTCTTTAATCCTTCTAGGGGGGGTCACACAATTGCCTTGTTGTAGATTGCTTCTCTTAGTATTTGAAGATTCACTATTTGTGCATAAATATACAAAGAAGTTAAAATAGAATCAAAGATACTTTTGTATCCCACATGGGGGGGTTATACAGAAAAACTTAGCAAACTATGTGCAGCATGATATAGGGAGGTATTAATTCACAACATCTAAAATTTAGAAATAACTTAGAGATAATACATGGTATACTAAATCATATGCACTCAATTATAAATAATATATATAGGTAAGTAATACCACGTATTCAAAAAATTGCACCCAATGTAGGATACAAGCTATAGATGCTAGAAATTTTTTGTTACTATGTTTAATTTATGGAACTGCTGATCCATTTAGGGGATGAAGACATATTGGTACTAGTCAAATTTGGATGGACGATTTTGCCCACTACTATCCGTTGCCTGCGACGTGCCAACTTTAGGGTGGTCAGGATTTTGGGTGCAACTGAACTGGTTTGGGGATTCCTGTGCATATTGTAGTATTTGCATACTGTAGTGCATATTGTATTGCATACTGTATTATTCACATATTATAGTACATGATTTGTGTTTGTGGCTTTTACTTTTTTAAACATGCTTACCTTATCAATTTAAATTTGTAAACTTTCAGTGCGAATTTCAAGGTTCCTCATTTGATGTTGTTTCAACTGGCTGGTTACTTCTTTAGGAAGTGCGAGCTAAGTAGTGAATGGAAAACAACAGGAATTTTGTTGCAACCAGTTTGAAGTAGTTTATGGTTATTTTTCCTTTCCATTTTTTGGGGTCTTAACGTAGTCTACAATTACTTTTTCTTCTTATTTTTTTGGACTCAAGGTAGTTTACATTTTCTTTTCCATCCCATTTTTTGGGGGCTAAAGGTAGTTTATGGTTTTTGTCCTTCCCATTTTGGGAGGCTAAAGGTAGTTTTTGATTTTTGTCCCTTCCCATTTTTTTGGTGATTAAGGTAGTTTACAATTTTTTTCCCTTCCCATTTTTTTGGACTGATGGTAGTTACATTTTCCTTACCTTCCAATTTTATAACGCTTTAGGTAGTTTTTGATATTTGTTTCAGTTCCAATTTCTTATGGATTTTTAATATTTGAATAATGTGGCAAGCATTGCAGTAGTTCCAACCTTGGAAAACTAAAATTACTTTCTAAAATTTTATACATACTAATTGTTTGAATAGAAGTCTTCAAAGAATTAGACAATTTTATTCAATGCTTTCAGTTCTTGGAAAGTAATACACATTCATAACAATAAAATATAAAGTAGACTTTCTTAAATTTTTTGAAAACGAGGACCTACCTAGCACTGATTAGTGCCAACAAATGTCTATAAATATGTATAAGAGGCCATGAAAAGATTGTATTTGATTTTCTCCAGTTCTAAATGTATATGACTGAGGTAGATATATAGGTTCAAACCACAGTAATAGGAGCTAGTATTGGACGTTATTGAGGTGCTCATGCAAGTTCTTATTGGAATATTCTAACAGAAATTGTTGCTTATTCATCTAAAATAGTCCTGAATTGGATGAATTAAAGAACCATTAATATGGATGACTGAATGAGTGTTGACAACTAAATTTTTTTTATTGAAACTTAGAAACTTAACATAGTTATTTTCTTTTGTATTATGTCAAATAACCGTAAGTTAAGAACAAAGTACTACAAAAAGATTTCATGTTTTAAGGCATATTCAACAATTAGAACAAAGATTCTTTAAAAAAAGCAGTGGTTATGCCAAAATCATCTCCTATAAATTTGTTGGGACCCTATAGGCTTTTTATTATAGTCAATGATTGAGTGCTTTCTACTTGAAAGTATGCCTTACTAAGAAAATCGATCAATTTGACCCTAAACCAAAAAAATCACAAGAATTAGAATTATAAATTGAGAAGTTTATCTTTCTCATTGAGAATACTCCGTACTATTGTATGTAAATGGCAACTTGATTCATCCCATTAATTTTGGACTAGTGATGAAAAAATTATGGAGTGTTTTATTTATCAAGCAATCTCATCATCTTCTTCAAAAAATAACTCATGATTCATTATTGAACTCCATTTTCACATTTTTGTAAGAAAAGAAGTTGCATATGGATGAGGTTGCTAGCTAAAACAATGTCTTTGTTGCAATTAATGTATTGAAATTCTATCTTACAAGTGCTGAAGATTTCATGTTTTCCTTCACTGTGGTATTTCATATGGAGTATTTGCTTCAACATTTCAATTTCTTGATGAATTAAAATGAAGTGTGCTTTTAAAACAAAAATGTAGACCCTCAACTGACGTCTTGAACACAATTTTTTTATTCAATACGTATAGTGCAAAATCTTTTTAGTTAAATAGATTCAAAGTAAAAAAATCAAATCACGGAAGGTTCCCTCAAAATTGGCATTCTTTACTTTGAATGCAAAGATCTTGCTAAACATGTGGGAGAAGTTTTTTAAATTTCTACCACACATCCTTTTACTTGTGTACTGCAAGATTGAAGAATGTAAAACATTAATCAAATTTGTAAAGCCTATAAAGGAAAAGTGTCACAAAATCTGAATCATTTCATTGGAATACAATGGAACACCTTATTTAGTTGCATTTTGGCAATCATTACACAATTAATTGAATAAATGTCTACAATGTTACAATGCACAGTGTTGATTGTCAATTCAACGTTTGGTTTCAAGTTCATGATTATTTTGCATTACATGATAGGGTCAATATTAGTTGCAACTATAACATAAAGGGTACTAGAAGTTAAAGCATAAATTACATACAACCGCATTTTCGTGTTAACAAGAAATATGAAATGTCCATTTATAAACTATAAATTTTTTTATGAATATGTATACTTTATTTTGCGACAATATGGCCATTATGACCTCTAAATATGATATTTATTGTTTTTAGAATAAAATCATTCAATTAAACCCCTCATTGTTGGGTACTACCTCAAAATCTCAAAATAGCATTCATTATCTTCAAGGCCATCTCATCATCTACATAAAAGCTTCTAGAAAGGTTAATTATAGAGGGCAATGATCAACGCATTTAAAAGTTACCTTGTGTAAAATTTTGACGATATCTTTTGAAATTCAACTTGAAGTATACCATTCTTTGCAAACATCCAAAATCACAAGCTTTTATTTTTCTATTTGTTAAAAATATTAATATATATATAAATATGGGACCAAAGAAATGTCCAAAATTACAAAATTGAGAATATTATTACAAAATGCAACTTCAAAGAAAAAAATGAAGCTGACAATGAAACATAATTTGGAAAATGTGATGTATACATTACATCTAGGTACCGGTAATTGTTTAAATCAAACCCTATACTAACCAATTTTATTTAAATAGAATTAAAAAAAAAATTCAGTAGAATTATTCAAATAGTTTTATAACATTCACGTTCAACATTTCTTTTTTAATTTAAACTTCAAAAATGTTGAAAACATAGTATACTGTAGCATGTCTGGGTTTTGTTCCAAAATCTTCTAAATCAAATCTTTCTATGCAAAATAAATTACTTTGTATGAAAAAAAAAGTTCTACATTTTCTTGAATTTTTTGAATTTTAAAACATATTTCAAGTCTTTTTATCCTCTTGTCACATGTCAAATTTGTCACCAACAAAATATGAAGATAAAGGGCATATTTTACATAATTCAAACCAATTCATGTCTTTTCAAAATGTACTTTACAATTTTTTTAAATGAATTTTATTGTCATTTTTTCTTACAATTGTAGTGCATCTAAGGCTTATTTCTACAAGCCCTGAACACTAGAAAATGAAGATTTTAAACAAGCACCTTTGCATAACATCTTGAGTACAATGATCAAAATCATTCACATTGAATTGATTATATACATATAAGTATATATATATATATATATATATATATATATATATATATATATATATATATTAGTGTGCCATGTACCGTTGCCACAATCTAAAAAATAAAAATAAAAATATTTTTCTATTTTTTTATTCAATAAAAACTTCAAAATTCAATAACTTTCTCATTGCAGGTTCCCCTGCCACGAAACAAAGCCCGTGCACCCCTCCTAGCCAAGGGCTTTTTGACAATACCAAGCACGCCCTCGGGGAACACACGGTCCGGAAGATCTCAATGTAACAAACAAACAAAACAAAACAAATCAAAACAAAACAAACAAAACTAACAGCCAAACTTAAGGTATGGACTTGTGCTGCTGCTACAATCAAAACAAAAGTAAAAGCCATTTTAAAACCAAAAATAACTCAAAAATCCATAATTTATCTACCATAGGTCCAAACTCCACAAAGCAAAGTGTGCCCTGTGCTGTTGCTACAATCAAAAAGTCATTTTCTAATTTTTTTATTCAATAAGAACTTTCAAATTCAATAATTTCTCCGTCGTGGATCCAAACGCCACAAAACCAAGTGTAGCCCTGTGCCGTTGCCACAGCCCCCCAAAAAATAAAAGTTGTTTTAAAAAAAGAATAAAATAAAAATAAAAATAATTTTGAAAACAAAAAATAACTCAAGAATCTCTAACTTTTACATCGCTGGTCCAAACGCCACAAAAATAAAGCCCATACACCCCTCCTAGTTTAGGGCTTTCCAATGCTACCAAGAACATGACAAATTGTCACACGGTTCAAAAGATATATAATTTAGCATAGTTTAGTGGTTTTTTTAATCCATAAATACTTTTTAATTCAATAACTTCCGCGCCCTAATTCCAAACGCGATGAAACCAAGCCCGTGCAACCCTCCTTGCCGAGGACTTTTTGACGATACCAAGCACGCGCCTGGGGGGCGTACGGTCCAGGAAATCTGAACGTGACAAACCAACCAACAAAACAAAACAAAACAAACAGCCTGTCTTAACCCTGGAGCGCTCTGACGTCCATTTTCTGGACGATGAACAGATTGAGAACCTTGTTTTTGTCTCATTCCTGCTTGGATGAAAGTCATCCTAATTTTTGGTGATACTTCATCAAGTTGTTGTCCTATCCATCAGTTGGATTTGGTGTTACTAGAATATATACATTTCTAAAATTACAGATGTGGAAGTATGTCAAGTGGTCAATTTGCATTGACTTTAGTTCAAAACTAGATGTGCAAAAATGAGATCAAAGATGTAAAGGTTACAAAAATTTCAAAAAATCACCATATGAAGATAACCTTATTTCAAATCCATTCCAACAAGTTCTACTCAAAAAATGATAATATTCTACTTGTAATTGAATTTAGAAGGAGTTCTAAAATTTTCTTTTTAAAATTTATAGAAAAAAATTGGTGATAGCATTCGTAGATCTAACCGTACGGATAGAATTTAAAAATCAAAATCTATAGCTTTCATTTGTATACCAATTCCAAAATATTCTTCCAAATTGTAGTTTATAATGGTTTTTCTCAAATCATCAATTTTGGAGATGAATCCAGACGTTTAGGGGTTCAGGTATGGATTTTTTAAAAGTGCATGATGTCACAAAGTACCAAATAGCATGATTTCTAAGGATCACCAGTCTGGCGTTGAACGTTTAAAGTGTATGTTTGTTGTCTACTAAAGTAGGAGGCTTGCACTCTGATTGGGCATTTTAAACCAAACATGACACAGAGGTACATTTTGCTTTCTTTAATATACCAAAATGTACAAAAGGTGTACATTCTAGGAGGTGGTTACTTTTAGAGCCATATGGTATTTCAACTTCAAAATTTTATAGCTAATTCCGCAAACCTCCAATTAATATGAAACAACTTGGATTACATGTCATTTCTGATTATCTTTCAAGGAAAATTAAGAAAATAAATATTTCATAATCACTGTGATCGCTGAGGTCACGGTTTGGGTCGGGAATGGTCCGGGTATATATGCTGGGGTCCGGGTATATGTACAGGGTCCGGGTATATCTACTGGGGTCCGGGTATGAACGGAGGTTGTTCCTCGTTATCTTCAGCGCCTCCTAGGGTTTTGGGGGTTTGCTTTCCCGGGCTCTGTCGTCGTCGTGGTTCTGAGAGTACCGCTGTCAGAAACTTGTGGTGAATAGCGACGTGCTTGCGAGCGTGCTTGTCTTGTCCCTCCGTGCGAGCGCGGACCGAGATTTTAGTTGGAGTTCTCTTGTGTTGGCTGGGCGTAGGTGTGTAGCTTCGTTTTTCATTGCGGGTGTTGGGGTTTATAATATCCTTCTAGCTAGATTTGCAGCAGGAGAAACTTGCGTGAGTGCTGCCAGTTTTTGCCTTGTTCCTCGTCGCGAAGAAGACCAAGGAGGACCGGACGATTTGGGCTTGTGAAGCTGCGCCTCCTACTACTGATTTCTTCTTGGGCGCCTGCAGCGGTGCTTTTCACGGACGTCCCTGCAAGCACGTCGTGAAGCGCAAGCAGCCAGGTGCTTTCCCGAAATTGTCATTCTTATTGCTTTGATTTCTCTCGGTTGCTCATGTAGGCTCTGTCGGCTTTGTTTGAGTCTCGGTAGGTTGCTTTGTGGACTTCATTGCGGTGGGTGTGGAAGTCAAGATCTCTGGTTGGGGTGAGTTTCGGGCGATGTGGTATTAGGTTGTGAGTTTTGTTTTGGTCGTTGTTTTGACTTACGTACTCAGTATTTGCTGTAGGAAGTGCTAGCTTTCAAGAGCAAGTTGCTACTGCAGGAAAGTTTTGTGATACTGGTTGTCAATCTGAGTTTGGATTTGCACCTGTTTCTAGGCATGCCGTGACTGTGTCACCGCAATCTCACCGGCCGGCTTTTTAAACCTTAGTACTCGTATCGGTTCAATCAGTCCTCAATAATCTCACCCACGAGAATCTGAACACAAAATTCAAATCTAGTACCAACGTAACTAGCGCTACATCTTTCAGCACTTGCATTGTTTGAATGTTTGAATAGTGACGATTGAGTTGCTGGGGTTTCGGATTTGGCTTCACCGTTTTTGATTCGGCCTTGGATTTGGTTTCCAGCTTGGTTTGGCGGTCTTACTGTCGAGGGTTTTCGTTCCAATAATCGAGGGCTTGCAGTGATCGACTGTTTCCAAATGATCGGTGATTTCTAGGCTGATCAGTGATTTCTAGGCTTGCAGTGATCGACTGTTTCCAAATGATCGAGGATGTTCACCCGGTTGGCTGCATCGATCCAGTGATCCGGGTTGGCTACATTGATTTAGTGATCAGGATGTTTAGGGTTGATTTGATTCGGCCTTGGATTTGGTTTCCAGCTTGACTGTATGGTTTGGCGGTCTTACTGTCGAGGGTTTTCGTTCCAATAATCGAGGGCTTGCAGTGATCGACTGTTTCCAAATGATCGAGGATGTTTACCGATTGGCTGCATCGATCCAGTGATCGACTGATCAGGATGTTTAGGGTTGGCTGCATCGATCCAGTGATCGACTAATCAGGAAGTTTAGGGTTGGCTACATTGATTTAGTGATCGACTGATCAGGAAGTTTATGTTTGGCTGCATCGATTGATCAGGAAGTTTATGTTTGATTGCAGTGATTGACTGACTGATCAGGATGTTCATGAATTTCGAGCTGGAGGAAGCTCGTTCTTTGACATGTTTCTGAATTTTGAACTCAGTATGCATTTTGAATGATTCCCGAGGCGCTTTATCAATTTTGAGAGAATCGTTGTGAACATTTAAGGGTTTAGGACCGTGAGTATACGATGTTGCCTTTGCAGTCATGGTTGATTCTTTGTGAGCTTTGTAGTCATCTTTGATTCATTGTTGATTAATTGTGACCTTTACAGGCTGTTGAGTCATCGTTATTTCTATGTGAGCTCCTTAGCCAGAGTTCAAATGAGCAATTTGAAAACAAGAGTTCAAAATTAGGTTCCAATGAGTAGTTCTAATTATTAGCTTTTGAGTTTCCAATTCTTTAAGTTCTTGCGGCTATAACTATCATAACATTGTGGAGGTGTCACTATTTTTTGAGGAATGTCAATCTCACTTCAACATGTGGTTTGATTGTTTGCAGCGTGTACGACATCCAAATTTCTAGAAGACTTCCGTGGCATTTTGGCTATATACATTCATTTGTGAAGTTAGAGGTGAGCTATTTTAATGGATGTTAGTCTTTCCCTTACATAAAATGATTTTTCTCCTTCTTCTGGTCTATATCTAGAACAAGTATTCCAAATTCAAATCACCTTGATTCGAGGTGAATCAAAGGCCACTTTGTATTCTTCTAGAATTAGTATTCCAAACTCAATTCACCTTGAGTGGAGGTGAATGAATGGCCCCTTTGTCTTCTTGTAGAAGTACAAAATTCACCTTGAGTCGAGGTGAATCAATCAGTGGCCGCTTTGTCTTCTTGTAGAAGTAGTATCCCAAACTCAATTCACCTTGATTTGAGGTGAATCAAAGGCAACTCTGTCTTTTGGTAGAAGTATCCCAAATACATTTCACCTTGAGTTGAGGTGAATCAAAGACCGCTTTGTCTTCTTATAAAAGTAGTATCCCAAGCTCAAATTACCATGAGTGGAGGTGAATCAATCAATGGACGCATTGTCTTGTAGAATTAGAACGCCAAACTCAAATCACCTTGATTCGAGGTGAATCAATGGCCGCTTGATCTTCTTGTCAAAGTAGTATCTCAAACTCAATTCACCTTGAGTGGAGGTGAATGAATGGCCCCTTTGTCTTCTTGTAGAAGTACAAAATTCACCTTGAGTCGAGGTGAATCAATCAGTGGCCGCTTTGTCTTCTTGTAGAAGTAGTATCCCAAACTCAATTCACCTTGATTCGAGGTGAATCAAAGGCAACTCTGTCTTCTGGTAGAAGTATCCCAAATACATTTCACCTTGAGTTGAGGTGAATCAAAGACCGCTTTGTCTTCTTATAAAAGTAGTATCCCAAGCTCAAATCACCATGAGTGGAGGTGAATCAATAAATGGACTCATTATCTTCTTGTAGAATTAGAATGCCAAACTCAAATCACCTTGATTCGAGGTGAATCAATGGCCGCCTGGTCTTCTTGTCAAAGTAGTATCCCAAACTCAATTCACCTTGATTTGAGGTGAATCAAAGGCAACTTTGTCTTCTGGTAGAAGTAGTATCCCAAATACAATTCACCTTGAATGGAGGTGAATCGCTTGGTCTTCTTATAAAAGTAGTATCCCAAGCTCAAATCACCTTGAGTGGAGGTGAATCAATAAATGGACTCATTATCTTCTTGTAGAATTAGAACGCCAAACTCAAATCACCTTGATTCGAGGTGAATCAATGGCCGCCTGGTCTTCTTGTCAAAGTAGTATCCCAAACTCAATTCACCATGATTCGAGTTGAATCAAAAGCCGCTTTGTCTTCTTGTAGAAGTAGTATACTATACTTAAATTACCTCGAGTGGAGGTGAATTGAAGGCCGCTTTGTCTTCTTATAGAAGTAGTATCCAAAACTCAATTCACCTTGATTCGAGGTGAATCAGAAGACGCTTTGTCTTCTTGTAGAAGTAGTTTCCGGACTCAAATCACCTCGAGTGGAGGTGAATCAACGGCCGCTTGCCTTTCTTGTACAAGTAGTATCCATAAATAAAATCACCTTGACTCGAGGTGAATAGCTTGTAGCTCCATTCGTGGTGAATTTAATCTATTCCTATTTATGAGGTTCTTCAATTCAATTGATATATAGAGTGTTCCATTAGGAGCCAATGGAAATTTGGTTACTACCAATTTTGTGTTGTATAAGCAAAACGTTTAGGCCTCCAGTTGAATATCTTTTCTAATTAAATTCTTCTTGTATGCTTCAGTAAAGGTATGGACGAACACAAAAAGAAACTAGACTTGTACTTCAATCAATATGAAGTACCCGAAGACTTGGTCGAAGAATTTGGTGAAGAGGCCGACAATGGGGATTATTGGAAACTAAAAGAGCCAGAGAGCGTTGAGTTTTGGAGCATCATTCTTTATCCAATGACGCAAAACGTTGGGTTCATGAAGAAATTCAAAAATGGGCCTGACGCCACACTTCCAATTTCTCACTATGAAGAAGTTGTTGATATTGCCAAGGGTCCTCCAGGAATGCTTTTGATCACGTGCCTGATCAAGAACGACCCAGACATGCCAGAGGAATACAAGTACACTTATGCCATCAATCCTCAAGAGACGCCATTCAGTATTCATGAATGTTGTACGTCTCTTATGAACACCCAGTACGGAGGCCTCTATAAGGAGCTGGAAACACAAATCCAGAAAGGAAGGTGGATGAGTAAGGATGGAGGACCGCTACCTTCAGCAATTCTGGCAACTCGACTGAAGCAGCTGTTAGTCTCTTTTCAAATTGAGACAACAACATTAAGGACTAGTCACAAGAACATGACCCCTCAACATTTGTCTCGAGAGTCAAGTGGCGTGGTCGGGAGCCAGCAGTCCCGCCTAAATCTCACCCCTGAGACAGGCAGAAGTGAAAATAAAAAACGTCGACCTAGTACTTCAAGGACGGTGCGTGCTAGCACACCAATGAGGACGTGGGACACTACAACAGCTGAAGCCAACGATGAAGATCCCGAGTCTAGCTCACTCTCAGTCCTTACAAACATACCAAAGGATTTCAAGTTTATACCCAAGGATAAAGACTCTGGGAAAGCAAATTACGAGGAGTCCTTGAAGATCTATGATAGTTATTGGTCTGAATGCCAAGAAGCATATTGTTTTGGTAGTGATAAAGTTGAAGAGATTTCGATTGATCAGTTGATGGTACCTCTCCCTGACATGAACTGCCGCAGTCTAGAGCCGTCCGGCATCGACCACACCATGCGTTATTTGTTGGAGATGCCTGACAAAGATAGGAAGCAGGCCCTTTGTACTATGCCTATTGGATTGGAGGAAATGCCAAAGGATTGGAAAGACATACAAGATTGCAAGTTCTACATGATCAATGGCCAGCACAGTGTCGAGGCATCAAAGAAGATGAGGATCGAGGCATCTGCATCCAAGATCAAGGAGAAGTTTGAAAAATGGCCATGCTTCATTGTCTGGAGCAAGGACCACTCCATTCTACGACGAATTTCATCTTATTATAATCGAGTGAATCACTTCGACAGATATACACCTACCTGGGCAACTAATATAATTGGTGCTCGTGGAGTGTGGGTAAGGATGGAAGAACCAACGCCTCCAAAACAAGCGTCCGAAGTGGGACGATCAGTTTCAAGAACAAAGTCACAATCCAAGGGCAACAATGCCAAAAATTGGAAGGTATGTCATAAGGAAGTAGTTTTATATTATTCAACTAAATTCTTTCTAATACATATAAGTTAGGAGGTCATCAGTCTATTCTTGAAGCTTGCAGAATGCAATTTTCTAGTTCATAATTCACCTCCATCCAAGGTGAATTTTCTATTCAGTGACTAACCTATTTACATTATCTTTGAGTGTAGAAATTTGACGCTGCTTGCCAGCTATGGTTTGGTATGATTGACATTAAGAAGCAGCAAAGAACCAAGTCTGGCAAGCCCGTGAAGGTTGACATTATAAACGAGCTCAAAATTATTACTGCTCCAACAGATGTCTATGAGTTATACTCTGAACTCATTTCCGCTGCCTCAATGGGAGAGTTGATCGATCCGGAGTCAAGAACATTGTTCAAGAACAACAAGGGTTGGGTTCCGGAGAAGGATGGCATCATCAGTAAAGAATTCTTCAAATGGCTTGGCAACCTTTCCAACGTAAGCCTCAAGCGACTTGCAGAGCATCTATTGATGAAGCCTGACCCACCACAGAAGAAGAACAAGAGAATGGAGGATTATCCAAAGGTGACATTTAAGAAGCTGAAGAAGGTTGTACCAAATTGCTGTACTTATTGACAGTGGTGTGAGAGGCGCAAAAGAAAACAAATTGTAAAGGTGCAGCTCAATGATATGAAGCCCGAACTTGATTTGTTAACCACCACGGGAGAGACTAAGAAGGACATGTGGAAGAAATTCAAAAAGGATTACAAGATCACGGACGCTGCCATGCATGTCCTCATCACAGGTCCATCTGAGATATTCTTCACTGCATCGAAGCTTTTGTGTAACATCAACAAGAGCATTCGAGAATTATCACCCTATGCCGAGGAATTTCTGAAGGTCTTCTTGAGAAATAAAGGAAGGTTTACAGTTCCCACCGGTCAAGCATTCTACCGTCCATTCAACGAAAACACAGACGACTTAGCGAAGTGGGCTAGAGGTGATTGGGATCATTTGGATGTCGACCGTATAAAGATGGGATTCATGGACTTCAGAATTTTTCCAAGCAACAAGAAGGAGGCTGGAGGGATGGCAACTCCGTATTTTTATTCTTTTTTGATGTTGTTGATGCGGCTAACTGATCCTGCAATTCTCGATATCCCTGTGTGGGTGTGGTTATCTGGAGATAAGAAGACCGACTCCAGTCATACACCATTTTTACAATTCTGTATTTACAGATAATTATGTCCTTCACCACGCAGAGTACATGCCGGCGAAGTACGAGCGACTTGAAGATCTTGAGTTGAACAAGAAGAAAGTTGAAGCAAACGTCCACATCATGTTCCTCATTAAGAAGAACCACAAGGCAAAATGCAACTCCTTGCCAACAAAATTCAAGGCTCCGGAAACGCATGAATTCATTACCTCGGGAGCTTACAATGAAATGCAGTATCGAATCTATGAGAATGAACTACGGATGGAATTCTACATAAGCATTTTGGCTTTATTTTGCAATCCTGGAGACGCGGTCTTTACCATATACGGGGTGGAAAATCATCTGTGCGGCATGGGTGAGTATGTTGTTCTTTCTAAGTATTCACCTCCATTCAAGGTGAATTGACATGTTTGTTTGTCTTGGAATTTATTATCTAAAATATGTTATTCTAACTATTTTTCCATCTTCTTCCAGATGAATTCGCTGATAAATTATATCATTGGGGATTCTGACGAGACAAAATCCTTTAATGACCTCTCGCAATTGTCTGTGGACTTGGACAAGGCGGATTTCCTTCAGTCAGGGTACTATGTTGATGAAGAAAAGTATCCAAAGACGGTCGATAATGACACCTCGTCATCCGGTAGGGGCAAGAGAGATCGTATTCAATTGGTTGCTCAAGATTCGGAGCACGACATGATTGACCAAGGAGAAGGTGACAAAGTCCTCATGATCAATCCTCCCGCGTCCCAAGAGTTTAGCACTCCATATGCTGGAACAGTCGCCCCTATGGATCCACCAGCAAGTGAACGTCGTGGTTCATCGTTCACTTCTCCATCCCCTTCTTTAGAGCGTGATCGAGGAAAGAGGAAGTTGGATGAAACAGAAGATCTTACTATGAAGGATTACATGAAAATGATGCATGAGAGGATGCAGAAGTATGAGGAGGACCAATTTGAGGAGAGGAAACGTTCAAGGATTGAATATGCTCAGTTGATGACTATCATCAAGGGAACTCTACCTTCTGGAAACTCTTCCCTTCCAGCTATTGAGATGAATGAGCCGGCCCCTCACGTTTTGTCGGAGAACCGTGTATCGGTATCTTCAGGTAGTGGAGCTCATGTTCTTCCTAAGACATCCATGGAACTGGATCCAGCGTTGCATAGTCCTTCCGAGGCGCAGCAGCAGTCAGATGACCTGCAGACTCCTGCAATGAGTTCGGGGGTTGGAAATGAGGAAGTCAATGATCCCCAAGGTTCATCTCAGTGAACTCTCACTGTAATGATTTGGGATCTTTTGAAGTTGCGTTATATTTGTTTTTTTTATGTATGGTTTCTTTTCCTTTTACAGGATTGTTTTGTATTGTTGAATGTAATTTTGAAGATTGCATTTACAAGTATGAAGTTGTAAATATTGCAATCGTTTTTTCAAGGTTTTTAGTTATTTTCAAAATGTATGTGTATAGAATTGCAAAAGTATTCCATCTTTTTTTCGCTTGCTTTTATATGTATAATCCAGTTTCACCTTTAAAGAATTGTAAATATTACATTTTTTTTTTCAAGATTTTAATTGTGAATTCATACTTAACTATTTAAGTGCATGAAAATATAAATATTGAATTTTTTTCATTTACATTATAAATGTAAATCCATAGTTACATGTACATAAATTATAAGTGCGACTTTTGTTTGGTGATTTTTGATGTGAGTCCACACTTATGTGCATTAGATTGTGAACATAATATATTTTCATAAGATTTGAAGTGTAAATCTACATTTGTTTTGGAAACTACTCATTATCCACTTGTATTAATTCGCAGGTTCTCTTAATGAGGACATAGTGCCCCAACCTCTTCCACCTTCTACCATTGATCCCTCGAATGTGTCCTTCCCAAAGAGCCCTTCATGTGTTCCAAGATCAAACCATCCAAATTCTGGTGGAAGAGTCGACCCTAATTTGGAAGTGTCACTTCAAGGAGTCCAATTGCAAGAGGATATGGAGGTTGATGTGAATATTCCAGATGATGTTCTCATGGAGGTTCATATACCGCCTCCAGCAAATAATGCATGCACTAAAGAATCCTTACAAAGTCCTACGTCTGAGGAAATTGTAAGTGGTCAACTTTTCTTTATTCTAATGTGCATCTATTGAGATATTTGTTCTTATGACTTGGATCTTCTACTGTTTGAGTCCCTTCATTTGTGTTTCTATTTTGTGTTCAAATGTTTACTAACACTTGTTGGCGTATTTCTCTGCCTTGATTTTAACAGAGGAGCGATCTTTCAAAAATACGTATAGGTGCAACACAAGAGCCTATCCTAAAACCGCTCGCTTCCAGGCCAAGAAGAAGGTGGCTCAATGTCATTCTAGACCTGAATGGGATCCTTTGTGTATCTAAGGAAAAGAAAAATCTTCCTAAGGGCACAGTCTACAATGATCTCTCGGAGCCACATTCCAGCGTTTTCCCAGTATCTATTGGTTCAAAAGCTGTATATGTTCGACCTCATTGCGAGGAATTCCTTCGACAATTAGCCACAGTTGCATACATTTCTGTTTGGAGTTCCATGATGACTTCTACAACAAAATTCATATGCGAGTACCTATTTAGAGGATTAGAGACACCATGGAGTATCCTTGGGCAAGAGTTTTGCGACAATCTGAAGTGTAGGGGTCTGCGAGGAAACATCACAACTTTGAAAGTGAAGGGAACCAACAAAGACATGTTCCTCAAACCTCTAGACAAACTGTTCGATGCACAGAACTCAAAGTTTACTATTGGCAATACTATTATGGTAGACGACAGTCCTGAGAAGCATGTTTTGAACGAGCCTGAAAACGTTGTGCTTTTGGATTCGTGGTCAAAGGAAGGAGATGGTTTTAAAGACACTTTCTTGATGGATGAGCTTTTGCCTTGGATTACACGCTTGCATGGCACCAAGGATCGTGGACTATTGTCCTTTCGGAAGAATGACAACATTGGACGGCGGATGCTTGTTGAGGAGCAAGAAACGCGAGAATATGATGAACTTATAGACGCCATAGAAGAGTCTAAGATGCTAGTGAAGGATCATTCCAGTCGTCGCTAATACTGAACAATATTCCTTGCGTTTGTGCATTTTATCTATTGCTATGGTGTTTCATTAAAGACGAGTGTATCCATTATAGTTCTATCATAGTCGTCTTGCAAAATGGATGATTGTTTAATTCATTTCGAGTTGTTTTATTGTTTGTATTCCAGTTGTCCACCCTTTATTCTTTGTAATCACACTGACTTTTGTGACTCTTCAGGATTTGCGTGATTGTTCCGTACCATATACTGGTAGTGTTTCCAAGTGTAATGCGTCGGTGGATTCCATTTTAGAATACGGCCAATATGCATTATCTCAAAGCGGTGTGGGTCACATTATGGTCTCGGCAGCTACTGCACTATCTACTATGGACTTCTCCACAAGACCCATTAATGATGGTGTGGTGGATAGTCCACCAAGCGGGAGAAAGCGATTGCTTCCAGTGAACTCCCCGTCGCCACTCAAATCTCGAAAAATAGCTCCTTCAGCTTGTCTACGTTCAGCTGATGTTATTGTTCCACAAAGAAAGTTGTATGTTGACAACAGACACATTCCTACAACTTCTAAGGTATGAATGAATTTGGTTTTTTATCCATTTGCTACAATTGTGTTCTATGCACGTGTTGGATTACTTTAACACATATTATTGCAATTATAACTTTATCATTTATTGTCTTCTTTGTTTTATAGGTATCGAGTGGATCCCAAAGAAAAGATTGTATAGGCACAAAGTTCATTCCAATACCTCCACGACCTATCAATTCAGCAAATGCTGAATATCCAAGGAAATTAGGATTACAAGTTCAACCTGGTCTACTTCCTAAAAAATTGGTACAATGTCATCGTCCATCAAAGTCACATGATGAACGACTCATGCATTGTACCCGTCGACCTTGGGATGCATGGGAGAGGAGGTCCTTGAAGATGCAAGAACTGCAACATCCCCACCAAATACGCCCTCAAGAATGTAGTCGAGGACCTGAGATATGGAAAGCAATGGTAGATCTAAGGAGTAGATCTCATGCATGAAACTATGTGCATCCATAGGGATTTCATGGATCAAGTAAGATGATTTATCTGTTATATATTATACGGTATATGTTATACCTTTATATATATATGTTATATACCTGCTATACCTGTTATGTATTATATGGTATATGTTATACCTATATATATTACAATAAATTCTATACAATCATTTGACATTTGGATGCAAGATTGAATCACATTATTAGATTTACAATAAAATAGGCATTCTAGAAGTCCAAAGCTAATCTAATGCTTGTCATATTTGGCAATCTTACTATAAATATATGGACCATCAATCTCCAATTGTTTTTTTTAGTTTATGTTGCTCTTACTTTAACTATTAATGTTACAATTTGATTATTGACTGTGAATGAATGACTTCTGCATTGCAAATGATTGATATTTTTCACCATGATTGTATGCAATTGTAGCATATAATTGGATTGAAAAGGGCTATCAAAACTCTCATAATCTGAGAATTCTCTCAAATTAATGAATATGGTGTTAATCCCACAAATACTACAATGACAGACCTATCCGGGTAGAATTCCAAGAGCTAAATCGGGTACCTTTGTAACTAACAGATCCCAGCTACCTTCCCGTTCCTCTCTTCCGGTTACAGCAGGACCTCATCAGACATCGGCTAGCGTTCAAACTTCAATCTGAAGACTCACCTAACCTAAGCATGGCTATCCCACTCAGAAGAACCTCAAGGAACATCAGTAGATAGAACTGTCTCTTAGTACAACAGACGTTCTTCACCAATCCAAATACTCCCGGAACCGGATCCGAACAGAATCCGGGACGCCTCTTCCCCTCAAATCTTCACCACCAAACCACCTGAACTTGCAATGATCAAAACACTGCCTAACTCCTCAACACAAGACCAAGACTTTTCAGACCAGTACTCATGGAGTTGAACTTCAAGCTTTCTTTTCAGAAATTGAAATGGGAAAACAAGAATGTGAAAACGCCCGGAGTTGAAACTAACTTCCAACCCCTAAATAGCAACCCAAGGGAAACCCTAAAGGTCCCCAGCAATCCAAAATAAAAGACCAAAGAATGACACGCGTCATTCCTTATCCATCTGAGTTGACTTCCTACCAGCCGATCCACAAAATGTGGATCTCAGATCCTAATAACCCGGAAACTAAAGTCCAGGTGCATCCTCCTAAAATGCAGCTAATTAACTGCTTCCTTGCTACTAAACACTTGAGTTTAACCATGCAAGGATTAACTCAAAGAATTTCCTAACTACTTCTTGGCCTTCTTCAGGGTAGGTTCCTCTTTGCTTGCTCCTTTCCGGGGTGGCTGTTTCCGGATTGGAGATGTCTTGACCCCCTTTGATGTCGTGCCCTTTGCTGGCGTCCCCTTTGATGGTGTCTGTATCTTATCCTTGAGCTTGGAAGGAGAAATAGTCTCCAAGTCTGAATCTTCCTCGGATTCAGAATCCGGAATTGCTATCGACTGGGATCCGGATCCCGTCAGGCTGTCATCTTTCTTCGACGTGCTTGGCGACTCTTCCTCTTCCGAGGGGTAACTCACGGGAGACACCTCTCTGGCACGCTTTCTTGTTGTCTTCTTCTTCGTTGACTTGGGAACATTTGGTGACTACTTTGAATCCTTACTCTGGGGGGGTCCCGAGGTCGGATCCGGACTTCCTCTTCTCCTTGGATTCGGATGCACGCACTGATCCTTCCCCTTCCTCAGACTTTAGTTTGGAGGTTCCCTTCCCAGGTGTCTTCTCCTCCTTCGGCTTGTCTTTTGGCTTCGGTATTACAGGTGGGGACATGGGCGCTTTCTTCGGGTCTTGATAGAACCCCGACTGTTGAAGAACGTCCCGAATCTCGTACATCATCTTCTCCATTGACGTTGAATACTCCGCCAGCACCAACACTGTCTTCACGGCTGCTTCAGATCCTTCTTTCAGGATCCCTTTGTCAAACAACTTAGCTTTGTTGATCATACTGCTCGAGTAAGATACAAAGCTCCGGACTTTGCGAAGTGTGTCCTTAGCCTCGAAGGATAGTTTCCTAACCTCCTTGCTTCCTGCCTCACTTTTCTCTAACTTCCGGGTCAGTTTCTCATTTCTCTCAGTCAACTCCCTAACCCGGGTTTCCCACTTCCGGGATTCTTTATCCCGAAGTAAACCCTCTACCTTCTTTGCAAGCCCAGCTATCTCGATTCCACCAAACAGTCCGCACACATCCTGGACTGCTCCTCTCTCGGCATTCAGCTCCTCACGAATCCTCTCAAGATCCTTAATGATCCTCCCAAGCGACTCATCTTGTAAACTTTCCAGTTCCGCGGACTCCCTTTGTTTACTCTTAGGTTTCTGCTTCCGGGGGAAGACCTCTCTGGCTCTCTCTGAGGATTCTTCCTTCTTTTCTGAAGATCCTCCCTCTGATTCCTCTCCTACCTCTTCCTCTTGTTTCTTGGGAGGAACGATGTTAAACTTCTGGATGGTGGCTGCAGCCTTATAGGTTGTTCTCTCATGACCTCTAAGTGTCCCTAGATAATCATAGAGGTGGAAGAGAAAGGGGCCAATTGTCGTGGCCTTAGTGTTACCTAGGGAAGAGACCATCTTTCCCACTAATCTTTCACTATCTCTCCCCAGAATACCTTCCTTTCTCCGCTCAGGGCACCGAAGATCGTGTTTGCCCAAGTCACTGTGATCCGGGATGGGCGTTCCGAATACACTATCGGAACTATAAACTCTAGCAATCTCCTCTCCCTAGAATTCTTGCAGTCCGCCACGAGGTAAACATCCTTCTTGTGGGGAGTGTCAGAAAACTTACCCTCCGCGAATTTGTGTGTCCAGGAAGCCATCCCGTCTCCTGGGCGAGGAAAGTTGTAAACTGCTTTCCACGTCTCGAGGGTCCATTTCCTTGGCAGCGCTTGGTGCGTCTTGTCCCACTCGTTAGATTGGTCCTTCGTCAGCTCCCGAATCATCTCATCATCCTTCAAGCTCCATGGTCGCCGTAGGAATCCGAGGCATCCGATTTGACCCAAGTCCTCCTCCAACTGCTTCCGGTGATTTTCGTCTTCCGGGATAACCGGATGGATAGTCTTGGTCTTGAAGACGACGGCCTCACTACCTTCACCCTTCACCATCGCACTAAAAAGTTTCTCCTTACCCTGTCACGCACAATTCTCACACAATCTCTTCAATATAGGAACCTACAGATCCTTTCTCACAAACTCCGATACTATCCTATCCGGATCCGGAAACTAGGAGCTCTCCCTCCTCACAATCTGATCTGCAAACCACCGCTCTGAGAACTCCAAGGATGCTCCAAAGTCCAGAATGGAAAATGAAGACGGAAGTTTCCCATCCCTGGGTTTTTCCAAACTATCCGTTTCTAGCCGTTTTAGGGTTACCGTTTCCGCCGCAATCCCGGAAGACTGTGACCATTTAAACGACTTTCCCTAACTTCCGGTAGAGCCGTTGGATCTCAGGATTGCCCTAACGGCTTCCTACTAGCTCTCCAGTATCCTCCTGCATATGTTCACGCCCGGCGCGGTACTTGGGATAACTTCCGGATTGATACCCTGTTCCGGATCCGGTTCCGATTTCCTGATTTAATCAAGAAACTCTAATTCCCTCTCTTAACCTTTTTATCTGTTTATAGTTTCCCTCAAACAGAAAGATCTTAATTTTGGTAAAACTCGTGTTTAAGCCTTGCAAAAAGCTAAAAATTTTACCCTTTTTCACTCCTTTTTTTATATTTCTAACTAACTATCCTCATCCTTACATTTCGTGCTCCCACACCACCTCTTTGTTTTGTTGGTCCGGTAAACACACCACGGGTCATCACATCGAAGACAGTCAGCTAGCCGAGTAGGGGAAAAGTTTAGCTTCAGATTTTTCTCAGTGGCCGCACTTTAGTGCAGCAAACACGGTCATAATAGATAGCAAATTTAGTAGGGTGAGTTGCAACCCTGAAGCTAATGTGATCATCACCGCACCTTTCTATGTGAAGTGGATTTGCTCATTGGCAGATGACAAGGAGTACTTGAAACGATACCTGTGGCAGGTGCTGGAGGCCTTTGAACACTGTCCTGACGTCAGTGCCTTCCGGTCCAAGTACCCCAAAATTGTGAATGAAGCAATGTCAAAAATGCTACACAGACGACGCAATGGACATGCTTATGATTTTCTTGACACTGTGGAAGGTGAGGGGACTGGCAGACCACGGTTTTGCACACATCATGGTGTCCCCTCACCTTCACCTTGGACTCTTTATCTGACAGCTTGCGCATGTGTGTGTAAGGGAATGTCCAAAAGCGAGAGACGAGGACAAAGGCTGTCTCCGTGTGAGCTCCCAATTTGTCACTTGGGACTCGTAGAATTATTTTTTTGGAAATTTGCAATTTAAAGTTGATAAAAGTATAGAAAAATCCATAAAAAGAGTGTAGAACTGAAATAGGGTTGTGTCATACCCATTATAGTATTTGGTCTAGATTTGTGTTTCTTACTTAGAATCCCCCAAACCTTGCCTAAAATAGTGTAGAAATAACGAAACGGTTAGATTTGGAGGATTCGAGTCACACAGCCCCAAAAGGGCTAAATCCCACCATGAAGGTGGCGATTCATGGCTAGGTCGGTCCGAAGGATCCACAGCGAGGCCACTAGGTCGGGTCCTAGAGTTAGATTTAGAATTCCCCATTAGATCGACGAATTCCCAAAATCCCGATTGTTAGTATGCAGGAGCCACTCACGCAAGACCAGGCCCGTGGAGGAATCTACAGCCCAAGGATGGTGTTCTAGGGTGAATCCCATGCCAGGAATCCAACGGCAAAATCGGTTCGCCAAGATTCCTCCACCTGCAGAAGATTCCCGCACCGTCGCTAATTCGAGGAGATGGCCAGTTTTGAATCTCCATTGACCAATCGTGCCAAGTACGGAAACACACCCGTACGTCTTTCATGCGACTCCTTGAGAAGTCACGTGAAAAATCCCGGCATCTTCCGACTTGCAGAAGAACCTTTTTCCGGGTGGTCAACCCTCCTAACCTCCAACGGGAATTTCATGGAAATTACCCAGGTTACAATAAAATCTCACTAAAAATTAGACTAGCTTGTTTTATGTTAATAATGCGCTCCGTGAAGTTTCACGACATTCCGATAGCGGCAAGTACCCGAACTGGCGAGATTCCTCGGGAATTAACCACGTGGCGGGGTCCCCACCACGTTGACCGGCATTCCGGGACCATACGATGGCGAAACGAAGTCAACCAAAAGTCCTTCCCGACTCTCTCGCACCTACCGGAGACCCTAGGCTATTCACATTTTTCAAAATAGGAGACCCCCAAGATCTAGGATTTTACCACGATTTGGTTTTTAAACTAAATTAGCCTACGATGGGTTTTTGGCCTCGGTATGGCCGGTAAGGGGGTCTAGGACTAAACACGGCGTTCTGGATCCAACGGCGCAATCCGTTCAGCGATTGGAACTAATCTCCAAAAGTTAGGATGTTGGTCCAGCATAGATGGTAGAAGTAGAAATTTAGGATGTAGGATGAAAATCTTTGAGGATGAGGATGAGGATGAAAATCCCCGTTGATAAGGTTACCTTAGAGCTTTAGAGAGAGGGGTGAGCCCTTGGGAAACCTATATAAGGGTCCCATTTCTCTCTCTAAAACCACCCCTCACTTTTGTTTGGGTCCGTGGGTCCAATTTGCTTTGGATATTTTGGCGTTTGAAGCCAAAAACCTCTACGGTGTTTTTGGAGCACTTTTTGCTCCGTTGTTGCTAGATTTCAAGCTTTGAAGGTCCTTAGGGGGTCCTTCTATCTTGCCTTGTGTACTTCTCGTGCGTTTGTTATACCTTTGTTACGAGTTAAGAGTCCTCGTTTCCCTCTTGTAGTTCCTTTGTGATCTAACGTGTGAGTTTAGGAGTCTTTTGGTGTCTTGTCCTAATCCTAAAGCCACCCCCCACCGTACCTTGGCGATGCCGCTTTAGGGGGCCTTTAGTTTGTAAAGTTGTGTGTCTTTACGTGTCCTAACCGTGTTGTTTCCCTCACTTGTGTATTCTCACCCTCTTCTAATCTTCCCCTTGTTGTGTGGACCCCCCCTCGGGACGGCGAAGCTTTGGCTTTGTCACGTGTATTCCTTAACTTTGTCTTTTCTACCTTCTTCTAATCTTCCCCTTGTTGTAGGGACCCTCCTTCGGGACGGCGAAGCTTTGGCTTTGTCACGTATGTTCTTTAACTTTGTCTCTTCTACCTTCTTCTAATCTTCCCCTTGTTGTGTGGACCCCCCCTCGGGACGGCGAAGCTTTGGCTTCGTCACGTGTATTCCTTAACTTTGTTTTGTCTACCTTCTTCTAGTATTCCCCTTGTTGTGTGAAACCCCCCCACGGCGGCAAAGCTTTGAACTAGTGACCACGTCAAGTCCTAAAGTGTGTGTTAAAATAGTCTTAGACGGCGGAGCTTTGAACCCGTGGAGTGTTACAAGTCCTAAAGTTGGTGTTAAAACCAATTTTACGGCGGAGCCTTGAACCTCCATAGCTTTAGATTCCAAAGTCTAGCTTCCAAGACCTTCTTGGAAAAGTCCAGAGTTTAGCTTCCAAGATTGGTCACGAGTTTCTAGGAAGAGAGTGACCATCCCGTAGCACTTAGCTTAGGTGACCGTTCTAAAAATTTGGGGCCTAACTCCCCAGACAGCGAAGCTTCGACCCTAGCCCTAACCCCTTACAAAAAATCCATTTTAAGTTTGTATTAGTGGGTTCCCCTAAGGGAACCCGGTTGTGTGGATTTTTTTTGGAAGGATAGCTAAGTGCCCAGACCAGCCGGCGGCCAGCTATACAGCCAGCCATACAGCCAGCATACATCGGGCAGTCCGTTGACTGAACTGAACATCAACATCGGGACTGGTCGGTTGACTGAACTGAACATCAGCCATCGGGCCAGCTAACTGAACTAATTTCTGGATTTCCAGAACTAAACGAGACGATGCCCTGCGGGGCCCCAACCACCCTTTTTTTTTATTTTTTGATCTTCTAAAATCTGAAATTTTGAATCCAGTTGGGAAGAGGAAAAAACTCAACTTGGAACTTCAAAAACACAAGAGAAGGGGGGGGAGAAATAGAAGCTGCCGCTCCACGCGCCACCTGCACAAAAGCATCCGATCCTACCTGCATCACCACTCACACCTACACACAATGGAAGGAAATTAGGGAGAAGGATGTGTTATAGGAGTGGAAAGGAGAGAGATGATAAATAGTGCCTAGCTAAGAGATTAGGTAGGAAATCTAGAAGAACTCCTTGCAACCGTTGGGAGGAGGATTAGGATGACACAAAGCAAAGTTGCGTAAGAGGGTAGGAGGCTCATTAAAACTTCACGAAGTTTGAGACTAGAAGCGTAAGACCACCATCACCACGGTTGGTGGAATAGTTCAAGAGTAGAAGGAAGAGGAGGAGAGAAAGAAAAGGAGAAGGAAATGGAGGGAAAGGGTTAGACCATCATACTTGTAACGTTTTCTTTTCTACAACTTAAGCCGTGGGCCTTGAAAAAATAAAATAAAATAAATAAAGACCATAACACAAAAATAAAAGAAGACAATCGCGAGTGGCCACCATGGAGCACGAAGACGCGCATGTGGACGGGGATGACGTCATTTCCGACACTAGCAGTAACGAGGTGGGTCATTAAACTAATCCTAGTCGTTTTTTCCTAATTAGCACTTATCTTCCTAATCAGCCCTTAGAGCGTGATTACCATCCAAGATTAGCGTGAATTAGAAGTTTAGATTCAAAAGTTGATAGATTAGGAATAGAGGTTTCCGAAAACATCTTATAATTAAGATTTGACCGTAAACTGACCGCGTTAGGCTAAGTTAAGCGGTAGGGGGGTAGAACGGAGGAATTTTAATTAAAAGGGAACCACAAGAAACAATGGACGGAAATTAGGATTAGATTAGAGGGAGGATTTAGGATAAAAAATTAAAGATCAAATAGCGAGTTAAAAACCTAGGATTAAATTAAGAGTTTAATTAGGGAAGTTAAAATTCAAAAGTCGAAAGTTGGAGTTAACTTTGGGAAGTAAAAAGTAGAGTAGGAAGTAGAAGTCAAAAGTAGAATCCACTTAGGAAGTAGATTGGTGAGTTAAAAATAGAGCTAAAATTAGGAGTCAAAATCCTAGAGTTAAAAGTTGGAATTAAATTTAGGAGGATAACATTTAGAGCTAATCTAGGATTAAAACGATAGGATTAAATTTGGAAGTAGAAGTCAAAAGTCAAAAGTCAAAAGTTTAGATTAAACTTAAAGGTTAAATTTTAGAGTCAATTAGGGGAGTAAAAAGTGAGAGTAAAAAGCTAAAAGTAGAAGTTAAAAGTTAGAAGTAGAAGTAAAATTTTAGAGTTAGTAGAAATCTAGAGTCAAAGTGAAAACTTAGAGTCAAACCTAGAGGTTAAAATTGGGGATTGATTTTAGAAGTAAAAATTTAGGATTAAAAGTAAAAAACCTAGAGTTAAATTAGGAGTAAAAAATCTACAGTAAAAAGTGAAAAGTTAGAGTTAACTTTAGAGGGTAAATCTTAGAATAGTTTAGAGATAATGACATAGAATTAGAAGTGAAACTTAGAATTACCCTAGAAGGTTAAAACTTGGAGGTTAGGAGTCGAAGTTGATTTAGAAGTAAAAACTTAGAGTTAAAAGTTAAACCTAGGGTTAAATTCCGAGGATAAATTTCAGAGTTAAATTAGGCGTAAAAACCTAGAGTTTCATTTAGAGGTTGAAGATTAGAGTAAGGGTTAAACTTTAGAGTTAGTCTTTAGAGTAGAACTTCTAGGTGGAGTCTTAAAATCCCACGATAGTCTTAGAGGTTCATGGAAGGAACATAGGGGTTCCTCTTTTTACATAGTTAGGGACGTTAGAAATGACGCCAACTACTCAGTCTCCCCTCGACATAGGATAGATAGTTAGGGAATTAGAATTTTACCATTACCCCTGAGCATTGCAGTTACCTTGTGAGTTACTACATGCATTCTAATTATTCGCTGCCATCCACGACACTTAGGAAACGTTAGCAAAAAAGATCCATTGCTTGGAAGGCACAGTGGACCGCGCTCACATCACCCCCATATATTAAAAAATGTGGATAAAGGCATAGAACCTGGTCGGTGTTCGCTCGATTACCAAGGGTGGGTAATCCAGCGCCCACACTCCGCAGCGAACAAGAAAAGTTTCGGACCATCCACAAAGAAGGTGCGTCTGTAACGCACTTCTACTTAACAGCCTTGTTGATTGTCCTGGTAGAAGTCGTGTTGCAGTTTCCTCTGAGTCAGTACAAAGTGACATACGAACTTGCCACTTCTACAAGTTGCTCTGAAGTTACATAGATGTCGTACTTGAGTCGCGCAGAAGTAACGCTTGAGTCAACGGAGGTCTTTGGTACCTCGAAATAGGACACGCCACTTTCAGATCCAAGAAGGTGGCAGTGCAGGCCAGGAGGCCTTAAGTAGAGTCTGGAATACCAAAGTTTGGAAATGTATTTTGTAGACCCTTAGTAGGACAAGTATGTTTTGGTCATTACCCATCGTGGGCATAGGTGGTTGGGGTTAGTTGTCTAAAACCATCCTAGCCCAACTTTGTTTGTTAGTATGGGCAAGTCCGTTCCAGAAGGATGAACTGTATTGGAAGGTTACCCTTACATTCCTAGGATAAAAAGTGTGGGCATTATAGGTGTGCCACCACTCCTGAACCTTAGCGCATTCTTATTAGTATTGCTAGAAGCCCCACTCCACCACCCCCACCACCCTCCCCCTCGTAGTGCCACCTTGCATTCTCATGCGTCATGCCTAAACCGCCCTTGTCATCTTGTGTGAGTGGGGTTGAATTACAATGCCTGAAATGTAAGTCCTCCTAACTTGGTTGGACAGTCCTCTTGAATGTTCAGTGTTTGAAGCACCCTTGGATCATTTCATCACTTTTTGCATCCGACTGCGTAGCTTGGAAGTTTTGATTGTGTTGTATGACAAACATAGGCGCTGAAGTCATGTTGAAGTCAAATAACAGTTACGGTAGACGGTGAAGTTCCGCCGCAGTCACTTGCATGTGAGCAGCGAGTGACGTGGTAGTGACATCTCCCAAAATCGCAGGGAGCTTACGGTTTGGGTCATCTTTCCCTCAGTCCATTGTACCTAAATCCTTCGTGCACTTGGTCTAATATTTGTTGTTGTTGCAATACAAGCTCGGAGACAAAGTGTTCCTCATCAATCCACGGTCCACCCAGCAGAAAATTGCGGTGGGGAAGATTAGCGGCCTTCTAGGGGAACACAAGTTCCACCATTTGGAGATTCCAGAGACGTGGTTGAAGGTTGATGTGGTGGACATTCTAGTTAGTGGTGTGCCTCTCATGTTCTCCAATGAGAAGGCAGACCAGGAGAACATTGAAGATGTGAAGGGGACTTGTGCAATATGAAACTAGAAGCACGTGAAGCTAACAACTTGAGGTGCCCTACGGGAGTCTGAATTTGTCCCGGGGCCCTTTTGTATAGGGGTGTGTCGCAGTGTGAATTTTTGGTTTTTTGTAAGTTATCTAAATCTTGGAACGGAAACCGTGATCTGGAATCCGGATTCGAGCAAGAGGTAACGAAAAACCGGAAATTAACTACGGAACGGAAGAGGTGACAATCCGGATTCGATCTGAATCTAAACCGGATTAGAGTTGGAGCGGATCTGAGTTGGAACGGATTAGGTCAGGAACGGATTTGGTCATGATGACAGATCAGACTATAAATAGGCTGACCAGTCCAGTTGCCACTCTTTTTCAAACTTCGTTTGCTGAAATCGCTGTCCTACGCGTACTTAGCTTTCCTCCCAGGCGCTTTGCTCTCTTGTTTTGTGAGTGTGTGTGTGCGTGTTAGTATGTTAGAGTGCACAGTGCGTTAGAGTGTGCTGCAGGATTAGTGGTATTCCGGTTGAGATCGGAAGAGCAAAGGTGAGAAACGGGACGTGCGGCTAGGAGAGAGAAAGGTAGTCTCGGTGAGATTCCGGTTTAGCACAAGCGCGTGTCCATGCCTCAGCTTCGCAAGAGTAGAGCAGGACTGTCCAGTTCCTCCGCAGTAGAAGTTAAACTCCGGAAGGTGTGTCCGATCATTCCTGAAGGAGAGAAGGAAAAGGACAACCTCATGGAGGATCTCGCCATGATGGATTGCGTGGGACTGATAGATAAACCCTGGGGGTTTAGAGAGGAACGGATGATTTGAGAGCTGTTGGGAAAACTCTCGAATCAGTTCGATAAGACCATCTGCGGAATTCCAGGCAATTGGACGGAAGAGATGTGGAGGTCCGTATACGACTTCCGGTCAGGAGGTCGCGGGATGGCCACCTCGAAGGAAGGATACACTCGGGGGAAGTTCCGGAGCGACGTAGACTCGAAGGATAGGCATGCAGTCGCGGATTGTTTGGACGACCGGCATCGCAACCTTTTGCAGTTCCTGGTTCCGATCATCCACCCGGAGAAGCCAACGAGGATAACGATAGCCATCGGACACCTGATTTTCGGAGCCCTGAGCGGGGAACGGAAAGTGGACTGGGCCCGGATCTTTTTCGATCTGGTCAGCCGTATGGTTCCAAAGATTGGAGGAAGTAGGCCGACACCACTGAGCCCCTACATCTTTCATCTTTACAAGTACAATCAGCTCCTCACGGACACGGAGGAGAAGGAGTGGATTACTCAGGAGGTACTCCTGAAGTATGGGGAATCGGAATCGGAGAAAGAGCAGAAAGAAGTTTCCGGTTCCGATGAAGAAGAAGAGGAGGAGCAACACCGACTGAAGAACAAGCAGCAGAAGACAACACCTCTGCACTAAAGAGGAACCCCAACCCCTCCGGCTGAGACATCCGATTCTGGGAAGAGACCGGAATATGAAGGACCCGGTCCTTCCGGATCGGATCCGAAGGATCCATTCAAACAACTGATCGACATCCTCAGCGATGTGCGAGCAGACTGGGCGGTCAAAAAGTTGGTTCTGACCCAGATTAGTGAACTGGTGGGCGCACCAACAAATAGCAATCTCGCGGCAGTGGTTGCAGAATACATCTAACGTTATATTCATTAAAATGAGAGTTTTCCACCGAATTGGGAGTCGCCGAGGTCTTCATTTTGGCCCAAGTTTCATCCCAAAGCACCCACAACCCGTATTAGTTGAACACAACATAAGCATATAAAACTAAAATTGCAAGACATCATCTAAGATGCATCAACCAAATTGAAATACATCCTAAAAATTGTTGTATTTATAATGAAGTATGAATGTTTCATACAATGGGTATACATATTTGCACTTCGATTCACAAAAAGACGATGAAAATGTAAATAACTGCCGTGAGTGTGATTCACTCTAGCTTTGAGCTCTATTTAATCCCTGCACAATGCTATCATGTATGTATAGACTCTGAATCTACAATATGAATAGACACTATATGTGCGATTTACTCTTCTGCAACTCCCTTGCCCTCAGCATCTCCGGTCCACGACTGTACCCAGTATTATTTCCCCCTTTGCATTCTCGAAACCACTGGAGCCTCTGCAATTCTAGGAACTTTCGGTCCCACATATCGTGAACAGAAGGAGGACAAGGTCTCAGCGGATTTTTTTCGTGTGTCTTGGTCTTCCGCACACCTAGAGATCGGACACGGTTACGAGGGACTGGCGGAGGCATAGAGGGGCCTCTAGCGAGTCCATCACTTGATGGGGGCTCTGACATCACCCTAGTCATGGAGACTGGAGTTTCGGCAACCTCGTAAAGTCTTCGTTGCGTGACTCTCTCCAAGGCCGAAGGCGACATTCGCGAACTACTAGGATCTCGGAACCTAAGAGGAGACGGAGAGCAGGACTTCGGAAGAGGGGGCGCTCCATTTGGAGGACTGTCGACCACACCGTCTTCTATGGGCTTTATTGAGAAGTCCATTGTTGAGTTGGCAGTAGCAGCGGAGCAGAGGAAGTTCCCTGTACTGAAAATAGCGTTCTGGCCATAGTCGAGGAAGGAGTCCGCTGACGCTTCGCAGGTAAGACTCGCTTCTTGCAGTGGAGAGGTTGCAGTGCGAAAACTCTAGAAGCAAATGTTACTTAGAACACATTCAATTGAGGCAGGGAGAGAGATTCACACAAAGAAGAACAATCCACAACCATGTAACGAAATCAGTTTGACAAACCAGCTCAGCACATTAGGTCGACCCAACCTAAACCAACATAGCCATTTCTGTAGTGATAAAGCTTTCCCGTTGAATTTATTGCACAAATGGTGTCTACAAAATGAAAAAAGATCACGCATCAGAATTATGTACAGATGAGGTCGATGCGATCTAAACTGCAAAAGCGTAAAAAAAGGCCGCGATCTAATTGCCCCCAAGCTTGGTTGGACCTCAACCCCGGAACCTTAAAACGTTATCTATTTTAAACTAGAGGACATTCTAACGACCTCCATAAGTCTATTGTACTCTCGACGGTTACGTTCGTCGCAGAGCATTCGCCGTCCCATCTTTCCCTTACTGTTTTCCCGAAACGATTTCAACCCTCCATCTCGAGCGCCGTGTATCCGGCGAAACCAGGGCAGGAGTACGTCGAGGAGGAACGTGTCCTTCGGACCGTTTCCTCTTTGACTCCAAGTGTCAGGGAGAATTACGTTCTCCGTCCTGTTCATTATGTGCTTAACTGGGCTGTCGTCTACTACAATGGTATTTTCCGCCGAGAAGTTACCCCGTAAGCCGCTGAACAAGTAACTAAGTTTTTTTAGGAAAAGTTCCTTGTTTGTGCCTGGCTCCTTGTATGTCGTTACGTGACCAGAACCGTCCCTGCACTTCAACGTTGTGCAGGCGTCCTGTCCTAAAACAAGAAAAGGCTTCTCCTGATCCTCGAAGAGGTACAAGCTGACTTCTTCGGTGGTGGACTTCTTCATGGAGCTCCAGACCGACACGAATGCTATCTGTCCTAACTCTCGGAGGAACTGTGCGCACCCTGGCCGTACGAACACTGCCTTAGGTCCAACAATCGCAGGAATTGTGGCAGAGTGCGGCTGCCTAGCCTCACCAATGGGCTTGAATAACCCTTTGGACTTTGCATCTTCGCAGATGCAAAGAATTCCATTCAGGTCCAGGACAACGTTGAGCCACTTTTCTGTCACCCTGGACGTCAATGGAAGTCTGACTTCCCTCGACATTCCTCCACGAAGACAAGGAGGACTCGATCCCTGCTATCAAAGGGACAAATGTGCAGCCAGTTACTATGCTGCACTGACACATTTCGGATTTCACGCCAAAGGAACGAAAATTAACCTGTTGGCTTAATCGAAACAAAGAGAAAGAAAAAAACAAAAATGTAATGAAGTCAGATGCCAATGAGAATGTGAATTACCTGTCCCCTAGAAGAAGCAGCCGGGTCGACGGAAACTTTAGGTACGACTACGTCGGGTTCTGGAATCAGCACCTCCATGAGCACGGCGTCCGGAATGGCCGACTCATCCGGCAGTTTACTTTGCGGATGCGAACCATGAAGTGGGCCCGCGGCATGAACCACTGCAACAGGACTGTCATCCTCTGAAATATTGATGGGAGATTGCGGAAGAGGGCTTCGTAGAGTTTCCAAAGTGGCAGATGCTGGCAGATTTACAATTTCGATTGAGCCTGCGATGAAGGAATATGCAAGAACGAATTATGTAAGGACTGAGTTTATTAATTCCTGAAGTAAAGCTTTTCGATTACAAAATCATGGTCAAAATGTAGAGCTTTACAGTTCTGTCCAAAATCAGATCTGAATAAAAACATTAGATTTCGGTCACTGAAAGTCTACAACTATATACACACTATGTTACAAATCAGCTCGAGTCGACCTAATACTACACAGATGCCATCGAGTGATTATTTGTGAAAACCTGCAGGCATGTCTGGGCCAGGCAACAGAGAATTCTGTTGATCTTCCCGAGAAGGCAATGCAGACGCGTCGTCTGCAGTCGTCGGTGCGGTGGCTGTTGTTGATGGAGGGACCACTGCGGTTTCTACACCAGCTACAACGTCAGTCTCCGGTGGCGGCGGAGGGGTGTTCGGGCAGACTTCATTCGGAAGAGCTGGAGGAGGAGGTGTAACAATTCCGGGAGCCGCCGTACGAGGAGCAGAATCAGGAGGACCAGGAGTAGGATGGGGCAGAGCAGGCAGTACTGGAAGAACTGGAAAAACAGGCACACTGAATCGTCCCTGCGAAGATGACCCCTCTCCATATATTGGTGCGGTCAAAGGAGCCTGGATCGCCAGCTGCCGATTCTCTTGAGCCGGCATTGCTGAGTTGATAGGCAGAACACCTGCAAGCTGGTTCATGAGTGCCGTGAATTGGTTTTCACTCTTCGCCGTCGAACTCAGCAGCAGGTCGGAAATATCATCCATTCTCTTGTTTGTCTCCGCGTACATTTTCAATGAATCGAGTCGATCGTTTACCCGATCTGCTCTAAGTTGAGCAATTTCGTCCTCCCGATCATCATACACCGTCCCTCTCCTCTTCCTCTTCCCACGTCGGGTTGCAGGCGTCGGCGTGCAAGACGGTTGCGTCGAAATTGGATGGGCCGACGAATCCGATGCTGACCCCCGAACACTCTGAGACAAATTCACAGGAGTGAACTGTTCGTCCGGGATGTCGTCGGGCCCATAATCCAACTCCTCCTCCTCGGATTCGTCGTCATCGTCATCACTGTCGTTGTGCAACGCCTGTTTTTTCTTTGACGATGTGTTGGACTTTTCCCAAGCGGACTTGCGCCTTCTCCTGGAGGACGGTGTTGTGGACCCAGTAGGTCTTCTGCTGTATTTTTCCTCGTCCACGAAATACCCAGCTGCCAGGAAGTCATTCTTGTCGAGGTTCTTGGCCGTCTGGGCGATAGACGTCCACTGGTCCGACTCCTCAGCTAATCCCACGACAAAGACGTCGAGTCCACTCATCTGCAGAAGTGCAAGACAAGTAAGTACACGAGACATGCAGAAGTGACTACTCAGGTCGGCTCGACCTAAACACAAAGTACACTGGTTTCAACCGACGAGTCACGGATGTACAATTAGGTCGACCCGACCTAAAGAGACATACAGCAGTGATTATTTCATACGTCGTCAGGCCCGTACAAGTTAGGTCGACCCGATCTAAATGAAGCTTACCATGGCAGCGCACGTAAATTTTGATCCTGCAAACACTGACAGCACACTACTCCTCACGATGCAGAATCTTCTCAATAAGCCTAAGAAGAACTCCATCCGCAGCTCCGTGTTGTGGATTCTGTACTCCACTTCATTGTATGCCCGAGGACTGTTGAACACTTCGGTGTCGGGTGCGTAGTACGCGGGCTTTGGTATTACGAGGTTTGTGTTTCTGGGGTTCTGCAGGAATGCAAGGTAGACTTTCTCCGTTGCCTTGCTGTTGTTAGCGGAATAGTCCCCCATTCTCTCAGCCTTTGCCGGACAGTACTCGGAATAATCGAGTTTGAAGCCCTTCAGAATCTCATTGCTCTGCACGTAGTGTAGAGCCTGTGCCTGCTCAGTCAAGTCCGAGCAGATCAACAGCCACGCGTTGATTTCTTCTAGCCTCGGCTGCTTCTTCTCTTGGAAGGATTTCATCACGCCGAAGAAATATGGCATCGTTAGCGTGGCCTTACCCTTGTTGGCCACGAGGGGCGTGTACCGGAAGTCCAGCACTGCGAATCTTATGTTGCTCACCGTGGTCTCCGTCCACACCCCTTTTGGCCAGTCTGCGTGCTTCTCATTCACGATGTTGTATGGCCGGTAGTGCGCGGTAGACGTTGTAGGAACGAAGTTAGACCGCCGTGCTATGAACACTCTGAAGAATTCCGCAGCGTACGGCGACATCTCCTCGGCCGACTTGTTTTTTGCCCTGGTGTTCTTGGCCTCCATCCAGTAGTCAACTCCCGGCTGCTCCAACAAGACGTTCATTGTCGCACTTGTAATATTCCGACTGCGTTTGAACTCTCTCCACTTCTCATGATTGATTTCGTCAAAGCCATTCAATAGCCCGAGCTCTGGTTCAATCAAATGCAGTTCCCTTTTGACAAGGTACTTGCGCTTCCGGCGTTCGACCCACTCCTTATGAGTGTAGCAGCTCTCGAGAACAGAGGTGACAGCCTTGATTGTCACCTTAGGGTAATTCTCGTTTATTGGCTTCGTGTCTTCATGGAGAAGGTGCTTGGCGAGTTTGGTGAGATCATCGTAAGTGAGATTCCCTAGCCACTTGAAGAATTCGTGCGTCAGGTTGCCATTCTCTGACTTCCAGCTGGACTTCTCGTTAAATTTCATCAACGTATCAGGGTCAAGAAGTTCCCCGTGTGCGGATCTGGTTATCACCTCGCTCCATATCTTGTAGACTTCGGGGGGAGCGGTGATTATCTTGAGCTCGTTTCTAATATTGAGCTTCTCCTCCGCGCCTTTTGCTTTACCTGCCTTTTGGGCCTTCACAACGTCCAACATGGCAAAACGGTTGTTCATTGCCGTCACAAATTCCTGAAAATCATCACGAGAAATTCGACGAGTGCATCAGCTAGGATTCAGGTCGATCCGACCTGATTATCGCATGAACCTTAATGAATTCAAGATGACAGGACACATGAATATTTAGGTCGACTCGACCTTAACTGCTCACCTTGTATCTCTTCTTGTTTCTTTTGTTCTCCGCGTTTCTCCGTGCGTTTGACGTAGTCCCGACTGGAGGGAGATCCTTCGGATTTTTTGGGCTCCCCATATTCTCCCAGACTGTCCTTGCGCCCAATATATTAGTAGACCACGACGGCTTCATTGCCTGGAAGTGATTTACTCTATTGTAGTAAGCAGAGATCGTCCTCAGCTTCTCGTCATCTTTCGTCCAGACGACATAACAGTCCCATTGCCGGAAGTGCTTCAGAATCTCTTCGTCTAAGCCTTTCTCCACCATCATGTGGCTAGCCGACACGCTGTGCTGCCCGTTGATTAGGTAGAAGTTACCCGTTTTTATTGAGTCCCAGTCTTCTTTCCTGGGCTTCTCCTCCAGACCGACCGGCATGACACATAGTGTTTGCTTGGTGGACTTGTCCGGCATGTGCCAATAGTAGTGCATCAAGTCTTTGACCAGCCGCGTCTCGTGGCTGCGCATGTTCAGTTGCGCCGGTGGCTTAATTAATTGGTCAATTGAGATTGTCTTCTTTTCGTCTATTTTGAAGACGTACGCATCATCGCAGGTTGCCCAATAATTCTTGTACGCTTCAGCGGAGAGCTTGTAGTCATGCTCTTTGTTTGGGTCGTGAGCCTCCGGCACCTGGGTGACAGCTGACGCGAAACTTGGCTCACCGACTGCGGAGGCGTCCGGTGCCTTACTTGGAGCTTGCTTCGCCGGGGACGCCGCCAAGTTACTCTTCTTCATTCCTGTGGGAGGAGTCTGTGCTTTTTTGGCTTTTCTGTTCCCTTGACTGTTCTGGGTCCCCGGAGTACCTTGTGACCCTTGCCCTTCTCCAAGACTAGGGCTGTCTAGGGATACGGATCGGGCGGCCATCCCTTTTCTTTTGATATCCAACTTTGCCCCCAAGACTGCGAACTCGACAAAGATCGTTCTCAGGCGCTTGCACAAATTCCTTCCGGTGATGGGTGTCCCGGAGGAATTCTTGAAGAAGTTTTCGTCGACCTTCTTCTCCAGGTTTGGGATTTCAATTCTGTAGTCCGTTGGTTCGAGGGACTCCAAGAATGGGGAGATGTTGAATGGCACTTTCGAGGAATCTAGGACGAATGTGAAGTGGTATTGATCTTTGTCCTCAACTCCAATTTGAGCGGTGACACAATGGATTTTTATCATGGATCCACCGTCGTGCACAATGTCCTTTATTTTCTCATCGAACGAAACCGAGTAGTAGATGGTACTGTCCGTAAATTTTGCTGAGAAGCAAATGAGGTTCCGAAATGGTATCATTCTTAAACTCCAGTTTCCCATCTTCTCGGGGTTTTGGAACGTCCAGTACTCTCCGTCAGTGTCACAGTCGTCGCCATCTTCTTCACTCTCTGATCTCTCTACACGCTTGTAGAAGGCCTCGAGTTTTGGAACCTGAGCTTCCATCCTGTTTACAGACAATGACATTAGCAGGTTAGGTCGATTCGACCTGAAGTGCTGCTGAAGTCTTTAATTATAGTCCTTTGTTTACTTGCAAGGTTACTATGCTCTTTTGCTATATTATTTGAGACCCCTTTACTATGTTTCCTGATTTAGGTCGGTTCGACCTAATATGGTATTAGAGGTTTCTTGTTTTGTTACGTATTTAGTATTACCGTGCCTCGGTTTCTTAGAGTTATGTGTATTGTCTGTTAGTCATCCTCCTAGACTCGGTTGGAAGACCTTTCCAATTCAAGTCGGGTCGACCTAATTACAGTCTGCTGGTTCTGGTTATCTAGATGGTCTATTATGTGATGACACTCTCACGGGTATCATTTACACCTTGCTGCCGTTTAGGTCGAGTCGACCTAAATCAGGTTTACTAAGTGAATTTTAGCGATTTCATTTTTTGATTTGGTTGCAGGCTTTGGTTGTTTAGGTCGATTCGACCTTAATCACCTGGATGGGGGTAGCGTATGTATGGGTTGACTAGATTAGCTTCTTACTTGGTGGAGGTTATAATAGTTTAGGTTGGCTTGACCTTAATCACTTCACCACGAATAATTTTGTAGTTTTATGAGTGTCGGGGATTTATTTGTTTGTTGTCTATTATATTAGTCGAAGACTAGGGTGTTCCGACCTAAACTACTGCTTATTGACCTACACTTCTGCAGGATAGTAGTTTGCATTGATTTGAACGATGTCATTTCAGATCGGATCGACCTGAAATGAGGCAGTCTTGTTCGTGCTGAAAACGAGAGTCGACCTGAATTGCACAATATCTAAAAAATGCTCGGCTTGATTCTTTAATCGAGCTAAATTGACATCGACCTAAACTGACATCGACCTAAACCTACTCTACTGTTCTTTTACAACGGCATCGACCTGAAGTGCCGTTGCTCTTAGGTTTCATCGAGCTGTTCTGCTAAATTCGGGAGGGGAGAAGAACGTGAACCTGGTCTTCGCTACTTATTTTGTAGAAGACTGGAAGCTCTGACCACAACGTGCACCTGCACAATGCAAAAGAAAGGGATGTCAAACAACAATAGTAATTCAAGCAGCATCTACCATGAAACATTACATTCACAAATTCACCAGCATTCAGAGATTCAACAGCATTCATCAGATTCATCAGCATTCACAATTCACCAGCATTCAGCGATTCCCAACCGACCTCTCCTTCCTTAGACATTGCTCTCAGCACCCTAACCTAAGGGATACAAGAAACTTGTGTACATCGAAAATACCACCTACAGATGAACATGGATCTTAAACCCCGCCCATACCAAAACCTCACTCGTGAAGCAAACTAATGTGAAATCTTCACATGCATCTCCAAACACATTGAACTCCCCAGTCCAAAGATCACCCAAATTTCAAACAACAACGCCATGAGCCAAACATCTTACCCTAAACCCCAACAGCACAAGCAACAAGAATAACAGCCAACAATAGTAATTCAGAAATCAAGCAGTAGCAGACGGATTTTGAAGTGCAGTCAAGCATAATTGAACCCTACTTCATCGTTGCTAAACAGTGAAGTTTCTAAACCTTGCACCCTAATTACTGCAAGCTTGTTCCTGCAAGTTTCTAAATCTTCTTGTGAAGAGCTTCCTAGGACTTAGCATTTCAAGTTCTGACTGGTTCCAAACTTCATTGACGGTGACATGCAGGTTACACACATTGGACCACCTTCAAGCTATACGTGAACAAGCATGAACAAACAAAAGAATACAGAGCTTTCTACAAAATCAATGATGGTGAAAACGAAAAAAAATGCGCAATACAAGAGTAACAAGACTCACCGTGAAAATGAAGAAAACTGTGGAGATGCTCGTCCCCAGCCCTGAAGGAATCCACAACTCGTCCAAACCTCCGAAGAGATCCGCAGCTACTCCACAGCTCCTTCACCAGCTCTTCACCAGGTCGTCCACAGCTCTTCGAAAAGCACAACCGTAAACCCTAAAAAAATTCTCGAAAAAAACTAAAACCCGCCCCAAAGCTCCAAATCTCCGCTGCCAACCGTAACAATGCCCTTCTTGAATGCTACTGTACCCTAAACTTCGCTAAACAACTGAGGAGATCATACGAACACCGAACTGCGTGAACACCCAAAACTGCGTGAACACCCAAAACTAAGCACCCAAAACTGCGTGAACTCCGAACCCTACGATAAGACGCACAGACACAGAAGACAAGGAGAAGAGCGCGTGTCCAAGCAAAACCCTAAACCGGTTTCAGTTTCCTCAACCCTAAGCGTAATAATGCCGCCGGAAAACAAGAACCCTAAACGCGCTGACAGAAAACACAAACGCACACACAGAAAACAAAATTGCACAGACAGACAACAGAAGGGCAGAAAACAAGGGCGCCGAGGGAAAAGCGAGAGAGACGACCCTATACCCGCGCGCGCCGACCTATACCCGCGCGCCTGAACCCTATAACCGTGCTCGTGAACCTATAGCCGTGCGCCTAAGCCCTATAACCATGCGCCTAAACCCAAAGCCGTGGACTTGTACCCTACAAGAGTGTGTATATAATGCCTACACAAAATAGTGAAATTAAATTGTCTCACACTAATTTCTAGACATATGCCACGTGATACATATATTGTTGTACGAGAAGGTACTATTTTTGGATTATGGATTACTGTAATTGAAAATCCTAAACCTCCATACGTATAAATGGAATATTTTCATAAATATTTAGTGGCTTAATGGCTTGTAAAGTTGTTTTCTTGAAATAGGTACTTTTATTATTAAAGGAACCTAATTTCACTACTTTTTATAGTGGACTATACTATACAGTATTGATAAATTCAATTTTAAGAACTTCGTTATTGGTAGAAGAAAGAAAATTCAACACGTACATACTATAACATATATATATTTCTTTTTTCCTTGCAAAATATATTCAGTGCATTTTATCCTAGAAGGACCAGGGAGGATTCAGATATTCAAAATTGTGCAGATTTATTACAAAATGCAACTTTAAACAATAGTTTAATGCTAACTCTGGAACAGTAGTTTAATGCTAACTCTCGAACAACAGTTGTAACATATAATTTATAGATCACATCCATATGTTTAGATCAAGAAATACACAAATTAATATTTTACAATAGAATTTGAAACCAGAAATTGAAAAATTATTCTACAATCAATTGTAGATTGACTATTATTTTATGATTTACACAAGTTTTTTTTTCTATAAATTGAAAATGCTAAGTTATAATTATTTTTTTTTTTTTTTGATTATTTTTTTTTTGATTCAAGTTGTTTTTGAAATGCTATTTTTGAATTGAACACGTTACTTTTTGAGGCTAGAGCTCCCAATATCTATTGAATTACAGAATATTTGCAAACCATAATGTGCATAATCTAAATTATACAAATTGCAACAAAATTTCCTCAAACACTCTTAGTTGTATTTCTTTCAATGGAGCATGGGAGGAAGTGAAGCCTTTTCACTTCATCCCTATTTTTTTAAAGTGCTTTATAAAGCACAGCGTACCAGCCTTCCAAAAAAATTTGTTCGTAGAATTGAACATTTCTCCTAGACATGTTTTCCATTTTTTATTTTAAGCTATGCAAAAGAATCCATAAAAAGATAATGATTAGAGTTTACGTCATGCAATTCAGCTCATAGAATTTAGCTCATGCAACAAATTAACCAATTTAAAATATTCATAAAAGAAAAAGCATTCATTTCGTGAACTTAAAAGCAATCCAATCATTAAAAAAAATCATGGACTCAATATTAATAGAAAGTAGTAAAATGTCCAAACATATGTGGTGAACATTTTATAAATACTTCAATAACATTCAAATCATGTTGTAATGACATGTATTCTATTTTTTGGTTAGTGGTAGGAACACAAAATCATGTTGTAATGACATTTTCAATTGAAAAGAGAATGTCATGACTAACTGAAGAAAATATTTAAAAATTTACCTTAATTCCCTAACATTTGAGATTTTAGTTCAATAAACTACAGGGCATGGCTATTTCATTTTTTTTCTTTCTCGTCGTACAAATAAGAGAATGGGGCACTACATTTAGAACACTCATGAATTATTATTCCTTGGAGCATTTACAACTTGTATATTTTTTTTGGCCTTCTTTTGGATTCCAATTCCCTGACATTTGAGATTTTAGTTCAATAAACTACAGGGCATGGCTAATTCATTTTTTTTCTTTCTCGTCGTACAAATAAGAGAATGGGGCACTACATTTAGTGCACCCATGAATTATTATTCCTTGGAGCATTTACAACTTGTATATTTTTTTTGGCCTTCTTTTGGATTCCAATTCCATGACATTTGAGATTTTAGTTCAGTAAACTACAGGGCATGGCTAATTCATTTTTTTTTCTTTCTCGTCGTACAAACAAGAGAATGGGGCACTAAATTTAGTGCACCCATGAATTATCATTCCTTGGAGCATTTACAACTTGTACATTTTTTTGGCCTTCTTTTGGATTCCAATTCTATGACATTTGAGATTTTAGTTCAATAAACTACAGGGCATGGCTAATTCATTTTTTTTCTTTCTCGTCGTACAAACAAGAGAATGGGGCACTAAATTTAGTGCACCCATGAATTATCATTCCTTGGAGCATTTACAACTTGTACATTTTTTTGGCCTTCTTTTGGATTCCAATTCCATGACATTTGAGATTTTAGTTCAATAAACTACAGGGCATGGCTAATTCATTTTTTTTCTTTCTCGTCGTACAAACAAGAGAATGGGGCACTAAATTTAGTGCACCCATGAATTATCATTCCTTGGAGCATTTACAACTTGTACATTTTTTTGGCCTTCTTTTGGATTCCAATTCTATGACATTTGAGACTTTAGTTCAATAAACTACAGGGCATGGCTAATTCATTTTTTTTCTTTCTCGTCGTACAAATAAGAGAATAGGGCACTACATTTAGAACACTCATGAATTATTATTCCTTGGAGCATTTACAACTTGTATATTTTTTTTGGCCTTCTTTTGGATACCGATTCCCTGACATTTGAGATTTTAGTTCAATAAACTACAGGGCATGGCTAATTCAGTTTTTTTCTTTCTCGTCGTACAAATAAGAGAATGGGGCACTACATTTAGAACACTCATGAATTATTATTCCTTGGAGCATTTACAACTTGTATATTTTTTTTGGCCTTCTTTTGGATTCCAATTCCATGACATTTGAGATTTTAGTTCAGTAAACTACAGGGCATGGCTAATTCATTTTTTTTCTTTCTCGTCGTACAAATAAGAGAATGGGGCACTACATTTAGAACACTCATGAATTATTATTCCTTGGAGCATTTACAACTTGTATATTTTTTTTGGCCTTCTTTTGGATACCGATTCCCTGACATTTGAGATTTTAGTTCAATAAACTACAGGGCATGGCTAATTCATTTTTTTTCTTTCTCGTCGTACAAATAAGAGAATGGGGCACTACATTTAGTGCACCCATGAATTATTATTCCTTGGAGCATTTACAACTTGTATATTTTTTTTGGCCTTCTTTTGGATTCCAATTCCATGACATTTGAGATTTTAGTTCAGTAAACTACAGGGCATGGCTAATTCATTTTTTTTTCTTTCTCGTCGTACAAACAAGAGAATGGGGCACTAAATTTAGTGCACCCATGAATTATCATTCCTTGGAGCATTTACAACTTGTACATTTTTTTGGCCTTCTTTTGGATTCCAATTCTATGACATTTGAGATTTTAGTTCAATAAACTACAGGGCATGGCTAATTCAAATTTTCTTCTTTCGCGTAGTAAATGTTACAAAATGGGGCACTAAATTTAGTGCACCCATGAATTATTAGTCCTTGGAGTATTTACAACTTGTACATTTTTTTGTTCCTTGTTTTGGATGCCAATTTCATGACATTTGAGATTTTAGTTCTTTGAACCTCAGTCTATAGGGCATGGCCGATGTTTTGTTTTCCTTTCTCGTTGTATATGTTAAACAATGGGGCACTAATTGTATGTGTTCAAATTTATAGTAATTTTTAAAAAATCAAAAATCAAAACGTAATCTTTAATTTCACAACCGCCGTCTGTTTAAATGAATTAAAACCATTAATGTGTTGAAAATCATAAGTGGAAGTGTTATGTCAAAGTCTTTGGATGTGGTAATAGGGTGTAGAGTTTGCAAACTGTGAACCCTATAAACCCAAATTTTTGAAATAAAAAATTCTAAACCCTAAACTCTAAACCCTAAACCCTAAACCCTAAGCCCTTGAAACGCTTGTCACTGGAGAATTAGCATTGGATACCCTAAATTATTTTAGTTATCTCCTTACCAAGCATGCAAAATTTTAATGCTAAATTTAATGAAGATATCCTAAGATATCCTAAGATTCTGCAGTAATTACTGAAATTTAGGATGCACTGCACTTTTTAAGTAAAGTGTTGACTTTGGAGTGCCTTTAAAATACACAGAGAATATTGTCAGATGTTGTTCGCCGGAAATTGTGAAAAAACCCAGAACTTTCAGATAGTGCAGAGTATTTCCTAAAAATAAATAAATAAATAAATAAAAATTTAGACTTCACGTTTATTTTTGATTGAAGTGGGAATGTGCAGAGTACTTTTGACCCCATTTTGAGGACACGGGTGATGTAAAGTGAACAGCTGTATAAGTGCCGTTTGATTAATACTTAAAAAAGGCGGCGGGAACCCGAACTTAGCATCCGGCTCCTATAGCCCGCATGATGTTCAGAACTTTTGAAATTCTCTTTTGACCTTCCCGCCTTCTGCCTTCCCGCAAAGAAGTCCTCCACTTCCATCGTCGTCCGGTTGAGGTCATTCTTTCTCTGATTCTCGGATCGTTGTGTGCACCTCCGTATGCGTGCTGTCCATTTCATGCCCTGGCTTAGATTGTTGCATTTTGTTAAGGACGCTTTGAGTGAACGCCGTGCTAGACTGTTGCAGAAGATTTCCTAGTGAAGGCGCTTGCCGCTGTGAGTATGTAACGCACGATTCTTTAGTGTCTTCCATGATATTTCCCTGTATTCAGTATTCATTCTCTTGTTGTACTACACGGAAGTTCTTTAGGTGGAGAACAATTGCAGGAACTGTTGTGGGCTGAAAGTGAATGATATTTCCTATTAGAATTGTGAGTGTTGAATCATGCATGCGATGGTTCAGTTCAATTCTTTGTTTTCTTACGTGTGTGCCTGTGAATGCAGAAATAGTTTCCTAATTTACCGCCGTAAAAACCGGAACACAGTTCATTCCAATGTATGTAATGAGAGTCCCGTAAATCCCGGAACGAGTCTGACCGACCTGGAGGATTGTCATTTCAGGTCGGGTCGACCTGAATCTAATAACAATCCGTCTGATAATAAGAGGACACTATCTAGTATTAGTAAATGAGACTGGTTATTCTATAAATAATTCAGGTCGGTTCGACCTGAATATGAGAATCACAATATAAGATGATAATATCATTGATTGGAAGAGACAAGATATTGTCATCCATTGTATCCATTCAGGTCGAGTCGACCTAAACACGTTAGATGACAGAGACCAAATCCGAGGAACATGATTGAAGGACACGGATATTCTAGCGGGAAAAAGAACATGTTTTAGGTTGGGTCCACCTGTATCGTAATCAATCCGTCGTGTTTCAGAGTAAGAGTCTTATTCATCTACAGGATGACTTTTCATTGTCTGAATGAAAGTGCTGAATTTAATGTATTTTTCTCTGAGAGTATCCATTCAGGTCGAGTCGATCTGAATGGTGTGCTTCGTCATCTTAGGTCGTGAGTAGTTTCATAACTATTTACAAGTGGGCACAATCTCCGAAATCCATCGCCATAGATGCGTTCATTCCGGACTGGCACATTCCTGTACCCAATGTCTTTCTATGTAAAGAACGAAGAGTGTTCATGTAATGAACGATGAACCTCTATGTTTCAGGTCGATTCGACCTAAATGAAAGATTGACATTTTTTATGTTGGAGAGGCAATGAGAGATGAGTACAGATGATGTTTCTTGGCGGAGATAAATCTAGAAATGCAACTGGTACACATTATGCTCACTGTTCTGCATTTAGGTCGAGCCGATCTGATATTCAGGAACTCTAATTTTACCGGCAAGTTGTCATCATTCTTTTCCCTTTTCCTTACCTTAGGTGGTGTTGCGAATGTTCACAGGTACGATGGATCTCTCCGCCATACTTGACGAGATTATGGGTGCATCTGACGATGAGGTCCAGAATCCTGAGGGATTGAATGTTGATGTTCCAGAGTGTGAGGGACTTCCGCGTCGCCTCTGGAATACAATGGTTGTCACTCTTTATAATGAGGCGGGAGTACTTGTTGGTGAAGGTACTTGCCATAGCGTTAACTGTGACTTGGTGCTTGGTGCCAACGGTCCTCTGGGAGACACTCATGTAGCTGTCCACATTTCGAAGACACATTCCGTTGAGCATATGCCGCAGGAGAGGGTGTGCTCCTTACTAGCCTGGCCTATTCATCTAGTCCATTGCCGTGGTGCAAGCCTTCGTGACCATGAGGCCCGTGACAAGTTCAACATTCATCAAGCGGCTCTCCTGAACCCGCCATCTATGACGTCTTCTCGACCGTATACAAGTACCGTTCGGAATCCTCCTCGACAAACTTCTGTCAAAACGAAGGATCTTCTTACTCAGGACTCCATCAATGCGGTGTCCAGCAAAGTCTGCTGCACCCAAAATTGCATTCAGCCATTTCCGAGGGAGAAGATTCGTGCATTTCGCGAACGTATGTACCGGAATTCGACGTTCAAGCATAGAGCCTTCATGAAGACTGAAGTGCACAGGCAGGTCCATCGTGATGTACGCGGGAGAAGGATGGTGATGGTTGAAGAAATACCTGTGTGCATGCAAGCGTGGATGCATATTTCCGGGGTCCCGGAGTCCACATTCTTCCGCTATCAAGGACACATGAAGGATCGTCGAGAAGCGATGCATCACGGGAATACGGGATTGCTGAAGCCAAGGAAACACACTCAACAAGCTACTGCTACGTTGAAGTGCATCCTTGACAAGGAGGCCGATCACATGCCACATCGTACGCGGACCATGAAGTCTGGAGAGAAGGTTGTGTCCATGTGTCTGCCCCCTACCTTTCAATGGAAGGGAAGAATGAAGGAAATCAATGATGCCAATGCTGCCTTCGGATTGGCTGCAGTGTCAACTTCGAACTTAAGCAAAATCAGATCTTCTAGGTTTTCAGAGTACGAGGTGAAGAAACCTGGAGACAACTTTGCTCGTTGCGCAAAATGTGACAGATTGCAAGAGTTGAGGAAGGGTGCTCTTGCTGGCTCTGAAACTGCTCTAATGTATTCACGGCAATTGGACAAACATTTGGCTGTTGCTCGTGCTCATCGGGAGTTATACTATGCAAACCGTTATCGGTCGCATACGTTTCCACACGAGTGCCTTACAATCATGCACGACAAGATGGATCATTCCAAAACCGCTTGTCCAGTTTTTTCCCACAAGAGTAAAGACACTGATGGCTTGACAAAGTTGCCAGTGACTGTCATTGGCATGATTGCACATGGGCACGCTGATGTGAGGTATGCACATTATGGTTTGGATCTATTTCCCCATGATTCGAACTATACTATTGGTTCGATGGCGAAGTTGCTGCGGGATTTAGAATTGCCACCGAAGTCGTCTTCTCGGGAGTTGTTTGTGGGGTCGAGGTCGACAAATTTGTTTAAGGCTGTGTTGAAGGGTGCGGAGATGTGCGAAGTATCGCTTCCTCCACCACCAATTACTTTAGTTCCAGCAACACCATTGCCGCCCATTCTGAATGTGCAGATGGACAATGCCACCGGGGACAACAAGAATAGATTTGTTTTTTGTTTCTGGTCTCTACTTGTTGCAAATAAGATCTTCCATGAAGTGTATGTGAACTTCATGATTGTGGGTCATACACACGACGACATTGATGCATTATTCGGGAGATGGAGCATGCAGTTGAAGAAAGAGAATTTCTCTACTGTTCCTGCACTTATGAAGTCATTCATGGATGTCGAATCCATCCCCACTATCCCTCACCTTATAGAAGAGGTGCCCGATTTCAAGGGTTTCATTGAAGATGCGTTAGTGGACGGTACAGACACCCTCGTTGGACATACAATACCACAACAAGTGAAGTTCTACCTAGATTCAACGGGGTGTCCAGTCATGAAGTACAAATTGAAATGCACTGATGTAGACTGGTCAGGGGCAAATGGTAGAGGCCTTAAGTTGTGGAAAGAAGATGCTGAAGGACGAAGTTTGTGGCCGCGTGGTGTACCCTTGCCAGTTCCGCAAAGGGCAATGAAAGGCGAGCAAGACATTGTGAAAGGTTTGTTTGCTTTTATGAAGTACTGGGAGAACTTGTGCAATGCGGACGTCACTGGAGAATGCCGACGGCGCTACGAGCATGTGGTGCACTACTGGCGTGATGTGAAGATGGCTTTGCAGGAACCACTGCCTGAAACTAGTGTTCTGAAGGATGGTTTCTGGCCGACTACTCGAGTTCAAGCGACTGAAGCCGATCAGTTTAATGAACATGGCGATGATCGTGAGGAGTTTGGACAAGATGATGCATATGTCGGGCCATTACGGGGTCGCCCACCACCATCGTTTAGGGTGGGTCGAGATCTCTTCAAAGACTATTTTGTTGCGCTTTTTCCTGCAGACAATGACTTGCATCCAGTTTGGATTGCAAGGGCGTTGTCTGATCCTTTCGTGGATCCGCAGAATCCAAATTGCGTGCTCATTCAATACTTTCGTCCAACAGTAAGAAATCAGGATGTTCAAGACTTCTACACTGGATGGGACAACGAAGGAGGTTTGTTTTGGGAAATTGATGCTAATGAACCGGCAATTTGGCAACACACTGATGCTATTATGACAGCGTGGAAGTCTCGTACCCAAAAAACTACGGAAGAGTGCACAATTTTGATTCCTGTTGCTCAAATTGAAGTCATCAAGTAGAGTTTGGCAAACGAGGCTTCGTCTTCAACGCAGCGGTAGACCGGTGGTTTTATGAGAGTCGAAGTACGTTGTTAGCTATATGTTATAGAGTGCTATTTGGTTTTTATATGTCTACAATATGCTTTCACATGATTGTAAAGGAAGCATTATATTTTGTTTTCTCATATAGATGAGAGGTTGTTGTTTTAGGGTTATCAATGTTTTAGTAATGATTTCTATAGGTACAACTAGAGTTATATATATCTAGTGGAGAATACATATTTTCTTGATGTATTTGCAAACTCCATATTGCAATGCAATATGTAGACCGTATTAATGTATTTGGTATTACATTTAATGTTTGCTTCGTTGTGGAGTATATGGAATTTTTGACCAAAAATGATGCAATATTTAGTTCAAGACACATATTGTTTGAAAGACTCTCATTTTAATGGAAATTGCTACTTTGAATTCATTATAATATGTGATTATAGAGCTAAAGTGAAGCCCATTTTGATTCACTCATCGAGCCTTTGAAGGCCTAATATTAATTTGGGAGGGTCCCACCCTCCCATTTTAATGAATATAATGTTATCTCCAGCCCGGATGAGATCCGGAAGCAAGAAGCGGAGATACGACGACTTCAGGAGGAAGTCGATGCATTGAAGACAGAACTTTTACTGCTCAAGGAGGACATGACCACCACTCGTGAGATGGCGGAGGCTACCCGGAAAGTAGCTAAGGACGTGAAGGCCACTTTTGGGGAAACCGAAGAGGCCGCCACCAAGGCAAAGCTGTTTGACAAGGAAGTACTCAAGGACAAGAAGATATCCGGAACCAGGTTGGTCCGGATCTTGACTGACTACTCCGAGAAGGTAGAATTGGTGATGGTGGAAGCACGAGAAGCAGCAAATCAGATGGAGGTGAGCAGTCGAAAGCTGAACGGAGCGACGTTGTCAAGGTCGTTCCATCTTTCCGATCTTTCGATGCCAGGGTCTTTTCCGAACGTGGGCATTCAAACGGAAGGGAAGGTGTAGTCTAATTTTTCAACTTTTTATAGAACTTTTTCAATTTTTTGTGGCATTTCCTATATTATTTATATATATTTTGAGTATTTAGTGTTAAAGTAGTCCAAAGTACACTAAAAGTTCCAAAAAATACAAAGATACTTTAGTAAGTAGCCACCAATTAATAGGAAAGGGCAAAAAGGCAAAATAAAAGTTAAAGTAAAAGTTCCAGAAAGAAAAAGATAAAAAGAAAAGGAAAAAGATAAAGAGACTGGCACAAATAAAGAAAAGATGGGAAATTAGACGTTCAGAGGCGCGCGAGGAGATTCCACAGGTCGAGACGCGCCTCGCACCACCTCCGATCACCCCTCGAATTTCTCCTTTTATTCCTCTCCTTCTCTCATTTTTTTCCTCTCTCTCTCCCATGCTGTATTCGTATTCTTCTCTAACAGTGCTATGCTTCGCATTCAATTGCGCTGTTTAAATTTGTGCTGTAAGCTTTGCGCGTGATGCGCTGAATATAATAAAAGGAGTATTATAAATGTGTGGGTTACCTGTGTAATTGGATTGTTTAATTGGAGTGTGTAATCTTGCTTTTGGAATTGAGGTGCAGTGTGTGATTGGCAAAATTTGTGCGATAATTCTCAGAATCTTAGATTGCCAACTGATCATCGTGCGCAAAGCTTTGACGGACCTACTTCCTGAGGTGGGGCTGGGAAAATTGTGATCTTCCAACCAAACTGAAGCAGAATTGTCAAAATTTCCGATTGGGAAAAGCAGAGTGAGTGGGATTTGACGAACAAGAGGTCGAAATCAGAGTTCAAGGCAAGAGAACTCGAAATTTGGAGGAATACCGAGGCAGTCTAAAATGAGGAAAGAATTTGAGTCTCAGCCGGCACTCATAAATGCGGTCAAACATTGACAATTTTGGCAGATTTGGCTGAATTGTGATCCATTGAGGTTTGGTGAGGACCTCATCAATCAAGCGAGCACGGATTTTGCAAAACAATACCGCGAAATTTGACAAATTAGATCAAATTTTATAAATACACAATATTCAGAGGCGGGGGAGAGCAGACAGCCGCAGCGTCGAAGCAGGTCGCCGAAGTTCAGTCACAGACAGGGTGACGACGAACGGACGGGGGTCGGGCCGGAAATCGAAGGCAGTCTGCCGGGGTGAAGTCCGTCGGACCAGTCAGTCCGAGGGTATTGCACGGGTATTGTACTACGGTATTGATTGGGTATCTCACGAGGACAGATATCTGCCGATTATTACACGGATAAAAGGATATCAACCGGGGTCTTGGGTGGATATTGAATGGGAATAGGGCCTAAAGGCTTCTAATTAAAAAAAAAGTTTCAAAATCATTCATTAAAAACAAATTGACATAAAAGGTCAAATTTTTCGAATGGCCCTTGGGCCGTGGCCCCTAATTTGGGAATTAGATTCAAAATCTTGTTATTTATTCTGCCTCAATGTGATTAGAGTTTGTATTGGAAATTGCATGTATATGTTGTAAATTCGAATTTTGGATATTGTAGGTAGTTGCTAATCCTTGATATTGGCCATATTGTCCTAGAGCTTTGAGGGTGATTTTCTGTAAGTGTGATCTAAATCCTAGAACCCTAAAGTTTTTTTTTTTTGGAAATATTAAATACGTATATTTGTACTATTTTCAAAGTACTATAGTGGGCTATACTCAAGTCTAAGTCCTGCATTGCATCCATACACAAGTCAGTCCACATTGAACTATTGTCTCAGAACTATTGTCACAAGCCCTAGAACACTAGATAGGACGGAGACGTGCATGTTGAGTCTCTTTCATTTTATAATGGACGGATGAATGTTTTCCTGGGTTTTAGTGGGATTAAGTGTGAATAGGACTCTAGATTTTGCAAACTTGTACATTGTGACCTTTGAGCACATTACGCTAGCCTTACATAGTTCATTCCCTGGTGTTCGAACTCGGATTTAGTTGAATAAGATTAGATTCCGAAAAATATACTACAGAAGGATCGGACTCCCCAGTCAAAGAAGAGTGGGAGGAAACTCACGAACGCCATCAACTTAGATTCGTCACCGGATCTCCCAGAACGTGAAACCGGGGAGCGGAACCGGAATCTGACGGACATCTTCGAACAGCTTGGAACGGAAATGCCCAAGAGTCCCACACTGAACCAGGAACAGGATCAAAGTATGGATCTGACTCCGGATCAGGGTGCGGATCAAGGTCTAGATCAGAGCGTGGACCAAGGTATAGACCAAGTTATGGACAAAGGAACGGATCAAGGAGTAGATCCGGTTGTGATAGGATAGTTAGGATTTTAGTTTTGTAAATATTTGTTAGGATGGACCGGACCGGATTTGATCCGGTCTGTCTGGTTAGGATCGGATGTTCTCCGGTCTGACCGGCTCGACAAGGACCGAAAGTTCCGCGCGGACTTTCTGGGTCCCCTTTTTGTTGACTTTGAGTTTTAAAATGTAAATAAGTCAGTCTCTGCGAAGGAGACTGGGAGTCTTTTCTTCTGAGTTTTTGTGTGTTTTCTATTGACTTCTTGTTGTACGTCTCTCCCGCGCGTGGCAGGGCTGTTTGGTGAGGAGTTAGGAAGATGCATGCAAATTCTAGAGAGATTTCTCCCCTTGGTGTTGTTGTTTTGCTCTTATGTGCATGTGAGTGGGTATTCTAAGTGTTGGGAGTGGATTTCAGTTCCTCAGCACCTCTAAAGTTCAGGATTCCGGGCGAGAAAGCTGTTGTTAGGCTAGGCGAATAGGGAAGGAGTCCTTAGTCACGCTAGAACTCCTGGATAGGAAATCCGGTTGAGTGTCCGATCTCTTGTGAGGTCTCGCTGCCCTAGTTGGTAAACGGAAGAACTTTAGTTGATGTTGGAACGGACGAGTTCACTTGTAACCACCTAACTTCGCACGGAGGAAACTTGGCATCAAGGTCGTTGTAGTATGGGAGGATCGTACGAGGGGTCTTTGTGTGACTTGCAAATCGGATCGCTATCCGGTTGGCTGTGAGAGATCAAACCGGATCCGAGCTAGTGTAGGAAGTAGTGGATTAGAGAAGTGGGTCTTCAGCCACTATAAGTCACGGAAGGAGTGGCGGGCCTCCCACTCTCAAAAGCAAGCGGCGAACCCTCTGATGGTGAAACAGAGGCTAAATTAAACCAGATTGGAGTAGGAGTGTGTGTGAGAGGACCAAAACGGTTCGGTCCAGAGGAGTGCTAGGATCGGAAGTTAGAAGATCCTGGGTTGTGGTAGTTTTACAGGACCAGATAGCTTGACAGACCGAAAGAGATAGAGAGAGGTCTGGTCGTAGTTTTCTGTGTTTTGGTGTTTCCGGTTTCAGATCTAGGATCGAAAAGTAGAAATTGGATACTGGTTGAGCTTAAGTTAGGAATAGTGCTAGACACTTCACAGAATCTCGTGGGTTTGATCTTTAGAGTCATTTTGTTATGTTTTAGAGTGGTTTTTGGGAGTATAACAGGGAATTCACTTACTCTGTGCTGCGACAGGGTGACAAAGTTTTTGACATTTTCAGAGCCTTCCATGATTACAATGCTAGTGTCACATGTTAGTGTTGAACTGGATTTACGGCTATGTAATTAAAAAAGAAACTGTCGTTTGCCATAACCCTTTAATGTGATGCTTGATGCTTCTGGAAGTAGGTTTGGTCATTGCCTTGGACATCTGCGTGTGCTTTCAATGCATGAGTGTGTGAAGGTACATTGGCTGTGATGGGTGTATTGTAGGGTTTATGCATTGTTTTGTCTAGGATTGCCATTTGAATGCATAATTGCTATTGTATACCCTAGAGATGCGGGAGTGATGTAAGTGGTGTAGAGGCGTTGTGGTAGTGAGAAGGTGGAAAATAGGAGTAATTACTGGGCACAAAGTAGGAGTCCACATCTACAGGAGAACTTGCATGCAACACCCACCTGCCATCATCCCGACTACGCTCTGACTTTCTGTTTTTGCCAAGTCGAATTTCTTCACTACTCCATCACTGTGAGCCGACTTTGGATTGTCCTGGTCATGACTGAGGTGCCTCAAAGAGGGTCCCTGTACTTCCCACAGCACTTCTACATGACGCACTTGTAACTCCCAGAGGACTAGGTGTAGAAGCAATGCTCACTGGTAACTGACTAAACTGTACCGACTATAGAGTGACTATAGAATGACTACGTTGGTGTCCTAACACTGCCTAAACTGTCACTCTACCGCGACTTCTCCACAACCACATGCCTTTGTTGATGTGGAATGTTCCGTGACTTAAAAATGACTCCATAATTGGCTGACGTGGACTTCCACATCGACAGATATGTGACTGAATCGCGACTCCGGAATGACTATAGAATTTGTGCGCGAGCCATCCACGTCACACCCTTTTCTCTGAATCGGACACCTGCCCGACCCAAGCACAAAATTCCCCCCCAAAAGGAGGCTTGTACGATGACCTTGTCATCCATCCTTCATCCTTGCCCAAATTGGATGGTGATAATAAAATCGCCCAGTCATAAATAATGACTTGTCCACAATGACTGTAGGGCCCCTAGTCATTTACAAGTCATGGGTGTCCGGAATGACTCTTTTTGAGTCATTCTTTGCAGTCACATATGTGCCCACTTTCTTGTAGTGTGAGTTACCATTCAGAGGAAGATGAATCGCCAAGCAATTCAGCGAAGGAAGACAGCCAGTCAGGATCTGGATTCCAGTCCGAGTCACATTTGGGCTCGGCATTCGAAGAAGATTCAGATTTGGAGGCCATTTCTCCTTTGAGATTTAAGGATAAGTCTCCAACACCATCAAAGGGAAAGACGGCAGCAGTAGGGAAGCCATCTGCCAGGAGGAAACAGCCGCCTCGGAAAGGAGCCGCCAAGCATGAGGAACCTTCTCCAAAGTGGACTAAGAAGTAGATAGGAAGTTTCTTAGGGTAGACTTAGGCCAATAGAGCTAAAACCCAAGTTTTTGGTAGGAAGAAAGCTATTAGCCAGTTGCTTTTAAGTTGGATGCACCTGGACTTCACTTTCCAGGTTTTTAGGATCTGAGATCCACATTTTGCGGATCGGATGATAAGATAGGAAAGTAGATGTGGAAAGATAAGGAATGACAGCTGTCATTCTCTGATCCTCTGATTTTGTTCCCTAGAGCCTTTTAGGGTTCCTTGGGGTTTGTATTTAGGGGCTGACTTTGGTTTGAAGCCCCGGGTATTCTTTCTTGTAATTTTCAGCATTTGGTAAAGTCATTCAGATTTCCACTTCTTAAGCGTTGGTCTGAAAAGTCTCAATTTGGATTGGTATGCCGGCAATGCTAGAACCATTGTTTAGTGCGGGTAGCTGCTTTACTAATGTTGGGATGAAGGAAGAGTTCCCCCGGATTCTATCTAGATCCGATTCTGGGAGTTAAAGTGAGTTGGTTGTAAAACTGAGGGTACTGGGAGTGAAGTTTGACTGAGTGCTGTTACTTGTGGAACTTCTCTATAGGATAACTGCTCCTAGATTGGGTGTGCTTTGCAGGGAGGCGGGCGCATGCTAATTGAAGTGTTGATGAGGTCCCACTACAACCAAAAGTGAGTGATGGATAAATAGTTGGGGTCACCTAGTTATTTAGTTACCAGATTCTGCCTTAGAAACTTGGCTTGGATAGATCCGTCATTGTAGTAATGTAGGGATTGTAGGGGTTTCCTGAGTGACCTGCTAGTCCAGATTAATTCCCAAATCAATTGTGAGGAAGAACTTGCATTCCGATTTTATGTCTCTTTGTTATTTTTCTTTTAGTGGAACTTCAGTCATTTTAATCTCGTGAAGGGTAGGATATACATTTCCTTCCTTAAATCCAAGAGCGGACCCCTCTGATATAGAGGTTAAACTATTGATTTGGTTACTTTGGTTACTAGATCTGAATCTCGAAGAGGCACAAGATAACGACACTACTTCTGGTTCCGCCTCCGCCCAGTCGGATACTGAGTTGTTGATACCAATAGGGAGAGGTACAGGATAATGACACTCCTCCATGTCAGAATCTAGTATAGTGATTTGTATAAGTTGAGAAGAAGAAGGTTTTAGAAATACGGGTAAGGAATTGTAGTTTCTGGTTTTTAGTTCCGGATTCTTTTGTCTTGGATTTGTGTTCCGGATCCTGTTCTGGTAATTTTGAAGAAACTACAAGTAAAATTCTGTGGGAACAATACACGAGTCATCTAAGGTGTTTAACAACATTTCAACACCAAAAGGGGGATTTGTACTTTCTTGTGTTACGATAGCTTCCTATGGTCAATTTATCACTGTGCAGTGGCGGTTCATTATTGGAGGAAAGTAGCTACCTCAAATTTCTCTACGATTTGTCTTAGTTGCCAGGATGTTAAGGACGAGAACCAAAGGGACCAACCCCCCGACAATTTCTATGTGTTTCAAAAAAAAAAAATATATATATTAAGAAAAAAATTGCCTTAAACTCAAGGCTCTTAGGCTCTCCGGCTCTCTGGCTCATGCTTCCAAGCTCACAAAATAGCACCCCCGTTTGGCCAAGTTTCAATCTTTCAAGGCTTAGGAGGATCACTCTTGAAATTTACAAAACTAGGTGAGATAAAAATAGGGTCATTTTAATTCGTTCAAGATAAAATTTATACTTTTGTTAGATCTACTATAGCATTGGAAATATGTCTCATATTCCTTATATATATATTAGGGTGCTTAATATTCCCTTCATTTAAAAAACCAGTAGAAAAAAAATAAGGTCCAATACTTAGGATCCTTTGAAAAATACCTAGTAGGATGAATTAATACCATGTATAGCGTCCTGTACTTGGATGAATAACAAGGTTTTGCTTCTTTATTTTGGTGGCATTGGCGCTCTCTACTGGCCGTTGAGGTGCTTCAATGCGAATTGATTCATTTTTGTGGGATCAGAAGCTGACAGCCTCCATCGGCAGAAGACCTGCGACAAATTTTGCATCGATTTCCTGACCTCAACAACCTTTGAGCTCTAAGATTCTTGCTGTTGTTTGAGGGTCAGGTTTTTTTGGGAGAAAAAGGTGTAGGGTTCCAACTTTTGTTTTCTTTGGTTTAGAGTAGTACGGGTTTAGGATGTTGTGGGTTTGTTCTTTGGGTTTGGAAAGTTTACTTTCAGTAGAGGGTTAGAGTTTGATTGCATTTTGAAGGGCTAGAATCTAGAGTTTCGTGGGGACACACTTGTTTGGTGGTGGTATTAAGTGAAATGCTAAATCTTCGCCGTCTTTTTTGTATCGTCCTGTTGTGCACCACGGGTTCAATTTCACAATCTTGTTGCCTCATTCTTGTTTGACAATCTTTGTAGAATATGCTTCACATTCTTTTTTGACTTTGATGCTACTTCAAATACGTTTTAGGGTTTGGATTTGGGTTCAGCTTAGGGTTGCTTTGCTCTCACAACTTCCAGGTTTAGGCGTAGGGTTCAGGATTTACATGGGAACTCCTCAGCCAGGGTTAGGAGATCTGAGTGTTGTCTTTAGTTTGCTTTCCATTTGAGTGTCTTCTTTTACAGAGTTCCATATGTGGATCTCAGGCACTTGCTACGATTTCGGGCTTTTACCCTGTCGAATTGAGGGGTTCACCAAGGACTTACATGCATGCGGATTTTGCTAGTGTATAGTTGTAGTCTATGACAATTTTGTAACTCTTCCTTAGCAGCATTTGTAGGCTTTGCTAATCTCTCTTGCGATGTTAGAGGCAATAATTGTATAACCCTTTCCACTACTCATGAATGTGTTTGTAAATACATCTTCCATAATAATGTTTTTTGCCTTTCACTTTTTTGGGTGCAGGTGCAGTCTTATGCGTTTGCTATCACTATTCTGGTCTTTTGTTTCCTGTGACTGCGTTCTAGTTTCCAGTGTTGTTTTTGGAAATTCTTGAATGCTTTCCCGCTATCAATATTGATGTGTAGAATTCGGGAATGTGTGTTTGCTTACGGTGTTGATGTGTGGAATTCGAGAATGTGTCTTCCACTACTAGAAAACCACAACCAAATCAAGAGAAAAGCAACAACTTTTTGTTGTTTGGGGTAGTAAAATGACCATTTCTGTTGATTTTTGAACTATTTGTAAAAATTAACAGAATTGTGTTAACCTTTCTGTTGATTTGAGTGGTGAAATGAGTAAAACTAGAAAACCAAGACCAAACCAATAGAATTCAAGGGAATCAAGAATTTTTTTGGAATTTTTTTGGAATTTTTTTGGAATTTTATAGAATCTTTTAAAATCTTTTAGAATCTCATGGAATTTTTTGGAATTTTTTGGAATCTTATGGAATCTTATGGAATCTTGTAGAATCTTGTGGAATATTTGGAATTTACATAATACATTCATAAAATTTTGAAAGATTTTGGAATGTTCTTGTACCGTAGTACTAAAACAAGGTCGATAATTGATGTCGAATAACAAATTAACCCCTTAAGCTTTAAGGCCTTAGGGCATAATTTCAAGCCATTTTTTATTCTTAGGCAAGTCCATTCAAGTACAATATAAATTTGTTGAATACAATTCTTGAGAAATTTTTACCCAAAGTGTATTTCAGTACTTGCTCAATGCCTAAAAAATTTCAAAGTAATTTATATGAAGTTGCGATTAAAAATTTATGATTGAAAAAGTCACTTTGTTATGAACGGGCAAATCCGAACAGCCACGACAATTAGATTTAATGGGATTGAAATTTTTTATCCATACTTTCAACAAGATTGTTGATGTAGTTCCAAAGATTCAATGGAATTCTTTATAAATACATTAATTCAACAAGATTGTAGAAAATTAGATCCAATGGAATTCTATGTTCATTCTAGATTAATTTTATTTAACTTATTCACAATTTGGTGTTTTTTGAAGTCAGCAGAGTTTGGCGGTCATTTTGGCATAGTAGAACAACTATTTTCAAAAAACTTTGTACTAAGAAAAGTTGGGAAAACAAGTTAACTTTCATCTCCAAAAATCCGTTTTACATTTGGAGCCTCCAATCAAAAGTTATGGGCAAAGTTCAGAGAGGGGTTGGAAGGGACATTTATTTTGACATTTTCAAACATCTTCTCTGAATTTTGTCCATAACTTTTGATTGGAGGCTTCAAATCTCATACGGATTTTTGGAGATGAAATTTAACTTCATTCTCAAACTTTTCTTAGTTCAAATTGTTTTGAGAAAAGTTGTTCTATTATGTGTAAATGGCCTCCAAAGTCTGCTGACTTGACAAATCAAATAAAAAACAATTAAAAGAAGAAAATATATACAATTCCACAAACATTATAAACACTTGGAATAAAGCATGATGTAGTGGTTAGGACCTTGGACCTCAACCACGAGGTCTAAGGTTCAAACCTCTTTGGTAACACCCGCCCACGTGGCGGGCCGCCTAGGTGGCGGGGCTGCCTACGTGGCCTGCCTGCCTAGATGGTGGGCTTCCTAGGTGGCGCATCCTATGGCGGGCAGCAAAAAATAATTTTTTTTCTCGCTGCCCGGATTTTTTCCGGCAACAAAAAAATTTAATTAAAAAATAAATAAAAATAAAAATTATTTTATTTATTTGTCCAAAACAACAGAAAAAAACAACAACTTTTAGTTATATTTTGTCCTAAACAATACCCCGTAAATGACTGAAAAATCAACAATTTTTAGTTGAATTTTAGTTGTTTCAGTCACAACATTTCTAGTAGTGTTTGCTCATTGTGTTCATGAGTGGAATTCATAAGTGTAGGCCAGATTTCACTTCAAAGCAGGTTGTTTCTGGTTTCAAGGTACTCCTTATTCTTATGTGCATGTTTGCCAAAGGTCAATCTTGTAGCTTTTTTCGTTTGTGCAGATCCATGTTTGTTTCATTTAGCTTCTAGTAGTTTCTGACTTGACTTTCATGAATGCAAATGGTAAGTAGAAGTTAATGATTCTTCATGCATTGTTGTAGAATGGTAGTCAGAATTTTATGCAATGTTTGTTACTCACATGTGTTTGTTTTGCATTGGCATCATTGTTTTTTCAATTTTTACTAAACCCACTATGTATAAAAAAAATAGGGTGCCAAAAATTAGTCCCCCGAATCAATTTAAAAAAAATTAAGGTGATAAAAAATACAGGCTAGTAGCTTTTTATCTAAAAATAGGGAAGAAAAAATTACTCTAAAACACATAAATATCCCCCAATTAAATATCCCATTATTGCACGTGATATCTAAACATATGAAGGAGTGAACCCTCCAAGTTTCAAGGATGCAATAGAAGTGTAGAATTGTTGAAGTGGTCAATTTCTAAAGTATGCAAGTTCCTATTACCAATGGAAATTACAAAGACCATCTTAATGAACCATACAATGGTGGAGTTCCCTCTTTGTTGTCTTAGTCATTGTTTATTAAATCAATTAGAATGAACTTGCAAACTACTACATATAGTAAGGAAGTATGTCTATGGTAGAAACTCATAGTTTCAACTTATGCTATGCAGGAATTTCTTATTCATCTTTTGAGAATTGGATTGAGCATGTTGAGCTGCATTTTTCAAATTCTTTAAATTTGTGCGCATTTCGTATTGTATGATTTACATCCTTTAATGCCTTCATGCCTGAGATTAGAAGGTTGCACTGTACCTTCATATTTCTTTACACATTGATGAGCTTTTATAATGGAGAAACAAGACATGGGGCGCTTCATCTCCTTCTCAATGATTAAGTAAGTGGAACAACTTGCTTCCAAAAGTGAAGCTTGGAACAAAAAAATCCAACATCTAAATTGCATGCTAGCTAGTAGACATCATTTTGGTAATGAATTCTCCATCCCTTGTCCCTTCTAAGTAGACAATATTTATGTTTGACTACCTTAAAATAGTACCTCAATTGTGATGAGTGGCATATATTTGGTACATGCTTTAAAATGTCCTTTTACATCGACTTGGTAGAATTGAAATTGAAATCATGAAAGAGTAATTGAATACTCTAAAGTTAACACCTAATATTATGTTGTAGTTATATAATTTATGGCTTTTCAATTGGATGATTCAAGATAGAAACAAATGATGAAACTAGTCCAAGATCAAGCATAAAATAGTTTCTCTTTTGAATAAAGACAATCCAACGTGTAACACTCTAGATCAATTATAAAGACCTAGATTACAACTATAACTATGAACATTATTTAAAATGTATTATTAATATTTTGTACACTATGATGGAAAAAAATATGTTGGGTCACAATGCACAAATACTTGCAAAGTCTTCAAAAAGCCTAATGTCCCTATATAATGAAACTATACAACTAGAAGCACTGATGATCCTCAAAATTTGATCTAAGGTTTCCATGGCTTCAAACTCTCAGAGAGTGAAAACTTCAAATGATGCTTGCTAGACTCCCCATGTTGGCTGTGGCCAAGAGAGGGCAATTTTCCAAACTCCTCGTTGAGGAATTTTCCAGTAGTAGAGATTTCTTTCCTGATAAATGTTCCCCAAGGATTCCTCCAGCCATGGCGGTGAATATGCAAGTAGTTGTCAGTCTCTTCAGAATTAGTGGTGGCAAAAACTCCAAATTGGTGTAAAGAATCGCCGACCATGCCAAAGAATCCAGTCACCAACCGATGTGCAGGACTTCCAAAGTTTGATCCTTTATGGTTTCCAAAAGGACCATATGTGTGCTTGTTGGTGATGAATGTCAAGGAAGTGATCACTTGGTGCAAATCTAGGAATCCACCTAGTTTTTTGGTGGTTCCCTTCACTTGAGTTAGGTACTCATTTGGGAAGTCCAAGGTTATCTGAAAGCAAAATTATCACCTAGTCAGAAGGCCTTTCAGTTGCATTTTTGAGTCTTCATGTAATTATGCCAACAATACATTTAAAATCAAAAAATTATTCTACAGAATCATAACAAGTAACCACAGCCTTGGCTCCAAAATATCACATAAAATACGACATTTTAATTTGTGGGCATCTTAATGTTTGGCAAACTAGACAAATTTATGCACGTTCTACATTTTTAATGAAGACTCTTTTGAAGAACAAATAATAATTGTGACTCTAGAGTACCTTGGATACATCGCCATTGGTGCCGCCATACATCACCGGTTCAAAAGTAACTCCACCTTGCTCATACGTGGTTTGAATTCCGTTGATTTGGCTTTGGTTGTGGTACACCACAATTTGCACAATGTCACCTTGGCCGCCGTAGAACTCATGCCCTCCTTGACTGCCCCATGGACCCAACTTTGTTGTTGCTGGTAAGGCCTTGCCCGGATGCAACTCCGTGATGAAACCAATGGAATCCAAGAAATTGCCTGATCTTCCAAAGAAACCAACAACCTTTCCATGTGCCTTGGTTTCAAATGCACCCCCGGTAGCCGGTCCAAACGGTCCATGTGTTCGTTTGTTGGTGATGAAGGTGAGGGACGTCACCATTGTTCCACCAGGAACTATGTTTCCCGTGGTTCCCTTCACTTGGACGAGGTACTCACCACCTTCAAAAGAAATCTGCACATGCATTCCCACCAAGTTTGATACGTAAGTTCAACCTCATGTAGGAGCCACACACTTTACATTTCAATCACATTCCTTTGGACCTAGACTCTTAAAACCATCTAAACCATATCACAAAAGTCTAAGAGTTTGGAAGTTGGACCTGTTTAGTTTCACCACCGTCAAGTCCACCGTGCGGTTGGGACTTGTATCGAGTGTCCCCTTGCTCATACGTTACATGGAGCAAGATGATTTGCTTCTTGTTGTACTTGACAAGGAGTTCAACGATCTCACCTCTGCCGTCGCTAAACGGCTTCCCTCCCGGACCTCCCCAAGACCCTTGCACTATCAACAAGTCATCTCTTTGCGATGGGAAGCTAACAACCACGCCAAGTTGATCCACAAAATGACCCGCCTTTCCAAAAAAGCCAACAATTTTGCCGTTCTTGGGGGTAGATCTAAGTTGGCCTTGGGGCTTTGACGCACCATAAGGCCCGTAGCTTTGTTTGTTGGTGATGAATTCAAGGCTCTCTATGATGGTAAGCCTGTTGATGTGGTGACTACTGCCCTTGACTTGCACCAAGTATTCCTCTGGATACTTCAAAGAGATCTGCCAAACACATTATTAACACTTTTGTCAATACATTCATTTCATGAATTATTTATTCATAGCTCATTTAAAGATTTATGAAGTAAAATTATATTCAGTTATCTTCTAGTACATACATGTGTCTCAGATTGCTAAAAGAAGGGCTACTAGCTTTAAGGGTAACTATTTTCACCTTGGTTTGTTTTGCTCCAATTCCGTTTTGGCCACCATGTTGGTTTACTTTGAAGGTCTTTCCTCCATGTCTATAAGTTGTTTGGAACGAAACAATATGGAGATCATTGTAGGTGATGATTACTTCTATCACATCACCTCGACCATCGTAGAAGGATTCTCCACCTTGACCACCCCAAGAATCTTGAACAATGACAGTTTCTGTGTCTGGTAGATCTTCAACTTCAGCAAGGACTCCAATGCTATGTAGACAAGTTGTTGCTCTACCATAGAAGCCCATCACTTTTCCATGCCGAGCTGTTTCAAAATTTGAGCCTCTAATCATGGATCCATATGGTCCGTAAGCCCTCTTGTTGGTAATAAACGTGAGGGATGTCACTACAACACCCAAAGATGACACTTCTCGAGTGGTTCCCTTCACTTGGACTAGATACTCATCAGGAAATTGGATTATAATCTATACAATAAATCCAAAACAAATTTATTAGTACAATACCTTGCTTATCACAATAGAATTTTTCTATGCTAGATTTGGTTTTAGAATGTTTTTATTTAGTATTGATAAAGTTTGAAACATAATTAAAATGAATATTGTTTTATTTAGTAAGATACATAGAAATCTGAGAATGGGTATGTGATACCAATATGTAAGTTATATGTTTGATCAAATGATATTACAGACAAAAACCATGATTCAAAATGTTGTCAGCATACATTAGGAGTTTGTTCTTTCAAGGTCCACGTCAAAATGTAAAGGACAAAACAAAAGTTGTCATTCAAGAATAATAATCTGATAGACCAAACAAAAAAATTAATCAAAAAAATGAATCTAATTAGAAGGATGCGCCTCTCACCTTGGCTACTTCGCCACCTTGACCACCAATTGCTCTTTGTTTGAAGTTTGTTCCATTTTCTTGATAAGTTGTCTGGATGCGAATGACGTAATCATTGTTGTAGGCCACTTCTATTTCAATGATGTTGCCCCTCCCATTATAGAAGTTGGTCTCCTCTTTCCCACCCCATGGTCCTTCTGCAAGGACCCATTCTTCATTTTCAATGGGCTTGAAAGAAGTTGGTATGCCTAGTGGTTGGTCCAGAGGTTCTTCAGCAACCACAATGCCAATTTGGTCAAGATATGCTGCAGATCTTCCGAAGAATCCCATTATCTTCTTTCCACTAGGAGTATTAAATGATTCTCCTGTTTCATGACCAAATGGGCCATACTTTTGCTTGTTGGAGATGAACGTCAATGATGTTATCATTTCACCATTTAAGATGTGACCATATGTACCGGCAATTTGTGTCAAGCACTCATCTGAGCCTTTGAATGAAATCTAGTCAAAGCACAAGTCAATGTGTAAGAATAAATATAGCCTTCCTTGGAATACAAGTTGTGCATTTGTAGAAAAAATACTTCTTCTATTAAGAAGGTTGTTCTTTATATTTTATGTATAGTTTATAAATTCATTTACAACATAGTGCCTATTGACTATTGATAATAAAAAAATTATAATGATGACAATTGTAAACTATTTTTATATACATCAAACTCATATATAAAGCTTTCCAAGCATGAATCTAGTTTCAAAGGGTGGTCACCTTGGCATGATGGGTATGATGATCTTCACTTGATGTTCCACCATGATTTGTAGCATGCAAAACCATGCCACCTTGCTTGTAGACAACTTGCAATGCAACAACTTGATACCTGGTGTAGTGCACATTTATCTCATAGATGTGACCATGGCCGTCATGAAATTCCATGCCTCCTTGTCCACCCCAAGGGCCCATATACTTCATTTGAATTTTAGGAACACTGCTTTCAGCACGAATTTGTGTAATCACACCAAGCTGGTCTATTGATGTGGATGACCTTCCAAAGAATCCAACAATTTTTCCATGTTGGTAGGATTGGAAATGTGTTCCTCGAGTAGATCCAAAAGGACCATACGTGCGCTTACTTGTAACGAATGTTAAGGAAGTAACGCTTGTTGTACCAACCACCTTTCCAAAGGTACCTTTGACTTGTACCAAATATGAATCGGTGTCTTTTAGTGAGATCTGTACATCAAAGTTTTTATATGAGTTTAGACTATACGTCTTGAAGCTAGCAAATACAACATTATCTTTAGTAATTCTATAATAAGCAAAAACATTGAGCAAAGAACGAACAATATAAAGGAATAGAGTATCACCTTTGTCATCTCTCCACCATCCTCTCCTTGCTTCTCCCCATTGTAAGATGTTCCATTTTGGTTGTATGCTATTTGCAATGATAAGACTTGAGCCTTGCTATAATAAACAACTATTTCAAGAATTTCTCCTCTACCTCCATAAAAAGCATTGCCTTTGGATCCTCCCCAAGGTCCCTGAGCAACAACCTCGTCACCCAAGTTGCTAGAAGAAAATTGGGTGATAAAACCAATTTGATCAAGGCATACTCCCGCTTTTCCATAGAATCCATGCACTTTGCCATGTGGAGAACTCTCGAACTCGTTGTCTCGCACACTTCCAAAAGGTCCAAAGACCCTTTGATTACTATAAAATGTGAGTGAAGTGACTACAAGGTCTCCATCAATCTTGCCTGTTGTTCCCTTGACTTGGAGAAGTTCTTCATTTGTTACATTGAAAAATATCTATTTCCATAAATAAAAACCATTAGTTTGTTGTACACATATAAAAAAAAAATTTCAAATAAAAGCATAGCATACTAGATTGAAAAAATTCCTATATTATGAATACTAAATTTGCAATTTTTTTGAATTAAGTATTTAATGCAACAAAATCACATTTAAAAGGGAACATAGTTATGATGCATACCTTGGCAGTTTTTCCACCAGGTCCTCCATGAAAATCTGCCTTGAAAATGGCACCACCTTGTCTATATATCGCTTGTAAAGAGATGACATGCTTATGGTTGTAGGTTACAATGATTCCTACTATGGTACCTTTTCCATCATAGAAAACTGTTCCGTTTTTCCCTCCCCATGGGCCTTGTGAGAGGACAACTTCATAGTCCTTTGGTGATACTTCTGTAATAAGACCTATTTGGTCCAGAAATTCATCACTTCTTCCAAAGAATCCAACAACCTTCCCATGCATCTTACTTTCGAACTTTCTGTTAGTGACAGCTCCAAATGGTCCATAGGTTTTCTTGTTTGTAATGAAGGTCAATGATGTAACCATGTCAGTGTCAAAAGTATCTCCTATAGAACCTTGGATTTGAAGAAGTTGCTCATGTTCTGGATCAAACTTGATCTACAAGTCACAGAAGAAAATGAAACTTTGAACAATTAAAACATTGTCTAAACATTTGTCTCATGTCACGTACAAAAAAAGCCCACAATGAAAAGCTTCAAGACTCAAATTGAAAAATATTTGACAATCTTCACACTGGTATATTAAGACAAGAAAAACATTTTGTAAGTTTCATACTTCAATTCAATAATTAAAAAATTGAGACTATATGTACTTGCAAACACTTATTACTAACTATGAAGAATTATTTTGCAAAGAAGTACAATATATTACCTTTGCCGTCTCTCCTCCAGGACCGAAACGAGCAGTTGTCTTAAAATTACCACCACCTTGCTCGTATGTTGCTTGTAAAGAAACAATGCAATCCTCCGTATATTCGAGCAAAATTTCAACAATGTCACCTCTTCCATCATAGAATGGTGACCCTGCTGCTCCTCCCCATGGTCCTTGAGGAAGAACTTCTTGGCCTTGCCCCTTGCCATCATGTAACAAGCCGTATTGCGATTTTTTGGTTGTAAATACTCCAATGCCATCAAGGAAATCACAAGATCGACCATGAAAACCCACAACTTGTGATCCTTCACTGCTCTTAAATTTTTCTCCTCTCGCAATGCCAAAAGGGCCATAAGTCTTTTTGTTTGTGATAAAACTCAAAGAGGTAATAACGTTTGGAAGAGTATGGACACTTCCAGAAGTACCTTCAACTTGTAAAAGATATTCATCAGGAAAATTTAGAACAATCTGCAAAAAATAACATATATGAGTAAAAAAAAAATATAGAATTTAGAATTTGAATAACAAGAATAAAATCTATTAAAAACAATCAACACTAAACAATATATTTTCAAGGTTATATATAACAATCAATCAATCAATCAAGTGATTAATAATTATTTAAACAAGAGTTCATTTTTGCCATTGAGTAGTTGAGATAATTTTACCGTTTGGCTATGGCTCTTTCCATTGTTTCTACTATGAATACGACTGGGGAAGCAAAATCCATTCTGACTGTAGGTGGCTTGGAAAGAGTTGATTTGGTCACTATTATAATTGATTTCAATTTTCACAATATCACCTTGTCCATCAGAAAATGCATATCCCCCATCTCCACCCCAAGATCCTTCAATATTTGAAGGAACAACTTTAGTTGTGGTGGAAAATACTCCAAGTTGATCAATATATGACCCCGCTCTGCCAAAAATACCTACAACCTTGCCTGATCCAGAACTTGTAAATTCTTCTCCTTCCACGATACCGTAAGGACCATAGATTTCTTTGTTTGAAATAAAAGTAAGTGAGGTGATGCTTTTGTGCCCAGAAATAGAACCAAGAGTCCCTTTGATGCAAATGATGTGCTCCTCTGGAGCCTTCAAAACCACCTGCAGCAAGTCAACAATAGAATCTCACCTTTTTTAGAATTATTCTTCCAAAATACAAAATCAAGGTATGCTGCAATACAAATTTCAATATAAATTAAAAATACCAAATGACTTACTTCCGTTAATTTCTCTCCAGAGGTTCCACCAACTTTTGTCCCCTCCATCACAACTCCATCAAAAGCGTAAAAACATTGCAAGGAAACAACTTGTTTTTCAGTGTAAGTAACTTGAAGTTCACATAGATCACCAGTTCCACCATAGAATAAATCCCCACTATCATCACCCCATGGCCCTTCAACTTTTGTATGACCAGTCACTGAAAAACTCTCACGTAAGCCAACAAAAGACTCATCCAAGATTCCGAAAATTGGAGTTGAACTAGACATCTTCTCCATCTGTGCAAAAACTGAACCAGATTTATCTAATGACCTTGGGGACTCAGAAAAACTCTGAGGTCCGGAAGCTACACATCCATATGAAGACATTGAAGAGCTAGAAGATGAAGACAAAGAGGAATGGTCAGACTCAGGAGAACTAGGAGAACTTGTCAACTTTGTTAGTGGAGAAATGGTTAACCCTGTCAGTGCAACCACTTTGGCTCTTGGGAAGTCCTTGTCACCCGAGGGGGGCTTCTCGCCCACCGCGATGCCAACATCCCTGTGCGGTGATTGGTCTCCCACAAGAGATGGAGGCCTCTTGCTTGGTGCAGGGGATGTTGCGGGTTTCCCTTCCAAGCCCTGCATTTTGTCCACATCATTGCGTCAATGGATACCCGCAAGCCCAAGACATGGCTACCTAGCCCCACTGGTGTTGAAACAAATTGCGTCGACATGGGTAAGAAAATGTCAAGGCCACCCCGTGCACACATGCACGGGGACAACAATTCGACCTCCTAACAATGCCTACAACAAAGCATGTGTCCTCAAGATGGCAAGGGGCAAGTACCTTGGAAGGTTCTTGTGGCACTCCACCCAATCCGGGGCTCAATGCACTTGACGCCGGCCTGTGCAATGCAGCTACACCCGGCTCGGTGGTGGGCTCTGTCGGTTTGGCGGTTGGGAAGTCCTTGTCGCCCGAGGGGGGCTTCTCGCCCACCGCGATGCCAACATCCGTGTGCGGTGATTGGTCTCCCACAAGAGATGGAGGCCTCTTGCTTGGGGCGGGGGATGTTGCGGGTTTCCCCTCCAAGCCCTGCATTTTGTCCACATCATTGCGTCAATGGATACCCGCAAGCCCAAGACATGGCTACCTAGCCCCCCTGGTGTTGAAACAATTTGCGTCGACATGGGTAAGAAAATGTCAAGGCCACCCCGTGCACACATGCACGGGGACAACAATTCGACCTCCTAACAATGCCTACAACAAAGCGTGTGTCCTCAAGATGGCAAGGGGCAAGTACCTTGGAAGGTTCTTGTGGCACTCCACCCAATCCGGGGCTCAATGCACTTGACGCCGGCCTGTGCAATGCAGCTACACCCGGCTCGGTGGTGGGCTCTGTCGGTTTGGAGGTTGGGAAGTCCTTGTCGCCCGAGGGGGCCTTCTCGCCCACCGCGATGCCAACATCCGTGTGCGGTGATTGGTCTCCCACAAGAGATGGAGGCCTCTTGCTTGGTGCGGGGCATATTGCGGGTTTCCCTTCCAAGCCCTGCATTTTGTCCACATCATTGCGTCAATGGATACCCGCAAGCCCAAGACATGGCTACGTAGCCCCACTGGTGTTGAAACAAATTGCGTCGACATGGGTAAGAAAATGTCAAGGCCACCCCGTGCACACATGCACGGGGACAACAATTCGACGTCCTAACAATGCCTACAACAAAGCGTGTGTCCTCAAGATGGCAAGGGGCAAGTACCTTGGAAGGTTCTTGTGGCACTCCACCCAATCCGGGGCTCAATGCACTTGTTGCTGGCCTGTGCAATGCAGCTACACCCGGCTCGGTGGTGGGCTCTGTCGGTTTGGCGGTTGGGAAGTCCTTGTCGCCCGAGGGGGGCTTCTCGCCCATCGCGATGCCAACATCCGTGTGCGGTGATTGGTCTCCCACAAGAGATGGAGGCCTCTTGCTTGGTGCGGGGGATGTTGCGGGTTTCCCTTCCAAGCCCTGCATTTTGTCCACATCATTGCGTCAATGGATACCCGCAAGCCCAAGACATGGCTACGTAGCCCCACTGGTGTTGAAACAAATTGCGTCGACATGGGTAAGAAAATGTCAAGGCCACCCCGTGCACACATGCACGGGGACAACAATTCGACCTCCTAACAATGCCTACAACAAAGCATGTGTCCTCAAGATGGCAAGGGGCAAGTACCTTGGAAGGTTCTTGTGGCACTCCACCCAATCCGGGGCTCAATGCACTTGTTGCTGGCCTGTGCAATGCAGCTACACCCGGCTCGGTGGTGGGCTCTGTCGGTTTGGCGGTTGGGAAGTCCTTGTCGCCCGAGGGGGGCTTCTCGCCCACCGCGATGCCAACATCCGTGTGCGGTGATTGGTCTCCCACAAGAGATGGAGGCCTCTTGCTTGGGGCGGGGGATGTTGCGGGTTTCCCTTCCAAGCCCTGCATTTTGTCCACATCATTGCGTCAATGGATACCCGCAAGCCCAAGACATGGCTACGTAGCGCCACTGGTGTTGAAACAAATTGCGTCGACATGGGTAAGAAAATGTCAAGGCCACCCCGTGCACACATGCACGGGGACAACAATTCGACCTCCTAACAATGCCTACAACAAAGCGTATGTCCTCAAGATGGCAAGGGGCAAGTACCTTGGAAGGTTCTTGTGGCACTCCACCCAATCCGGGGCTCAATGCACTTGACGCCGGCCTGTGCAATGCAGCTACACCCGGCTCGGTGGTGGGCTCTGTCGGTTTGGCGGTTGGGAAGTCCTTGTCGCCCGAGGGGGGCTTCTCGCCCACCGCGATGCCAACATCCGTGTGCGGTGATTGGTCTCCCACAAGAGATGGAGGCCTCTTGCTTGGTGCGGGGGATGTTGCGGGTTTCCCTTCCAAGCCCTGCATTTTGTCCACATCATTGCGTCAATGGATACCCGCAAGCCCAAGACATGGCTACGTAGCGCCACTGGTGTTGAAACAAATTGCGTCGACATGGGTAAGAAAATGTCAAGGCCACCCCGTGCACACATGCACGGGGACAACAATTCGACCTCCTAACAATGCCTACAACAAAGCGTGTGTCCTCAAGATGGCAAGGGGCAAGTACCTTGGAAGGTTCTTGTGGCACTCCACCCAATCCGGGGCTCAATGCACTTGACGCCGGCGTGTGCAATGCAGCAACACCCGGCTTGGTAGCGGGCGCACTCAAGAGGTGCACACCACTTGTTGTTTGAAGAGTGTGAGTTAGGAAGTAGCTCTTTGTTGTCTCCCAATCAACTATGGTAATGACTCCAAATTGGTCTAAGGCATTGCCCGCCCTACCGTAGAATCCAGTCACTAATGTATTTGGGGAACTCTCAAACTCCGATCCGGTTAATACACCGAAAGGACCGTAGGCATGCTTGTTGGTGATGAATGTCAAGGAAGTGATTACTTGATGCGAACTAAAGAAACCCACCTTGGCCGTGGTTCCCTTTACTTGAGTTAAGTATTCATTTGGAAAGTCCAAGGTTATCTGCATCCAAGTCAGTACTAAGTCAATATGCTTTTTCTTACTTGATATTGTCTTACGCATCCTATAAACAACAACTTTGATGAAACGTAGATGATTTTAGTTGGACTTTGGATTACGGACACTATGTATTTGACATTTATTAACACACCATGTTTGCATTTGTGCATATTCTCTAGTTCTTGTGCATGCTTTATTGAAGAACAAATGAATGGTTGTGATTAGTACCTTGGATGTATCGCCATTGGTGCTACCGTACGTCACCGGTTCAAAAGTAACTCCACCTTGCTCATACGTGGTTTGAATTCCGTTGATTTGGCTTTGGTTGTGGTACACCACAATTTGCACAATGTCACCTTGGCCGCCGTAGAACTCACGCCCTCCTTGACCACCCCATGGACCTAACTTTGTTGTTGCTGGTAAGGCCTTGCCCGGATGCAACTCCGTGATGAAACCAATGGAATCCAAGAAACTGCCTGATCTTCCAAAGAAACCAACAACCTTTCCATGTGCCGTGGTTTCAAATGCACCCCCGGTAGTCGGTCCAAACGGTCCATGCGTTCGTTTATTGGTGATGAAGGTGAGGGACGTCACCATTGTTCCACCGGGAACTATGTTTCCCGTGGTTCCCTTCACTTGGACGAGGTACTCACCACCTTCAAAAGAAATCTGCACATGCATTCCCACCAAGTTTGATACGTAAGTTCAACCTCATGTAGGAGCCACACACTTTACATTTCAATCACATTCCTTTGGACCTAGACTCTTAAAACCATCTAAACCATATCACAAAAGTCTAAGAGTTTGGAAGTTGGACCTGTTTAGTTTCACCACCGTCAAGTCCACCGTGCGGTTGGGACTTGTATCGAGTGTCCCCTTGCTCATACGTTACATGGAGCAAGATGATTTGCTTCTTGTTGTACTTGACAAGGAGTTCAACGATCTCACCTCTGCCGTCGCTAAACGGCTTCCCTCCCGGACCTCCCCAAGACCCTTGCACTATCAACAAGTCATCTCTTTGCGATGGGAAGCTAACGACCACGCCAAGTTGATCCACAAAATGACCCGCCTTTCCAAAAAAGCCAACAATTTTGCCGTTCTTGGGGGTAGATTGAAGTTGGCCTTGGGGCTTCAAGGCTCCATAAGGCCCATAGCTTTGTTTGTTGGTGATGAATTCAAGGCTCTCTATGATGGTAAGCCCGTTGATGTGGTGGCTACTGCCCTTGACTTGCACCAAGTATTCCTCTGGATACTTCAAAGAGATCTACCAAACACATTGCACCCACTTCACTCACCACATGCATTTGAACATTCATTCTTCAAGCCTAGCCACTACATCCAAAGATTCAAATCCCATTACAATTTAAAACTAGCATTGGACCTCATCTACAACTTGTGCTAGCGGTGGAGGAGGGGATACTACTCTCTCTCTTACCTTGGTTTGTTTTTCTCCAACGCCATTTTGGCCGCCGTGTCGCTCTGCTTTGAAGGTTCTCCCTCCACGTCTATAAGTTGTTTGGAATGAAACAACATGGAGATTGTTGTAGGACACAAGCACCTCAATCACATCGCCGCTTCCTTCATAGAAGGATTCTCCACCTTGACCACCCCAAGCCTCTTGAACAATGATAGTTTCCGTGTCTGGAACATCTTCCGCCTTGGCATTGACAACGCCAATGTTGTGTATGCACGATGTTGCTTTGCCATAGAAGCCCGTGACTTTTCCATGCCGAACTGTTTCAAAAGTTGTGCCTCTACTCACGGACCCATAAGGTCCGTATGTCCTCTTGTTGGTTACAAACGTGAGGGATGTCACCACCACACCCAAAGATGACACTTCTCGGGTGGTTCCCCTCACTTGGACCACATATTCATTAGGATATTGGAGAGTAATCTACACAATGCATTCACCACACACACATATTGAGCAATGCATCTCCAAGGAACATGTCAATCCATTTGAAATCACACCTTGCCTAGCTACTATAACTACTTCTATGTTGAAAATCCATTCACGGTGCAATTCCACCACAAATGGATGATGGACAACCATCAACAACCATTGCATACATATGAACCAAACAAAGCGCCATGACGGCTTGAGCAACAAATCCAAACCAAATTGGTCCCCCAAGACAAAAGCATCCACCACCCTAGCTACCATACAACAAGATCATCAAAACCACAAAAAAGTGTCCGGTTCCCACAAATTACTAACCTTGCTCACATCACCACCAAGGCCGCCTTGCGGAGCTTGCTTAAAAGTCCTCCCATTCAAAACGTAAGTGGTTTGGATACGTAGGATGTATTGCTTGTTAAAAGCAACCTCAATTTCAAAGATGTCACCATTCCCCTCATAGAAGGTGGTCTCCTCTTTTGATCCCCACGGTCCTTCAACTAGGGAAATATTGTCATCATGACTTCCAAAATTCCAACCACCAAAGACCCACGACAAGAAGTCGGGCTTGGTGATCAACCCACCAAACGAAGAACGCTCTTCCTAAAAACCAATCCAACAACATTCAAAACCATTTAATCCAAACTCCAATACAAGGCCACAAACCGCAAACAACCTCAACGCTATCAAAACGAGCACCCAACACAAAAAACTTGGCAATGACCATGCTCCAAAACTCCCAACCCACCATTGCCAATGCCAAGCACACACGCAAAAAAAGACAATAGTTGGACCACCTAACAATGCCTACAACAAAGCGTGCGTCCTCAAGATGGCAAGGGGCAAGTACCTTGGAAGGTTCTTGTGGCACTCCACCCAATCCGGGGCTCAATGCACTTGACGCCGGCTTGTGCAATGCAGCTACACTCGGCTCGGTGGTGGGCTCTGTCGGTTTGGCCGTTCGGAAGTCCTTGTCGCCCAAGGGGGGCTTCTCGCCCACCGCGATGCCAACATCCGTGTGCGGTGATTGGTCTCCCACAAGAGATGGAGGCCTCTTGCTTGGTGCGGGGGATGTTGCGGGTTTCTCTTCCAAGCCCTGCATTTTGTCCACATCATTGCGTCAATGGATACCCGCAAGCCCAAGACATGGCTACCTAGCCCCACTGGTCTTGAAACAAATTGCATCGACATGGGTAAGAAAATGTCAAGGCCACCCCGTGCACACATGCACGGGGACAACAATTCGACCTCCTAACAATGCCTACAACAAAGCGTGTGTCCTCAAGATGGCAAATGGCAAGTACCTTGGAAGGTTCTTGTGGCACTCCACCCAATCCGGGGCTCAATGCACTTGACGCCGGCGTGTGCAATGCAGCTACACCCGGCTCGGTGGTGGGCTCTGTCGGTTTGGCGGTTGGGAAGTCCTTGTCGCCCGAGGGGGGCTTCTCGCCCACCGCGATGCCAACATCCGTGTGCGGTGATTGGTCTCCCACAAGAGATGGAGGCCTCTTGCTTGGTGCGGGGGATGTTGCGGGTTTCCCCTCCAAGCCCTGCATTTTGTCCACATCATTGCGTCAATGGATACCCGCAAGCCCAAGACATGGCTACCTAGCCCCACTGGTGTTGAAACAAATTGCGTCGACATGGGTAAGAAAATGTCAAGGCCACCCCGTGCACACATGCACGGGGACAACAATTCGACCTCCTAACAATGCCTACAACAAAGCGTGTGTCCTCAAGATGGCAAATGGCAAGTACCTTGGAAGGTTCTTGTGGCACTCCACCCAATCCGGGGCTCAATGCACTTGACGCCGGCGTGTGCAATGCAGCTACACCCGGCTCGGTGGTGGGCTCTGTCGGTTTGGCGGTTGGGAAGTCCTTGTCGCCCGAGGGGGGCTTCTCGCCCACCGCGATGCCAACATCCGTGTGCGGTGATTGGTCTCCCACAAGAGATGGAGGCCTCTTGCTTGGGGCGGGGGATGTTGCGGGTTTCTCTTCCAAGCCCTGCATTTTGTCCACATCATTGCGTCAATGGATACCCGCAAGCCCAAGACATGGCTACCTAGCCCCACTGGTGTTGAAACAAATTGCGTCGACATGGGTAAGAAAATGTCAAGGCCACCCCGTGCACACATGCACGGGGACAACAATTCGACCTCCTAACAATGCCTACAACAAAGCGTGTGTCCTCAAGATGGCAAATGGCAAGTACCTTGGAAGGTTCTTGTGGCACTCCACCCAATCCGGGGCTCAATGCACTTGACGCCGGCCTGTGCAATGCAGCTACACCCGGCTCGGTGGTGGGCTCTGTCGGTTTGGCGGTTGGGAAGTCCTTGTCGCCCGAGGGGGGCTTCTCGCCCACTGCGATGCCAACATCCGTGTGCGGTGATTGGTCTCCCACAAGAGATGGAGGCCTCTTGCTTGGTGCGGGGGATGTTGCGGGTTTCTCTTCCAAGCCCTGCATTTTGTCCACATCATTGCGTCAATGGATACCCGCAAGCCCAAGACATGGCTACCTAGCCCCACTGGTGTTGAAACAAATTGCGTCGACATGGGTAAGAAAATGTCAAGGCCACCCCGTGCACACATGCACGGGGACAACAATTCGACCTCCTAACAATGCCTACAACAAAGCGTGTGTCCTCAAGATGGCAAGGGGCAAGTACCTTGGAAGGTTCTTGTGGCAGTGTACCCAATCCGGGGCTCAATGCACTTGACGCCGGCGTGTGCAATGCAGCTACACCCGGCTCGGTGGTGGGCTCTGTCGGTTTGGCGGTTGGGAAGTCCTTGTCGCCCGAGGGGGGCTTCTCGCCCACCGCGATGCCAACATCCGTGTGCGGTGATTGGTCTCCCACAATAGATGGAGGCCTCTTGCCTTGTGCGGGGGATGTTGCGGGTTTCCCTTCCAAGCCCTGCATTTTGTCCACATCATTGCATCAATGGATACCCGCAAGCCCAAGACATGGCTACCTAGCCCCACTGGTCTTGAAACAAATTGTGTCGACATGGGTAAGAAAATGTCAAGGCCACCCCGTGCACACATGCACGGGGACAACAATTCGACCTCCTAACAATGCCTACAACAAAGCGTGTGTCCTCAAGATGGCAAATGGCAAGTACCTTGGAAGGTTCTTGTGGCACTCCACCCAATCCGGGGCTCAATGCACTTGACGCCGGCGTGTGCAATGCAGCTACACCCGGCTCGGTGGTGGGCTCTGTCGGTTTGGCGGTTGGGAAGTCCTTGTCGCCCGAGGGGGGCTTCTCGCCCACCGCGATGCCAACATCCGTGTGCGGTGATTGGTCTCCCACAAGAGATGGAGGCCTCTTGCTTGGTGCGGGGGATGTTGCGGGTTTCCCCTCCAAGCCCTGCATTTTGTCCACATCATTGCGTCAATGGATACCCGCAAGCCCAAGACATGGCTACCTAGCCCCCCTGGTGTTGAAACAATTTGCGTCGACATGGGTAAGAAAATGTCAAGGCCACCCCGTGCACACATGCACGGGGACAACAATTCGACCTCCTAACAATGCCTACAACAAAGCGTGTGTCCTCAAGATGGCAAGGGGCAAGTACCTTGGAAGGTTCTTGTGGCACTCCACCCAATCCGGGGCTCAATGCACTTGACGCCGGCCTGTGCAATGCAGCTACACCCGGCTCGGTGGTGGGCTCTGTCGGTTTGGCGGTTGGGAAGTCCTTGTCGCCCGAGGGGGGCTTCTCGCCCACCGCGATGCCAACATCCGTGTGCGGTGATTGGTCTCCCACAAGAGATGGAGGCCTCTTGCTTGGTGCGGGGGATGTTGCGGGTTTCCCCTCCAAGCCCTGCATTTTGTCCACATCATTGCGTCAATGGATACCCGCAAGCCCAAGACATGGCTACCTAGCCCCCCTGGTGTTGAAACAATTTGCGTCGACATGGGTAAGAAAATGTCAAGGCCACCCCGTGCACACATGCACGGGGACAACAATTCGACCTCCTAACAATGCCTACAACAAAGCGTGTGTCCTCAAGATGGCAAGGGGCAAGTACCTTGGAAGGTTCTTGTGGCACTCCACCCAATCCGGGGCTCAATGCACTTGACGCCGGCCTGTGCAATGCAGCTACACCCGGCTCGGTGGTGGGCTCTGTCGGTTTGGCGGTTGGGAAGTCCTTGTCGCCCGAGGGGGGCTTCTCGCCCACCGCGATGCCAACATCCGTGTGCGGTGATTGGTCTCCCACAAGAGATGGAGGCCTCTTGCTTGGGGCGGGGGATGTTGCGGGTTTCCCTTCCAAGCCCTGCATTTTGTCCACATCATTGCGTCAATGGATACCCGCAAGCCCAAGACATGGCTACGTAGCGCCACTGGTGTTGAAACAAATTGCGTCGACATGGGTAAGAAAATGTCAAGGCCACCCCGTGCACACATGCACGGGGACAACAATTCGACCTCCTAACAATGCCTACAACAAAGCGTATGTCCTCAAGATGGCAAGGGGCAAGTACCTTGGAAGGTTCTTGTGGCACTCTACCCAATCCGGGGCTCAATGCACTTGACGCCGGCTTGTGCAATGCAGCTACACCCGGCTCGGTGGTGGGCTCTGTCGGTTTGGCGGTTGGGAAGTCCTTGTCGCCCGAGGGGGGCTTCTCGCCCACCGCGATGCCAACATCCGTGTGCGGTGATTGGTCTCCCACAAGAGATGGAGGCCTCTTGCTTGGTGCGGGGGATGTTGCGGGTTTCCCCTCCAAGCCCTGCATTTTGTCCACATCATCGCGTCAATGGATACCCGCAAGCCCAAGACATGGCTACCTAGCCCCACTGGTCTTGAAACAAATTGCGTCGACATGGGTAGGAAAATGTCAAGGCCACCCCGTGCACACATGCACGGGGACAACAATTCGACCTCCTAACAATGCCTACAACAAAGCGTGTGTCCTCAAGATGGCAAGGGGCAAGTACCTTGGAAGGTTCTTGTGGCACTCCACCCAATCCGGGGCTCAATGCACTTGACGCCGGCGTGTGCAATGCAGCAACACCCGGCTTGGTAGCGGGCGCACTCAAGAGGTGCACACCACTTGTTGTTTGAAGAGTGTGAGTTAGGAAGTAGCTCTTTGTTGTCTCCCAATCAACTATGGTAATGACTCCAAATTGGTCTAAGGCATTGCCCGCCCTACCGTAGAATCCAGTCACTAATGTATTTGGGGAACTCTCAAACTCCGATCCGGTTAATACACCAAAAGGACCGTAGGCATGCTTGTTGGTGATGAATGTCAAGGAAGTGATTACTTGATGCGAACTAAAGAAACCCACCTTGGCCGTGGTTCCCTTTACTTGAGTTAAGTATTCATTTGGAAAGTCCAAGGTTATCTGCATCCAAGTCAGTACTAAGTCAATATGCTTTTTCTTACTTGATATTGTCTTACGCATCCTATAAACAACAACTTTGATGAAACGTAGATGATTTTAGTTGGACTTTGGATTACGGACACTATGTATTTGACATTTATTAACACACCATGTTTGCATTTGTGCATATTCTCTAGTTCTTGTGCATGCTTTATTGAAGAACAAATGAATGGTTGTGATTAGTACCTTGGATGTATCGCCATTGGTGCTACCGTACGTCACCGGTTCAAAAGTAACTCCACCTTGCTCATACGTGGTTTGAATTCCGTTGATTTGGCTTTGGTTGTGGTACACCACAATTTGCACAATGTCACCTTGGCCGCTGTAGAACTCACGCCCTCCTTGACCACCCCATGGACCTAACTTTGTTGTTGCTGGTAAGGCCTTGCCCGGATGCAACTCCGTGATGAAACCAATGGAATCCAAGAAACTGCCTGATCTTCCAAAGAAACCAACAACCTTTCCATGTGCCGTGGTTTCAAATGCACCCCCGGTAGTCGGTCCAAACGGTCCATGCGTTCGTTTATTGGTGATGAAGGTGAGGGACGTCACCATTGTTCCACCGGGAACTATGTTTCCCGTGGTTCCCTTCACTTGGACGAGGTACTCACCACCTTCAAAAGAAATCTGCACATGCATTCCCACCAAGTTTGATACGTAAGTTCAACCTCATGTAGGAGCCACACACTTTACATTTCAATCACATTCCTTTGGACCTAGACTCTTAAAACCATCTAAACCATATCACAAAAGTCTAAGAGTTTGGAAGTTGGACCTGTTTAGTTTCACCACCGTCAAGTCCACCGTGCGGTTGGGACTTGTATCGAGTGTCCCCTTGCTCATACGTTACATGGAGCAAGATGATTTGCTTCTTGTTGTACTTGACAAGGAGTTCAACGATCTCACCTCTGCCGTCGCTAAACGGCTTCCCTCCCGGACCTCCCCAAGACCCTTGCACTATCAACAAGTCATCTCTTTGCGATGGGAAGCTAACGACCACGCCAAGTTGATCCACAAAATGACCCGCCTTTCCAAAAAAGCCAACAATTTTGCCGTTCTTGGGGGTAGATTGAAGTTGGCCTTGGGGCTTCAAGGCTCCATAAGGCCCATAGCTTTGTTTGTTGGTGATGAATTCAAGGCTCTCTATGATGGTAAGCCCGTTGATGTGGTGGCTACTGCCCTTGACTTGCACCAAGTATTCCTCTGGATACTTCAAAGAGATCTACCAAACACATTGCACCCACTTCACTCACCACATGCATTTGAACATTCATTCTTCAAGCCTAGCCACTACATCCAAAGATTCAAATCCCATTACAATTTAAAACTAGCATTGGACCTCATCTACAACTTGTGCTAGCGGTGGAGGAGGGGATACTACTCTCTCTCTTACCTTGGTTTGTTTTTCTCCAACGCCATTTTGGCCGCCGTGTCGCTCTGCTTTGAAGGTTCTCCCTCCACGTCTATAAGTTGTTTGGAATGAAACAACATGGAGATTGTTGTAGGACACAAGCACCTCAATCACATCGCCGCTTCCTTCATAGAAGGATTCTCCACCTTGACCACCCCAAGCCTCTTGAACAATGATAGTTTCCGTGTCTGGAACATCTTCCGCCTTGGCATTGACAACGCCAATGTTGTGTATGCACGATGTTGCTTTGCCATAGAAGCCCGTGACTTTTCCATGCCGAACTGTTTCAAAAGTTGTGCCTCTACTCACGGACCCATAAGGTCCGTATGTCCTCTTGTTGGTTACAAACGTGAGGGATGTCACCACCACACCCAAAGATGACACTTCTCGGGTGGTTCCCCTCACTTGGACCACATATTCATTAGGATATTGGAGAGTAATCTACACAATGCATTCACCACACACACATATTGAGCAATGCATCTCCAAGGAACATGTCAATCCATTTGAAATCACACCTTGCCTAGCTACTATAACTACTTCTATGTTGAAAATCCATTCACGGTGCAATTCCACCACAAATGGATGATGGACAACCATCAACAACCATTGCATACATATGAACCAAACAAAGCGCCATGACGGCTTGAGCAACAAATCCAAACCAAATTGGTCCCCCAAGACAAAAGCATCCACCACCCTAGCTACCATACAACAAGATCATCAAAACCACAAAAAAGTGTCCGGTTCCCACAAATTACTAACCTTGCTCACATCACCACCAAGGCCGCCTTGCGGAGCTTGCTTAAAAGTCCTCCCATTCAAAACGTAAGTGGTTTGGATACGTAGGATGTATTGCTTGTTAAAAGCAACCTCAATTTCAAAGATGTCACCATTCCCCTCATAGAAGGTGGTCTCCTCTTTTGATCCCCACGGTCCTTCAACTAGGGAAATATTGTCATCATGACTTCCAAAATTCCAACCACCAAAGACCCACGACAAGAAGTCGGGCTTGGTGATCAACCCACCAAACGAAGAACGCTCTTCCTAAAAACCAATCCAACAACATTCAAAACCATTTAATCCAAACTCCAATACAAGGCCACAAACCGCAAACAACCTCAACGCTATCAAAACGAGCACCCAACACAAAAAACTTGGCAATGACCATGCTCCAAAACTCCCAACCCACCATTGCCAATGCCAAGCACACACGCAAAAAAAGACAATAGTTGGACCACCTAACAATGCCTACAACAAAGCGTGCGTCCTCAAGATGGCAAGGGGCAAGTACCTTGGAAGGTTCTTGTGGCACTCCACCCAATCCGGGGCTCAATGCACTTGACGCCGGCTTGTGCAATGCAGCTACACTCGGCTCGGTGGTGGGCTCTGTCGGTTTGGCCGTTCGGAAGTCCTTGTCGCCCAAGGGGGGCTTCTCGCCCACCGCGATGCCAACATCCGTGTGCGGTGATTGGTCTCCCACAAGAGATGGAGGCCTCTTGCTTGGTGCGGGGGATGTTGCGGGTTTCTCTTCCAAGCCCTGCATTTTGTCCACATCATTGCGTCAATGGATACCCGCAAGCCCAAGACATGGCTACCTAGCCCCACTGGTCTTGAAACAAATTGCATCGACATGGGTAAGAAAATGTCAAGGCCACCCCGTGCACACATGCACGGGGACAACAATTCGACCTCCTAACAATGCCTACAACAAAGCGTGTGTCCTCAAGATGGCAAATGGCAAGTACCTTGGAAGGTTCTTGTGGCACTCCACCCAATCCGGGGCTCAATGCACTTGACGCCGGCGTGTGCAATGCAGCTACACCCGGCTCGGTGGTGGGCTCTGTCGGTTTGGCGGTTGGGAAGTCCTTGTCGCCCGAGGGGGGCTTCTCGCCCACCGCGATGCCAACATCCGTGTGCGGTGATTGGTCTCCCACAAGAGATGGAGGCCTCTTGCTTGGTGCGGGGGATGTTGCGGGTTTCCCCTCCAAGCCCTGCATTTTGTCCACATCATTGCGTCAATGGATACCCGCAAGCCCAAGACATGGCTACCTAGCCCCACTGGTGTTGAAACAAATTGCGTCGACATGGGTAAGAAAATGTCAAGGCCACCCCGTGCACACATGCACGGGGACAACAATTCGACCTCCTAACAATGCCTACAACAAAGCGTGTGTCCTCAAGATGGCAAATGGCAAGTACCTTGGAAGGTTCTTGTGGCACTCTACCCAATCCGGGGCTCAATGCACTTGACGCCGGCGTGTGCAATGCAGCTACACCCGGCTCGGTGGTGGGCTCTGTCGGTTTGGCGGTTGGGAAGTCCTTGTCGCCCGAGGGGGGCTTCTCGCCCACCGCGATGCCAACATCCGTGTGCGGTGATTGGTCTCCCACAAGAGATGGAGGCCTCTTGCTTGGGGCGGGGGATGTTGCGGGTTTCTCTTCCAAGCCCTGCATTTTGTCCACATCATTGCGTCAATGGATACCCGCAAGCCCAAGACATGGCTACCTAGCCCCACTGGTGTTGAAACAAATTGCGTCGACATGGGTAAGAAAATGTCAAGGCCACCCCGTGCACACATGCACGGGGACAACAATTCGACCTCCTAACAATGCCTACAACAAAGCGTGTGTCCTCAAGATGGCAAATGGCAAGTACCTTGGAAGGTTCTTGTGGCACTCCACCCAATCCGGGGCTCAATGCACTTGTTGCTGGCCTGTGCAATGCAGCTACACCCGGCTCGGTGGTGGGCTCTGTCGGTTTGGCGGTTGGGAAGTCCTTGTCGCCCGAGGGGGGCTTCTCGCCCACTGCGATGCCAACATCCGTGTGCGGTGATTGGTCTCCCACAAGAGATGGAGGCCTCTTGCTTGGTGCGGGGGATGTTGCGGGTTTCTCTTCCAAGCCCTGCATTTTGTCCACATCATTGCGTCAATGGATACCCGCAAGCCCAAGACATGGCTACCTAGCCCCACTGGTGTTGAAACAAATTGCGTCGACATGGGTAAGAAAATGTCAAGGCCACCCCGTGCACACATGCACGGGGACAACAATTCGACCTCCTAACAATGCCTACAACAAAGCGTGTGTCCTCAAGATGGCAAGGGGCAAGTACCTTGGAAGGTTCTTGTGGCAGTGTACCCAATCCGGGGCTCAATGCACTTGACGCCGGCGTGTGCAATGCAGCTACACCCGGCTCGGTGGTGGGCTCTGTCGGTTTGGCGGTTGGGAAGTCCTTGTCGCCCGAGGGGGGCTTCTCGCCCACCGCGATGCCAACATCCGTGTGCGGTGATTGGTCTCCCACAATAGATGGAGGCCTCTTGCCTTGTGCGGGGGATGTTGCGGGTTTCCCTTCCAAGCCCTGCATTTTGTCCACATCATTGCATCAATGGATACCCGCAAGCCCAAGAGATGGCTACCTAGCCCCACTGGTGTTGAAACAAATTGCGTCGACATGGGTAAGAAAATGTCAAGGCCACCCCGTGCACACATGCACGGGGACAACAATTCGACCTCGTAACAATGCCTACATTAAAGCGTGTGTCCTCAAGATGGCAAGGGGCAAGTACCTTGGAAGGTTCTTGTGGCAGTCTACCCAATCCGGGGCTCAATGCACTTGACGCCGGCGTGTGCAATGCAGCTACATCCGGCTCGGTGGTAGGCTCTGTCGGTTTGGCCATTGGGAAGTTCTCGTCGGCAATGTTGTTAGTGGTTTTGTATTGTTTGTGTATGAGATTTGAGTGTTTGAGGCCTTGTGATTTCGATATTGGTGCAGGGTTGTTGGTGCAGCCACAACAGTATAGATATGGCATTGTACATTGGTGGCAATTCCCATTGTCTGGTGTTGCATGTATTAATGTGATAACGCCGAGTTGATGGAGGATTTTGCTTGAGTTGCCAAATAGTCCAACAATTTTTCCTTTTGGAGAGCTTTGAAATCTTTTACCTTTAATTCCACCATATGGCCCATATGTAGTTTTGTTGGTAACCACTGTGAGGGATGTGATTGCTAGAGCACCTTGGACTATTCCACTTGTTCCGTTGACTTGAAGGACTTGCTCTTCATTTGAATCCAACTGAATCTGCCGAATTGCAATCAACCTTCCGTATTAGGCTGTGTAGTTGAGAGTAAATGTAGTTGCTATTTCTTCTTTACAAATAGTTTTAAGTTGTCAAAAGAATTGTCAGATTTTATTAAGACTTTTATGTTTCTCCATCTACAACATTTACTTGTCCATATACCGTAGTGTGATATGGCTTTGGTTTTTTATTAATTCATTAATGTCAAAATCAAATTTTTATAAAAGTTAAGAAACAATTAGAGAAATTTGTAGAAAATAAGTAGGATCTTTGTCGGAAACTTTACTAAGTTAATAAAGACCAATGTTGAAAAGGCCAATATGACTACGATAGTATGTAAAATTGTACAACCTTTTGGCACTTCCTTAGATTTGCAATAATTAGCGCAATATCATTAACAAATAATTGAACTACAACCAGTACCTTGAACCATTTCAAAGCCCACTTCTTCCATGCATGCATATCACCAATAAACAAAATTTCAATAATTAGACCGTTTCTTGCTTTTATGATTCTCTTCAATTTGAAAGGACATGACATTTTGTTCACAATGAAGAAATGACAAATTGTGAAATAATTACAAGATTACTAAACCAAAATCATCTTTACTTCATATATGTGTAAACAAACCACTTTGGGTGAAACAAATAATTTTTTCATCATTGCAAAGACAAAAGTCATGTCACACTCTGGTAGTGTTGTTTCCATTTGAAATTATCCTAAATATTGAGAGTTCAATTTATTTAGTGCTTGACGCTTGACAAGGTTTGAAATTGTTTAAATATTACCATTGATTCTTTCCTTTAATTTTTTTGAGTTTGTAATCAAAAAATGATTCATATGGGTGGAAATAGATTATAATGCAGTAAATGATTTGTAGGCTTTAGTGCAGCCACCTAGAATTTCAATCAAAAAAATTCTAATTATTCTTTTATAAAAAATGGGTAGTTCAATAAATGGAGTTAAGTCTAACTTTAGACCTAACTTAAACGAGGCTACAACTTATTGTGTCATATAATAAATGCTAAGACAATGAATGCATGGAGGTAGGGATTGCACACCTTGACATGCTGAGCGCCATCTTCACCGTGTACAGGTGCTTGAAATTTTGTGCCTCCTTGCTCATAGTCGACTTGAATCGAGGTGATAAGACTTTTGTTGTAGTTGATGTTCAAAGCCACAATGTCACCCCTTCCATCGTAGAATTCTTGGCCACTTGAACCTCCCCAAGGCCCTTGTGGAATAACCAAAACATCCGGGCTAACCAGATATGTGGTATCATAGGTGGGCTTGCTGCCAAGTGAATTAGGCATCTTTATTATGCAGCCAATTTGATCCAGTGAAGTTGGGGAAGCTCGCCCATAGAATCCTACGACAATTCCTTCAGAAGAGGTTTGAAATCTTCTTCCAGAAACAGATCCATAGGGTCCGTAAGTTTGCTTGTTGGTAATGATAGTCAATGAACTGATGACATTGTTATGGTGAACAGTCTGCATCGTTCCTTGGACTTGGACCAAGTATTCCTCCGGAAAATCCAATTTAACCTGTCACAAAATGCAAATACAGTCCAATATTTAGGTTAAGCTCGTCACTACATGGAATTGAATGACCGGTACCATGCTTACAATGACAGTCAAATAGGAGGCAACAATGGAGCAATTTATCAAAAATAACCCTCATTCGGCTACTGTGCAACCATCCTGCCAAAAGAAGACAATGAGCCTCCTAGTTTGTGGCATATTCCTTTAGGCTCGTAATTTCTAAGTGGAGACTTATGGATCTACTATCAAAGAGAGTGCTAGAACCTGCAATTGTATTTCAACTTACGTCCATGGCTGCAATGGGTTGCAATGATACTAAGCAAAGAAATCATGGAGTTACTAAATTTACAGACCACATTGCCGCTTTTGAGCAAAATATCATTCTGTAGCTATAGCTACTGAGTCTACAAATTCAAGAATATGAGAGTTACCGTTGCTACATCTCCAGTTTGCCCTCCATGACTGTCAGGTTGAAAAACAACCCCTCCTTGCTCATAACTAGCTTGGAATGACAGAATTTGGCTCTCCGTGTGAGTGATGGCAATTTCATAAATGTCACCTCTTCCATCGTAAAAGGAAGCACCTCCTTGCCCTCCCCAAGGCCCTTCAGTAATGATTAAATCAACATTGTCTTGTGTGCTACGTCTAGCACTCTCCATATAAATTTCATTCCAACCAGAACCAGTGTTGACAGATGTCTTCCCAAACAACTTTCGAAATTGAATTCCGGAAGAAACCTCAGTGATGACTCCAATCTGGTGAAGAATGGATTCAAAGCGTCCATAGAAGCCCAGTACTATACTAGGTGTACTCTTGAAGGCTCTTCCGGACGTCGAACCATAGGGACCACAAATTCTTTGATTTGTGATGAAGGTCAACGATGACACCGCCTCAATCCCATTCACGGTATCAATTGTTCCCTTGAGCTGGATAAGATACTCGTCAGGAAAGTTTAAAGTCACCTGTTACAAGCATCCATTAAAAAAAATCAATATTCCACAAAATTCATTTTCAATTGGGAAGTTACTGAAGGCTTTCTAATGTGTTTTTAAGACATCCATGATAACTTCTAAAGTTCCAATATGCAAATGAACCTTGGCTTTTTTAGACATGAAAATGACATTATTTCTCATATGCAAATAAATCAAATTCTGATTTTGAATGAGCTTGCACAAAAACTTTTTCTAAACTTGGATTCAAATAACATTACCTTCTCCGTTCGGGCTGGATTCTCACCACCCCAACAATCACTCTTAAATTTGGTCTTTTCTATGCCGAGACAATAGGTGGCTTGCAATGCCACGATGTGACCTTTTGTGAACGTGATATAGATTTCCGAGAGATCCCCTCTTCCGCTGCAAAATTGAGAGCCATGATCACCCCCCCAAGGACCTTGGACTACTGTAGAATCCAGATGCCCAGGAGCCCTGGTGATGACCCCAATTTGATCAAGCCGAGAACTACATTTGCCAAAAAACCCAGTCACCTCTCTGCCCGGAGGGCTCTCGAAGGCTTTCCCTGCGCAATGGCCGAAGGGTCCAAAACGGCGCTGGTTGGTGATAAACGTAAGCGAAGTGATAGTGTCATGCTTGGAGACTTTTCCTATAGTTCCTTTCACTTCAATCAAATACTCCTCTGGACGACAAAACGAAATCTACACACACAGACAATCACACCAATGAATACACAAGTGAGTACTTAGTGTCGGGTTAAAAAAAACAAAGAATCCACTTCTAACACATACTAATCTAGTAAATCCTTGCTAACTAAGTTCTCCTCACTCCATTCAAATTCAAGAATTCATTACAAAGATAAATAACATTAAAACTTCATTGCTTATGTACTCATCTTGAAGATATTATAATCCAAATATTTATTTAACCAAGCAACTATGCTCTACACTAATGGTAGAGATATTATAACCCAATTTGTTATAATAAATCCTAGGTAGTTCACCCACATTCACTTAGAAAACTACCTAAGTTCAAAGATAGGGTGTTGTTAATTCATTGGAGATAAAGTCTACAATAAAAAAATTTAAGTAAGAGTTTGTAAATTCATTTTGAAAATATCAAATAGAATATCCTATTAATATTTTAATTATATATAGCTCTCTTTTAAATACCCCTGTGAACTGGCATGGGTCGCTAAAGTACAAAGTAGTAAATCTACATGTTGACCAAGCAAGCTAAAATTGCAAAACCTAGGATCGCTGTTGCTTCTTTGTTTTGAAACACTAGTATTGCAAGATAGGACTATCCAATGTACTCTAGATGTGCAAAAAAAAATTAAACATTTGAGAAGAAACTTAATGATCGATAAATGAAAGTTAAAAATTATGGTTCAAGATCTCAATCTATAAACAAAGTATTCTCTATCATTCTCTAGCTCCTACTTCATCCATAATTCTATATCATTTCAACTCAAGTTTTTCATCTACATTGACAATTAAAATTAGAATCAAAACTATTGTACTATAAGAAATGCAATTGAAAATTTTCAAGAACTTAAATACAATACCCAACTATCATGACCAAGAAAACATAATTCTAAATGTAGATGCCGAAATGTTAATATTGCATGTTCCCAAGCACTATTTGTTCTCTTGCACTTATTTCCTAATCATACACTAGTATTTTATTCTGATCATTTACACAATTACACTTTGAAATATATCGACACCGAAATTTTAAAACTTCATTTTCAATTGCCTTCTGAATGTGACAATTGCAAGCTAATTCCATAGTATAACACCTCCACAATATGACTACTATGACATGAATAAAGATGGTTATCATAAGGTAGTCTCTTCTTGAAGTGATCCTTTAAGCCTACCAAACTCATCAATGACACTAATAGATATTTCAAAGCACGTGGCAATCAATCCTAAATAGAGAACATATTTAGCCAACATATTAATCAATCCTAAATAGGAAACATATTTAGCCACCATGTCAATCAGTCCTAAATAGGAAATATGGCCAATTTCATTAAAATGGCGGTATTCCACTAATTTGGCACTTTTAGAAGTTCAGACCGCCTAATCTGCACTGTTTTTTCTGTACCAAAATCTATACCTTTACTAGATTTTTGAAATCTACATCTGTCTTAGATATTTTAAATCTTTACCAATCCTAGATTTCTAGCCTGCACGGTCTGAAATCTATATCAGTCCTAGATTTTTGAAATCTAAAAATGACCTAGATGTTAGCAATGTATACATGTCCTAGATGTCAAGGTGTGAAAATGGCACATGGAATACCGCCATTTTAATGAAATTCGCCATAAATGCATTTAGAGGATGATGGTTGCTTTAAGAGCAAACTATATTAAGAGAGGTAGAATGTCCAAAAGGCCATGAAATACTTCAATACATGTACCTTGGTTTCATGCCCCGCGTGAACGCCGTGCATTGGACCCTGAAACGGAAGCGTGCCATGCTCATACAACACCTGCAAGGAATTGATCTGGTGCTTGTGATAGGTGACCACAATCTCCGCCACTCGACCATGGCCATCATGAAATGCAGACCCGGACTCCCCTCCCCAAGGCCCCTCGACTACAAGTGGCTTCTCCTCTGCTTCGACCACAGCGAAAGAAGATGTTGTTTTTGTTGTCGTCGTTGTCGTCATGGTTGTCGTAGTTGTGGTTGAGTATGTATCAGAGGGATGAAGCAACACGCCCAGCTGGTCAAGCAAAGTGCCGGCCCTACCAAAAAATCCCACCACTCGGCTATCGGGGAGGCTTGCAAATGTTGTCCCAATGGCCTTTCCATACGGGCCATAAGACTGCTTGTTGGTGACCACAATCAACGACAACACCACCGGGGTTTGGACCGTGGCATAATTGTCTGTGGTTCCTGTAACTTGCATGACATACTCGTCGGGGTACTGCAACGTGATCTGTGCAAATGAAGCCAACCAATGAGTCACTCTCTCTGTTTCTGTCATTTAAGATTGCTTCCGTGTAATACTCATTTTGACAATTTCAATTGAATTATTGGAATCAGTTTTTGCATTATCAATTTTGGCATGATTCTGTACACTATTTCATCAATACTGACACCCAACCAACGTACATCAATATAAAGAAGAAGTTTGGACCGTACAAGCAGCATGGACTATTATGCAACGGGGACTCTACACCCTAATTTTGATGGAGAATAAGGAGAAGATTGAAACTTTGGCTAAGGAATTCCATGTGGGTCTTAGCCATGTTTGCATTATTTACCTAAGACAAAGTCCAAAGATTGAAAAATACTCTAGAAATTTTTCATAAATCTTGCAAGTACAAAGTAAACAATTTGAATAGCTTGCTTGTATTACTTTGTGTCATACTCTTTAAATCAACTACTATAGCTATCGTCTTCATCCGTCTACCATACTCAAATTCCAAAATGTGAGTTTCCAAATCCTATCTCCAACTACATTTACATTGCATAACAAAATTAAGATTTGGTTGTAGTAGGGATGTAGGGTTTGAATGGTCAATAAATAACCTATGATAAAGCCTCTCGGTTATACCATTCTTGTTTATTTCTAAAAATTGTTTTGGATTAAAAAAGGATCTTAAAGTGCTTGGTTTTGAAATAAAGGCAATAATTAAATAAAATCACCAACTCCACTTTGTCTTGCAATAACTTCATTTCCAAAATCAAGAGTTGTTTGACTTTCTAATTTGTTCCTATACTACATTTTTCTAGTTTTATAAGTGGAACAGCTTGCCGTTGCATATTTGATACTATGTAAGACCTAAGCGCTTAATCTTTGTTTATGAACCATTTCTTGTTAATGGATTAGATTGACCTAGAAATTAGAATAGAGGATGTGATCCAAAAAATTCTTTAAACAAAAAATGAAACAAAACAACTTTCTCTTCAATATTTGATATGTAAAACATATTATAAAAATGTTTAGTGACTAATTTGATATATAGCAGTCATTTCAAACTGGTACTTGAATTTAATTAATTAAATAAATTATTACCATGTCTAAAAAATCACCACTTTGTTTTTTCCTAAATTGACATCCAAAAATTTCTTTAAAAGTAGCTACTATTGGAGTTGGATTTTATTTATATATTATTATTTTAATTTTTTTTACTTCAAATCAAATTCATAAAAAATTAAAGCAATAATTTTTTGATATAATAAACATTAAATTAAATTATCTAAAGATTTTAGTATATATATGTATTTTAAATAAATAAATATCAATTTATAAAAAATAAAATAATATTGATTTAGTCTAAATAGAAAAAAATGGGCCTTTTTATAAATCAATAATGAAATAAAGTATTCTTTTTCTGATGTATAAAAAATATTAAAAAATATTTAGAGACTAATTTGATATATATCATTCATTTTAAAATAATTTTTAAATTTAATATATAAAATAAACCATTATTATATCTAAAAACCAACTAATATTGTTTTGTTTTACTAAATTAACAACTTTCTAATAGTCAAATTTTAAATTATTCAAAAAAATAACCTTGATGAAAAATAAAATTATTAAAAAATTATTAGAAACCTTAATGATAAGCAATTTTAAAATAGTATAATTTTTAGTTAAAAATATACAAATATTTTGCAAATTATTTTTTAATAAAATTAAAAAATTAACAGGGACAGGTTTAGTGTTTATAAAATATATAATTTCATATAACAAAAATATTACATTGAGCTAAAAATCAAAATTAAATTCTGACCTTATGAGAAGTACAAGTTTTTACAAATTAATTAAAATGAAAGTGACGCTAAATTTTCTTTTTACTATCCCCTGAAAAGAGACCTCCACTTTCCTACTTCCAACTGAATATAATAAAACACTTAATTCATCTGCCTATCCTTCAAAACCAAAAAAACTTTGATATAGATATGATATATGGAATACATACGGATATGATATACAAAATACATTTATGGCATATATATGTAGATATGGTATATCAAATATAGATGGCTAATAGTTACAAAGTCTTGATACCGTATGACATATGGGTACATATATGGATTATGGGATGCACGTTTATATCAAACATGGATATGGTAAACGGAGTACCAACATGGTATGACATAATTATGGATTGTGTACGGAATACAGGATATGGGATACAATTGTTAATTTCATATTGATTGCAATCTCACATGTGGCGTTATGGTAATGAAAATACAAATATGATTGGGGGTTATTAACCCCTAAAGGATTAGCATGCGTTTTTTGGCTGTATAGAAATTTTGGGCAGGTACGTGTGACTAGAGATTTCTATATTTTACGCTGAAATTTTAATAGAAGGTGGAATATCCTTCATATGCACTAAATTTCATGACATTTGGAAATAGGAGTCAAAAGTTATGGCCAAATATGTTATTTTTTTTTGTAACTAGGCAATCCAGGCAGATCAGAAAAAATCACTTTTTTTAGAAATAAAAATTTGAAATTGGTTTTCTAGAGTTATATATACATAAAAAGCTTTGAATCATTCCATTTCAACCAATGAGTCAAAAATTATGAGGGTTTTTAGTTTGCGGGCAATTATGGATTTTCTACTCTGAAATAAACTTTGAAGTTGTTTATTTAACTCAATTTTTAATATTTTTTGAAAAAAATAAATTCATAGGATATAGGTTGTTTATTACAACATTACAACCATTGGGATTGACATTTTTCAATTCCATTATTAAATTCTTAACAATTTAGTATTTTGGATCATTCTCTACTTCTTTCTACTTACTATTTTTTTGGTATATGTTGTACAATTCCAAATGATTTGAAATTTTTTAAGCATGTAGCCAACTTGTTTAGGAAAAAGAATTCAAAGAAGCACCACCATTTTGGACATATTTTCATACAAATGTGACCTTGTGAGGTGCAGCTACCCTATTTTTCGCAGGGACAAAAAGAGGATTTTTGCCAATTCAAATGCTATATCTTCCAATCCGCATGGTGGAAAATTCTGAAATTTTTTCCACATCTTCTAAAACTGGTTTACTATAAGATCCTACGGTAACATGTGTCAAAAAAGTTTTTTTTGCAAGAATTTGGTACTTGTACTAAATGGCATTTTTTGAGTGTTTTCGGTGAAAACATAGTCATGGAACTTTAGGGGTTAATTCACTTAATTGAGCGGGTGACATTCCGGCCCTCACTATCCTCTCTCTCAAAAGAGACTGACATGATTTTCTTCTCGCTAATACTACTGTTTCCAGAAGCCAGAAACCGTGTCAATGTCCTTGAAATAATTTTAAGGAAAACAAACCAGGAAAGTAAGGAAACCCAACAGTGGAGGTGAACCGTGAAGTTGGACAGGATGGCAGTACGTTGGTACACGTAAAATGTAGGGTTGTGACTCGTTGCAAGTGTCAGTTGTTACGACACTACCAATTAAGACTGACATTAAAGCTTCATTAGGATCTTATTACTGAATTTATTACTGAGTTAAGTACCTTGGAGATCTGCCCGCCCGCGCCACTAGTGCCGTGAGGGCCAGCTTTGAAAGAAGCAGCCCCTTGATTGTAGCTGGTCTCCAAGCCCAGCACATGCTCTGCGTTGTGAGTGACTTGAATCTCCACAATGTCGCCTCTCCCATCGTAGAATGGGGTTCCTCCTGCTCCTCCCCATGGCCCACAGGGCACGATTCCTTCCACGTTCTGGCCCTCGTCCATCTTTTCAGTCATTCACGTACGTTCCACAAAATCACCCCAATTGATCAGGCCAGGCAACAATATATCACCCCAACTGATATATCAGGAAACAAAATGAAGAATGCATGACGGAAGTTCTAATATCTGAAAACAATCAAAAGTGTTCTCCAAGAACATGAGATACAGTTTGTTCACTTGGAAAAATGATCATGCTCGATGTGCATGATTTCAGCATTAAAATATGCGTACTTGAATATTCAATTAGTAATAAAAAATTATACTATAATAGTAATTAAATTGAATTGTTATATTTTATAATACAATCCCAATACTTCCAAGATCTGATTAAGTGATTATTTGTCATAAAATGGCCTAAGTTAAGAGAAAAAATTCAGCAATTTAGATGTTAGAATAAAAATTGTAGATTGATAATCATTTATCACAGTCAAACTCACACAGTTAAATGTACCAATATTATCGCCAATAATTTCCTACTACATAAACAAGGAGCAACTATAAGTCTATGATCTTATCCTCAAAAACTGCTGTTAGAAAATCATTCACGATTCCTTCTTTTTAGCCCTATCCTAGATCAAAGTATCATCATGAACATCACGTATTGGTGTACCTGCAGGTGTACAATAATTTTGAGCATTGCAATTGCATCTTGTGTTGGTCACTTGTTCCTTACCCAAACAAATATTCATTCATTCATGATGGTTCATGGTTCATTGGTTCTTTCATGCTGTGGTCCCAATGAAGATTTCCTTTTGGATGGTGTATCGCACAGGAAGACTCTCATGAGGAAGGACTCCCTCCTACTAGAGGAATATGTGTGGCCACATGCGCACGTTGTATGCCAAAGAAACTCCGGACTCTCTCGAGGAACAGTGGCCCACATTGTTCCCACATTAATAAAATCTACAGTAACTTGTGTTGCACCCACAAATTAAAAAGCAGGAAGTGCATGGCACTGAAATTGTAAGGGCATCGACAATGGTGTATGCGAATCATCCGATCAGTTGGGCCGCGGCCGGCGCTGTGCAATCCATTTGCCAGCCGGATAGTAGTTGCAAGTGGCCGGTAATCAACAGGATGCATAACAGAGCTAAAACCCAGCATGTTACGGCAAAGCCAGCAGGCTCAGGCCACTTTTCCTTTGATTCACCATTCTATTGAGTTTGCAAGATGATCGACAGATTGGCAATTATTGTAATCATGTTACAGGTGCCCTAAGCATTGATGTTTACTTAAGATGTTTCTGCAGCACGTTTATGAGACAGAACCACAGCAACCACACTAATTTTGTCCAGCGTTTAAGTCAGACTCTACCGGTGGTCCCCAAATGTGATTTTTTTAATTAGCTAAAAATCGTTCATTCTGCTATTCATGGGCCAGGCACCAAACTTGCATTGAAGCAGACTCTGGCTAATCTGAACAGATATCGGAGTCTCACAAATTGAAAAGCGCGGCAATGAAATGGTCGGGGCATCGAGAATAGTGTACGTACCGGTACGTCACGGTCTGGTCCCTTCGCGGGACGTGAGGAGCCTGAGGATCGACCCAACATCTTTCCAATCGCCAGGCCACCTGCAAACGCCGTCCAAGACGGTACCGCAGAGAGCAATCGCTCAAACTTGCTGGAGCTCGGGGATCGCCGGTGGCTTTTCTCGCCGAAATCGGGGTCTGTCCACTCGTTATATGCTCCCATACACGTTGAAGTCGGGTTTTTTTTTTTTTTTTTTATACTAGTGAGCTCATCTGCAAAATGAACCTAAAAGAAGTTGCGTCTGCACAGTCAGCCTTCGGTACAGTAACGCACGCTTTAAACACAGATTAGATATTTTATAAATACAAATCTTACGGACAAGCTCTCTAAACACCGATATGCACAACACAGAACAGTATTGACAATCTGAACAAGATGAGAACGCCAATCAACAAATTAATGCAGAGCCAACAATGCCCAAACAGCAAAGTGACTACTCCGCTGGAAGACTTCGATCTTGCTGAAGTTGCTTTCTGGTTGGTCTCAGTGACCGTGACGACCCCTTCCCAAGTAGCTGCAGATAGTGACGTTTGAACATTAGTCTCGATCGAAACTAGCTGCACATGATAAATGTAGTAATGCATACATTTCTCTAATAAGTACGGAGTAACATATAGAAGATATAATGATAAATCAACTTCAAACTGGAGTACTGGACCCCGCGCCATAGCTTGCAGCAATCTATCTCAATCTCATCTCAATCCCGTATATATACTAGGACCGTGCCCAATCTATTTTAATGAAGTCTCTACGGTCAATCGAAAGCCACTATGCATAGGAGTTGTCATTTGTGCATGTTCAATTTTCAATAGCGATTGCTACTTACTTGCAAAGTTCACCAACTGTAGCTATTCATGCTCATGTTCCTTGATTTACACCTGCAAGAAAACAGCAATGTAGCAGTACTTAGCCAACAATATATTCCAATTGAAAGACAGTCACTTGTTTATCAAAAATCAGAGTGAGATTTCCAAAAGTTTGCGCTACACAGTTCTCTTCATGAACGACGATACAGTTTCCAATCTGCAAGACATGGAGACCAATTTGAAGGAAAGTACCGCTGCCAAGACACAGGCGTAGCTCCCGAGGTACGTGAACTGTTTGCTCTCTCCTCATGAACACCATGAACAACGTCGCATTGCCCTAAAATCTTAAAATCGTACGTGTATACTACCATCGACAACCGAACTTAACGATGAGAAGAGGAATAATCAACTTCCCAACAAAACATGCAGTCATGTATATATGCAGCGCAATGACATCGCGGTCAGACTAATTGAACAGTCAAATTTCAGTCGACATGCATGTGTGCATGGCAATGAACCCCCAGCTAGTAAAAGAAACACTAATCCCTACACATGTATGCAGCGCAATGACATCGCACACTAAATGGGCTGCCACTCACCCAAATCAAGCTTCCTCGAAAACGTAATGCAGTGAGATCGAATTCACCAGTATGCCGAAGAACTCCAAAATCGCAAGTTGCTCTGTGTAACGGAGATCGCAAGTTGCTCTATGTAACGGAGACACACTGTCCATGCATTCACCTCGAGAAGACTAGGTCAATGAGCTCCATAACTCCACCTGCCGAATTACTTCCAAGAAATGCACCTGCCTCGATAATTTCATTTCACAACGAAGGCTAAGCTACCGTGGATGTGGAAGGCCCCCGGTCAATTACTGAGTCACATCGAAAGCTACCCTACTGAACGAAAAGGTTAATACTTAGCTTTTTCCCATCATTCGACCTTACCCATGGCTGGCAATCGAAAGCCATGGCTCACGAGACTTGCGTGCCTGCTTGTCGATCTCTTTGAGTCACGGGTCGCAGTTCTCAAGCTGGCCAAGCTGCCCACCGATGAAAACACGATCCAACGCACAGTCTTGCATTCTTCATTAACCCCTAAAGCACCAAGGCATTTTCTGGCTTGAAATCCATTGAGAATTGTCCTGTTCGCTGGGATCACCCAAAAAAACAAAAAAACATTTTTTAAAAATAGAATTTAACCATAGGATCTTGTACTTCACTTGTTTATGATCATTTGGTAAACATTTCATGATGTTTGACTGTACGCATTGGAAGATATTAGCATTTGAAGTTGGAAAAAAAAAAAAAATTTTGACTGTTGAATTGCAATTTCAAATGACTTTGACCGCCATTTGTGGAAACGTTTTGCACTATAGACCATGAGTTTATAATTTTTTCCGGTGAACATTTGAGTTGAGTGTTGGAAATAAAACATTTCGGGATATAGAAATTAACTTGGTTTTCATTCACAAAAAAGTTGTTCAATAGAAGTAGGTCTGAGATTGTATAAAATACTAAATTCTTAATAGCTCTAAGATGGAATTGAAACATCATTGGCCCAATGGTGAGACCGTTCTTGCAAACAAACTTCACCTTGTCAAAGTTTTCTTTTTGAGAAATTTTGAAAATTGCATTCAAAAACAAATTCTATAAGTTGTTTCTTAAAGAAGGTGCTTAGATTGCCCAAAAAACAAGATTGTCCATACCTTTTGCAATATTAGTCCAAATAGAATGTATCAAAGCTTCAAATTCAGACAAAAGCATAATGTAGAAAAAATTACACATTAAAATAATTCATTTTTTGTGGGGTTTATTTTTTTGTTAATTGAATTGCTTTCAAGACTTAGGGTGGCATAACTTTTCCTCTTGAGCACCGATTGAAATAAAAATTATGTTTTCAAAAAGCGAATCTGATTTCCTACCTTCAAAAAAAGTTTCAAACAATCATGTGAAAAATTGGGGTCACATGTTCCTACCCAAAATCCCAAATGCCTCCCAAGGGGACTTTCGTCCTTTAGGGGCTAAAGGGCTAATCACAAGCATCGGAATCAAGCTAGGAGCTAATTCATGGTTTCGGCAAAATATTTATGGTTACATAAAAATTATATCAAACTAAAAAGAACTAAAGTTTGAGTGACGGCCAAATTAAAAGAAAATTAAATGTAAAAAATGTTGAATTGCATACATGTGAGGAAAAAACTCACAGTGCTATATATGAAGAATTGAATTTCCTATGCATAGTCTTTAGAATTCTATATAAGAAGTTTCCTTCAATTAAAATTAATTTTTTATTAGAAAGCCCCAAAAGTTGGGTAGCTTGTCTCATGATAAATGTATTAAAAAAATCCATATAATTAGGTTTTTAATGCTATTGTTTTCCGTAAAGACATATATACATATGTATATAATTGCATTTCCGAATTCCTTATTGAAAGGGCTACATGAATTTTCTACATTAAAACAAATTGTATCCCTTAAATTTGGATTAGAATGCATTATAGGCAATTATAATGAGGGCCAAATAATACGGGAGTTGCGTACCTGGGGGGCCAACTTCAAGTATTTAGTCTAAAGAGTAGAGTAGTTTGGAGCCAAGTTAGTCAAGTGCCATTATCACAACTGTACAACTGCGTAAAATCTCTCTTAGTGCATAGTCCCAACACTATGCACTAAGAGAAGTTCCACTACATTCCTATGGATTTATTAATATATGGATTTCATTTCAACCTCTGTTGGATTTCCTTCTGGTTGTAGGGTAGTTTTTAGCAGCTGCAACCTCGAGGCTATTGCTTAGAGAATGGTGGGGTGACCCTATCCATCGCCTATCCATTATCTTTTCATATAATAATAATGTTATAGCACCTAAATCCCACATAGCGGAGCAAGTAGAGTTTAGGCTTGTAGCAAAGCGCATGCGGGAGAAGTATGAAGGCGTAATCTCTATTACTAGCTTTGATGTTTTAGTTATATTGAAAAATTTGTAAAGTCATTAACATTGGGTGGGCAAGCAAAATTCTAGGGCATTCAGGATAGATGGCCTTTGTTCCTTTGAGAGAAGTGGAGTGGAGCCCGTGGCCTAAGGAACTTCAGGGCATGTGAATAGGGTGCCATATTGACATCAAAACAAGGGACCGTTAAGTTAATGTGGGGATTAACGTCAATGTGATGTCATGTTAACGGGTGCTGGGTTAATGCAAACTGGACCCTAAAAAGGATTATCATTCTAATGCTAAAATGGCACTCAAATGACTAGACATTGTTTTGATGCTAGAATAGGCCAAGACTAATGTTGGGTAATTTTGATGTAAAAATTGTACCACTTGTGCTTTGAACTGACAACATGCAACTTAGACTACCATAATACGCCATATATTTCAATGATGAAATGGCTCCACAATTACACTAATTTGGTGCTAAAATGTAACAATCTTAGATTGTTGAGAACTCTAACATGATGACTTTTGATGTTAAAATGGCAGCATAATTGTGCTAAAATCAAACTATATTTTCAGTAAAATAACACTCATCAATGTATTTTTTATGCTTAAATAGCTATGAAATGTCAATATAACAGCAACACGTAATTGCAACACTAGCATCATACCATCACATTCTTTTGATGCTAAAATGATGCGACAACTAACATTACAATGGGATATAGTGGCACAAATAGAACGGTAAAATAATACCATCAATGTAAATTTCACGTTCAAACATCTTTTATGCTATTGTCAAAATGGCATTCAACAAATCATCAACAAGATATTAATACACCTTTCAATAGTGATGATAGTAGGAAATTTGATATGCATATATATATATATATATATATAATTTATTTTATTTATTTTATTTATTTATTTATTTTTCAGTCCCCAAGTATTTACAATTGTAATCATGAAATACAAAGCTAAACCTATTCAATTGTCTTCATCATCATAATGAAATACAATGGTTCATATGAGTGGCAAGTCACTTTTCAAAGGTTGAACCTCAATTTAAAAAATACTAGCTCCATCTAAATTTGATATAACCATGGATCCTTGGTCATACTGAAAACGGAAAAAAAACATCTACTTGTCTCCATGTGCCACCATCAATTCCTAACACTTCCAAGTATGCTTTTGTTCTCACCTGCAGCAAATTGATACTTTATCAGTCTATAGTACCAACATACAAGACACATATAACAATCCAATCATTGATGGCCCTACTTACTATTGTTTAGAGAGAAGTGACAAATATATTAAATGAAAACTTCATGAGTAAATAATTGAACAATAATTCCAATTCTAAAATGAAATTTTCCTAAAGTTTTCAAGTTGAGCCCCTTAGGTTAGGGTTTTGGATTACCTAACCTAATGTAAGATACATAAAACATCAAAGCAGGCTTTGAAATAGTTGAAGTTTGTTGCATTCAACAATTCACACATTGTTTATAATACAACCACTTAACACTTTACTTCAAAGAAAAATGAAATGTGGGGAACATTGGTATTTAGAACAAACAACATTTCCAATATGCAATGGTATACAAACTTAACACTACAATTAGTACATAGCAAAGGTATAGATTAGAGAGAATACATCTTCAATACAAGCAACAAAACGTACCAACAAACAATATAATTTAATTCTTACATTTTGGATCTTCCACACCAACTTTTCTCCGCTCCTACGATCTATTTTCTTTTGCCTTAGATTTGGTCTTCTTCCACATCCTATACAACAAAATAAAACACATGGATTAAAATACTATTACAACAAATATGAATCAAAGAAAAAGATTATAAGCTTTCTACATGTACATAAAGAGAATGAGCTCAATTTTTAGAAGTATGAAAAAGGGTGATGCATCAAAGCATCCTGTGATGCTCCTAGCTAAGTAGAAATACCACACAGCCGACACACCAGCCCCTTCCCATACTTGGACAATAGCCCCATTCAAAGAGACTCAAAGCATCATGTGGTGCCGCAAGACAAAGTTGCAAAAACCACACAATCGAGACTTCTAGGAACAAATAGCCATGGTCTCGAAAAAGCAAGACATATGTAACAACTACAAGGTTTGAATTGAATCAATGGATGGCAATCTATTAAGCAAACAAATCCAAGTTGTTGTAAACCATTAATTCACATCAAAACATACTTCGATGTCTTGTTGCAACAAATTTAACTCACGCCTTCAAATTTGACCAATCCTTAAGAATGATATGCCCTACAAATCCAAAATAAGCCATGTTGTAATATTTGTCCTCAAAAGCCCATCCAAAAACAAGGGATCAGATTCCATGTCAAAAGGTTTAAAAAAAGACAGTTTTCAAAAAATCAAAAAATCAATTAGAGATTTACCTTAGGTGTTAAACCTTGCACATCCTTGCAGAGGCAAAAGATAACAACTCGCACTGCAATCACTACAAGAAAAAACAGTGTCGAATCCAACATGATAATCAACTCGTATATGTTGGTTGAAACGGTTGACTAGGACATTTTGGTTCGGATAAAAATCAACACTTCTATGTTGATTTTATATCTTGATTTGGTCAAATTAAAAAAATTACTATTATTATTCAATAATCTGGCACGTAAGCTGCCACATAGGTTGAACTTGCCACGCATGCAAGGCTGCCACATCACTAGACCTACCAAACGAATTGGATTGCCACGTCAACGGCCAACAAATTGATGCTAAATAATTAATTGAAGCTTCCAAAATAGATTCTTAATTTTAAATTTTAACTTCGAAAAATTCAACATTATATTCAAAATAATTAAATATATACAATAATTGAGCTTTAAATGCCAAAATTGACCACTACATTCCAAATAATCTAATACATGTTACAAATGAATTTTGAATGCCACTTACCTTGGAGTTTGATGAGAGGGAAAGACAAGACCTTTATACAAGTGGGGTGGTAGGAGGTAGGACAACCCATATGGGATTTGTAAAGAGTGAGGATTAGTAAGAGCTCAACCGCTCATACTTTACAAGTAGAAATTGTGGTTTAGGTAGAATTTTAGACCTCATTTAGGCGGTGTAGAGTTACTTTTTTCAAAAAAATTTGAACTAAGAATTTGTGTAAAATGAAGCTAAATGTCATCTCCAAAAATCCGTTTGAGATTTTAAGCCTCCAATCAAAAGTTATGGACAAATTTGAGAGAGGGGTTGGAAGGGACATTTTTTTTGACAATTTCAAACATCCACTTTGAAAGTTGTCCATAACTTTTGATTGGAGGCTCAAAACATCAAAAGGATTCTTGGAGATGAAATTTGCCTTTGTTTCACAACCTCTTTTAGTTCAAAGTGCTTTAAAAAAAGTTATTCTACTGTGCCAAAATGAGGTGTGAAGTTCTACTTTGCACACAATTCCTACATTTTGACAGTGAGCGGTCAAGCTCTCATCTTCAAATTATCCCATACTCTTTGAGAATTTATAATGAACAATGGATTTCATTATAAAAACAACCTCTCCATCCATCATTATCACTAAATTTCAATGAAATACAGCGACTTCTAGAAATAGTTGGGGCCACTATATAAAATGTTCTCATAAATTGAGAAATTAGAATTATGAAGTGAAATTGCCCTCATATTGTTGTACAAAGGGGATTCTACCTTCATGTACAATTTCACTTAGAATGGACTATATTTAGACCTATTATTCTTTGAATGAAATTTCTATTTAAATTTTTTTTTTCGTGAAAAGTCAAAATGTCTCATTTTTAAAATAGGAAGAATTTACATCTTGACTAGAATCACATATGATAAGTTCCATGAATTTTAGATTTTTATTGATTGAAATCTTATTGATTAAAATTTGATCTCAAAATTTTGATTTTTTAATTTTTCACTCCATAAATTGCAAAAAAATAAAACAAAAATTCAAAATAGCATCAAATAACTACGTATATCAAAAACATATTTGCAATTTATGGAGTGAAAAATTAAAAAGTCAAAATGTTGAGGTCAAATTTTAATCAATAAGATTTCAATCAATAAAAATCCAAAATTCATGGAACTTGTAATATGTGATTCTAGTTAAGATGCACATTCTTCCTATAAGAAAAATGACCCATTTTGACTTTTCACAAAAAAATTATTTTTACATAAAAATTTCATTCAAAGAATGATAGGTCTAAATATAGTCCATTCTAAGTGAAATTGTACATGAAGGTAAAATCCCTTTTGTACAACAACAAGTCGAAATTTCTTCTAATAATTCTAATTTCTCAATTTATTAAAGCGATTTGTATAGTGGCCAATTATTTTTGGGAATCACTATAAGTCCATCACCTTGTCATCTAGAATATCTTGATTTTAGATGGTCATTGGACTCTATTTTGGACTTTCTCGCTAATATTGGACATTTCCATTTTTTACAACATTTTGGTCACTTAATTTTTGCTGAATTTGACAATATTTCTTATTCACTTTATTTATTTTTTGGCATACTTTTAAATAATTATTTTTGGCCAACCCTGCCCTAATACTACAACATGTGGGAAAATGAAAATGATGTTGAGAGGATTGCCAAATCAACTAAGCAAGTTTTTTTTTGTTCAAATCAACCAAGTCATGTCGATTGATGTTTTGGAGACCGCCCAAATCAATAGAGCCCAAAATTTTTTTGTCGTAATCAACGTAAATGCATTTATCTTTTGTTAATTAGGGCCCCTTTTTCTTGTAGTGAATACAAGGAATTTGAGAGCTTTGGATGCTTTGACAAAGCAATGAAATTTCTTCCAATGAAGACCCAAATCTTTTGCTTTTAGAATAAGCACCAAAAAAAGCAAGAGAGTCACCAACTTGGTTTAGCAATGCGGTTTGCAGAAGTAGAAACGATTTCCAACCAAAATCATAAAAGAAATGAAAGACCCTAAACCTAAATTGTAGCTCAACTTATTTGTAATCAAAATCACAAACTCCAATACCAATCCCAAAAATGTATCTGCATCCAACGATTCAACAATACAGCAACCCGACAAAATTGCCCAAGTAGAAGGGTAAGATTTCCAAATAAGGGACGCCATTAGGTCCAAGGACGATTTCAAATGCCTCTACCTCGATAACAACAAAAACTTTATAAACAAAAATACTTCAAGCATTGGCGGAATTCCTAGAAGACAAAAATGGCAAACAAAGAGGGCTAGGAGGAACCTTTGATGATGTAATTTGGAATCTTTAAGCTAAAGTAGGCTACTAATTTTCCTTGTTTCATTTTAAATTACTTTGATTAGACATTGCTAGTTAGGGCCGAGGCCTAAGATAAGGTTAGATCATTAGGACTAGAAGTCAATCCAAGTTTGACCTTAGAATCTTAGAGTAGAGGATTAGAGGTTTTCAAAACTATAAAGTACATAGAATTTGGAGTTAAAACAAGAAATATATAGGTAGATGAAGTTTGGCGTGTAGATTGGATGAAAAACACCTAAAATTATCCAAACGGAACAAGATTAGGAAATTAAGAAGTAAAAATAATTGAGATCCCAAAAGTGAAACTTTAAGTTAATTTGGAAAATTTTAAGTTAATAGTAATTAGTGGAAAAAGTTTGAAATATTGATTAGCGGTCAAACTTCATCCATCAATAGCTTCCACTAGGAAAGGTCAACTTAAAAGTAGAGTAGCAAATTAGAAAGGTCAAACAAAATATTTAGAAAAGTTAATGAAGGATGAAGTTTAGACTAAGGAATGGATGAAGATAGGTAGGATCCATCCATCCACGGCCAAATTTGGATCTTAGAATATAAACCCTAGCCTAGATCCATAGCCAAAATCTTAAGTCAAATTGGAATTAGGAGCATCTAGAAAAAACATGGATGAAGTTTGAAGTATTGATTAGCAATCAAACTTCATCCGCGCATAACTTTTGCTAGGAGTATTAGATTTTTATGAATTTTATGTTTTTGAAAATGGCATGAGCTTGTCTACAACCTGAGATTGCTAAATTTATACTATCTCTATTTTTATTAGAAAATCACCGCGGCCTAGTTAGTTACCTTGTCCAAATCAATTCTTGCGCTTAGACCTAGGGATTGGGGCTCTTTTTGCAAGTAGTAGTATGCATTTAGGTACTTAGAAAAAAAGATACATTGCTTGGAAGGCACAATGAACCGACGTTAGGCACCCGCTTAGTATAGAATTTTCACGCTAGTTTAAGAACCTGGTTGTGAACGTCTAATTATCAAGGGTAGATAATTAAATGTCCACAATATGCTAATTAGTATCCAAACTTCATTCACCTAAATTCTACATACTATATAATTACAATGTGATACAAACTATTGACAAACTAAGTCTATGTACTAGCAATTGTTAATTTTAGATGCTCTTTTAATAATTAACTATCAATTTGTCTTGTACTAAACTGAAATCCATCTTTATTCATTGAATTTCAAGTACTACGACACAAAAGATGATACAAGCCTATGAAGAGCAACACAACAATAAACTACTATTAGCAAATTATCTATCAGAGTACAATAATTTGCACCAATATGACATTTATTTTAAAAATTTAAGGAAAATGATGGTGTCAAAATGATAGTCAATTGGCTCTGAAATGGCCCAAAGAATATGTGAACGTCAAAACAATGAAAAAATGACATTGAAATATTGTTACGTACCATGTCTTCTAAAGTGGCATTGAAATGTGCCTATGAAAATTGTAGTGCAATGGCACCAAATAGGCATTGAAGAAAAGGATGTCAAAATTGTGCCCTCATAAAGTTAAAGTATTATTGTCATGATGCAAAAATGGTATGACATTTGTCTAAAATGAATACAAAATTAGTTCACGGTAGAAAGATGTCAATATGGCATTTGAATAGTGTTAGCTAAATTGGCATGAACATGACATTGAAAATGTGCATGTCAACAATGCTCTAATATGGCAGCACAATGGAGTGAAGATGATAAAGGGATGGTGCATATATAGAGTTGCATCAAAGTAGCATGAAACGGACATTGAAAATATACACTGTAAATTGACATCTCTCCAATAGTCAAATATTTCAATCACTATGGCATGGAAATGGTAAAAAAATGGCACTAGAATGGCATATACATGACATTGTATTATCGGATGCCTTGTTATTGCTACAATAATAGTAGAATAGTTCATGTGAACTTGGCATGAAAATTACACAAAAATAGTGCATGTTTGGTTTTGCATCATTTTGACCCTCAAACTAATGCTAATTTGATATTGAATTACTGTTCCCCAAAATCATGTCAAAATGGCTCTACAATAACGTCAAGATGACAATGCTGACTTTGCATTGAAATGATATTAAGATAATTTGGTGCCACCTCGGTATCAAAGTAAATCTCAAAATGACACTTAGGTGGACTCTATGTTAGATTGCTGTCAAAGAGGCATGCAAATAATCTTGCCCAACTTTTCTGACCTGCTCTTCCTTCGATGTGAGGTACACATCCCCTTGCTGTATGTACACAATCAGGTCTGTGCTGCTGCCATTTCATATGTAGTGGTTCTGGGCATCAATCGTGATAAGCATGGGAAACATAGCTAATCTCATGCAGTTCTCAAGCTGGCCAAGCTGCCCACCGATGAAAACACGATGTGAGGTACACATCCCCTCACTGTATGTACCCTCTCTTTGAGTCACGGGTCGCAGTTCTCAAGCTGGCCAAGCTGCCCACCGATGAAAACACGATGTGAGGTACACATCCCCTCGCTGTATGTACACAATCAGGTCTGTGCTGCTGCCATTTCATATGTAGTGGTTCTGGGCATCAAGCGTGATAAGCATGGGAAACATAGCTAGTCTCATGCAGAACAAGTCTTCACTGACTCACAACTCAGTGTTTCATATTATTGAAAGCCAACCTACTGAACAAAGTTTGAGGTTGATACTTAGTTTTTTCCCATCATTCGACCTTACCCATGGCTGGCAATCGAAAGCCATGGCTCACGAGACTTGCGTGCCTGCTTGTCGATCTCTTTGAGTCACGGGTCGCAGTTCTCAAGCTGGCCAAGCTGCCCACCGATGAAAACACGATCCAACGCACAGTCTTGCATTCTTCATTAACCCCTAAAGCACCAAGGCATTTTCTGGCTTGAAAACCATTGAGAATTGTCCTGTTCGCTGGGATCACCCAAAAAAACAAAAAAACATTTTTTAAAAATAGAATTTAACCATAGGATCTTGTACTTCACTTGTTTATGATCATTTGGTAAACATTTCATGATGTTTGACTGTACGCATTGGAAGATATTAGCATTTGAAGTTGGAAAAAAAAAAAAAAATTTGACTGTTGAATTGCAATTTCAAATGACTTTGACCGCCATTTGTGGAAACGTTTTGCACTATAGACCATGAGTTTATAATTTTTTCCGGTGAACATTTGAGTTGAGTGTTGGAAATAAAACATTTCGGGATATAGAAATTAACTTGGTTTTCATTCACAAAAAAGTTGTTCAATAGAAGTAGGTCTGAGATTGTATAAAATACTAAATTCTTAATAGCTCTAAGATGGAATTGAAACATCATTGGCCCAATGGTGAGACCGTTCTTGCAAACAAACTTCACCTTGTCAAAGTTTTCTTTTTGAGAAATTTTGAAAATTGCATTCAAAAACAAATTCTATAAGTTGTTTCTTAAAGAAGGTGCTTAGATTGCCCAAAAAACAAGATTGTCCATACCTTTTGCAATATTAGTCCAAATAGAATGTATCAAAGCTTCAAATTCAGACAAAAGCATAATGTAGAAAAAATTACACATTAAAATAATTCATTTTTTGTGGGGTTTATTTTTTTGTTAATTGAATTGCTTTCAAGACTTAGGGTGGCATAACTTTTCCTCTTGAGCACCGATTGAAATAAAAATTATGTTTTCAAAAAGCGAATCTGATTTCCTACCTTCAAAAAAAGTTTCAAACAATCATGTGAAAAATTGGGGTCACATGTTCCTACCCAAAATCCCAAGTGCCTCCCAAGGGGACTTTCGTTCTTTAGGGGCTAAAGGGCTAATCACAAGCATCGGAATCAAGCTAGGAGCTAATTCATGGTTTAGGCAAAATATTTATGGTTACATAAAAATTATATCAAACTAAAAAGACCTAAAGTTTGAGTGACGGCCAAATTAAAAGAAAATTAAATGTAAAAAATGTTGAATTGCATACATGTGAGGAAAAAACTCACAGTGCTATATATGAAGAATTGAATTTCCTATGCATAGTCTTTAGAATTCTATATAAGAAGTTTCCTTCAATTAAAATTAATTTTTTATTAGAAAGCCCCAAAAGTTGGGTAGCTTGTCTCATGATAAATGTATTAAAAAAATCCATATAATTAGGTTTTTAATGCTATTGTTTTCCGTAAAGACATATATACGTATGTATATAATTGCATTTCCGAATTCCTTATTGAAAGGGCTACATGAATTTTCTACATTAAAACAAATTGTATCCCTTAAATTTGGATTAGAATGCATTTAGGCAATTATAATGAGGGCCAAATAATACGGGAGTTGCGTACCTGGGGGGCCAACTTCAAGTATTTAGTCTAAAGAGTAGAGTAGTTTGGAGCCAAGTTAGTCAAGTGCCATTATCACAACTGTACAACTGCATAAAACCTCTCTTAGTGCATAGTCCCAACACTATGCACTAAGAGAAGTTCCACTATATTCCTATGGATTTATTAATATATGGATTTCATTTCAACCTCTGTTGGATTTCCTTCTGGTTGTAGGGTAGTTTTTAGCAGCTGCAACCTCGAGGCTATTGCTTAGAGAATGGTGGAGTGACCCTTCAATGCCAACTATCCATCGCCTATCCATTATCTTTTCATATAATAATAATGTTATAGCACCTAAACCCTACATAGCGGAGCAAGTAGAGTTTAGGCTTGTAGCAAAGCGCATGCGGGATAAGTATGAAGGGGTGTGAGCGCTTATTTACCCACCATTGGTAAATAAGTGAGTACAACCAGGCTGTAAGTGTTTTGGTGTTTAATTCGTTCTACGATTGCCTAGCGTTAATCCATTGTGCCTTCCAAGCAATGGATCTTTTTCCTAAGTTCCTAACATTCACAATGTACACAAAAACTAAAGAAATCCAACACGGCAATTTCTACTCTAACTTCTTTAATCAAAAGAGGTCACGGTGGTTTTGAATTTGAGCGAGTTACAGTCAAAATTTAACAACCCTAAGTGATAGAATATGTCATGCCATTTCTAAAAACATAACATTCGACCCTACCCCCTTCTCCTAGCAGAAGTTATGGGCGGATGAAGTTTAGCCCTTCCGGGACTATTTAAACTTCATCCATGATGTAGGACATACTTCCTAATTCAATTACCCTTGAAAATTGAACCCTAGATTTAGGTGGATAGGACCTGCCTAAATCCTAAGTTTTGACTTGGATGAACTATTTTAGGTTGACTTCATCCGTTCCTTGACCCAAACTTCATCCTTAAATATTTCCTAGGGTTTTTGGTCTTTCTTGAAGTTTGACCGACTTTAGGGTTACTTAAGGGTCTTACTATGACTTACTAATACTAACTTCTTCTTTTAATCAAGTTAAAACATCCTAGTCCTTCCTATCCTTGTTCTTTGAGGTTTTGATTGAATTTTGGACAGTTACTATTTTTAAAATTTTTGGAGTTGTTCCTTCTAGAAGCTAGCCTAAGCTTTCCAAAATGGTATCTTACTTGGAAATCCACCTATACTATCAAAAGTTGTTGATGGATGAAGTTTGACCGCTAATCGGTGTTTAAAACTTCATCCGTTGATTACTCCTAAGCCTAATTTGATAATTAGCTTTTAATTTCACTTTTGAGACCTAGGTTATTTCTAGTTGATATTTCTTAATTTAACTTGTCTTGTTTTTCTTCTAATCCCTTTTCATCCAAATTAGGTCCTAAACTTCATCCCTCCATATCTCACTCGTTTTAGCTTCAAATCCTAAGTGTGAGATGGTTTTGGAAACCTCTAACTAGACTCTACAACACTAATTCCCTGGTTCTTGAAATATTCCTATTGTAGACACTCCGAATTGACTTGAGAGTTCGGTCCTACTTTTAAATGTCTATTTTTGAGAAATGGAAATGGAGGGTTTGAAGTTAGGAGCTTACCTCGGAGTTGGTGTCATTGTTTAGGTAATCGTATATCCCTTCAAACTCCCCATCATTTGCCATGTTTCGGAATTTTTTGGTAATTTTGTCCATAGCTTAAAGTAGGAGTTTTAGTACAAGGTTTGCCAATTTCTTGGACTTCCCTTTTCTTTTCTTTTTCTTCTAATCTCTCTTTCTCTTCTAACACTATTCTAATTCAATTATTTATACTTCAAAGGGTTGACTAGTCTTGAACTAAAATAATTGAAATCAACTCCCAACTAATAGTTGACTCTTCAACTCCTTGGTCAATTATTATTCTATCCAAGTTTTGATGGTTCTAATTATTCCTCCTAGATTTTCACCTAATCCTATCTCTTCCTAAATTCTCTTCAAACTCCTAAATTGTCACTTCATCTCTCTCCATTTTCAAAATGGTTTTGAAAGTTTTAAGTGTTCTACTTCCTATGGTTTCTGAGCCTCTTTTTGCAATGGAAACGTTGCAAATTGAGATTCCTTAGCCTCCTACCTTCTTAATTTCCCTCTATCTTCCTAGACTACTAGCATTTCTAATTTCAAAAGACAAGATGAAGGTGTGATTGTTCTTGATTAGAATTCAAAATTTGGCCGAAGCCTAGCCTCTAACTGGCCGTGAGTTTGGTGCAACCCAGTTTTCGTTTAGTCCAGTTCAGCACACCGCTTCCAGTACACAGCCCCAATAATAGCCCAGCAACAACTCAGTACACAGCCCAGTAACAACCTCAGTACACAGCCCGTGGCTGCGCCACATGGCTAGGTGCAGTTGGCCCGACCTCCGGTCCCGACTTGCTTCTGCCCCGTCCAGGCTGCGACTTCCGTCCAAGCCTTCGGTCCTTTTTGTTTTTTGGGGTATTTTGGTCTTTTAAGAAAGAAAAAAACAACAACTTAAACAAAAAGAAAAGGTTGCCTCTCCTAAGGTCGGACTGAAAGTTTCTTGACTTTCCCGGCAATAATCAGTTTACCCTTTTTGGATGCTAAACTTGATGTTCCAAAATAGTGTTTTGGACACTGAACTTGGTAATAAGGGGGAAAATGGAGATTTTTACTAGCACTTAATGATCTTAGATTCTTTCTTCTAACAAAGCAAAGTCAAAGCTTCGCCGTATTTTAGAAGATCTCCAAAACTTCTAGACAATTTGAACAAAACAAAGTCAAAGCTTCGCCGTATTTTAGAAAATCTTCAAAACTTCTAGACACTTCGAACAAAGCAAAGTCAAAGCTTCGCCGTATTTTAGAAAATCTCCAAAACTTCTAGACAATTTGAACAAAGCAAAGTCAAAGCTCCGCCGTATTAGAGAATCTACTAACATCAAGAGTTTAAACCAACAAAGGAGGATTGTTAGTACAACTCTACAAGGGCTAAGACAAGCACAAACTAACACGAAGAAAGCGTGGATGATTGGTAGATGCTAAAACTCGAACACAAGTTAGTCAAGATGGATTAGAACACAACTTTCTCAAAGAAGACACTAGAGGGCCCCCCTAAGCGGCATCGCCAAGGTACGGAGGGGGGTACATTCTAGAATTAGTAGAAACAACAAGAATCAACAACAATTTTACTACGAGACTTTAAACAAAGCAATAAGAGAAGACTTTGAAGGGACCCCAATGTCCTTCAAAGAGAGCTCCAAAAACATCAACAATGGAGCTAAAAATGCTCCAAAAAACACACAAATTTGGCAACGTGGCCTAAATGGCCAACATCCAACTAAATGGACCCAAATGTGCAAAGTGAGCCAAAATATGGCTACAAGGGGGGTTTGTGAGAGGGAAATGAGCCCCCTTATATACATTTTCAAGAGTACTCACCCCCCTCTTTTCCTAAGCCGTAATCTTATCAACTAAGATTTTCATCCTAATCTTTAATTTTTGACTTTCTACGCTGGTCGAAACTTCTAACTTTTGGAGATTAACTCCAAATTGAAAATTAATTGCGCCGTTGGCTTTAAAAGGCCCTCTGTAGTCTTGGGGAGCCCTCCACCCCTTAATCAAACTCCAAAAAACGCAACATAACCTACCGCTAACTGAACACCAAAACGGGGTAAAAACCCAAATCTTGGAGGTTGATTTTTTTGAGAAAAGTAACTAGCCTAGGTTTTTTAGTAGGTATGGGGGAGTAAGAAAAGACCTAGCTTTGACCTCATTCCGATTTCGTATGCTTCCGGTACGCAAGTCAACTCCACCGTAAATTTCAAATTTGCCAATTATCGGGGAATCTCGTCGGTTCAGGCACTTCTGGCTATCGGAATGTCTTGAAACTTGGTGGGGCATCTTATTAGCATAAAAGAAGCTAATCTAATTTTTAGTGAGATTTTACCACAACCTGGGTAATTTCTAGGAATTTTCCATCGTAGGTTTTGGCGGTTGACCGTCCGGAAGGGCATCTTCTGCAAGTCAGAAAATTCCGAAACTTTTTATGGAACCTCTCATGGAATTCCACAAAGGATCTGCAAGCTCATATTTTTACTTTGCACAAAGGTCAGAGGAGAATCAAATTCTGTCTTCTCCTTTTAATTTTGGCAACTAGGGAATCTTTCACATACAAGGGAATCTTGGCAAGCCGATTTTGCCATTGAGTCCCAAATGTGATTTCCACCCTAGAAGACCATATTCCACCCGTAGATTCCTCTTACGGGTCCATCTTGAGTTTGTAACTCCTGCAGACCAACAATTGGGGTTTTCGCTATTTCTTCGATGCTATGGGGTGTCGTACGCGCAATCTAGGCGTAAGTATCCTTAACACCAAAATGATGATAAGATAACACGAAATATCGTCCCAGGAGATTCTAGTATGTTTCAGCAAGCTAAGGAGTTTTCGGATTGTAATCCACACAACAAAACCCCAAGCAACACCTCTTCCCTTTCCTATTTCTTATACAATGGTATTCCGGATCCCAATCCGGATCTATCTCTTTTCCGGTTTCCGATTTGATCCGGATTCCGGGTCTCACTTCTCGTCTTCAACTGGTTTTCTATTCCCCTGTTTTACCCTCAGGGTGTCTGCATTTGATCTTTAGAGGGGTAGGAACGCACCACTCATAGGCATCTATTTCTCTGCACAAAACTTCACATAAAACAATCATAACCGAGTTTTTATTGCAGAGTAAAGAAAGTAACAATCCTCACAATTCTCCGGGTAGCTTGCCCGGAAAACAGGTCACTCAGAATTGCATCCTTCCACCTTTACTACAACGACAGATCAAGACAACCGGAACTGGAAGAGATTCGTGCATCTATCTACCAGACTGATCCTATGGTTGGCAGATCTTCCGGTGAGTGGGGATTTTCCGCTGGCGGTCGCTTATCTCCGCTCGGAACCCTCCCTGGATTCCGGACTCGCATCCGCACCACTCCTTAGAACCGGATCACCGTTACGGCAATTTAAAGGTACCACGTACAAGTCCTTACTCACGAGTCTAGTAAAGTTTCCTCACAAACTTACTCGCTCAAAACAGGTCCAACTAATTCTCAACCCGGATTCCCCCTCATCCGCCCTCTCTCACACTTTCACCATTCATAAACAACTCAAGAAAACGCACACATAACCAGAAATCCGAATGTCCACTTAGTGGCTCAGATTAGGGAAAAGAGAATATGCACATAAACTAATGCACACAAAATGGGCAAGGCTGGAATGAAAGGACAACAAGCTGCCCTCCACTTAAAACCCAAACAAAAAGCCAAAAAAAGAACACCTGAAAATCCAGGTGACCAATCAGTAATCAACCATAATATCCGAAAAGTTCAAAGTCAACTACTCCTAAGAATCCGGAACCGGGCCCCATGCATGGAAAATCCGCTCCAGATTAAAAATCCTAAAACTGCAAACATACTAATTACTTTCCCCGCTTTGATTTCTTCGCGCTGCTACTTGGCCCTGTAGGTGGTTTCCTGCTCCCTTTCGGTGGAGTGGACTTCGTTGCAGCCCGGGTCGGAATCTTCCGCTGGATCGGCGGCGGGTCGTCATCCGATTCCGTCTCATCGCCGGAAGTGAATTCCCCCTTCTCGGACTCTTGGATCATCTCCACTCTGGTCTCTTTCTCTGGCGAATCGTCCAGCTGAATCGGTGTTGTATTCCTCTTGGGCGATGCCTTCTGCATGTGAGTAAAGTCGACCGGATTGGTCCGAGCCGGGTTTGCCAAGGCCCCCATCCGTTGGATTAAATCGCTCCGGACGGATGTTCCGGATGCCGGAACGGAACTCCCTTCTCCTACCGGAATCGACTGGACACTCCTCGTCTGGCCGAACTTCGTGGTCTTCGTCTGGATCCGTGCCTGACCTGGAGTAGGTCTTGGGGATGCGGGTAAACTCATCCCTGACCCCGGCTTCTGGGGCGTCTTCAACAAGTCGACGTTGGGCAGCTCCGAAAAGTGGGTGAAGTCCAAGGGCTTGTTGGGGCCGAGGTGTCCCAACAGTTGCGCCATCTCCTTCAGAATACCTTCCATCCAGGCCTGGAAGTCCACCAAGATTGTTACTACCTTGGACCCGGATAAGTGGCCTATGCCACTCAGCTGATTGGTGAAGAGTCGGGATTTGACAACAGCTTCCGCGGGCTGCTCCACCAACGCGGTCAGGTTGTGGACGAGTTGGAGAGCTTCTGCCTCCTTCTGCCGTGCAACTGCGGCATCCGTATCCGCCCAGTTCACCCGACCTAACAGGCCATCCCTTTCCTTCTCCAAGCTCTTGATCCGCTCGTCCTTCTCACGAATCAGATCCGGGCTCGGTAGTTTCCGGATCTGATTTATGATATCTTCCGGCTCCACCTTCAGCTCTGCAGCAATCCCCAGGATCATGTCGGACATCCCGAAATACATGTGCTTGGCCTCCTCCATCCACTGCGTTCCGGCGTCGAAGAAGTCCGACTGCGGTTCCGGTTCCGGGGGTTGACTCAGCTCTCCCTTTTCCGGGGTCAGCTGTTCCACCCTCGAGTTCGGATTGGTCGACTTCCTTCTTTTCTCCCGCTTGTCGACCAGGTCCTGCTGCTGCGGTTCTTCTTCCTCGTCGTTGTTTTCTTCTTCTTCTTCCTCCTCTCCCTCGATCGGAGTATCCGGTGGAATCTCGTGCGTGAGACCGTACTTCACGATTTCCAACCCGGTGTTGTAAATCACCATCTCTTCACTCGTCAGCACCTCTTGATGGTGATACAGGTGAAACAGGTACGGACTGAGAAGACTCGGCTTCCCCTTCCCTACGTGCGACACGAGCTTCTTTACTATCCCGGCTAGAACTTTCCCGTAGTGGACTACCTTATCTTCTAAAGCCCCAAAGATAGTGTTGGCCACCGTAACCGTAACTCGGGTGGGCTTTTCCGGATACATGATCGGAATCAAAAATTCCAACACCCGTTTCTGCCTAGCGTCCTTACAGTCACTCACTGGGTATCCGTCCTTAGTGGTAACCGGATTGCGGAACTTCCCAATCCCGTACGTCTCTACCCGAGAACCTAATCCGGATCCGTCCTTCCCAAAGCCGTATACGTCAGCCCATACATCCGCCGTCCATGCTCCGGGTTGGCCTCTCACAGTCAACTCGAACTGATTCGGGACTCCCGAGATCAGCTGTTCTAGCATCTCCGCGTTCTTAACATTCCACGGTCGGTGGATCAAACCTACGCACCCCATCCGGGTCAGATCTGTCTCTAACTCCTTCCGGTGCGTTGGGTCGGCGGGAATGGCCGGTCTAACTATCCGAGCTGTGACAGAAGGTCGGCGCGCTACCGGTTTGCTGGACTCTGCCATAGTTTACCGACACCGACTACTAAATCCGGTGCAATCGGCACCGACCTCACCCGTCTCTTTCTGTCGCGATCTCTAACTCACCACTCTTTCTCTCAGCTAAGTGCACAAGACAATCAGCAAAGTGAAGAATGAGGAAGATTAGGTCTGACGAGGGTTTAAGTACTAATCGAGCTGCCGACCGTTCCCCTCGGCGAACGGAAAGAGGTCCGTTCCCGTAACGGTTCCCTAGCGGCGTAGGTCGGATACCTATTCCGTAGCTCGTTCCGATCCGACCTAACTCGGATTTTAAGATCCGTTACAGGATCTGGATCTCGGATTATAACTATCCGGAATTGGTCCGTATCCGGATCTAATTTCCTTCTTCCTACCAAAATTTTGAAATTTTTGCCTAACTCCTAACCTATTTCTATGCTATCTTCCTTTACTCTAAGTTTCCGTGCTCCCACATGGGGAAAGTGAAACCTATCTCAGGGAATGGACTTAGGACCTCAACGATGTTCCCTCGGACCAATTTTAGCCATAAGATGTCACATGCACCGTAGGTTTGGGCTGTTTGGGTCGGTTAGCCCTTAAGTCTACTATTTATCGATATTTTCACGTTTTAACCTATGTACAAGTGGAAACGGGATTGATTTGGGAGAAAACAACCTATAAAGGACCAAATGCTATATTGGTACTTGACATACCTATTTTGGTCTTACACTCTTTTTTGGGCTTCTTGTATATAAAACTAGACTTAAATTTGTTAAAATTAAAAAACAAAAAACTGTGAGTCCCCAATGACAAATTGTTGGCTCACAAGTGGTAATCTCTATTACTAGCTTGGATGTTTTAGTTATATTGAAAAATTTGTAAAGTCATTAATATTGGGTGGGCAAGCAAAATTCTAGGGCATTCAGGATAGATGGCCTTTGTTCCTTTGAGAGAAGTGGAGTGGAGCCCGTGGCCTAAGGAACTTCAGGGCATGTGAATAGGGTGCCATATTGACATCAAAACAAGGGACCGTTAAGTTAATGTGGGGATTAACGTCAATGTGATGTCATGTTAACGGGTGCTGGGTTAATGCAAACTGGACCCTAAAAAGGATTATCATTCTAATGCTAAAATGGCACTCAAATGACTAGACATTGTTTTGATGCTAGAATAGGCCAAGACTAATGTTGGGTAATTTTGATGTAAAAATTGTACCACTTGTGCTTTGAACTGACAACATGCAACTTAGACTACCATAATACGCCATATATTTCAATGATGAAATGGCTCCACAATTACACTAATTTGGTGCTAAAATGTAACAATCTTAGATTGTTGAGAACTCTAACATGATGACTTTTGATGTTAAAATGGCAGCATAATTGTGCTAAAATCAAACTATATTTTCAGTAAAATAACACTCATCAATGTATTTTTTATGCTTAAATAGCTATGAAATGTCAATATAACAGCAACACGTAATTGCAACACTAGCATCATACCATCACATTCTTTTGATGCTAAAATGATGCGACAACTAACATTACAATGGGATATAGTGGCACAAATAGAACGGTAAAATAATACCATCAATGTAAATTTCACGTTCAAACATCTTTTATGCTATTGTCAAAATGGCATTCAACAAATCATCAACAAGATATTAATACACCTTTCAATAGTGATGATAGTAGGAAATTTGATATGCATATATATATATATATATATATAATTTATTTTATTTATTTTATTTATTTATTTATTTTTCAGTCCCCAAGTATTTACAATTGTAATCATGAAATACAAAGCTAAACCTATTCAATTGTCTTCATCATCATAATGAAATACAATGGTTCATATGAGTGGCAAGTCACTTTTCAAAGGTTGAACCTCAATTTAAAAAATACTAGCTCCATCTAAATTTGATATAACCATGGATCCTTGGTCATACTGAAAACGGAAAAAAAACATCTACTTGTCTCCATGTGCCACCATCAATTCCTAACACTTCCAAGTATGCTTTTGTTCTCACCTGCAGCAAATTGATACTTTATCAGTCTATAGTACCAACATACAAGACACATATAACAATCCAATCATTGATGGCCCTACTTACTATTGTTTAGAGAGAAGTGACAAATATATTAAATGAAAACTTCATGAGTAAATAATTGAACAATAATTCCAATTCTAAAATGAAATTTTCCTAAAGTTTTCAAGTTGAGCCCCTTAGGTTAGGGTTTTGGATTACCTAACCTAATGTAAGATACATAAAACATCAAAGCAGGCTTTGAAATAGTTGAAGTTTGTTGCATTCAACAATTCACACATTGTTTATAATACAACCACTTAACACTTTACTTCAAAGAAAAATGAAATGTGGGGAACATTGGTATTTAGAACAAACAACATTTCCAATATGCAATGGTATACAAACTTAACACTACAATTAGTACATAGCAAAGGTATAGATTAGAGAGAATACATCTTCAATACAAGCAACAAAACGTACCAACAAACAATATAATTTAATTCTTACATTTTGGATCTTCCACACCAACTTTTCTCCGCTCCTACGATCTATTTTCTTTTGCCTTAGATTTGGTCTTCTTCCACATCCTATACAACAAAATAAAACACATGGATTAAAATACTATTACAACAAATATGAATCAAAGAAAAAGATTATAAGCTTTCTACATGTACATAAAGAGAATGAGCTCAATTTTTAGAAGTATGAAAAAGGGTGATGCATCAAAGCATCCTGTGATGCTCCTAGCTAAGTAGAAATACCACACAGCCGACACACCAGCCCCTTCCCATACTTGGACAATAGCCCCATTCAAAGAGACTCAAAGCATCATGTGGTGCCGCAAGACAAAGTTGCAAAAACCACACAATCGAGACTTCTAGGAACAAATAGCCATGGTCTCGAAAAAGCAAGACATATGTAACAACTACAAGGTTTGAATTGAATCAATGGATGGCAATCTATTAAGCAAACAAATCCAAGTTGTTGTAAACCATTAATTCACATCAAAACATACTTCGATGTCTTGTTGCAACAAATTTAACTCACGCCTTCAAATTTGACCAATCCTTAAGAATGATATGCCCTACAAATCCAAAATAAGCCATGTTGTAATATTTGTCCTCAAAAGCCCATCCAAAAACAAGGGATCAGATTCCATGTCAAAAGGTTTAAAAAAAGACAGTTTTCAAAAAATCAAAAAATCAATTAGAGATTTACCTTAGGTGTTAAACCTTGCACATCCTTGCAGAGGCAAAAGATAACAACTCGCACTGCAATCACTACAAGAAAAAACAGTGTCGAATCCAACATGATAATCAACTCGTATATGTTGGTTGAAACGGTTGACTAGGACATTTTGGTTCGGATAAAAATCAACACTTCTATGTTGATTTTATATCTTGATTTGGTCAAATTAAAAAAATTACTATTATTATTCAATAATCTGGCACGTAAGCTGCCACATAGGTTGAACTTGCCACGCATGCAAGGCTGCCACATCACTAGACCTACCAAACGAATTGGATTGCCACGTCAACGGCCAACAAATTGATGCTAAATAATTAATTGAAGCTTCCAAAATAGATTCTTAATTTTAAATTTTAACTTCGAAAAATTCAACATTATATTCAAAATAATTAAATATATACAATAATTGAGCTTTAAATGCCAAAATTGACCACTACATTCCAAATAATCTAATACATGTTACAAATGAATTTTGAATGCCACTTACCTTGGAGTTTGATGAGAGGGAAAGACAAGACCTTTATACAAGTGGGGTGGTAGGAGGTAGGACAACCCATATGGGATTTGTAAAGAGTGAGGATTAGTAAGAGCTCAACCGCTCATACTTTACAAGTAGAAATTGTGGTTTAGGTAGAATTTTAGACCTCATTTAGGCGGTGTAGAGTTACTTTTTTCAAAAAAATTTGAACTAAGAATTTGTGTAAAATGAAGCTAAATGTCATCTCCAAAAATCCGTTTGAGATTTTAAGCCTCCAATCAAAAGTTATGGACAAATTTGAGAGAGGGGTTGGAAGGGACATTTTTTTTGACAATTTCAAACATCCACTTTGAAAGTTGTCCATAACTTTTGATTGGAGGCTCAAAACATCAAAAGGATTCTTGGAGATGAAATTTGCCTTTGTTTCACAACCTCTTTTAGTTCAAAGTGCTTTAAAAAAAGTTATTCTACTGTGCCAAAATGAGGTGTGAAGTTCTACTTTGCACACAATTCCTACATTTTGACAGTGAGCGGTCAAGCTCTCATCTTCAAATTATCCCATACTCTTTGAGAATTTATAATGAACAATGGATTTCATTATAAAAACAACCTCTCCATCCATCATTATCACTAAATTTCAATGAAATACAGCGACTTCTAGAAATAGTTGGGGCCACTATATAAAATGTTCTCATAAATTGAGAAATTAGAATTATGAAGTGAAATTGCCCTCATATTGTTGTACAAAGGGGATTCTACCTTCATGTACAATTTCACTTAGAATGGACTATATTTAGACCTATTATTCTTTGAATGAAATTTCTATTTAAATTTTTTTTTTCGTGAAAAGTCAAAATGTCTCATTTTTAAAATAGGAAGAATTTACATCTTGACTAGAATCACATATGATAAGTTCCATGAATTTTAGATTTTTATTGATTGAAATCTTATTGATTAAAATTTGATCTCAAAATTTTGATTTTTTAATTTTTCACTCCATAAATTGCAAAAAAATAAAACAAAAATTCAAAATAGCATCAAATAACTACGTATATCAAAAACATATTTGCAATTTATGGAGTGAAAAATTAAAAAGTCAAAATGTTGAGGTCAAATTTTAATCAATAAGATTTCAATCAATAAAAATCCAAAATTCATGGAACTTGTAATATGTGATTCTAGTTAAGATGCACATTCTTCCTATAAGAAAAATGACCCATTTTGACTTTTCACAAAAAAATTATTTTTACATAAAAATTTCATTCAAAGAATGATAGGTCTAAATATAGTCCATTCTAAGTGAAATTGTACATGAAGGTAAAATCCCTTTTGTACAACAACAAGTCGAAATTTCTTCTAATAATTCTAATTTCTCAATTTATTAAAGCGATTTGTATAGTGGCCAATTATTTTTGGGAATCACTATAAGTCCATCACCTTGTCATCTAGAATATCTTGATTTTAGATGGTCATTGGACTCTATTTTGGACTTTCTCGCTAATATTGGACATTTCCATTTTTTACAACATTTTGGTCACTTAATTTTTGCTGAATTTGACAATATTTCTTATTCACTTTATTTATTTTTTGGCATACTTTTAAATAATTATTTTTGGCCAACCCTGCCCTAATACTACAACATGTGGGAAAATGAAAATGATGTTGAGAGGATTGCCAAATCAACTAAGCAAGTTTTTTTTTGTTCAAATCAACCAAGTCATGTCGATTGATGTTTTGGAGACCGCCCAAATCAATAGAGCCCAAAATTTTTTTGTCGTAATCAACGTAAATGCATTTATCTTTTGTTAATTAGGGCCCCTTTTTCTTGTAGTGAATACAAGGAATTTGAGAGCTTTGGATGCTTTGACAAAGCAATGAAATTTCTTCCAATGAAGACCCAAATCTTTTGCTTTTAGAATAAGCACCAAAAAAAGCAAGAGAGTCACCAACTTGGTTTAGCAATGCGGTTTGCAGAAGTAGAAACGATTTCCAACCAAAATCATAAAAGAAATGAAAGACCCTAAACCTAAATTGTAGCTCAACTTATTTGTAATCAAAATCACAAACTCCAATACCAATCCCAAAAATGTATCTGCATCCAACGATTCAACAATACAGCAACCCGACAAAATTGCCCAAGTAGAAGGGTAAGATTTCCAAATAAGGGACGCCATTAGGTCCAAGGACGATTTCAAATGCCTCTACCTCGATAACAACAAAAACTTTATAAACAAAAATACTTCAAGCATTGGCGGAATTCCTAGAAGACAAAAATGGCAAACAAAGAGGGCTAGGAGGAACCTTTGATGATGTAATTTGGAATCTTTAAGCTAAAGTAGGCTACTAATTTTCCTTGTTTCATTTTAAATTACTTTGATTAGACATTGCTAGTTAGGGCCGAGGCCTAAGATAAGGTTAGATCATTAGGACTAGAAGTCAATCCAAGTTTGACCTTAGAATCTTAGAGTAGAGGATTAGAGGTTTTCAAAACTATAAAGTACATAGAATTTGGAGTTAAAACAAGAAATATATAGGTAGATGAAGTTTGGCGTGTAGATTGGATGAAAAACACCTAAAATTATCCAAACGGAACAAGATTAGGAAATTAAGAAGTAAAAATAATTGAGATCCCAAAAGTGAAACTTTAAGTTAATTTGGAAAATTTTAAGTTAATAGTAATTAGTGGAAAAAGTTTGAAATATTGATTAGCGGTCAAACTTCATCCATCAATAGCTTCCACTAGGAAAGGTCAACTTAAAAGTAGAGTAGCAAATTAGAAAGGTCAAACAAAATATTTAGAAAAGTTAATGAAGGATGAAGTTTAGACTAAGGAATGGATGAAGATAGGTAGGATCCATCCATCCACGGCCAAATTTGGATCTTAGAATATAAACCCTAGCCTAGATCCATAGCCAAAATCTTAAGTCAAATTGGAATTAGGAGCATCTAGAAAAAACATGGATGAAGTTTGAAGTATTGATTAGCAATCAAACTTCATCCGCGCATAACTTTTGCTAGGAGTATTAGATTTTTATGAATTTTATGTTTTTGAAAATGGCATGAGCTTGTCTACAACCTGAGATTGCTAAATTTATACTATCTCTATTTTTATTAGAAAATCACCGCGGCCTAGTTAGTTACCTTGTCCAAATCAATTCTTGCGCTTAGACCTAGGGATTGGGGCTCTTTTTGCAAGTAGTAGTATGCATTTAGGTACTTAGAAAAAAAGATACATTGCTTGGAAGGCACAATGAACCGACGTTAGGCACCCGCTTAGTATAGAATTTTCACGCTAGTTTAAGAACCTGGTTGTGAACGTCTAATTATCAAGGGTAGATAATTAAATGTCCACAATATGCTAATTAGTATCCAAACTTCATTCACCTAAATTCTACATACTATATAATTACAATGTGATACAAACTATTGACAAACTAAGTCTATGTACTAGCAATTGTTAATTTTAGATGCTCTTTTAATAATTAACTATCAATTTGTCTTGTACTAAACTGAAATCCATCTTTATTCATTGAATTTCAAGTACTACGACACAAAAGATGATACAAGCCTATGAAGAGCAACACAACAATAAACTACTATTAGCAAATTATCTATCAGAGTACAATAATTTGCACCAATATGACATTTATTTTAAAAATTTAAGGAAAATGATGGTGTCAAAATGATAGTCAATTGGCTCTGAAATGGCCCAAAGAATATGTGAACGTCAAAACAATGAAAAAATGACATTGAAATATTGTTACGTACCATGTCTTCTAAAGTGGCATTGAAATGTGCCTATGAAAATTGTAGTGCAATGGCACCAAATAGGCATTGAAGAAAAGGATGTCAAAATTGTGCCCTCATAAAGTTAAAGTATTATTGTCATGATGCAAAAATGGTATGACATTTGTCTAAAATGAATACAAAATTAGTTCACGGTAGAAAGATGTCAATATGGCATTTGAATAGTGTTAGCTAAATTGGCATGAACATGACATTGAAAATGTGCATGTCAACAATGCTCTAATATGGCAGCACAATGGAGTGAAGATGATAAAGGGATGGTGCATATATAGAGTTGCATCAAAGTAGCATGAAACGGACATTGAAAATATACACTGTAAATTGACATCTCTCCAATAGTCAAATATTTCAATCACTATGGCATGGAAATGGTAAAAAAATGGCACTAGAATGGCATATACATGACATTGTATTATCGGATGCCTTGTTATTGCTACAATAATAGTAGAATAGTTCATGTGAACTTGGCATGAAAATTACACAAAAATAGTGCATGTTTGGTTTTGCATCATTTTGACCCTCAAACTAATGCTAATTTGATATTGAATTACTGTTCCCCAAAATCATGTCAAAATGGCTCTACAATAACGTCAAGATGACAATGCTGACTTTGCATTGAAATGATATTAAGATAATTTGGTGCCACCTCGGTATCAAAGTAAATCTCAAAATGACACTTAGGTGGACTCTATGTTAGATTGCTGTCAAAGAGGCATGCAAATAATCTTGCCCAACTTTTCTGACCTGCTCTTCCTTCGATGTGAGGTACACATCCCCTTGCTGTATGTACACAATCAGGTCTGTGCTGCTGCCATTTCATATGTAGTGGTTCTGGGCATCAATCGTGATAAGCATGGGAAACATAGCTAATCTCATGCAGTTCTCAAGCTGGCCAAGCTGCCCACCGATGAAAACACGATGTGAGGTACACATCCCCTCACTGTATGTACCCTCTCTTTGAGTCACGGGTCGCAGTTCTCAAGCTGGCCAAGCTGCCCACCGATGAAAACACGATGTGAGGTACACATCCCCTCGCTGTATGTACACAATCAGGTCTGTGCTGCTGCCATTTCATATGTAGTGGTTCTGGGCATCAAGCGTGATAAGCATGGGAAACATAGCTAGTCTCATGCAGAACAAGTCTTCACTGACTCACAACTCAGTGTTTCATATTATTGAAAGCCAACCTACTGAACAAAGTTTGAGGTTGATACTTAGTTTTTTCCCATCATTCGACCTTACCCATGGCTGGCAATCGAAAGCCATGGCTCACGAGACTTGCGTGCCTGCTTGTCGATCTCTTTGAGTCACGGGTCGCAGTTCTCAAGCTGGCCAAGCTGCCCACCGATGAAAACACGATCCAACGCACAGTCTTGCATTCTTCATTAACCCCTAAAGCACCAAGGCATTTTCTGGCTTGAAAACCATTGAGAATTGTCCTGTTCGCTGGGATCACCCAAAAAAACAAAAAAACATTTTTTAAAAATAGAATTTAACCATAGGATCTTGTACTTCACTTGTTTATGATCATTTGGTAAACATTTCATGATGTTTGACTGTACGCATTGGAAGATATTAGCATTTGAAGTTGGAAAAAAAAAAAAAAATTTGACTGTTGAATTGCAATTTCAAATGACTTTGACCGCCATTTGTGGAAACGTTTTGCACTATAGACCATGAGTTTATAATTTTTTCCGGTGAACATTTGAGTTGAGTGTTGGAAATAAAACATTTCGGGATATAGAAATTAACTTGGTTTTCATTCACAAAAAAGTTGTTCAATAGAAGTAGGTCTGAGATTGTATAAAATACTAAATTCTTAATAGCTCTAAGATGGAATTGAAACATCATTGGCCCAATGGTGAGACCGTTCTTGCAAACAAACTTCACCTTGTCAAAGTTTTCTTTTTGAGAAATTTTGAAAATTGCATTCAAAAACAAATTCTATAAGTTGTTTCTTAAAGAAGGTGCTTAGATTGCCCAAAAAACAAGATTGTCCATACCTTTTGCAATATTAGTCCAAATAGAATGTATCAAAGCTTCAAATTCAGACAAAAGCATAATGTAGAAAAAATTACACATTAAAATAATTCATTTTTTGTGGGGTTTATTTTTTTGTTAATTGAATTGCTTTCAAGACTTAGGGTGGCATAACTTTTCCTCTTGAGCACCGATTGAAATAAAAATTATGTTTTCAAAAAGCGAATCTGATTTCCTACCTTCAAAAAAAGTTTCAAACAATCATGTGAAAAATTGGGGTCACATGTTCCTACCCAAAATCCCAAGTGCCTCCCAAGGGGACTTTCGTTCTTTAGGGGCTAAAGGGCTAATCACAAGCATCGGAATCAAGCTAGGAGCTAATTCATGGTTTAGGCAAAATATTTATGGTTACATAAAAATTATATCAAACTAAAAAGACCTAAAGTTTGAGTGACGGCCAAATTAAAAGAAAATTAAATGTAAAAAATGTTGAATTGCATACATGTGAGGAAAAAACTCACAGTGCTATATATGAAGAATTGAATTTCCTATGCATAGTCTTTAGAATTCTATATAAGAAGTTTCCTTCAATTAAAATTAATTTTTTATTAGAAAGCCCCAAAAGTTGGGTAGCTTGTCTCATGATAAATGTATTAAAAAAATCCATATAATTAGGTTTTTAATGCTATTGTTTTCCGTAAAGACATATATACGTATGTATATAATTGCATTTCCGAATTCCTTATTGAAAGGGCTACATGAATTTTCTACATTAAAACAAATTGTATCCCTTAAATTTGGATTAGAATGCATTTAGGCAATTATAATGAGGGCCAAATAATACGGGAGTTGCGTACCTGGGGGGCCAACTTCAAGTATTTAGTCTAAAGAGTAGAGTAGTTTGGAGCCAAGTTAGTCAAGTGCCATTATCACAACTGTACAACTGCATAAAACCTCTCTTAGTGCATAGTCCCAACACTATGCACTAAGAGAAGTTCCACTATATTCCTATGGATTTATTAATATATGGATTTCATTTCAACCTCTGTTGGATTTCCTTCTGGTTGTAGGGTAGTTTTTAGCAGCTGCAACCTCGAGGCTATTGCTTAGAGAATGGTGGAGTGACCCTTCAATGCCAACTATCCATCGCCTATCCATTATCTTTTCATATAATAATAATGTTATAGCACCTAAACCCTACATAGCGGAGCAAGTAGAGTTTAGGCTTGTAGCAAAGCGCATGCGGGATAAGTATGAAGGGGTGTGAGCGCTTATTTACCCACCATTGGTAAATAAGTGAGTACAACCAGGCTGTAAGTGTTTTGGTGTTTAATTCGTTCTACGATTGCCTAGCGTTAATCCATTGTGCCTTCCAAGCAATGGATCTTTTTCCTAAGTTCCTAACATTCACAATGTACACAAAAACTAAAGAAATCCAACACGGCAATTTCTACTCTAACTTCTTTAATCAAAAGAGGTCACGGTGGTTTTGAATTTGAGCGAGTTACAGTCAAAATTTAACAACCCTAAGTGATAGAATATGTCATGCCATTTCTAAAAACATAACATTCGACCCTACCCCCTTCTCCTAGCAGAAGTTATGGGCGGATGAAGTTTAGCCCTTCCGGGACTATTTAAACTTCATCCATGATGTAGGACATACTTCCTAATTCAATTACCCTTGAAAATTGAACCCTAGATTTAGGTGGATAGGACCTGCCTAAATCCTAAGTTTTGACTTGGATGAACTATTTTAGGTTGACTTCATCCGTTCCTTGACCCAAACTTCATCCTTAAATATTTCCTAGGGTTTTTGGTCTTTCTTGAAGTTTGACCGACTTTAGGGTTACTTAAGGGTCTTACTATGACTTACTAATACTAACTTCTTCTTTTAATCAAGTTAAAACATCCTAGTCCTTCCTATCCTTGTTCTTTGAGGTTTTGATTGAATTTTGGACAGTTACTATTTTTAAAATTTTTGGAGTTGTTCCTTCTAGAAGCTAGCCTAAGCTTTCCAAAATGGTATCTTACTTGGAAATCCACCTATACTATCAAAAGTTGTTGATGGATGAAGTTTGACCGCTAATCGGTGTTTAAAACTTCATCCGTTGATTACTCCTAAGCCTAATTTGATAATTAGCTTTTAATTTCACTTTTGAGACCTAGGTTATTTCTAGTTGATATTTCTTAATTTAACTTGTCTTGTTTTTCTTCTAATCCCTTTTCATCCAAATTAGGTCCTAAACTTCATCCCTCCATATCTCACTCGTTTTAGCTTCAAATCCTAAGTGTGAGATGGTTTTGGAAACCTCTAACTAGACTCTACAACACTAATTCCCTGGTTCTTGAAATATTCCTATTGTAGACACTCCGAATTGACTTGAGAGTTCGGTCCTACTTTTAAATGTCTATTTTTGAGAAATGGAAATGGAGGGTTTGAAGTTAGGAGCTTACCTCGGAGTTGGTGTCATTGTTTAGGTAATCGTATATCCCTTCAAACTCCCCATCATTTGCCATGTTTCGGAATTTTTTGGTAATTTTGTCCATAGCTTAAAGTAGGAGTTTTAGTACAAGGTTTGCCAATTTCTTGGACTTCCCTTTTCTTTTCTTTTTCTTCTAATCTCTCTTTCTCTTCTAACACTATTCTAATTCAATTATTTATACTTCAAAGGGTTGACTAGTCTTGAACTAAAATAATTGAAATCAACTCCCAACTAATAGTTGACTCTTCAACTCCTTGGTCAATTATTATTCTATCCAAGTTTTGATGGTTCTAATTATTCCTCCTAGATTTTCACCTAATCCTATCTCTTCCTAAATTCTCTTCAAACTCCTAAATTGTCACTTCATCTCTTTCCATTTTCAAAGTGGTTTTGAAAGTTTTAAGTGTTCTACTTCCTATGGTTTCTGAGCCTCTTTTTGCAATGGAAACGTTGCAAATTGAGATTCCTTAGCCTCCTACCTTCTTAATTTCCCTCTATCTTCCTAGACTACTAGCATTTCTAATTTCAAAAGACAAGATGAAGGTGTGATTGTTCTTGATTAGAATTCAAAATTTGGCCGAAGCCTAGCCTCTAACTGGCCGTGAGTTTGGTGCAACCCAGTTTTCGTTTAGTCCAGTTCAGCACACCGCTTCCAGTACACAGCCCCAATAATAGCCCAGCAACAACTCAGTACACAGCCCAGTAACAACCTCAGTACACAGCCCGTGGCTGCGCCACATGGCTAGGTGCAGTTGGCCCGACCTCCGGTCCCGACTTGCTTCTGCCCCGTCCAGGCTGCGACTTCCGTCCAAGCCTTCGGTCCTTTTTGTTTTTTGGGGTATTTTGGTCTTTTAAGAAAGAAAAAAACAACAACTTAAACAAAAAGAAAAGGTTGCCTCTCCTAGGGTTTTTTAGGGTTTAGGGTTTAGGGTTACAAGGGTTTCCTAAAGGATTTGACCGGGTTGTTTATAGGATTTTATTTGACTTACCCCCCCATTCTTGAGGTCTACGAACTCAACAGTGTAATTAGATTCCTTTACAAGTTCTTAGTTTGTAAGATATAGCAACTTTGACTTTAATGTATAAGGTTTGACTTTTTTTATTGTGGATGCATTTTGAGGAATTTTTAAGTGAGGGTTTACTTTTTGGAATGGGCTTAATGAGAGCTTCATAGAAATGTCTTGTTTTCTAAATTTAGCCTTTTTTATTTTTGGCCCTATATTGAGACTTTGGAAGACTTTTGACTTTAGGATGGGGTATGTTATTTCGTTCTTGATTGAATGAAGTTATAAATCTTCTTCAAAGGACCATATGATGATGTGGCACTTGGTTATTGGGCTTCCTATGCAGAAGATATTGATGGATGAAGGTTGGTTTTTCAAACTTCATCCATCAATTGCTGTTAGGGTAAGAACCGGATTGTAAAGTGACAAACGTTTTTAGAAAGCACAAAGAAGCATCTACCAAGTGTTGTAGTCATTTTAGGCTAAAAATAGAATTTTATAATTGACAAAACACAAGGAATTAAATTAATGCTTTTGCACAAAGAAGGGCGTTTGAAATTGGATTGCATGACTTTGTAGCTTTCTTTCATAGGAGTCCAAGATGATGTGGCACTTATTGATTGGACATTGTATGCGAGAGTAATTGACGGATGAAGTTCTGATTTGGAAACTTCATCTACCTATTGCCGCCATTTAGAGAATCGGATGATAAAGTGAAATACATTTTTGGAAAGCCACTTCAAGCATCTACAAGGTGGTGCATTTACCTTTAGCCAAAAATAGATATTTATTGGGGTCAAAATTCAAGAGGCTACATTTATGCTTTTGCACAAAGAAGGGCGATTGTTTTTCATTTGGATGATGATGTAGGTCTTCTTTGTACAATTCCAAAATGACGTGGCACTCTTGAATTGGACGTGGTATGCACGAGTTATGAATGGATGAAGTTTGGATTCTTCAAACTTCATCCATCTATTGCCGCCATTTGAAAAATCGGATGATAAAGTGAAATATATTTTTGGAAAGCCATTTCAAGCATTTACAAGGTGGTGCATTTATCTTTAGCCAAAAATAGATATTTACTGGGGTCAAAATTCAAGAGGCTACATTTATGCTTTTGCACAAAGAAGGGCGATTGTTTTTCATTTGGATGATGATGTAGGTCTTCTTTGTACAATTCCAAAATGACGTGGCACTCTTGAATTGGACGTTGTATGCACGAGTTATGAGTGGATGAAGTTTGGATTCTTCAAATTTCATCCATCTATTGCCGCCATTTAAAGAATCGGATGATAAAGTGAAATACATTTTTGGAAAGCCACTTCAAGCATCTACAAGGTGGTGCATTTATCTTTAGCCAAAAATAGATATTTACTGGGGTCAAAAGTCAAGAGGCTACATTTATGCTTTTGCACAAAGAAGGGCGATTGTTTTTCATTTGGATGATGATATAGGTCTTCTTTGTACGATTCCAAAATGATGTGGCACTCTTGAATTGGACGTTGTATGCACGAGTTATGAGTGGATGAAGTTTGGATTCTTCAAACTTCATCCATCTATTGCCGCCATTTAAAGAATTGGCTAATAAACTCAAGCACATTTTTGGAAAGACACTTCAAGCATCTACACAATGGTGCCTTTGTTTTAGATTAAAAATAGATATTTACATGGATCAAAACATAAGGGTCTACATTTAGACTTTGGCACAAAGAAGGGCGACTATTTTTCGATTGGACGATGATACATGTCTTTTTTGTGGGGTTTCAAGATGACGTGGCACTCTTGCATTGGACGCCGCATGCAAGAGTTATGAGTGGATGAAGATTGGATTCTTCAAACTTCAACCATCTATTTTTGTTATTTCAAGAATTGGATGATAAAGTAAAAGACATTTAGTAATAGTCACTTCAAGCATCTACACGATAGTACAAGGTTTAGGCCAAATATATATGATGGTTGGAGTCTAAAGACGAGAAGTTACAAAATTGGGTTTCCTAATTTTAAAATGTATCCAATTCCTATAAAGTCATGGAATTGGTTTTGAAATCAATGAAAGATATCACCCCACAACTTGTGAATATTATGGATACTTAAAATCCATGATAATTTTCAACTCATGCAAGCGTTAAGTTAATGCAAAACATCAAGCAACGTAAAATACAGCGTTAGCTGTACTTTTATGAGCCCAATTCACATATAGTCAGAAAATTGGGTTTAGGGTCAATAAAAAAAATTAACCCACAACTTGTGAATATTATGGATACTTAATATCCATGAAAATTTTATGGCTCATGCAAGCGTTAAGTTAATTCAAAACATCTACAAAATTAAATACAGTGTTTGCTATACTTTCATGAATCCAATTCACGTAAAGTCATGGAATTGCGTTTGAAATCAATGAATGAAATCAATCCACAACTTGTGAATATTATGGATACTTAAAATCCATGATAATTTTAATACTCATGCAAGCATTTAACTATGGATTTTAAAACCCTATACCAAAATTAAATACAAAGTTTGTTGTACTTTCAGGAGCCTAATTCACGTAAAATCATGGAACTGGATTTGAAATCAATGGAAAAAAAAAACTTATAACTTGTAAATATTATGGATACTTAAAATCCATGATAATTTTTATTTCATGCAAGTGTGAACCTAATTTTAAACATGAATCAAAATAAAATACAGTGTTTGCTGTACTTTTGTGAGCCCAATTCACGTAAAATCATGGAATTGGGTTTGAAATCAATGAAAAAAATCAACCCACAAGTTGTAAAGATTATGGATATATAAAATCCATGATAATTTTAAACTCATGCAACCATTTAACTATGAATTTAAAACGTCAATCCAAAATTAAATACAGCGTTTTGCTATACTTCATGAGCCCAATTCACATAAAGTCATGGAATTGGGTTTGAGATCAAGAAAAGAAATCAACCCACAACTTGTGAATATTATAGATACTTAAAATCCATGATAATTTTAGGGTTCATGCAAGCGTTAAGTTAATTCAAAACATCAATACAAAATTAAATACTAACAACGTTTGCTATACTTTCATGAGCCCAATTCACATAAAGTCATGGAATTGCATTTGAAATCAATAAAGGAATCAACCCACAACTTGTGAATATTATGCATATCTAAAATTCATGATAGTTTAAATCTGATACGAAAATTTCTGGAATTTTAAACCTTAATTCAAAATTAAATACAGTGTTTGCTGTACTTTCATGAGCCCAATTCATGTAAAGTCATAGAGTTGGTATTTAAGTTCACAAGAAAAATCAACAATTAAATTCTAAATATCTTTTGTACTTAAAATTCATAATAATTTGCAACTCATGCAAGCATTTTATGAATTTAAAACGTTAATCAAAAGGAAAATATAGCGTTTGTTGTATCTTAAATAATGTATCTTAATTAATAATTTTATTAATTAATATAGCCCATGAAAAATTATAAAAAATAATCCGCTATATTTTATTGAGCCAAATTTAAAAAAACTCATGCATGTTGTATTCATTTGATTAAAACTCATGAACCTTTAAGTTGTACATTTTTTTAAAACCTCAAACCAACGTTAATATTTGACTTTGCAATTAGTTTAGAACTTAATTAAGCCCATGAGAAATTACAAAAAATAATTATTCTATTTTATTGAACCAAATTAAAAAGTCTCATGTATGTTGTATTCATTTGATTAGAACTCATTAACCTTCAAGTTGTACATTTTCTTAAAATGTGAAATCAACAATAAAATGGGACTATGCAATTATTTTATTAATTAATATAGCATTTAGGATGTAGGGGTTAGGGTTTAGGGTCTCATACATGTTAGATTATAACACATAAACCTTCAAAGTTTTACATTTTGTTTAAACGTGAAATCAACGTTAAAATTAACCACGCTATTATTTTAAAAATTAATCAAACACATGAGAAGTTAAAACATCCCTGGTGTCTTTTATTGAACCAAATTAAAAAATCTCATGCATCTCAGTTCAACTCACTTGATGAAAACTCATGAACTTTGAAGTTGTATATTTTCTTAGAAACTCAAATCAACGTTAATATTTCACTTTTAAAGGGGCCATTGCATAAATGTCGTGCAATTTCAATCAAATTCCATCAAACCAAAACCTGGGTTATGTTGTAAACAACCTCCTTTTGTCAAATTCATGATCATGATCCCTACATGCACAAGTTTGCAATATTTAGAACGTCAACATAAACTAAACTACAGCCTTTGTTGTATTTTAGTGGGGCCATTGCGTGAGTGTTATGCAATTTCAATGAAGTTCAATCAAATAAAGTCAAGGGTTACATTGTAAACAACTTTCTTTTGTCAAATTCATGATCACGTTCCTTATATGCTAATCATTGCATGACTTATTATGTCAATTAAAAGATAAAGTACAGCATCTGCTATACTTTAGAGGGGCCATTGCATGAATGTCATGCAATTTGAATCAAATTTAATCAAATAAAGTCGTGGGCTAAGTTGTAAACAACTTTTTTGCGTCAAATTCATGATCATGTTTTTTATATGCTAATCATTGCGTTACTTATTACATCAATTAATAAATAAAGTACAGCATCCGCTGTACTTTTGAGGGGCCATTGCATGAATATCATGCAATTTGAATCAAATTTAATCAAATAAAGTTGTGGGCTAAGTTGTAAACAACTTTTTTGTATCAAATTCATAACTAAGTTCCTTATATGCTAATCATTGCATGACTTATTACATCAATTAAAAATCAGAATACTAAACCGCTGTACTTTAGGGGGGCCATTGCATGAATATCATGCAATTTCATTGAAATTCAATCAAATAAAGTGGTGGGTTACGTTCTAAACAACTTCCTTTTGTCAAATTCATCATCACGTTCTTTATATGCTAATCATTGCATGACTTATTACGTCAATTAAAAGATAAAGTATAACATCCGCTGTACTTTAGAGGGGCCAGTGCATGAATGTCATGCAATTTCAATGAAGTTCAATCAAATAAAGTCCTGGGTTACATTGTAAACAACTTTCTTTTGTCAAATTCATGATCATGTTCTTTATAAGCTAATCATTGCGTGACTTATTACATCAATTAATAAATAAAGTACAACATCCGCTGTACTTTAGAGGGGCCATTGCATGAATATCATGCAATTTCATTGAAATTCAATCAACTAAAGTGGTGGGCTAAGTTGTAAACAATTTTTTTAGTCAAATTCATGATCATATTCCTTATATGCTAATCATTGCATGACCTATTACGTCAATTAAAAAATAAACTACAGCCTTTGTTGTACTTTGAGGGGGCCATTGCAAGACTGTCATGCAATTTCAATGAAATTGAATCAAATAAAGTCGTGGGTTACGTTGTAAACAACTTTCTTTTGTCAAATTCATGATCATGTTCTTTATATACTAATCATTGCATGACTTATTACGTCAATTAAAAGATAAAGTACAACATCCGCTCTACTTTAGAGGGGCCATTGCATGAATGTCATGCAATTTGAATCAAATTTAATCAAATAAAGTTGTGGGCTAATTTGTAAACAAGTTTTTTGTGTCAAATTCATGATCTAGTTCCTAATATGCTAATCATTGCATGACTTATTACATCAATTAAAAATTAGAATACTAAACCGTTGTACTTTAGGGGGGCCATTGCATGAATATCATGCAATTTCATTGAAATTCAATCAAATAAAGTGGTGGGCTAAGTTATAAACAAATTTCTTTAGTCAAATTCATAATTACGTTCCTTATATGTTAATCATTGCATGACTTATTACGTCAATTAAAAGATAAAGTACAGCATCCGCTATACTTTAGAGGGGCCATTGCATGAATGTCATGCAATTTGAATCAAATTTAATCAAATAAAGTTGTGGCCTAACTTGTAAACAAGTTTTTTGTGTCAAATTCATGATCACGTTCCTTATATGCTAATCATTGCGTGACTTATTACGTCAATTAAAAGATAAAGTACAGCATCCACTGTACTTTAGAGGGGCCATTGCATGAATGTCATGCAATTTGAATCAAATTTAATCAAATAAAGTCGTGGGCTAAGTTGTAAACAACTTTTTTGCGTCAAATTCATGATCACGTTCCTTATATGCTAATCATTGCATGACTTATTACGTCAATTAAAAATTAGAATACTAAACCGTTGTACTTTAGAGGGGCCATTGTATGAATGTCATGCAATTTTTCATTGAAATTCAATCAAATAAAGTCGTGGGCTAAGTTGTAAACAACTTCTTTGTGTCAAATTCATGATCACGTTCCTTATATGCTAATCATTGCATGACTTATTACGTCAATTAAAAGATAAAGTACAGCATCCACTGTACTTTAGAGGGGCCATTGCATGAATGTTATGCAATTTGAATCAAATTTAATCAAATAAATTTTGGGCTAACTTCTAAACAAGTTTTTTGTGTCAAATTCATGATCAAGTTCCTTATATGCTAATCATTGCATGACTTATTACATCAATTAAAAATTAGAATACTAAACCGCTGTACTTTAGGGGGGCCACTGCATGAATTTCATGCAATTTTAATGAAATTCAATCAAATACAGTCGTGGGTTACGTTGTAAACAACTTTCTTTGGTCAAATTCATGATCACGTTCCTTATATGCTAATCATTGCATGACTTATTACGTCAATTAAAAGATAAAGTATAGCATACGTTGTACTTTAGAGGGGCCAGTGCATGAATGTCATGCAATTTCGATGAAAATTCAATCACATAAAAGCCTAGTTTTGACCCTTATAGAAGTTTAGGGTTAGGCCAAGGTGGATGCGCCACCTCATAGATGCTTCTACTCACTTTCCAAAAGTGCCTTTGACTTTTTCATCCACTACTTCATATAGCGGCAATTGATGGATGAAGTCTGAAAAATCAAACTTCATCCATCCATAACTCGGGCATACGATGTCCAATCAACAAGTGACACGTCATCATGGACTTGCATGAAAGAAATCTATAAGGTCGTCCAATCCAATTTCAAACGCCCTTCTTTGTTCAAAAGCGTTTGGAGTAATACCTCGCGTTTTTGACCCTTGTAGAAAACTATTTATAGGCCAAGGTGAATGCACGACCTCGTAGATGCTTTGACTCACTTCCAAAACTGCCTTTGACTTTTCATCCGCTACTTCACATAGCGGCAATTGATGGATGAAGTTTGAAAAAACAAACTTCATCCATCCATAATTTGGACATAGGATGTCCAATCAACAAGTGCCACATCATCATGGACTCCCATGAATAGGACCCTAAACTTCATCCAATCAAAAAGGAAATTACAAACCCCATACTAAAGTCAATGTCCACCCAAGTCCAAGTATGAGGTCAAACAAAAAAAATACTAATTTTAACCCCTAAAGGCCCAAGGCCTTTTTTCTGCCAAAAAACCATCAAAATTGCCATTTCAATAGCAAGGAGTAAAAAAAAATGAAAAATGTTTTTTTTTTTCACATCTAACCGTAGGATCTTACACCTAACTAGTATGAGAATGTGTGGAAAAAATTTCAGAATTTTTGACTGCTCAGATTGCAAGATATCTGCGTTTAAAGTGGAAAAAACAAGTATTTCAGCACATTGCGGGACTAGATTTTTTGACTTTAAACATTTTTCACTTAAAACTTTTGCACTACAGAGTTTTGTGCTTCAAATCTTTATAGTGGAGAATTGATTTGAGAGTCTAGGAAAAAAAATAATATTCAAAAAAACTTAATTATCATTCCTAAAAAAATTATCAAGTAGAAGTAGGTACAAGATAGAAGGAAAATCTAAAACATTAATATATTTTAGATGAAATTAAAATACACTAATCCCAATGGTGAGATTGTTCTAGCAAGTAAACTAAACCATGAGAATTTATTTTTTTTGAAAAATTGCAAAAATAGCATTTAGAAATGAATCCTACAAGTTATTTTTTTCAAGAAGATGCTCTAACTGCCCGAAAAACAAGAATGTCCATAACTTTCTCATAACAGATCCAAATGAAATGAATCAAAGCTTTCCAGATAGACAAAAATATAATCTACAAGAAAAAAAATATTAAAAAAAAAAAATCAAATTTTTGCCAAATTTTTCTTGCTGCCCGGACTGCCCAGTTACGAAAAAAAGTAACATATTTGGCTATAACTTTTGACTCCTGTTTCCAAATGTCCTGGAATTTAGTGCATATGAAAGATATTCCTCGCGCCCACCTTCTGTTAAAATTTCAGCTTAAAATATGGAAATCTCTAGTCACACGGACCTGCCCAAAATTTCTATACGGCCAGAAAACGCAGTCCGGTCCTTTAGGGGTTAAAAAACGAGACGTTTTTGGAAAGCTCTCACAAAATGCAATTGAAAAAATTAACTCTAGTTGGAAAATTCTTCCTATTCCATCTTCAATTGCCAAGTCAACCCTCTCGATCCTAGAGTCAAAGTTGCTATATCTCACAAACCGTGAATTTATATGACTTTTTACTTACACCATTGAATTTGTAGACCTCTCGAATGGGAGGGGAGGTCCAATAAAAAGCTATAAATAAGATGTCGAAAAGCCATACGATATCCTTGTAAACCCAAAACGCAAGAATTTTTTATTTTTCATACAAATTTATTTTTCAAATTTTGAATTCGTATTTGCAATCAGAGACTCAAATTTAGCTAGAAGAGATCCTAAACATACCCTAGACATGGCTCAAAATAGGAGGCAAGATTTTACTTTTATACCTTAGAACTTGTTTTTTTACCTTGTTGGTTCTACTTCGTGGGCCTCATTTAGCGTCCTGTTAAAAATGTTGACTTGGTATTGAATTTGGAGCCAGCAAATTCAATAAAACCAGCAAATGAAAGTACATTTCATTGACAAGGAATAAATTACAAGCCTGCCAGCCTAGCAGGGAGCCAGGGACCACAACAAAAGTCAACCCACCCAAATACAGGCTCCCTTTTGAGCTGATTTAGGGGTCCTTTTGAGCTGATTTCAAGCTCGGTCCACTGAGCTGATTTGAATGAGCTGTCACTTGATTCCAAGCTATCTGGCTGTCAGCTGATTTATAGTACGTTAAACTTGGAGTCTATTCAATGATGTGTGAATTGCAACTTAACTGCACTGAATAGTGAATTTAGGTTGCCCCACACTAATTTCTTGACATTCTACACTATATAGTTACTTTAAAATGATGCATTAAAGTAAGAACTATGTGTATGGCATGAGTTGGTGTACTGATTTGTGGCTTGGGATTAGAAATTGGCATGTGCCTCCAATTGGACAAGTATTAGTCATGAGGTAACTTCTCTAAGATAAGACAAACTAATTGTTAAGGCAACCAATCACTATAATTTAGTGTACAATATTGGTTTTTAACTTTTTGTGCATCTAAGTTTCCTAGCTAGTATAGTGGAACTATTCTTCAATTAAATAGTGTTTAGATTTAGGTAAATTTTAGGTAAGTTAGACAAAACTATTACCACCAAGATTTGCAATTTGAATATCTTGGGGCCAACTACAAGAGGTGACATATTTTTCTGAGGTGACTGTGCACTTGTTTCACAAATCAGACCGTGGTAAAATAATTTTCAAAATACAATTGTAATTTTTAAAAATTTCTAAAACCCTCTACACTAAAATTTGCATTGATAGGCCAATTGCATGAAAACCAAGTCCCAACAATTTGTAAATATTTTGAGGAATTTAAATGCATAAAAATCTTAAAGTCATATTTCATTTCATTTATTTAAAATGAGAAATTAATAGTGATGTCTTCATTGGCTGTACTTGAAGCTATAAAGTGGACTAAACTCATAGAGTCCAAAGCCAATGGCATGCAAAAATAAAGGTGACAAGTTGTAAACTCTTTCGCAAGTTCGATTTCATAAAAATATGCAACTCTTTATTGACTTTCAAGCTTAAAAACGAGATAAAAAACAGTCATGGATTTGTGAATTGGACTTTAATCATCCAAGTGGACTAAACTCATAGATTTCACAACCACTTGCGTGAATAGTTAAGCGTGGTAAGTTGTAAATATTTTCAAGAGTTACAATTTATAGAAATATGGCACTCATATTTTGTTTACCTTGTTTAAAATGATAAAAAAAACAATCATCTATGAGTTGCTGTACTTTAAGCTTTTAAATGGGCTAAACTCATAGATTTCATCGCCAATTGCATGCAAAATTGAAAATCACAAGTTTCAAATGTTTTCAAGAAATAGAATTCATAAAAAATTTGAACTCATAGTTTATTAACTTGGTTTAAAACGAGCAATAAACAGCCATGTGTTGGTGCCTTGCACATCAACCATTGGAGTGGCCTAAACTTGTACATTTGATAGGCCAATTGAATGAAAACCAAGTCCCAACAATTTGTAAATATTTTGAGGAATTTGAATGCATAAAAATCTTAAAGTCATGTCTTATTTCATTTCTTTAAAATGAGAAATTAATCGTGATGTCTTGGTTGGCTGTACTTGAAGCTTTAAAGTGGACTAAACTCATAGAGTCCAAAGCCAATGGCATGCAAAAATAAAGGTGACAAGTTGTAAACTCTTTTGCAAGTTTGATTTCATAAAAATATGCAACTCTTTATTGACTTTCAAGCTTCAAAACGAGAAAAAAACAGTCATGGATTTGTGAATTGGACTTTAATCATCCAAGTGGACTAAACTCATAGATTTCTCAACCATTTGCGTGAATTGTTAAGCGTGGTAAGTTGTAAATATTTTCAAGAGTTACAATTTATAGAAATATGGCACTCATATTTTGTTTATCTTGTTTAACCCCTAAAGGACCATTGTCCCTACGGGGGACAAATGCGTTTTCGGGCAGGTACCTACGGGCTGAAATTTTTTCCTGATTTTTTGAAACTTTTTTTGGAGGTAGAAAAACGGATTAGCTTCAAGGGAATATAATTTTTTTCACAATCGGTGCCCGGGAAAAAAAGTTATGACTATATAAGCTCAAAACAGGCTACGGGGGGCAGCTCGGGCAGCAAAAAAAAAAGGGACAAAAATTTGAATTTTTTTTTTAATATTTTTTTTCTCATAGATTATATTTTTGGCTTTCTGGAAAGCTTTGATTCATTTCATTTGGATATGTTATGAGAAAGTTATGGACATTCTTGTTTTTCGGGCAGTTAAAGCATCTTCTTGAAAAAAATAACTTTGGAATTCATTTCTGAATGCAATTTTTCAAATTCTTCAAATTTTTTTTTTTTATGGTCTGATTTACTTGTTAGAAAAATCTCACCATTGGGATTAGTGCATTTTAAGTCCATCTAAAATATATGAATGTTTTAGATTTTCCTTCTATCTTGTACCTACATCTACTTAACAAATTTTTTAAGAATGATAACAAAGTTTTTTTGTAATATTATTTTTTTTCTAGACTCTCAACTCAATTCTCCACTATAAAAAATAAAAGCTCAAAACTCTGTAGTGCAAAAATTTTAAGTTAAAAATGTTTAAAGTCAAAAAATCTAGTCTCGCAATGTGCTGAAAAACTTGTTTTTTTCACTTTAAATGCAAATATCTTGCAATCTGTGCTATCAAAAATTCTAAAACAAATTCCACACATTTTTATACTAGTTAGGTGTAAGATCCTACGGTTGGATGTGAAAAATAAACATTTCTCAATTTTTTTTATTCTTTGCTATAGAAATGGCAGTTTTCAGTGTTTTTTGGCAGAAAAAAGGCCTCGGTCCTTTAGGGGTTAAAATGATAAAAAAAAACAATCATCTATGAGTTGCTGTACTTTAAACTTTTAAATGGGCTAAACTCATAGATTTCATCGCCAATTGCATGCAAAATTAAAAATTACAAGTTTCAAATGTTTTCAAGAAATAGAATTCATAAAAAATTTGAACTCATAGTTTATTAACTTGGTTTAAAACGAGCAATAAACAGCCATGTGTTGGTGCCTTGCACATCAACCATTGGAGTGGCCTAAACTTGTACATTTGATAGGCCAATTGCATGAAAACCAAGTCCCAACAATTTGTAAATATTTTGAGGAATTTAAATTCATGAAAATCTTAAAGTCATGTCTTATTTCATTTACTTAAAATGAGAAATTAATAGTGATGTCTTGGTTGGCTATACTTGAAGCTTTAAAGTGGACTAAACTCATAGAGTCCAAAGCCAATGGCATGCAAAAATAAAGGTGACAAGTTATAAACTCTTTGGCAAGTTCGATTTCATAAAAATATGCAACTCTTTATTGACTTTCAAGCTTCAAAACGAGAAAAAAACAGCCATGGATTTGTGAATTGGACTTTAATCATCCAAGTGGACTAAACTCATAGATTTCACAACCATTTGCATGGTAAGTTGTAAATATTTTCAAGAGTTACAATTTATAGAAATGTGGCATTCATATTTTGCTTACCTTGTTTAAAAACCCAAAAAAACAATCATCTATGAGTTCGCTGTACTTTAAGCTTTTAGATGGGCTAAACTCATAGATTTCATCGCCAATTGCATACAAAATTGAAAATCACAAGTTTCGAAGGTTTTCAAGAAATAGAATTCATAAAAATTTTGAACTCATAGTTTATTAACTTGGTTTAAAACGAGCAAAAAACAACCATGTGTTGGTGCCTTGCACATCAACCATTGGAGTGGCCTAAACTTGTACATTTGATAGGCCAATTGAATGAAAACCAAGTCCCAACAATTTGTAAATATTTTGAGGAATTTCAATTCATGAAAATCTTAGAGTCATTTCTTATTTCATTTACTTAAAATGAGAAATTAATCGTGATGTTTTTGTTGGCTGTACTTGAAGCTTTAAAGTGGACTAAACTCATAGAGTCCAAAGCCAATGGCATGCAAAAATAAAGGTGACAAGTTGTAAACTCTTTGGCAAGTTCGATTTCATAAAAATATGCAACTCTTTATTGACTTTCAAGCTTAAAAACGAGATAAAAAACAGTCATGGATTTGTGAATTGGACTTTATTCACCCAAGTGGACTAAACTCATAGATTTCACAACCATTTGCGTGAATAGTTAAGCGTGGTAAGTTGTAAATATTTTCAAGAGTTACAATTTATAGAAATATGGCACTCATATTTTGTTTACCTTGTTTAAAATGATAAAAAAAACAGTCATCTATGAGTTGCTGTACTTTAAACTTTCAGATGGGCTAAACTCATAGATTTCATCGCCAATTGCATGCAAAATTGAAAATTACAAGTTTCAAATGTTTTCAAGAAATAGAATTCATAAAAATTTTAAACTCATAGTTTATTAACTTGGTTTAAAACGAGCGAAAAACAACCATGTGTTGGTGCCTTGCACATCAACCATTGGAGTGGCCTAAACTTGTACATTTGATAGGCCAATTGCATGAAAACCAAGTCCCAACACTTTTTAAATATTTTGAAGAATTTAAATTCATGAAAATCTTGGAGTCATGTCTTATTTCATTTACTTAAAATGAGAAATTAATCGTGATGTTTTTGTTGGTTGTACTTGAAGTTTGAAAGTGGACTAAACTCATAGAGTCCAAAGCCAATGGCATGCAAAAATAAAGGTGACAAGTTGTAAACTCTTTTGCAAGTTTGATTTCATAAAAATATGCAACTCTTTATTGACTTTCAAGCTTCAAAACAAGAAAAAAACAGTCATGGATTTGTGAATTGGACTTTATTCATCCAAGTGGACTAAACTCATAGATTTCACAACCATTTGCGTGAATAGTTAAGCGTGGTAAGTTGTAAATATTTTCAAGAGTTACAATTTATAGAAATGTGGCATTCATATTTTGCTTACCTTGTTTAAAATGATAAAAAAACAGTCATCTATGAGTTTGTTGTACTTTTAGCTTTTAAATAGGCTAAAGTCATAGATTTCATAGCCATTGCATGCAAAATTACAAAGACAATTGTTATAATTTTTGAACCAAATTAAAAAGTCTCATGCATGTAGTCATCATTTGATTAGAACTCATGAACCTTCAAGTTGTACATTTAAAAAAAATCTCAAATCAACATGAAAATGCGACTATGCAACAACTAAAACGTCAATTAATAGGTAAATTGCAGCAACCGTTGTACTTTAAAGGGGCCATTGCATGATTGTCATGCCATTTGAATCAAATTCAATCAAATAAGGTCATGGGCTAAGTTGTAAACCACTTCATTTTGTCAAATTCATAATTACGTTCCGTAAATGCTAATTATTGCATGACTTATGACGTCAATCAAGAAGTAAACTACAGCCTTCGCTGTACTTTAGGGGGGGCCATTGCGCAAATGTCATGCCATTTCAATGAAATTTAATCAAATAAGGTCGTGGGCTAAGTTGTAAACAACTTCATTTTGTCAAATTCATGATCACATTCCTTATATGCTAATCATTCCATGACTTATTACGTCAATCACAAAATAAACTACAGCCTTTGCTGTACTTAGGGGGGCCATTGCATCGAAAAGTAGGTTTAAATTTTTTTTAAGGATGCTCAATAACAATAGTCTTTTGCACCGAGTTTAAACTTACCTTAAGCTTAGCCATAAGGTGGAAGGCTGTAAAACAAAGCAAGCATTAAGAATAGACTCTGTAAATGGCTCTGAAATACACGTGAATTGGTTTTGAAATTGACTAGTATAGTCATTGAATGAATCAAAGAAAAAAACATTATTAATTGCAAGAGCCAATCATTCTCTTTGCTTTCCCCATTTTTATTTAGAATTGCAAGTGAACCGTTTATGAAAGACCTAGGGTCACAAATAGGGAGTGACCTACGACCCAACTCGTTTGAAAATTCATAAGTAATTCAAAGATGCTCAAAAAAATACGAAACCACTTGGGTTAAATTCCTCATCAATTTCTCTATGTCTGAAAAATGAGCTAAGAATATTTTTGTCCAAGGAAATACATGAAAAAGGCGGACCAGCCCTTAGATGCTCCATTTCTGAGCCTCCTATCTTATTTCGAAAACTACATGCCCTTCTTTTATTCGTTAAAAAATAAAAAATATAAAGTACGTACCTGCTTGGCTGGATCGATGTGGAATTTCCCTGTTGGATTAGCTAAGGGCTGATTTGCTACTGTAGGTCAAGTCAAATTGTCAGATTTTTGAAGTTGTAACGAAGCTTCAGTTGTCCATCTTCACTGCAGGCAACTTAATTGAAGGCTTGGAAGAATTTGGGGCTGATTTCAAGCCGGCCCTTTTTGATCTGATTTCAAGCTCCGGCCTTTTTTGAGCTGATTTTAAGCTCCGTTTCTGAGCTGCTCCCTTTACAGCTGATCCGTTTTTGAGTTGCATATCAGTTTCCTTCCTAAGGTAGGAGGTCTACAAAGCGACCATCTCAGCGTTGAACCTGAATTTTGGGGAGGTAAAACATCTTGAAATATTTTTCAGTAAATTTTCCTTGAAAGACAAGAGGAAATGGCATCTGGCTCAAGTTGTTTCATATTTTTTGGAGCTTTGTGGAATTAGTTATGAAATTTTGAAGTTGAAAAGCCACAGGGCTCTAAAAGCGACCACCTCCTAGAATGTACATCGTTTGTACATTTTGGTAAATTGAAGAAAGCAAAATGTACCTCTGTGGCATGTTCGGTTCAAAATGCCCTGTCCCAGTTCGAGCCTCCTACTTTAACTGATTGTGGTTGAACTGTTCTTCAATTAGATGGTGTTTGGGTTTAGGGTAAGGTTTAGGTAAGGTAGGCAAGCCTATTACCACTTTGATTTGCAATTTGAATACTTTGGGCCAACTCCAAGAGGGCGACATATTCTCCAAAGGTGTGTGCTTGTTTTTTTTTGTTTTTTTGGCACAAATGAAACGGAAGGTGTGCACTTGTTTCACAAATCAAAACCCGGTGGAATTATAATTTTTCAAATATAATTGTAATTTTTAGGAATTTCTAAAATCCTCTATCCTAAAATTCCTAAACCGTCCGTACAGTGGATTTATAAACATCTCCTAAACAACCCGTAACCGTGCCTTTCTATATATCTATTTATTAATAGATATTCTCAACTTGGAAATATTTTTATGGCATCACATCTATGACAACATTTCATATTTGGCTATCATATCTTGTCCATTCAAATTAATAAAATACACTTGTTGTATTTAATAGCATCCAATGAAAATAAATTATAGGTGTTGCATTTAATTTTAATAAATAAATGAACCCACAACTTGGAAATATTTGTAGGACATCAAATCCATGATGACATTTCATGAATGCAAGGATTTGGCTATTAAATCTTGCCCATTCAATTAATAAAATGCAGTCGTTGTATTTAATAGCACTCCATGGAATTAAATCAAAGGTGTTGCATTTATTCTTAATAGATAAATGAACCCACAACTTGAAAATATTTGTAGGGCATCAAATCCATGACAACATTTCATGAATGCAAGGGTTTGACTATTAAATCTTATCCATTCAAATTGATAAAATGCAATCGTTGTATTTAATAGAACTCCATGAAATTAAATCATAAGTGTTGCGTTTAATTTTAATAAATAAATGAACCCACAACTTGGAAATATTTGTAGGACATCAAATCCATGATGACATTTCATGAATGCAAGGATTTGGCTATTAAATATTGTCCATTCAAATTAATAAAATGCAGTCGCTGTATTTAATAGCACTCCATGGAATTAAATTAGAGGTGTTGCATTTATTTTTAATAGATAAATGAACCCACAACTTGAAAATATTTGTAGGGCATCAAATCCATGACGACATTTCATGAATGCAAGGGTTTGGCTATTAAATCTTATCCATTCAAATTGATAAAATGCAATCGCTGTATTTAATAGAACTCCATGAAATTAAATCATAGGTGTTGCGTTTAATTTTAATAGATAAATGAACCCACAACTTGAAAATGTTTGTAGGATATCAAATTCATGATGACATTTTATGAATGCAAGAGTTTGGCTGTTAAGACTTGCCCATTCAAATTAATAAACTACACTTGATAAATTTAATAGCATTCAATGAAAATAAATTATAGGTGTTGCATTTAATTTTAATAAATAAATGAACCCACAACTTAGAAATATTTGTAGGACATCAAATCCATGATGACATTTCATAAATTCAAAAGTGTGGCTATTAAATCTTATCCATCCAAATTAATAAAATGCAATCGTTGTATTTAATAGCACTCCATGGAATTAAATTAGAGGTGTTGCATTTATTCTTAATAGATAAATGAATCCACAACTTGGAAATATTTGTAGGGCATTAAATCCATAATGACATTTTGTGAATGCAAGGGCTTGGCTATTAAACCTTATCCATTCAAATTAATAAAATGCAATCTTTATATTTCATAGCATTCATTGAAAATAAATCATAATTGTTGCGTTTAATTTTAATTAGATAAATGAACCCAGAACTTGGAAATATTTTGTGAAGCGATCATTTGTAAAGTTCTTAAACCGTTTTAAAGACCATTCATGAGAATCCAAGAAAACAGTGACTGTATTTTGTTCAAATCATTGCAACAAAATTGCGCATGGGTTCTTAATTCATTAACATCACTTCACTCACAAGTTGTCTAAATGACAAATAATTCAAATTCATGATCTTTAGTCTTTTACGGGAGAATTTACATGGCTAGGACCCGCTATGAAAGGACATAAAACAATCATTGTACTTGACCAAACCAAATCCCAAAAATTCATGCATGTGGTACTAAATTCATGAAAACAATGAACCCACAAGTGGTCAATTTGTATGAAGAATTAAAGTCTTGATCTAAAATCATTTGTGAAGTTCTTAAACTATTAAGACCAATTATGAGAATCCAAGAAAACAGTGACTGTATTTTGTACAAATGATTGCAACAAAATCATGCATGGGTTCGTAATTCATAAACATCACTTCACTCACAAGTTGTCTATATGACAAATAATTCAAATTCATGATCTTTAGTCTTTTTGATTAATTCTTGATAAGATATCCATTTTTTTGAAACGGCAATGCAATCATTAAATTTTTGTCAAACTTACATAGACTAATTTGGACTTTATTTAAAAAAATCTCATGCACAAAGGATGTAAATGCAATTTACAACTTGTGGATGCATTTCTTAGATGGAATGCACGTGGAAATAGTTAGAATGGGTCCATTTGGTACCTTAAAGTACAACCCTGGCTTAAATTTTAATTCAAGAGATTTTTGAACTTCTCAATAAATATCACACATGGATATAGTCCACAAATCATAAATTTATGGAAGGATGGATAGTTGACCCATCCCTTTTGATATCTCTTGAATTGATGATTTGATTTCCTAATTTTTTTTGTAAAAGCAATGCACTCATTCAGGTTTTCTATCAAATTATTATAGAGGTCGACTTGACTAATGTGGACTTCACTTGAAAAAAATCTCATGTTCAAACGATGTAATTGAAATTTTGGAAATTTTGGATGTGACTTCTAGATTGAATGCACGTTTAAATAGTTAGAATGGATGCATTAGTTGATACCTAAAGTACAGCCATTAAATTTGAGTGAAAGAGATTTCTCAAATTTTCATAAAATATCACACATGGGTATAGAACATTGATTCATGATTGTGGGATGGATAATTAACTCATCCCTTTCAACATGTCTTTAATTCTTGATTTGATTTCCTATTTTTTTTCAAATGGCAATGTAATCATTAAGTCTTTATCAAACTTATATAGATGTCTACTTGACTAATTTGGACTTTATTTTAAAAAATCTCATGCACAAAGGGTATAAATGCAATTTACAACTTGTGGATGCATTTTCTAGATGGAATGCACGTGGAAATTTTTAGAATGCGTGCATTTGGTATCTAAAGTACAGCCATTTAATTTCAGTTCAAGAGATTTTTCAAATTCTCATAAAATATCACACATAGGTATAGAACATTGATTCATGATTGTACGATGGATAGTTGACCCATCCCTTTCAACATGTCTTTAATTCTTGATTTGATTTCCTATTTTTTTTGAAATGATAATGCAATTGTTAAATCTTTATGAAACTTACATAGACATCTACTTGACTAATTCGGACTTTATTTTAAAAAATCTCATGCACAAAAGATGTAAATGCAATTTACAATTTGTGGATGCATTTTCTACATGTAATGCACGTGGAAATTTTTAGAATGGGTGCATTTGGTACCTTAAAGTACAACCCTGGCTTAAATTTCAATTCAAGAGATTTTTTAACTTCTCAATAAATATCACACATAAATATAGTCCACAAATCATAAATTTATGGAAGGATGGATAGTTGACCCATCCCTTTCAATATCTCTTGAGTTGATGATTTGATTTCCTATTTTTTTCTTAAAAGCAATGCACTCATTCAGGTTTTTTATTAAATTATTATAGACGTCAACTTGACTAATTTGGACTTCATTCCAAAAAAATCTCATGCACAAAGGATGTAAGTGCAATTTACAACTTGTGGATGCATTTTCTAAATGGAATGCGCGTGGAAATTTTTAGAATGGGTGCATTTGGTACCTAAAGTGCAGCCATTTAATTTCAGTGAAAGAGATTTTTTAAATTCTCATAAAATATCACACATATATATAGGACATTGATTCATGATTGTGGGAATGTGGGATGGATAATTAACCCATCCCTTTCAACATGTCTTTAGTTTTTGAATTCATTTCCTATTTTCTTTGAAACGGCAATGCAATCGTTAAGCCTTTATGAAACTTACATAGACATCTATTTGACTAATTTGGACATTATTTTAAAAAATCTCATGCACAAAAGATGTAAATGCAATTTACAACTTGTGGATGCATTTTCTAAATGGAATGCGCGTGGAAATATTTAGAATGGGTGCATTTGGTACCTAAAGTACAGCCATTAAATTTGAGTGAAAGAGATTTTTCAAATTCTCATAAAATATCACACATGGGTATAGGACATTGATTCATGATTGTGGGATGGATAATTAACCCATCCCTTTCAACATGTCTTTAATTCTTTAATTCATTTCCTATTTTCTTTGAAACGGCAATGCAATCGTTAAGTCTTTATGAAACTTACATAGACGTCTATTCTAGTAGTTTGGACTTTATTTTAAAAAATCTCATGCACAAAGGATGTAAATGCAATTTACAACTTGTGGATGCATTTTCTAGATGGAATGCACGTGGAAATAGATAGAATGGGTGCATTTGGTATCTAAAGTACAGCCATTTAATTTGAGTGAAAGAGATTTTTCAAATTCTCATAAAATATCACACATAGGTATAGAACATTGATTCATGCTTGTACAATAGATAGTTGACCCATCCCTTTCAACATGTCTTTAATTTTTGAATTCATTTCCTATTTTTTTTGAAACGGCAATGCAATCGTTAAATCTTCATGAAACTTACATAGACGTCTATTTGACTAATTTGGACTTTATTTTAAAAATTCTCATGCACAAAGGATGTAAATGCAATTTACAACTTGTGGATGCATTTTCTAGATGGAATGCACGTGGAAATTTTTAGAATGGGTCCATTTGGTACCTTAAAGTATAGCCTGGCTTGAATTTCAATTCAAGAGATTTTTCAACTTCTCAATAAATATCACACATGGATAGAGTCCACAAGTCATAAATTTATGGAAGGATGGATAGTTGACCCATCCCTTTCGATATCTCTTGAATTGATGATTTGATTTCCTAGTTTTTTTTGTAAAAGCAATGCACTCATTCAGGTTTTCTATCAAATTATAGAGGTGGTCCATTTCACCAGTGGACACACACAAATACTTTCTTACGTACCATTATATATTCTTTAAGAACTAATCGAGTGACATCAATTCGATTTAATTATATTCTCTCAAAGCTAAACCGACAACAGACTGAATTAAGCAGGTAGGCAGGTAATTAGCTGAATTGAAATTTAATTAAGCAAGTAATTTGCTTAATTGCCTAAGCAGACTTAATCGACTGGTTAACGACTTAATTTACGAAACAAAATAAACTGATTTAACAAATTGAGAATCGCATGGGGCTCGGTGATCACTGGGATTGAGACTGGTATCAGCCCTCGCACCCAGAGCTCACGAGGGCTCCCCTCTTTTGATCAGCTTATCTGATTTTAGTTGATAATCAATTTAATCAACACAAGCCAAACGAGACAATAATTTAACAAATAAGATTTATTAACCTCCAGCTTGTTGATCACACGGGGAAGAAGTCGAACCGACCCTTGGCTCCTGACCTGCACCTACTTCTAATCAGATCAGTCTGACTTCGAAAAACTTCAACTCATTTTAGTCCAGCGCTTAGAGGATAATTTGTGCGTTTTACATCTTTAAATATCACTGTATACTAGACACATCCCTAGACTTTTTGAGTAGTGTGCTGTGAATTTGGGGTTTAGGAAATTTAACTGTCACATGTACGATGATTATGCATGTTTGTACACAGATCGTGTACAAAATCCAAATTCCAGACCATTAAGATAACTAATAAATAACACTCAACCGATTGATGAAAAATCTTAATTGCTGTTTAACCCTTAAATGTGGAGGCGGACTTGTTGTGCCCGATGAATGACAAGAGAATCTCCTGTGTAGGACAAAAGTGCAACTATTCATCTTCCAAATTTTGTGGAGAAAGGGAAGATCATCTACAGTAGTTTGACTTCCAACTAGTGCTTTTGCATTATTTTAATCCAACAATTCACACGGTGACAAAACAGATGATTTCCACGGATATGAGCCCTATAGCTCGCAGCTACAAGAATACAGTGCATTTGGGGGTACACGGTTACATCTTTCTCAAAGGGGTTACATGGGTGTAACTTCCCCCGTGTAAATGCATGGAGTCCTTTGTAAATGCGTGTTCCGGGTTACAAGGGTGCTACCGTCTACCTACCACTGCATCTTGGCAGGACTGAAATAAATGATTTATGACTACAGTTAGAGGAGGTGGAATGCCTTGAACGAAGGGCTTTGGGTTTAAGTTATTAAATGATTGTCTTTTATTTAATGTTAAACAAAAGTTGTAGGGTGAATCCCTCTGTTCTTAGATAAAGTTTAGGGTGCTTAGTTTATTAAGCCACGAATAGAAGCCAATACGTATATTTACATCTGAAGTATAGAAAATGGATTTAGAATATTGAAAAATGTCAATTCAATTGATTTTGGTACAATAGTAAACCATCTGCATCCTAGCTATAATTCTAGGGTTTAGGGTTTATAGGCCTTTAGAAGGGAATTATTTTGGGGAGTTGTACATAACAATCTACTTCAAGGCTTTAGGGACATTAGAAATGGCTATAATTTCATCTAGAATATTTATTTTGGGAAATCAATATTCATAAGTGTGCTAAATCAAAAAGACCAAATAACAATATAAAACCATTTGGATTAAAAAAGTGACCTCATCTGACCTTTTTTTTTGCACACCTAATCTTAGATTATTTCATCTAGTAGTATGAAAATGGAGGGAATAAATTTCAAAAACTTTGCCCACACAAATTGCAAATTATCTACAATTAAGGGTAGAAAATAAACTTCTTAAGATACATTGCAGGGCTTCATGAAACTTTGAACCTTTTTCACTAAAATTTTGGCACTACAAAGTTGGGAAGGTAAAAGGGGTTTCAGGGTACAGTAGGATTCAATTGAGGGTCTTGGGAAAGAAAAGAAGCAAACAAATCTAATTTGAATTCCTAAGAAATTGGGTTGGATTTAAGGTGTATAAGGTAGGAAGAAAATCTAAATTCTTTATACTTCTAAATTGAAAATAAAAGGCACTAATTCCAGTAGTAAGATGGGTTTAGGGTGAAAATATCCCATGGAAAGTTGCATTTAATCCATAAAGGACAAAACACTGTGTTTAGGGCAATATAGCAATTTTGGGCAGCTCCCTACAGATGGAATTTTTTTATTTTAGATTTTTTTTTAAATTCACACAATACATGCCCAAGGAGTAGCTTTGAGGCCCAACAATTTTCATAAATTTTGACTGCATGGTTAAAAAGTTATTGCATGATATATCATTTTCATTTATTAGTGGGCAACTCAAGAAAATCTTTAAAAATCACGGTTAAAAATTAAAGAATAATGAAACTAGGGTTATAGATTTAGGTATATGTGGAAGGCTTTTTTGATCATTCTTTTTGATTGATGAAATGAAAGTTATGAGGGTAGTTAGGGAATCTCTATTCTATTAGGGTCTTTGAAGGCCTTTATTTAACTCAACTTTTGATATTGAAAAAAAACAATATAAACATAGGGTGCATATTCTTAACCCCTAAAGGACCAAGGTGAATTTTGGAGCAACATAACGTCTTTGGGCAAGTGCATGTGGGTAGAGATTTTCATATTTTTGGCCCAAATTTTTTTGATTGATGAAATGAAAGTTATGAGGGTAGTAAGGGAATCTCTACTCTATTAGGGTCTTTGAAGGCCTTTATTTAACTCAATTTTTGATATTGAAAAAAACAAACATAAACATAGGGTGCATATTCTTAACCCCTAAAGGACCAAGGTGAATTTTGGAGCAACATAACGTCTTTGGGCAAGTGCATGTGGGTAGAGATTTCCATATTTTTGGCCCAAATTTCACTAGAAAGAGCCCGTATTTTTTTGGATGGTTCAAATAGACGAGCACATTTTAAAAAACATGAGATCAAAGATGCGGTAGTGGTCCTAGAAAGCTGAATTTAGTTGGATGTTTTTAAGAACGTGTGTATGTAACATGTATAATGAGTTCATATTTTCTGCAACAGGATTGTTTAATAAGACATTGAAGAAAACAGATACACATTTTTTTGAACATCCAAAAAAACATGGATTTACCACGTTGGCAATGAGGGTTAATTCCACTGTAGGTAACTTAGGAAAAATTACTATGGAGCCAGGTCAAACGCTGCCCCATTGTAGAAAATAGAAAGGAGGGGTAGCTCCTTTCTACATTTCTAAAAAGACTTGTATAAATGGATGCAAAACTTTTGGTTTTTCAACATTTCTATTATTACTTCTAATATAGTACAAATAGCATAAATAAAAGCTAAAATGCTAGTCTAATGTATTGTACCTTATTTTCTCTCCATTGATATCTATTTTTTGGGTCCCTTATATATGAAAGAAAATTCTACAAATTTTGTGCTCATTTGTTGCATATTCCTGTCCCAACTACATTATTTATTGAATTAAATAATCATTGTACGTACTTATATCTTCAATGTCTTTTTAAATAAAAAATAGTATTTATAAAATGGTCATAAATTAGTTTTTCATTTCATACGTGAATGACAACAATATGTATGAATGACGAAATAATAGCTGAAGACGTACCTAACATTATGTAGTCCCTTATGATTGGACATTGTAATTTATGAGTACTTAAATGCAATTCGTGACATGTCTTTGGAGGAGGATGTGCAATATGCACATATATTTCGTTGTTAACTAATGACAAAAAAAATATTTCATGCGTGTAGGTGTGCATTCAATAAATGATTGCTCTAAATGTGTTTCATGTTAAGCTACTTGGAAGACTCTCATGAAAGGTTGATGTCTGCTAGGTTATGATTTGATAATGCAATATTGAGTTCAAGATAGCAATGAAAGTTATCTCCAATTGTTGTGAGTAATATGTCATCATTGAAGTGAAGAACATGTGTTAAGTCCTGATGTCCTATTGTCTCCTTTGGGGAAAAAATGAATTCTGGACTCACTACTATGGTCTCAATATTCATCATAATAATTTGAAACTTTTTGTAAAGATAGAAAAACACAATATCTTTCGAAAAATTTAATGTTTATTTCAATCGGTGCTTAGGAGTTAGGACCTAAAGTTTTGGGACAAAAGCTCATTTTTGAAAGTGCATTTGGCAGAAATCTTCCCATCCTAAATTAATCTTAAAATGGAATTTTTTTTTTCATATAATAGAATTTTATCTATATGGGAAGCTCTGATTCATTGCATTTGGACTTATTATGTAAAAGTGATGGACAATCTTATTTTATAGGCAATTAAAGCATCTTTTTAGAAAATTAACTTATAAGATGCATTTTGTAATGTAGTCTCCACAATTTCAAAAGAAAATTTATTTAAGAAGGTTAAGTTTGCTTGCTAAAACAATCTCACCATTGAAATTTTAGTGCTTCAAATCCCATCTTAGAGCTGTTAACCCCTAACTACCTTAGCGACCATATATGGTTGCTCTGAAATTTCATGCTCATTTTAGTGCGGGTAGTTAAATTGCTTTGACTGTTTTAAAAAAAAATTCAAGTAGTTTTTAGGGTTAACTATTGAAAACTTTTATTTTTTACTGAAAAAGGTACATATTTGATTGTAGAGAGGTCTCCAAAGCCATATATGTCCAAAGTAGTGGAAGAGTAAAGCTTGTTAATTTTACTTGATTTTCCAACTTTGAACAAAGTTTGTCAATTTACTTGATTTGAGATCTAAAAAATTGTACTTATCCATTTGCTTTGAAAATGGTCCCTGGAATGGATAGAGTAAAACGTTTTCATGATTTTCACCATTGAAAATTTAAATATGCAAGTGCTAATTTTGAGTTATTTGTGATTTAAACTTTAGAAAAAGATTACATGTCAACAATTGTAAGGTGGATTGTGTAATGAATTTAAGGGCTTTTCATGTGAAATTCAGTTTTTTGAAAGTACACTTTAGTGTGCTAACACAATTTGTAGTTGTTCATGTCACCTCTAATCCCAAAAAACTTTTAGGTGCAAATTTTTGAAACATTGTGGGGATGGACAACATACTAAAAATAAAAAACTTACATTTCTCTTATTATAATCTCACAACTCTTATGCAATTTAGCACTCAAAATTGGTATATGTACTAATAAACAAGCTCATTAAACATCTATACGGTTAGATTTTGAAAAAAAAAATTTACTTCATTGGAAATAACTATAAGCCCATGCTCTTTTTTCATAGTCAAAACGCACTTGAAAAGGCTTGGGCATTTAGGGATTAACAGCTCAGTTTTTTTTTCAATCTTGGACTTACTTCTACTTTTGTTTTGGGAGGTGACAAATAGTTCCCTGAACCTCCAAATTGGCAAGTGTAGCATGATCTGTGAAGCTTACCAGAAGGATCACTTGTGCTTGAGGTTTACAATTAGTTCATTCTGGCATATTGAAAAAAAATCCATCATTTTGATATATTGTTTGTTGGGTTTTACCTTGGATTGATTTGATATTTGGGGTTGGCTTGTAGATCAACTTCAATTTGCAGTCATGGACGCACTATGTAGAAGTGACAAACGGAGGTCCATATGCAAAGAAGCTCTTATAGCCATCTTAGTGGAGGAATCTTTAAAGCGATGAGATGTTCTAGAGTAGAATGTTCTTGTACTGCGGAATGGTACTGTATTTTGTGGTAGTGATTTCGAGCTTTTGTGGACAATGCAACAACTCATGTATCTTTTAAGGGTTAGGGTGAATTTTACCCTCATGATCCCATATTTGATATCTCATATAGTTCTTGGAGTCGTTTATTGGGAGGATACTATGGGTTTTACTTCTCATGGATGTTGAATTTTGTTTATTGTGGGATAGGTGTTGCCAAAGGATTTAGAATTCAAATTTTTGGGGTGGTGAATTAGAACTATTGGTTAGTATTGACTCCTGCTTTCTGTACATACAGACCTCATGTTCTCTATTCAAACAGTTGTTTATAATTGGCACCATCGGTGCATATGTTTTTACCATTGAAACTAAATGTAAATTAGGAAATATTGTGAAGTAAAAGGTAAGATTCTTGGAAGGAAATAGACTACGGTATTTGGATAACTGGCTTTGTAAGGTCTAGACATGCAAAGCTTTTTGAGGTATGGTCTTAATGGACAAAGAAAATGCACCTTGTAAGTCATTCAATTTTTTTTAGACCTCTCATCTCTTACTTGGACTTTGCATATCAGACAATTGTAGCTTCTTATTTCCAGTGCATGCATGATACCCTCTTCCAAGGCTGCAAGATTTGTTTTGAGTAGGATTAGTATGGCTCTTGGTGCAGTTGAATTCTAAGATGAATCTTAACAGTGAGATGCAACTTTAAGCTTCCTGTGCCCTTCTTGCTAAGTACAACAAGAAATGCTCATTGATGCTGCACAAACTTGAAGACTGCAGGATTTCTACTGTCCAATTGAATTTAGATGCAAATCATCTATGTATGCTTCTTTATTCAAAATTGCAAGAATTGACTCTCTTTCAAAACAATAAAAAGAATAGCCTTTCAAAATTAAAAGAAACTACCCTAAGCTATGAGCATTAAAGAAAATCATAGGATGAAGATTATTTATTACATCATTTCAACCATTCAGATTGGCATTTTTCAATTCCATTAATAAATTCTTAACAATTTTGTATTTTGAATCATTTACTACTTTTTTGTACTTTTTATTTTTTTCCTACATGTTGTACAATTCCAAACAATTTGAAATTCTTTAGGCAAGTGTCCTACTTAGCTTCAATGATGAATCCAATGGTTACAAGACAAAAGGCCAGTCACAAAATGAAGCTAAAACAATTCAAGTGCACCACTCAAAAGTTTCAAACATGCTGCATTAGATGCAAGCAAAAAAGCAATTGAGAATGTTGACTGAGAGAAAATCAGCCAACTTCTCCCATTCTTGTCGTTCTTTTGTATTCAAGTGTAAGCTACAAAGAACTTTGACAAATGTATCACTCACTTGTACCAAGCACCAATTAATGCACTTATCATTGTTAAAGCTGCAATTACTGTGATGCAACGTAACATTCATTTACATGCATTTTTTTGGCTAGGACATAAATAGTAGCCATTAGTAGTCAAGTTTATCTACAATGGAAACAGGTTCAAATGAAGACACGCACTACTACAAGGTGAAAAGATTCAACGGCTTAATGTTTCAAAGCACAGTAACATTGAAACAAACTAAATCTAAGCGAAATTTCTCTACAAACATAAACCTGCAACCATAAAAATAGGCTTTTACTTGTAAGACACAGGGCTATCAAGCACACATAAACAGCACCGAAAGAAAATATGACATACTTGTAAAGGAGAACATAATCTCCAAATGACATCCATAGACTGACAAAGCACTAAGGTCAGTAAGACTGATCCATTTACCTCACTCCACTCATGACCACCACTATCTTCGCAGGCCGGTTTAACAACTACAAGATCAGGACATCATCCTACATGATACAAACATCACTGCCACATAATTTGAATGAAACACAAAGGTTTAGAGCACCACAATCAAGATAGTCAGATTTAATCTCCAAGATCCCAAGATACTACACAACAAATTTTTAGAAAACAAACAAGATATTTCGACAAGATGTTTATATTAGAGTCGGTCCATAATTCTGGACAAAAATTGTACCTTGACAATCACAGGACCCTCAGGTTCGTCAAAGGATGCAAGCAGTTGAACATGGCCTCGACATGTCTTTCTCCAAATATAATCGACTACCTTCCAGAAGTGCTTCGTGCCACACGTCTTGCCAAGGTATTGTTACACGTCTCAGCTCCTTCGAGACTAATTGGATCTTCACAAAATCATTCGAACAACATTTAGTGCTGTTGTCTAGTTTTGCTACGTCCAGGACCTCGTTCAGTACTATGGCCCAAATACTATGACTTCAAATGAAGGACCCGAATTTTTGATGCAATTTACACATCTAAACTTGAAATTGCCTAAGCACTGTGTTGTTCGGGCATTGAAAAACATGCATGAACAATTTACAGACTTAGCAAAAGGGGCATTGTCATGTGACAACGCAAGCAAGTTCAAAGAATGCTATTTGGCGCATAAATGTGGGACCTGTGATTGATGATGAGCACCGCAAGTCTCTTGGCTGCACACTCTGAGGAAAACTTAGACGTCTTTCCATGATACATTGAAGTCACTCGGCACAATACTTTGAGGGACCTGTAATTGAGGGACTTGTAATTGATGATGGAGCATAATAAAAGGGTTAAAACACAATTGGAGAGCTTAGGGAAAAACAGTTGAATTAACTGCCCTACCAAATATGTAATGATCAAAGAAATTGAAGCGCTTCTAACTATTGTTCAATTTCATACTTGAGGGCTTAACAAAACATTCCAAAATCATTCCTAGACTCTACGAAACATTCCAAACTCAGAAGTCGTCTGCATATAGATACCTTAGGTTCTCGATTTAGAGTCAACGATTCTAAGAGACACGACTGCATTGAGTCGCCTGATACGCCACGTATAGCTAGCCCCCACGCTACAGATAACTCGTGACACACATAGCCAAGCCCATGCCGCTGATAAGTTGCGCCATGTGCAGCCATCCCCAAGTCTCGGCTACATTATCTCCAACCGTCCAGTCACTTTCCTCTTGGCAGACACCATAATACAAGAGACTGATAGTAAAACCTGTGAAGAAAAATTCCCAATTAGAAGTATATAAGCAAGGACCAAAACAGAAGTTGATATAGTTGCAGGGAAATAAGAACACTTCATAAAACATGAGATGTCGCAATAGAAATATGACACGGTGACCATTTTGATAGATAAATCAAAAGAGAAACAAAGAAAACTCTACCTCCTCTTCCCCGGATTTCTCTGGCAGGGTTACATGTGCTTGCTCCTACAAAGATGGACCATCATCTGAAGCATAAGCTGCACCGGATCACACTTCAAAATTACAAGAACAATTGGTATCCACCTCAGCATTGACGACTCCCGTATCTTTGCCTTTACATGAGCATCATCATCTGCACTGACACAAACATATGGCACCATACTTCAGCAGTTATAAAACCTTCTAAACCCTGTCCAAATGAAACGAATAAGAAATAAAACAAAAAAACAATCCATGTATCAGCATGTCATGTCAATACATGAATTGCAGACTAACCATCAGACAGACTCTCTTCCATCACTCTCTTCCTGGCCGGGATGGAGAAGGCTCCAGCTATAACAAGGCTCCTAAATTCAGACATTCCATGGAGTGAATGAACTATGCTTCCCCGTCAAAAAAGAAATGAAAATCTAGCTTCAAAACCTGCGTGGAAATGTTGCTGGGGTTCGCTCAAAGATTCTCATGAGCCCACAAAGCCTCACCCTCTCTTAGCAGTCCAAGCACCGAATGCTCAGTTCAACATCGACGGCTTCCCTCAAACTATCGACTGCGGTCTGCAGCAACTTCGACACCTCTCTCATAGTCTTTTTTCAAAAATTGTAGAATCCGATCAAATTGAACCCAAACCCAAAAGCAGATGCACTTACCAAGTTGCCGGACTTCTTCCAATGCATGATGCAGGACATGCTTCGCTCGGAGAGCGAAGAGATCTCAACGGCCAACAAGCCGCTTCTCCAATCAATGATCTTCAAAACAAAAATCTACCTTCAAAACCTACGTGCAAATGTTGCTAGGGTTCGCTCAAAGATTCTCATGAGCCCACAGAGCCTCACCCTCTCTTAGTAGTCCAAGCACCGAATGCTCAGTTCAACATTGACGGCTTCCCTCAAACTATCGACTTTGGTATGTAGCAACTCCGACACCTCTCTCCTAGTCGTTTTTCAAAAATTGTAGAATCCGATGGAATTGAACCCAAATCCAAAAGCAAATGCACTTACCAAGTTGCCGGACTTCTTCCAATGCATGCTGCAAGACATGCTTCGCTTGGGGAGCGAAGAAATCTCAATGGCCAACAAGCCGCTTCTCCAATCGATGATCTTCGACACCTCCACATGGGTCTCCTTTAAATTCACTCCAATGGACTTCAACACCTTGGCACCAATCCAAGCGCCTTTCCCGATGGCCCTAGGCAAAATTCGCTCCTTGCCAGTGAAACTATAACTCTAGTGCTGGGCTTCTTCTTGCGCCAACAACCATTGCGCATAACCATGACCTCAATAGCCTTCTCCGTGAAACATGGCAGTCCTCACGGCCCTCAACCCCCCACGCTTCGACAAAGCAATGGAGTTTGCTACCACGGAATTGAATCACAACCCTTGTTCTACAGTCAAGGAATCAAGAACAGAAGCCTTACGCATTCCTAAACTAGTCGGAACAGCGACAAAAGCCGCCCTCGCATCTAGTGTTCTCTTGTTGTTTGCACCGCTACGGAGCTGATCCACAGACAGAGCTCCCAGACACGGATGTGTCGCACCTGGCGTTCTCTTGTTCTTAGCACCGCCACGGAGCTGATCCACAGACGCACAAAAATCACGCAAACTCCGCGAATTCCGAAACCTTGCTTCCGGATAAAACCCAAGAATGCACCAAACCAAGCAATGCAAGAATCGGTGGACACAGCCGTAGAACAAAATCCACGAGAAAGGTTTCCAAATCCACAGGGTACCACCTCTCGCAGCTGGTAGCGACGAAGCAAGAGCTTGAAAAAACCCAGCAACTGGATTGCGGGTGCCCCTGCCACAACAAGAATCTAGAATCACGGAGGAGATAAGGACCGCTCGGCCAACCACAAACAACGGTGGACGCTCTCGGGCTTCAGAGCCCGCTTGATTGAACGTGCGCTCCACGTGGACGCATCCTTGCCGTAGATCGATTATGGTGGAAATGCTCTTGGCCATTGGATTTGCCACGTAGGCAAAAGGAGATGAAATCTATTATTGTGAACACTTTCCGGCGTTGGATTTGCCACGTAGGCAACAAATTTCATAGGTGGCACTCTATGGCTATGCAACTGCTACTTTCTATTTTATTTAGTTTGAAAGTATTTTAAACGATCTGGAAAAAACCTTTATAAACTACAATTTGGAAGAATATTTTGGAATTGGTATATAAATGAAAGTTGTAGATTTTGATTTTTAAATTCTATCCGTACGGTTAGATCTAATAATGCTATTTCCAATTTTTTTCTATAAATTTTGAAAAGAAAATTTCAGAATTCCTTCTAAATTCAGTTATTAATAAAATATTATCATTTTTTTGAATACAACTTGTTGGAATGAATTTGAAATAAGGTTCTATTTATATGGTGATTTTAAAAAAGAATTGTGACTTTTACATCTTTGACCTCATTTTTGCACATTTAGTTTTGAACTAAAGTCAATGCAAATTGATTACTTGACATACTCCCACTTCTGTAATTTCAAGAATGTATATATTCTAGTGTTACCAAATTCAACCAATGGATAGGACAACAACTGGATAAAGTATCATCAAAAATTAGGATGACTTTCATCCAAGTAGGAGTGAGATAGAAACAAGGATCTAAATCTGTTTATCGTCCAAAAAATGGACGTTGGAATGCTCCAGGGTTAAACACTCAAATTTGGTGTATCATAAAGGGGTTACATGACCTTCTGAGAGCAGTTGCTTAAAGCATTGGGATTTCAAGACTCAAGTGTGCCTATAGGTGATATAGGTGTTGTTTTTAGTTCTAATTTGAACTATGAGATCTCCTTTCTTATTATTCCTTTCAACCATTTAAATTAGACAAATATTTAATGTGACTCATACTCACTTTTGAGGACTTTACCAGCTTCTTCAATTAAGACTAGATGTGAATTAGGGTGACTAAAATATTTGATGGTCTCTCTTGATTGTCTATGAAGGCTTTGCTGGTCATGCTTTTGGATTAGGGAAATGCATAGGCCTTAAAAAACTCTAACAAGGCTTTGAAAGCCCTATTACTAGGCCAAGTATCCTACCAGGGCTTCCAAAATCCTATTATAGGACTAAAAACCCTCTAAAGGCTTAGAAAACCCTGTTACACTGCTAAGAACCCTGTTATGACTTTGAAAACCATGGAAGAGGGCTAAAAACCCTACAAAAGCTTTCAAAGCCCTATTATAGAGTTAAAAACCCTCCTAGGGCTTTGAAAACCATAGAAGAGGGCTAAAAACCCTATAAGGTCTTTGAAACCCCTGTGTATAGGGCTAAAAACCCTCTTAAGGCTTGAAAACCCTGTCACAGGGCTAAAAACCCTCTTAGGACTTTAAAACCCCCATTAGGTCTTTATGAACCTTGTTAGGTCTTTATAAACATTGGTAGGACTTTAAAAACATTCTTACAGGGCTAAAAACCTCGTCACGGCTTTAGAACCCTTTTATAGGACCTTGTATAGGGTTTAGGGTTTAGGGTTTAGGGTTTAGGGTTTAGGGTTTAGGGTTTTAGGGTTACAGGGGGGTCCCATAGAGAAAATAGGTTCCTGTGTGTTTATACTTTTGGCGATGTTAGTATACGGTTGGAATCACAATCCAATAAGAAAGAGAACTGCGTAAAGCTTTTTTGAAAATTTCAAGTTCTGTGGAAGCCCTAATACCAAATTAGGGCTAAGGAATTCCCAATTTTGGCCCTAAATTAGCTTAGACACCAAATTGCAAGTCACAATGAAGACTTCTAGCATCTAAGGCTTTGAAATCTGAATGTTTGATTAATCTAGACTACAGCGGTAATGTCAAGGGAAGTAGTTGAATTCAAGCTTATCACTATAAGTGCAATGCTGTAACATGGAAATGGAAACTAGTACTTTAGGGGATCTGTGTTTCATACCTGCGATACAAAGAAGATGAGATATACCGTGAATGTCATATTGAAGAAGAACTAAAATAAAGATTAATTGTCAATTCAAGAACCAAACGTTACGTAACAAATATAAGCTTACAAGGGACCAAGGTTAGAAGATTACCCGACTCCTAAGCTTTGAGATTCGGATCAATCTCAAAAGGTTAACTTCTCCAGGCTACTGTCTCGTCATTCTACGTCCACACGCACTGGCTATTGAGGTAGGTTCAGGATCGACATTCATCACTCTGTGCAGACCCCAACCAAGACATTTAGTGCTTCTTCCTTTTGCAATAATCATGCTACCGATATGAGAAACAAAAACAAAGAAGGTCAAGGCCAATGAAAACAGCTAAGGGCAATGGCAAAGACTGTCCAGCTACATTCCACCGTACAAGAAAGCAAACACACCAGTCCACGCAAGGCTTACATTTCATTCCAAGTCTACCAAACCGAAACCATGACTCAGATATGAATACAAACCAACCTCTGAAAACAATACCTCTTCCTTCGTCTGGCACTGTGGTGGGATCGGGGAAAGGGACACTTCGCAGATTTTACAGTCTTTGGATTCGCACAGCAAAAAACACCACGAACAAGATTTTTTCTCCACCTGCATTGCCAGCATTGCACTCATTGACATTTCCCATTGAACCTTACACATGAAGTACGCCAATTACCTTGTGTTAGTCACTCCCCTCCAGTGCAAGCCCAAATAGCCAAAGAAATAATGTATCCCAGTACAAGAGATGTTAAAAATACCTCACTAGCTTGACGGCACGCAAAAGCCTCCTGAAGTAAACCCCTTTGAGAATGCCCCCTGTTTTTTCATGCAACACAAAAAAATAAACATAATGTTTCAAGAGATTCATCAATTGCAATAATATCTCAAATATAACAGGTTCAGTGATTGCACTCAAATTTATGGGTTTTCACAGCATGCAACTTGCAGCAAAGGCAGATAAATGATGTATTCCTCCCGAACGTCATCCAAACAATAGAAACATAACCCACATACACGGTAGTCAAATAACAACAACGTGGAACATGCCAAATTTTCAAAGTTTAGGGTCACATGTCAAATCCCTAAGCGAGTACGTGCCGATAATTCTTGAACAGTAGTGTACCTCAATTGGAGCCTTGCCTAATTTCCACTGTGTCATTTATAGGTGGAAAGTCCTTGCATTTCCGCACATACTTGTAAGTCCTGGGAGAGTTTTGAAGGTTAATAAGAGAATCATATTGTACTTTTGATGATAATGCCATCACCACATCTACTGTACAAGGGAACAGGCCACCAATTGAAAAAAAATTGAACTAGGAAAGAGACGTTATGTGACGAAGAACATTAGTAGGCTAGCTTTAGAAACTTTCAATTATCGTAATGAATTTGAATGGAATGGCTTTGCATGACCAGGTTCTCATACCTCCTCACCACTGCACATCGCCCAGAAATCAATGGTGGTGATGCAACCATGTTTGCATTGCTGAAGCCCACTGCTCACAGAACTCCAGGAACAATTGATTCCAATTAAACTATCAATAAGGTCAAAAAGAACGATAACCTCATTGCTGTCTTGAAAATGATTAAATGAATCAAAAGCTATTCCATTATACAATGTCTGTACACACATGAACAATCACATTACAGCCAGCGAAAATATAAAACCGCAACTCAAAATACAAAGAATCATGATGAAGAAAATGGAATTTACCTGCAGTCTCCAAGATATTTCCATCTTTAAACCTTCGAAGCTCAGGCCTTGAACCCCAGAACGCACGGAACTTTTTAGCCTGAGAAAAAGAGACATGGCAAGAAGAACGTGAAGCAACAAGAATATGGAAGAACACCTCAATCGTGACCAAAATGATATTACTTTGATAGTTCTCCCAGACAACACAAATAGTCCATTCCTAAAGGACAAAGTATTTAAATTCAAGGTAAACAGCAGAAACACCTCTTCTTTGTTGTCAGCGCTTGGTCCAACGTTTGCCATTTGGAGGGCTGTGTCCAAGTTAACTAAGGAAATCCCCGCCCATAAATCTCCATGGCCAAGTTTCAAAAGACCTCGTTTGAGAAGCCGTCCTGAGCTACGACTCCGTCTAATAACTCGTACTAACTGAGCTCGATCTCCCAACCCCTTGATCAACAAAGACTCAAGTTGTTGTTCATAGAGCCTATAGCTCTCTTCATCTGAAAAACGTGGAGAAGAACTACGTTCACCTTCAGATAACCTCACCCTGCAAGAAAATTCACAAAGCTCATACGCAAAACGACATTCACAGTGGATCGCAAGTAACTGAGAAGAAAAACACCCCATTCTGAAGTACAAAACATAAACAGAATTTTAACAAGAGACAATGCCTAAGCTGCACGTTGAGAAAACAAAGGGAAAAAGCTACATGAAGCAGATGTATTTCTTAAATGTTGATTGAACTCCTGAGTTATTCTATCGATCAAATCAGCCCCACAAAACCGGCTAAAAAAATGCATATTCTTCACATGCCACATCATTCAAGAGTTCCAATATTATATACAAACCTGACGTGGTAGTCAAACTTGGTAGCAAAGTCTATCTTGGTCATGAACAAGGCGTTAAAACCTTCATCTTTGGTGTCCTTCATAGCTGCCAAAGTTCAAAACACTTCTCCTTTCAACTGCCATTTACAAGTTCCATATCAAAAAGCAAATCAACACCAGCCTTCACATCAATACTTCCAATTCCACACACAGTCTCCATATAGACGAACACACATACGCAGGCAGAAATCCAATGTCTATGTTTATTTACAGGGATTATAATCCAATTTATGTTATTATTAGGATTTAGGCTCGAAAAAAAAGCTTGTTACGCCATGTATAATCCAATTTACAGATTATGGCTTTATTACATATATGTCTCATTATTTTATTGGATTAAACATAATATGTTGTATCCAGTTTCTATATTCCAACATAGACAAAGCAAGCAATAACAGTATTGAAAGGCCAACTTTCCTAAAAATTCCAACTCCACTGACGTCATTCAAGCAGGGCTTCTCCAGTGTTCTCTGCAAAGGGATTATCACAGCAGGTTCAACAGCATGTAAGCAACCAAAAGCTTACTGAACATAATTGAGCTTGTAGTATCCGCAAATCAAAACTTACGAAATTTCTTACTGTGATCTTGTAACATTCTGACTTTACTATAATCACTGTCTATTATTCAATCATACTCAAAAATGAGACAAAGACATACACCGTACCTGGATAATAAGTATGTATAAACCAAATGGCAACGAGAGAGGACCTCCAAGCTGCAAATGCACATACAACTCATGAGTTTTGAGAGTACAAAATACCAGAACTGTGAGGAGATAAATATATATATAGAATTCACCGTCATATCATTAGTTCACTTCCGTTTCAATCATCAACAACCCTAAACCCCTGTGGAGAGCCAAGGGACATACCAATCCAAGCCTGAGCGCTATGTAAGTCAAAAGCCCAGAAACATTAAGAGCCGTTTTCCCAAATTGCCACCTGCATGTGCAAATTGGTATTTTAGAAAGCACAGAATCAAGAGATAAAGTCTACGATTACTCTGCTTGAGAAGCCTTTGGAACACGCAGAATTTTATGATTTAAAACTATCTCACCAAGAAAAACTTGGGAGATATTTCTTCTAGCTTTATACATGAAACCAAAGAAGCAATTATACATAGCTCTTAGTCTTGTCTTAAAGGCTCTCACCTGCATAGCGCGGCCACCATCAAGGCAACCCACCGGCATCAAATCGAAGGCAGTCGTATTTAACCCACACCTGCGTAGCCATATTCATTAGCAATCCAGTACGAGAAAACCAACATGCCACATTCGTTGTGCATATAATGATAGCTCAATTGGAACAGTGAATTCGGATTCAGTAACAGCAGTAGTTTGGATTAAGAACAACTATTGACTAGATTCAAAACGGACCTAGAAGGGAAAGCTGCACATACCAGCCCGCAATTACAAGTATTGACTAGATTCAAAACAGCCAAAAGCACACGAGGCCCAATTCGGGATTCTTGGTCCTTAACAAAGAAGCTCATGAATTCAGACGACATAGATGACACAAAACATCGTGATCATCACAACGGCCTCCAAATTTTCAAAACTCGAGGGATAAAATTGAACCAAGCCATGCGATGAGCACATACAGGTGGAGGTTTGGAAGCAGATGATGCCGAGTCAGAAGAGTCGGTCTTGTCCTCCGGCTCCAAAGTGGACTTGCCTCCCCCTTTCTCCCCTTCTCCATCCTCAGTAGCTCTGCAAACCATAATTCCATGTCTTCTTCCACCCCACCCCAATCTACCCTTGCTCGAGCTCAAGTAACAACAACGGGAGCTTCCAGCTGAGGTACTCAAATTCGCCGCGCTCACGTTACATCTCCTTTGCGACACTCTCCCGTGGAAATCAGGCTCAAGCAAACCAAAGGGGCAGGTGCCAGTAACAGGAAGGGACCTTACGTGCGGTAAAGGATGGAAATATAGAGCCTTCTCGATCCACCTCAGCACAAGACTCCCGTGCATTGAAGGCGATACTAAAGTCCCTATGCTTTTCATTTGAATTCCACTCAATTCACCAAACCCCAAAACCTAATCAATCCATGGCCCTTCCTGGCATTTACCTTATTTTTTGCATATTGGAGGCCATGGCAACCTCAAAATTCAGCACTGCAAGCAAGGTGCGTACGCTTTCTACAAACGGCATGCAGCTCACGGTTTTAAAATTTTGCAGAGAACACGCCGATCCACGGACGCCGCGAAATCCTTAACCCTTCTCCATAGATCAACGCCGTCCTAAATCTCACAATGATACAAACCCCCCTCCGAGCCAAAACCTGAAAATTTCGTGAAAATGAAACCAAGTCTTACAACACAGATTGAAGCGTTCCTCCCCGCATTGTTCCGTTCGGAAATCGGCGTCGATTCTCACCGCAGACCCCGCCTTCCTCGACGCGAATGCGTGGTTTTGCAGACAGACTCGCCATGCAGCCCGGACCTGCGCTCGACGCAAACGTCTCTCCTCGCATGCGTCGCCTGATTTCCTCGTCCCCGGAAAGGAAAGTTTTCCAAAGACTCCAAGTTCGGAATGGGAAAAAAGGTGGCCATCCCTAAACAAGCGAATCAGTATTTGCCACGTCATCTCCGGCCCACGACACGACTGGCTCCAGCACCGAGGCCCCCCCACTCTTGATCCAACAGTCGAAGGGACTTGCGTGGAGATCGGATGTCCCAGATTCATCATGAGGCCAAGGTTCCGAGCCTGTAGCCTTTCCATAAGCCCCTTAACCTTCGAAATCTTCTTGACACCGTGTCTTTTTTGTGAGCTAGTTTTTGACATGATGCTGGGCAGTAGGCATTTCGTTTCTTGCTGGGGTTTAAAGAATGTTTCCTCCCACAAGTTTTGGCGCTGCCGCATTGTCTTGGGCACCCCCAGTTCTCAACTTTCCACTTCAGGTGTGTGCAGTATCGTGGAAACGGAATCCTGAAACGCCAGAGTTCACAGAGTGTCTGCGTCACTCGCCTCACTCAGCAAACGATCCGAGCCCCAAACAAATTTCGAACGACTCCGCGGTGGTCACTCCAGCTTTCCTGTGGTGCCAGTAAAAGCGGACTTTGAATGGGAGTGAGGCCGGGGTTTGGAAGAAGAGGGTTAGGGTTCAGTTTAGAGCAGGAGGGGGACCAAGCGAGCGCGATCACTTGATCTTTTGAATTGTTTTGTGTGTTTTTGCGAATTTAGTTTTCTTTTCCATCTTTTGAGATGGGACGCATGAAGCCTGCTGCTTTGTTACAGCATAGCAAGAAGAAGAAAGGTCCGGCAAAGTTGAGTCCTGTCACGGTGGTGGACGTGGGGGCGATCGTTATCCCCTTCCTATCGTCCGTTTTGGTGTTGCATAGACACAAATCGGGAGGGTAAGTGAAAGCGCTAACCTACATGTCCGTTTTTATATTGGGTTTTCCTTTCGATCGGGATATGCGACGCGTTTTAAAAAAAAATTATAGAAACAAAATCCGAGAACTGTTTTAGGGGTTTGAAATGGCTGGTGGGGTAGGTTGTTTCGCTTTTTTTGGAATTTTTTTAAAGTTTTGGATGGGAACGGAATCGAACTGGAACGGCACGGCTATTACGAAAGCTCTGATGCTATGATCTCGATATCAAAACTTGGCTAATAGCTTGGAAGAAGCGCGTCGTTCTGAGTGTTAGAAGGAGCTATGACTTGCATGATTCGATGCAGATTGGGTTGTTGGATCTCTGTGCTTGTCTGCTATCATTTTTGCCGCGCGAACGTTCAATTGCTTGCTGTGATCTCTGTACTTGGTATAGGAGGTGTACAGCCAAGTAAAATTGCATTTTCAAAAGCTTTTCATCAAGATATCTCAAAACGCTCGGTTGAAAAGTGACCACGATATCTCAATTGAAATTTTGATTGCAATCATTAATTGTGTCTTCTCTGGTTAGCAGGGCCTATTATACCCACCATGTTTGTTTAATAAGGAATTTCTATTAATTTTATACCAGCAATCTGGTTTCAAAGAGGCTCTGTTATTAATTTTATACTGGCATTCTGGTTTAAAAAGTCTCTGTTATTAATTTCACTTAGCATGGGAGTTGTTGCAGGAGTATAGATGGGAGAGAAGACGTCATGAATATTGTCAGTGTTGGAGGCAAGGTAAATGCTCACTGAGCATGATCAATATTTAGCGCCCAGTCTCTGAGTTCTTGTTTAATCTTTCATTTGAGTCTTGTCATATCTCTGCGATTTCACTGTGGTTTGATTATCGTGTGCAGGTTGCGGATGGAGGTGGTGCAAACTCCGAGACGAATGAACTCATAGACGACCGTCATTTCCCACGATATGCGGTAAGACTTCTGACCAGTGTCCTGTTAAGTACGTCAGTGTGTTGGTTCGTCAATGCACGAGAGTATGCTTCCGGGGTTGTTTGGGTAGTAAGGAATTCCATTCAGCTTTTTTTGAGATGAAATTTGTTGTCATAAAATTCCGCAGATGGTAGATTACATTCTTGGTGAGCTACCTGAACACCCTTGATTCAATGAACAGTGATTTGAAAAGGAAATTCAGATCCTTTCTGCTCACAATCTTGAGCTTGCAATATATACGCGTGACAAATATCAGACTTATTTATCTCCTTTCATCCCGTCCAATCCTTAGTTGATATGATTGCACGTGGGCTCATTTAACATGGAACGGGAATATTGGTTCAAAAGTAGGATTTATTCCACAGTAAGTTAGTGCGCCAGATTGCTTATAGGACCCTAAACCCTTTCAGAGCCTTGAAAGCCCCATTATTGGACTGAAAACCCTGTTGGGACTTAAAAAATCTTGTTTCGAGGGCTAAAAACCCTGTTAGGGCTTTAGAAGCCTATTATAGGGCTTTCAAAACCTTGTTATAGGACTCTGAATCCTTTTCGGGACCTTGAAAACCCCATTACCAAGCCCAAAATCCTGTTGGGACTGAAGAAACCTTGTTTTTAGGGCTAAAAACCCTGACAAGGCTTTAGAATCCTATTATAGGGCCTGAAACTCTGCTCTAGGGCTAAAAACCTTATTAGGGCTCTGAAAACCCTATTCTAGGACTCAAAGCCCTCTTAGGACTTTGAAAACCCCATTACAAGACTAAAAACCCCACTAGGGCTATGGAAACCCTGTTAAGACTTTAAGCCCTTGTTATAGGGCTAAAAACCCTGTAAGGGCTTTAGAACCTTGTTATAGGGCCTGAAACTCTGTTCCAAGGCTAAAAACCTTATTAGGGCTTTGAAACCCCCATTACAAGGCTGAAAACCTCGTTAGGACTTTAAAACCCTTATTATGGGGCGTAAAACCTTGTCAGGGCTTCAGAACCTTATTATAGGGCCTAAAACTCTTTTACAGGGCTAAGAACCTTATGAGGGCTTTGAAAAACCTGTCATACGACCCACTTTCAGGGCCTTGAAAACCCCATTACCGGGCCCAAAACCCTTTTGGAACTTAAGAAACCTTGTTTTCAAGGCTTAAAACCCTGTTAGGGCTTTCGAACTCTATTATAGGCCCTAAACCTATTTTACAGGGCTAAGAACCTTGTTAGGGCTTTAGAAACCCTCTTATAGGACCTAAGACCACATTGGGGCTTGGAAACTCCATTACAGGACTAAAAACCCCATTAGGACTTTGGAAACCCTGTTAAGACTTTAAGCTCTAGTTATAGGGCTAAAAACCCTGTCAGGGCTTTAGAACCTCATTATAGGGCCTAAAACTCTATTACAGGGGCTATGAACCTTATTAGGGCTTTGAAAACCCTGTCATAGGGTCAAAAACCTTATTTGGGCTTTCAAAACGTTGTCTTAAGACTAAAAACCCTCCTAGGGCTTTAAAACCCTTGTTATAGGGCCAAAAACTTTGTCAGGGCTTCAGAACCCTATTATAGGGCCAAAAATTGTGTTATTGGGCTAAAAAATTTATTATGGCTTTCAAAACCCTGTGGAGGATCCTAAACCCTTTCAGGGCCTTGAAAACCCCATTATCGGGCTGAAGACCCTGTTAGGACTTAAGAAACCTTGTTTTTAGGGTTAAAAACCCTTCCAAGGCTTTAGGACTCTATTATAGGGCCTCAACCTGTTTTACAGGGCTAAAAACCTTGTTTAGGGCTTTAGAAACCCTATCATAGGATTCAAATCCCTCAGAGAGCTTTGAAATCCCCATTACAGGACTCAAAACCCCATTAGGACTTTGGAAACCCTGTTAAGAGTTTAAACCCTAGTTATAGGGCTAAGAACCCTGTCAAGGCTTTAGAACCTCATATACGGCTTAAAAGTCTGTTATAGGGCTAAAAACCTTGTTAGGGCTTTGAAAACCTTGTCATAGGACCCTAAAACCCTCCTAGGACTTTGAAAACTTTGTTTTAGGGCTAAAAACCCTGTTGGAATTTTGAAAACCCCATTACAAGGCTAAAAACCCTGTTAGAACTATTGAAACCATGTTTTAGGGCTAAAAACCCTGTCAGGGCTTTAGAATCCTTATATAGGGCCTAAAACTGTGTTACAAGAGTGTTCCTAGGGGAATGGCTATTTTGGGGGTGGTTTTTATAGTACCAACCCCCCCATCAGCAACCCTTGCAAATCCAAAAATACAAACTAGAACCCTAATTTTTTCTCCATTTGTGAGATATAGCAACTTTGACTTTGGGGTCGACAAGGTTGATTTTGCTCTTGTGCATGCAATTTGAAGAATTTTTTCAAGAGAATTAACTTTTGGGAATGAGCTTGACAAAAGCTATCTTGTACTTTTAAAAATTGAGGAATGGGGAGCATGATGGAGTCTTGTTGGAGGCATTTTATTTCATTTTGGGTTGATTAATGGATAGGCCTTCTCGTAAAGGTGAGAACATGACGTGGCACTTGTTTATTGGAGGCAAGAGATATGGACGAACGAAATTTTGATTTCAAACTTCATCCATCAACTCTACAAGTCTTTAAAGGGGCTCCCAATTTGGCTCTGAGTCCTGGAACTCCGAGCGGTTTTAGGGTTTAGGATTTTGCGTATTATCAACTGTGGGTGGACCAGGAAAGCGAGACACACTTCACCAAGTGCAAGATGCGTGGGTTCGACTTGACGATTTACTTGTCCTTGCCGTAGTGTGTTTAGGTCGAGCTTCGGCGATTTTCCCAAGCTGATGGTGCTCCCGGAGCTGGCGGTGGGGTTGGCGCAGCGGTTGCATCCACTTCCTCAAGTGCAGTTTGTGGTCACGCTCTTCGGATCCTGGTAAGTGCCTGGATGTGCCAAATCTCACACTGAAGTCTAAATCCTTTGTCCATCGTTCTGTGTTTTGCGGATCTATGTTTGTGCGCTGGGGGTTAATCAGACTCCCGGCAGCCGTCCGTGAAACCCTAGCGCAACCCTAGCACAACACGAATTGTTGATGGTTTGTGCGCTAGGGGTCAATCAGACCCTCGGCAGCCGTCCGTGAAACCCTAGCGCAGGAAGAATTCTTGAGCGTTTGTGCGCTGGGGATCAATTAGAGCCCCGGCAGCCATCTATGAAACCCTAGCGCAGGAAGAATTCGTCAGCTGATTTGCGGCAGATCCTTGTATTCATCTAGACAAAAATCCTAGCCCTGGATAAGGTATCATTCTTGTTCAGCAATAAGGTGCTGATGTACATCTTTGTTTGCTACGAGAGGTTGCATGAAAACGCTGCCTTATGACACATTCTTGGCCTATGTGACTGATTGATCTGTCTTCAACTGTTCGTATTGAGTGTCTTCTGGTTGACTTTTTACACGCTCCTAGTGATACATTTTGGATGCATTTTATCTGCATTCTCGAATATCTGCGGAGCAGAGCTTGTCTCTGACTGGAATTGTTGATGGTTGACTGGATCGCAGATAGTAAAGACGTCGTGTCCTGTTGTCCCGAATATTAGCCTTTTGTCAATTTAATATGTCGATTGTAGATCGTTCAGTTTTTTTCATTATTACTCATCTTATCCATCTTCGGCTGATTTGAATTCTGTGAGCCATGAGTATCTTTCAAGCAGAGGAGTTCTCATCTGTGTACTCCTCTTTGTTTGTCACAGTCATGCCAAGTTGATCTAGTCAAAGACGGTGGCCATGCGTACTTCATCCAATTCCTGAAGAGTCCTGATATTCATCCCGAGCAGCGTGCTATGGCCGCGTTCATCCTCGCAGTCATAGTAGATGGACATCCCCGAGGCCAGGAAGCCTGTATCTACGCTAAGCCTGGACTGGTCGGCATATGTCTCTCTCACATACAAGAATCTATGAATGTTCCTGAGGGACAGCCAGAGCCCCTACTCTTGCAGTGGCTATGTCTGTGCTTAGGAAAACTTTGGGATGGAGCCCGGATGGAGTTGCTTTAGCCCTTCAGGAGGATGCCCCAGCAATTCTTGGAGCAGTTCTGTCTCAGCCACAACCTGAGGTTTGCAAATAAATTGGAATTTTTTTTTAGTGTTTTTCGTTTCATTTATATCAAGTTTAAAATACTTTGTTTTAATACTATATTGTGTATTCACTTGGTCATTGCAATTTTGTCAGGTTGTCCAAATGCATACTGGTGAAGTTCTCATTTAAGCCTGAATTGAGTGTGCCTATGAATTTATTATATTTGGTGGAATTTTAGTAAACTACGCGCATGTATTAGAGATATCCCTTCAAGTAGCTGAAAAGGCACATGAACTAGAGAAACAAGGGATGAGGCAGGGAATTATGGACGCGCTCCGATTAAAGGACCAATGTAAAGTCTGTCCGTGCCAGAATTGCTACGTGGAACTTTGAACGCTTGTAGTGGATAGCTCTATTGCTTGAGAGTGCTGATGTATTTTTCCACCACAGGTTCGTGCTGCTGCCACCTATGCTTTAGGAACTCTTGTCAATGTGGGATCAGATCTGCCTCCCAATAATGAAGGATTTGATGATGATCAAGATGAAGCCACCGAAGTTGTAGAGCAAGTCATAGCTCGCTGTCTACTGAAAGTTCTTTCCGATGGGAGTCCGCTTGTGAGAGCAGAACTCGCTATAGGTATGAATCTCCTTTTTAAGATATTTGGGACTGATGTCCACAAGCGTGACTTTTAGGATGAAGTTTTACCGAATTTTTATCATCGTACTATCCTTTTGAGCTTAGGAAAAATAATCAGTCTGCATGGTCAATGTGCTTTTTCAGCTTGGTTTTATGCTTCTTGCACTTCCAATAAATGAGTCTTGTCAAATTGTTTATTTGCAGCTCTGGCACGGCTAGCTGCCTCCCACAATGAGATGTTTCGTTTGGCTGCCGCAGCCTATTTAAAACCACCATCGCATTCGACAGTTGTGCCAGCTTCTGGAGCAGGACTAAGAAGCCCAGGAGGCTACCCTTCCTCGACAGTGGTTTTTGCTGCTTCACATCCAGATGCTGATCCGGGACTGCAGACAATGGATGGAGGGACTTCCATTCAGCCTAAAATCCGAGTCGTTTCTAGCAGCGGTTCTTTGGAAGGCTTGGCAGGTATTTGTTTTTCATACATCCGTGCGCTCTTCTGATTTTCTACCTGATACTAGTATTCACCAATTGGAGCTTCACTTTTCTGTTTGGAATCGCTGCCTTTTCGGTCACTTATCTTTATGTCCTGCAGGTACCTCTCCCTTGTCTGGAATCCATATTCTTGGAGAACCTGCCGGAGGAATTACCAACGTAGGCAGCCGATCCTGGAAACGGTCAGACGACGGAAATGTTTATGTACAATGCGTCACAGCTGTGTATACCTTGGCTAGGGATCCATTCCCCCGGGTGGCAAGTTTAGGTCGACAAGTGTTGCAAATTATGGGGGTTGAGTCGGCTCAAATCCTGACACCTGCACGAAGTAAGGCTGGCAATCATCAACGGAACTCTTCTGTGCCTGCTTTGCCTCCTAGTCCCTCCATAGCTGGTGTCCTGCATCGGTTGACTTCTTGGGTGGCATCCACTTCAGGTGGGTACATTATTAACGTTTTGACTCTGTTTGAGTGAAATTTAGGAAAGTGGTCCCTTCTTGTTTTCCCCAACATGTTTCTGTTAATCATGAATCTTTAGGCTTTACTGCTTTGAGGGAAGCGCAAATAATAAAGTATTGGTAATTAATTGTAATTTTTCGTCTGTGCCATTTCTTACGCTCGGGATTCTATCCTTTTGGATGCGCCTCTACTTAATTTGAGTTGTCCACTTGAAGCTTTGAAACGTTTTATCAATTTCCCGTATCAATCATGTGCATAAACGAGCTTTGTTAAATGAAGAATTTCTCATTGGGTATTACGATTTGAAGTGTAGAATAAACCTATCGTTTACATGTTACAGGGAACCTAGCAAGTACCTGGCGTACTCCTCCTCCTAGCCCTCCTACACATCAGGCATTCCTGACCAGTACTCCTGGTGGTTTAAGACGGGCGGCATCCATGGACATATCTGCAGCATTAAACACACCAGTGAGAATATCTGGAGAGATTGGTGTACGGGCATTGTCTCCTGGCACTGGAAATGCAAATCCTGGTCTCCCTGACGCCGTGGGAATGTCTGCCATAAATCTTGAGTCCCCTACTCCTGCCTCTCTGTTGCCAGAATCAACATTTTACAAGTGGAGTTGCGGGCACTTCTCTCGACCTCTTCTGGAACCTGTTCATGATGATGAAGAAGAGAATTTAGCTCGCCGCGAAAGAAGAGAAAGAGAGGCGCTCAGCGGGATTACTATGTGCCAGCGTTTAAGTGAGTGATTATTCTTGCAATGTTTCGAATACTCGAGATAATCGTTTGTATTCCGTTGTGCATTTATTGTTGCACATCTTTTGCATTCCGAAACTCCGTACAATGGTAGGTGTAGATACGTTTTGACTTCTTGGAGCTCTGTAGGGATGACTTGTGAGATACTTTTCATGTACAAGAGCACAGCTCTGCTTTGTAGCATGTTGTTTGACTCTTGTGGCGTATATCCAAATTTTGCAACTGTGAGCAAGGTCAGCGACCAAATTGCAAGTTGGGAGCTGGAGTCTGAGATGGGAACAAAAGCTGTGCTTTTGCATCCATTTAAGCCCCTTATCTGTATTGCTGATGATAAAGAGACCATCAGGTATCAATTCGATTAGGTTTTGAGTAATTATTTTCTCCTTTTAGCGCAGTATAAGGGACTTAGAATAAAGCAATAGTTGACTAAACTGAATGCTGGTTGCAGGATATGGGATTATGAAAATGCTGCAGTTGTGAACACCTTTGATAACCACAACACTCCTGACAAGGGGGTCTCCAAGCTCTGTTTGCTCAACGAACTGGACGATAGTCTTCTCCTTGTTGCCTCAAGTGCGTTTTTCATAGCTTTTGAATGTGCAGGGTCTTATCTCAAATCTTTCACTTGGTTACTGGGGTTACTGAGTAGTGTAGGTTTCATGTCAAGTATCTCAATATCCTACTCTTCCTCTTCTACTCTTATCCGGACTGGTTGTTACTTCAAAAGATTTTTCAATGCTGAAACTCTTCTTTAATTATGTTAAGAACAGTCCGACGAAAATCCTTTTAAGGAAAACAGTCCATTTGGACATTTTAAATTGACTACGCTCCTTTGCGCTTTGGGGGACATGTGATGGTAGTGTGCGGGTTTGGAGGGACTACACACAAACGGACAATCACCGCCTGGCAACTTCTTGGCAGTCTGTTCAAGGCCACAAGCCTGGTTCTCGAAGCATCAGTGTTGTTGTAGACTGGCATCAATTGTCAGGGTATTTGGTAAGGCAGCTTTTCCGTCTTCATATATTGTCGAACAGACGAGATTGTTGTTTGGTTGTGAGTCTCATGGTTCAGCAGTTGAGTTTCGTACATTGCAATTTCCTGTTGACCATACGTGTAACATTGCAGCTGGATTGTGTAGTATGCATCAGGTCAAATCTCTTGGATTATGGTGTGGGATCTTGATTGAGAGCAGCTCATCTCAAGCATATCCTCTCATTCAGATAGTTGTGTGTCTGCCGTGGTATGTTCGTGGACCTGACTTTTTATTATTTGCGTCATATTAGCTTTTGTGCGCTGAGGGTCAATTAGATCCTCGGCAGCCGTCCGCAGAACCCCAGCGCAGAAGAATTCTTGAGCGATCAATGTATGTCCTCCTTGTTTTTGTTTATGAATTCATGTGTTTGGGAATTTGCGTGGAATGTGTACACCTATTCTTTTATTTCAGTTTAATTTGTGAGAAGGATTGTATCGTACTCCGTGCTGTGACAAAAAAAAGTCACTCACCGCTTTCATTATTAACTCAATTATTTCACATCCTTCTCACAAAAACCCTACCTTTTAAGTTATAGCCCAATCTGATTTTCATCATTTCCATGTGTCACAAACTATCACTTCAACATCTCTTCTACATGAATTACCTGATGAATCACAGAATACATAGTTTTAGTTGTAAAGCATAAGGATGCCCAACTTCCAATCACAACTGTCTGAATTCATGGTCGATCAAGAATGCGTCTGGATGCTACACAGGATCAAAATTCATTTATCATATTTTTTATATATGCAAATTTTTGAGGAGCCAACAAGTTAGACAACCTATACTACCGAACCAAGTTCCAATTTAAAGATAATAAAATGCGCCCAATCTGATTTCACATCTTCGAACAATACAAATGATTGCAGTCATGCACTCTTTCCACCACTTTCCTTTCCCAAACTAACCACTACATTAACAACAAGCTTGATTTCTACTAGCAGAAATGTGATTTTGTTCATCGCTCACTACCGTTTCACGTATGTTCAACTTTGCCAATGCATCTAAGGTACTTGGAATCCTGTAAGAATATGTTGGGAGGAGCAGTAGCGATAGTGGATAAAAAACAAACAAAAAATGCATACCTTCCCCATCTCTATTCTGCAAAGAGCATCGCCAATCATTTTGGAGGATCGACATGCCTGTGAGGCTACCATTGCTTGAACTCGACATGGTCCTACGGCACATAACAGTCCTCCCTTGTGGAATCTGCTTCGTCCTTGGCTATTTCCACGACACGTTGGACGGGCTTTGGAAACCGGGGCTGATTCATTTGCCAAAATTCCTATCCGTTTTTGCACATCTGCACAATGCTGGAAACATTTATGAGGCCTAGTAGCAGCATTTGGCCTTTTTGAGGTTGCTCTCTAAAAGTAAAAATTTGGTTGATTAACGGATAGGCCTTCTCGTAAAGGTGAGAACATGACGTGGCACCTGTTTATTGGAGGCAAGAGAAATGGACAGATGAAATTCTGATTTCAAACTTCATCCATCAATTGCCGCTATTTTTGATGTTGATTTTTTAGGGTTTTAGACATTTTTAAAAAGCACGTAAAAGCATCTACAAGGTGGTGTCATTACATTAGGCTAAAATTAGACATTCATTGGGATCGTATCTCCAAGTGGTGTGGTTTAGGGTTTAGGGTGAAGAAGCGTCTTTCCATTTGGAGGACGTGACGTCTTAGGTCTTACTCGTAGGAGCCTGGAATGACATGGCACTTGGATTTTGGACATTGGATGCATAGGATATGGATGGATGAAGTTCTGATTTTCAAACTTCATCCATCAATTGTCACTATTTTGGACGTTGGATCTTGAAGTGCAAGACATTTTTGGAAAGCATGTAAAAGCATCTACAAGGTGGTGGGATTATATTAGGATAAAATTAGATATTTTGGGGGGTCCTATATCCAAGTGCCTAGGTTGGAGCTTCTGTAGAAAGAAGGGCGTTTCAATTTGGATTGGACCATGTTGTAGGTCTTCTTCTTAGGATTTCAAGATGATGTGGCACTCTTCAATTGGACGTCGTATGCATGAGTTATGAATGGGTGAAGTTTTGGATTGTTCAAACTCCATCCATCCATTGTCACCATTGATGGAATCGGATGCTAAAGTGAAATACGTTTTTGGAAAGCTATTTCAAGCAATTACACAATGGTGCATCTACCTTTGGCCTCAAATCGATATGTACTGGGGTGGAAACAACCCAAAAGTTGTACTCTATTATGGATACTTCAAATCCATGATTTTTTTAAACACACGTAACAAGTGGTAACCCAATTGAAAATACGAATCAAAAGTAAAATACAACCTTAGTTTGTTGTACTACTGATGAGTCCAATTCACATAAAGCCATAGATTGGGCCGTGAAATCAATGAAAGAAATCAACCTACAAGTTGTGAATACTATAAGAAAATTTCAACTTCACAATAATATTAATTTCATGCAAGCGTTTTATGAATTTAAAATGTTAAACCAAAATTAAATACAACGTTTGCTATACCTCCACGAGCCCAATTCACATTAAGGTATGGATTTAGGGGTTTATAGGGTTTGGGTTTCCATGACTTTGAGGCGGTCGGTCTTGTAAAGTACAACGAATTAGGCTAATTAGTTTCGTGGCACGTCCTAAAATATGCAATGATTTGTATGGGGCCCACGTAAATTTTATTTTAGATTACAATGATTTTTTTAAAACTTGTTGGTGGAAGGTGTGAACTTTTTTGAATTGGGTTTCCATGACTTTGAGGCGGTCGATCTTGTAAAGTACAGCGAATTAGGCAAATTAGTTTTGTGACACGTCCTAAAATATGCAATGATTTGTATGGGGCCCACGTAAATTTTATTTTAGATTACAGGGATTTTTTTGAACTTGTTGATGGTAGTTGTGAACGTTTTTTAATTGAGTTTCCATGACTTTGAAGCAATCGGTCCCATAAAATTCATCAAATTAGGCTAATTAGTTTTAGGGCACGTCCTAAAATATGCAATGATTTGTATGGGGCCCACGTAAATTTTATTTTAGATGATAAAGGATTTTTTAGAACTTGTTGGTGGAGGGTATGAAGGTTTTTGAATTGGGTTTCTATGACTTTGAGGCAGTCGGTCTTGTAAAGTACAGCGGTTTAGGCTAATTAGTTTTGTAACACGTCCTAAAATATGCAATGATTTTGTATGGGGCCCACGTAAATTTTATTTTAGATGATAAATTTTTTTTGGAACTTGTTGGTGGAGGGTGTGAATGTGAAAAATGATAGCACAAACTTGTAGATGTTGTCCACCGCTTTCCAAAAATGAATTCATCTAATTGATAAATAGTCATGAAACTGGCGTCAACATGTATGGAAAAAATGAACGGACAAGTACGATAACCCTATAAGGCTACGAAAACCCAATGTACTTGAAACTATTAACTTTAAAATCTTGTATACTTGAAATTGCTAACTTGAAAACCTTGTGAACTTGAAGATGAACCATGGGTTATAATAATCTTGTAAAGCTTCAAGGTGCAAAGGGTTTAGGATTCAATTCTTTAAAAGTAATCCAATAGTAAATAAAATTATTTTGCAAAGGTTTAGGGTTCAACTCTCTAAAAGTAATCCAAAGCAAATGAAATTGTATGATAGAGTCTAGCTAATATCTGGAAAATACAATTAGATCCTTCAAGCTTGGTCAAAGTAGTTGGGTGGTGTCGCAAGGTAAATTTTTGGTTTTTTGTAAGTTATCTAAATCTTGGAACGGAAACCGTGATCTGGGATCCGGATTCAAGTAGGAGGTAACCGATAACCGGAAATTAACTAATGGAACGGAATAGATGACAATCCGGATTTGATCTGAATCTGAACCGGATTAGAGTTAGAACGGATCTGAGTTGGATCGGAATGGGTCAGGAACGGATTTGGTCATGATGACAGATTAGACTATATATGGGCTGACCAATCCAGTGGCCACTCTTTTTCAATCTTCATTTGCGGAAATCTCGCTCCAGCGCGTACTTAGCCTCTCTTCCCAGCGTTTTGCTTTCTTATTTTGAGTTGGTTTGTGTGTGCGTGTTAGTGTGTTAGGGCGCGCAGCGCTTTAGTGTGCGTTGCAGGTTTAGAGGTATTCCGGTTGAGATCGGAAGAGCGAAGGTGAGAAACGGGACGTGCGGCTAGGAGAGGGGAAGGTAGCCACAGTCAGGATCCGGTTAGCACAGTTTGTGTCCATGCCTCAGCTCCGTAAGAGTAGAGCAGGGCCGTCCAGTTCCTCCGCAGCAGAAGTAAAACTCCGGAAGGTGTGTCCGGTTATTCCAACGGACGAGAAGGAAAAGGACAACCTGATGGAGGATTTGGCCAAGATGGGCTGCGGAGGACTGATCGATAAACCCTGGGGGTTTCGGGAGGAGCAGATGATTCGAGAGTTACTCGGAAAGCTCTCCAACCAGTTTGAGAGAACTCTCCGCGGAAGTCCGGGCAACTGGACGGAGGAGATGTGGAAGGCCGTGTATGAATTCCGGTCTGGAGGTCGAGGGATGGCCTCCTCGAAGGAGGGTTACACTCGGGGGAAATTCCGGTGCAACGTGGACTCCAAGGATGGGCACGCGGTGGCAGACTGTCTGGACGACCGGCATCGGAACCTTCTCCAGTTCCTGGTTCCGATCATCCACCCGGAGAAGCCGACGAGGGTGACCATCGCCATCGGAAACCTCATTTTCGGAGCCCTGAGCGGGGAACGGAAAGTGGACTGGGCCAGGATTTTGTTCGACCTGGTCAACCGGCTCATTCCGAAGATCGGAGGAAGTAGACCGACTCCGTTGAGTCCCTACCTCGTCCATCTGTACAAGCACCATCAACTCCTCACGGATACGGAGGAGAAGGAGTGGAAGATGCATGAGTCACTCCTGAAATATGGGGAATCGGAATCGGAAGAAGAAGAACAGGAAGAAGTATCCGGTTCCGAGGAGGAAGAAGAGGAAGAGGAGGAGCTACACCGGCCGCAGCACAAGCGGCAAAAGACGACGCCTCCTAACCGGAGAGGAACCCCAACCCCTCCGGTTGAGACCTCCAGCCCAGGGAAGAAACCGGTTTCTGAAGAACCGGGTCCTTCCGGATCGGATCCGACGGATCCGTTCAACCAGCTGGTCAACATCCTGAGTGATGTGCGAGCAGACTGGACGGTGAAGAAGCTGATTCTGAATCAGATCAGCGAGCTGGTGGGAGCACCAGTAAACAGCAACCTGGCAGGAGTGGTTGCAGATTTTATCTCCAGCCCGGATGAGATCCGGAAGCAAGAGGCGGAGATCCGACGACTCCAGGAGGAGAACGAGTCGTTGAAGACGGAAATGTTGCTCCTCAAGGAGGATATGGCTACCACCCGGGAGATGGCAGAGGCTACCCGGAAAGTAGCGGAGGACGTGAAGGCCACATTCGGAGCAACCGGAGAGGCCATCACCAAGTCAAAGTTGTTTGACGAGGGAGTCCTCAAGGAGAATAAGATATCCGGGACCAGGTTGGTCCGGATTTTGACAGACTACTCCGAGAAGGTGGAGTTAGTCATGATGGATGCGCGAGAGGCTGCAAACCGGATGGAAGAGAGCAGCAGGAAGCTGAACGGAGTGACGTTGTCACGGTCGTTCCATCTGTCCGACCTTTCAATGCCCGGATCTTTTCCGAACGTGGGCATTCCAACGGAAGGAAAGGATCGGACTCCCCAGTCCAAGAAGAGTGGGAGGAAACTCGCGCACACCATCAACCTGGATTCGTCACCGGATCTCCCAGAACGTGAAACAGGGGAGCGGAACCGGAACTTGACGGACGTTTTCGAGCAGCTTGGAACGGACCCGCCAAGAAGTCCCACACTGAACCCGGGGAAAGATCAAAGTATGGATCTGACCCCAGATCAGGGTGAGGATCAAGAACAGAGCGTGCACCAAGGCGAAGACGAAGTCATGGACGAAGGAACGGATCAAGGAGTAGATCCGGTTATGGTAGAGTAGTTAGGATTTTAGTTGTAAATATTTGTTAGTTAGGACCAGACCGGATTTGATCCGGATGTGTCTGGTCTGGATCGGATGTTTTCCGGTCTGGCCGGCTCGGCGGGGACCGAAAGTTCCGCGCGGACTTTCCGGGCCGCTTTTTGTTGACTTTTGAGTTTTAAAATGTATATAGTCAGTCTCTGCGAAGGAGACTGGGAGTCTTTTCCCTTGAGTTTGTGTGCATTTTCTATTGATTTCTTGTTGTACGTCTCTCCCGCGCGTGGCAGGGCTGTTTTGGTGAGGAGTTAGGAAAATGTGTGCAGATTCTAGAGAGATTTCTCCCCTTGGTGTGTTTGTTTTGCTCTTATGTGCATGTGAGTGGGTTTTCTAAGTGTTGGGAGCGGATTTCAGTTCCTCAGCGCCTCTACAGTTCACGATTCCGGGCGAGAAAACCGTTGTTAGGCTAGGCGGATAGGGAAGGAGTCCTTAAACGCGCTAGAACTCCTGGATAGGAAATCCGGTTGAGTGCCCGATCTCCCGTGAGGTCTCGCTGCCCTAGTTGGTAAACGGAAGAACTTTAGTTGATGTTGGAACGGACGAGTTCGCTTGTAACCACCTAACTCCGCACGGAGGGAACTTGGCATCAAGGTCGTTGTAGTATGAGAGGATCGTACGGGGGGTCTTTGTGTGACCTGCAAACCGGATCGCTGTTCGGGTGGCTGTGAGAGATCAAACCGGATCCGCGCTAGTGTAGGAAGTAGTGGATTAGAGAAGTGGGTCTTCAGCCACTATAAGTCACGGAAGGAGTGGCGGGCCTGCCACTCTCAAAAGCAAGCGGCGAACCCTCTGATGGTGAAACAGAGGCTAAACTAAACCAAAGTGGAGTGAGAGTACGTGTGTGAGGACCGGATTGGATCGGTCCAGAGGAGTTCCAGGATCAGAAGTGTTAGGATCCTGGGTTGTGGAAGTTTTACGGGACCAAATAGCTTGACAGACCGGAAGAAATAGAGAGAGGTCTGGTCGTTGTTTTCGGTGTGTGGTTGTTTCCGGTTTTAGATCTAGGACCGGAATGTAGAAATTGGATACTGGCTGAGCTTAAGTTGGGAATAGTGCTAGACACTTCACAGAATCTCGTGGGTTCGATCTTTAGAGTCATTTTGTTATGCTTTAAAGTGGTTTTTGGGAGTATAACAGGGAATTCGCTTACTCTGTGCTGCGACAGGTGGCATCTATCTCGAACAAAATAATCACCTGTCATCTGCAATGTGGCCAACAACATAACCCAAAAGGAGTGATCATAGTTTGACCAGAACTCGTTACAATGATAGAAGAAACGAAAGTATCATCCTGAATATCGACTATGAACCCAAATCTCCAAATCTAAAACAATAGAGTTCAATATCCTGATAGAGAGAACTATCTAGGAATTTTGAGTTGCACATATGGTAATGGAAAACATAACAGAATGCTTGGATAACATTTTTAGCTCTACAGAGCAAAATGAAGCATTGCACTGTAATCATAACTTGCTGAGAATAGTTCAAGGGATATCAGTAATTTGCATATCTATCCTTGCACTCAATTGAATATCTACACAGCTCCAAGTGCACAGTAGGAATCATGGAGCACTTGGAGCTTAGCCTTCATTCAAAGTTCAAACGAGATGGGCTTTGAAATAGCCCACCTCTTTGAAATATAAACTATTGGTACATTATTGATACAATAAAAAAGCAACATGTAGAAATAGTGGACATTTTAGGGAGTGCATGATTTTATAGCTTGGGTGCTTGTACGGACATCTGACCCCAGTCGTGCGTACCTTTCAACCATTTAAATGGTAACGTAACAAAATCTAATGGGCAACAATTGAAAATTCATGTAGTTCTTGACACATGTCAGGGATTAGAATTTACTATAGAGGGTTTCAAGGGTTTAGGGTTTCAATTCCATGACATTTGTGAATTGGGGCCACTAATGGACACAATTCATTTCAATTCTTAAATGAATTTATTTTACTTCACATGGAGATGAATTTCTAAATGGGCAAGAACTGAACATTCACGTAAAATCTAACGCCCAACACAAATTTTAACTTCCCAAATAGAAATTCAAGCATTCACGTACGAAATCACATGACATTTTCAAGTGTGGACCTTTTGAATGCAGTGATATTTTCATCCCCAATTTGTTTTAGTCCGCGTGAAGATGTATTCTTAAAAATAATGGTGGAGAATTACAACTCGTGTGAAATATCATGCCTCACATTAATTCCAACTTCCAAAATAGAAATTCAAGCATTCACGTACAAAACCACATGACATTTTCAAGTGTGGACCTTTTAAGTACAGTGCCCATTTCATGAAATGCTCTTCTAATGCATGATGATCTTTTGTATTCAAATATCTCATTGCCTTCGAGTTGACTATGCAGGTTATGTACATTGAAACCTCACCACATTTCAGAGTTTGGGATGTAGGTTTACCTTAAACATAGATATAAATACAAATATAAAAATCAAAAAGCATAAACAATGAAAAGAATAGTAAGAAGTTTTGGCAACATAATTATGGACTCCTCAAACACACAAATATATAAATGAATCTATGCAAATAATACCATATGTCCTAGTTAGACTCATCCAAAAAGGAGGTTCAGGGAATTCCACAAAAAAAAGATTAAAAAAAGGATCATATAGGAGTCACAAAATGAAACAAAAAATAAAAAAGGGTGGATAAGGAAAAGGGTTTAGATTGAAAATCTCAAAGGCTGGAGTTGCAAATAAGTTTTCAACTTCAATTCGAACTTGAGCCTTCACTAGTGATACATTCCTATCATTGAAATTGCCCAGGGAAGTTCAAAAAAATAAATTTTGTTGTATTTCATCCAATTCAGACGACTAAAATCATGGGTAGAACATTTAATTCAGGAAAAAATTTTAATGCACGATTCGCAAATAAATTTTCAACTAGGAATTGACCTCCAGCACTAACAAATATCACATTTTTTACTGGCTCAATAAAGTTGCGGTGAGTGGCCCAAATTTAAAAAGTCAAATTAGATGCGGCGCACTAACAAATGCCACATTCGACTCATTGAAGTTGCTTTTGGTGACAATCCAAAATTTTCAAGAATCAAATTAGATTTGATCATGAATCCTATTCCACTCGATCGAGCCTAAAAATGGACCTAAATCACAAAATAGCATCCTCTAAATTATTTACTGTATTGAATGTGACCAAGTCATTCAAATCCCATTATCTACACGTCAAAAAAAAATACAAACCACATACACAAGTTATAAAAAGTTCCAAGATCTCCTCTATGAAAAATCACTCTAAATATTGGATCCATAGAAAGCATAATTTTGATTTAAAATTGGATCGCTATTTAAACCTGTAAAGTAAAATTCCTAAATATAAATGCAGGGGCAGGGAGCCCATGAGGCAATGATGATGATGAGGGTTTAGGAGCAAATCAAAATTGATTTGACCAATTATATGTTGCTCTTTTGAAATTTTTCCAAAAATGACCATCCATCGTTAAAGTATTATCCATTAAACTTCTGATCGTACTTACGGGGACGAACTTCTGATCGTACTTACGGGAAGGTGCGAACGTTTTTGAATTGGGTTTCCATGACTTTGAGGCGGTCGGTCCTTTAAAGTACAGCGAATTAGGCTAATTAGTTTTGTGACACGTCCTAAAATATGCCATGATTTGTATGGGGCCCATGTAAATTCTATTTTAGATGATAAAGTTTTTTTAGAACTTGTTGGTGGAAGGTGCGAACGTTTTTGAATTGGGTTTCCATGACTTTGAGGCGGTCGGTCCTTTAAAGTACAACAAATTAGGCTAATTAGTTTTGTGACACATCCTAAAATATGCCATGATTTGTATGGGGCCCATGTAAATTCTATTTTAGATTACAGAGATTTTTTAGAACTTGTTGGTGGAAGGTGCGAACGTTTTTGAATTGAGTTTCCATGACTTTGAAGCGGTGGGTCCCATAAAATACATCAAATTAAGCAAATTAGTTTTGTCACACTTCTTAAAATATGCAATGATTTGTATGGGGCCTATGTAAAATTTATTTTAGATTACAGAGATTTTGTCGAACTTGTTGGTGGAAGGTGTGAATGTGAAAAATGATAGCACAAACTTGTAGATGTTGTTCACCCTAAACCCAAAAAATGAATTCATCTAATTGATTAATAGTCATGAAATTGGCCTCAACATGTATGGAAAAAATGAACCTACAAGTACGATAACCCTGTAAGGCTACAAAAACCCAATGTACTTGAAACTATGAACTTAAAAATCTTGTATAGGGTAAATTGCTAACTTGAAAACCTTGTGAACTTGAAGATGAACCATGGGTTATAATAATCTTGTAAAGCTTCGAGGTGCAAAGGGTTTAGGATTCAATTCTTTAAAAGTAATCCAATAGTAAATAAAATTATTTTGCAAAGGTTTAGGGTTCAACTCTCTAAAAGTAATCCAAAGCAAATGAAATCGTATGATAGAGTCTAGCTAATATCTGGAAAATACAATTAGATCCTTCAAGCTTTGTCAAAGTAGTTGGGTGGCATCTATTTCCACAAATCACCTGCCATCTGCAATCCGGCCATCAACAAAACCCAACATGAGCGATCATAGTTTGACCAGAACTCGTTACAGTGATAGAAGAAATGAAAGTATCATCCTTAATATCGACTGTGAACCCAAATCTCCAAATCTAAAACAATAGAGTTCAAATTCCTGATAGAGAGAACTACCTAGGAATTATGAGTTGCATCTACCATAGTGGAAAACATAACAGAATGCTCTGATAACATTTTTAACTCTACAGAGTGAAATGAAGCATTGCACAATCATAACTTGCTGAGAATAGTTCAAGGGATATAAATAATTTACATACCTATCCTTCCACTGAATTGAATATCTAGACAACTCCAAGTGCACAGTAGGGATCATGGAGCACTTGGAGCTCGGCCATCATTCAAAGTTCAAATGAGATAGGCATTGAAATAGGCCACCTCTTTGAAATATAAACTATTGGGGTACATTATTGATACACTAAAAAAGCAATATGTAGAAATAGGGGACATTTTAGGGAGTGCATGATTTATGAGTAGCTTGGGTGCTTTTATGGACATCTTACCTTAGTCATGTGTACCTTTCAACCATTTAAATGGTAATGTAACAGAATCTAATGGGCAACAATTGAAAATTCATGTAGTATTTGACACGTGTCAACAATTAGAACTTACTATATAGAAATTTAAGCCCCCATGTTTTAAATTCCATGACATTTGTGAATTGGGGCCACTAATGGACACAATTCATTTCATTCCTAACTGAATTTATTTTACTGCACTTGAAGATGAATTTCTGAATGGGCAAGAGCCAAAAACTGAAAATTCACGTAAAATCTAGGCCCCAATACAAACCCAAACTTCCTAAATAGAAATTCAAGCTTTCATTTACAAAATCACATGACATTTTCAAGTGTGCACCTTTAAATACAGCAATATTTCATCCCCTATTTATTTTAGGTCGCGTCAAGATGCATTCCTAAAAATAATGGGTAAGAATGAAAACTCATGTGGAATATAATGCCTTACATCAATTCCAACTTCCTAAATAGAAATTCAAGCCTTCACATACAAAATTCCATGACATTTTCAAGTGTGGACCTTTTAAATACAGCGGTATTTCATCCCCTATTTATTTTAGTTCGCGTGAAGATGCATTCCTAAAAATAATGGGTAAGAATGAAAACTCATGTGGAATATAATGCCTTACATCAATTCCTACTTCCTATATAATAATTGAAGCATTCATTTACAAAATCACATGACATTTCATAGGTGGCACTTTATGGCTATGCAACTGCTACTTTCTATTTTATTTAGTTTGAAAGTATTTTAAACACTAGTCATCTTCAAAACTGACGATTTGGGAAAAACATTTATAAACTACAATTTGGAAGAATATTTTGGAACTGGTATATGAATGAAAGTTGTAGATTTTGATTTTTAAATTCTATCCATACGGTTGGATCTAGTAGTGCTATCTCCAATTTTTTTCTATAAATTTTGAAAAGAAAATTTCAGAATTCCTTCTAAATTCAATTATGAATACAATATTATCATTTTTTTGAATACAACTTGTTGGAATGAATTTGAAATAAGGTTGACTTCTATTTATATGGTGATTTTTACTAAAAATTGTGACTTCTACGTCTTTGACCTCGTTCTTGCACATTTAGTTTTGAACTAAAGTCAATGCAAATTGATCACTCCACATACTCCCACTATTGTAATTTCAAGAATGTATATATTCTAGTGTTACCAAATCCAAACCATGGATAGGGCAACAACCTGATAAAGTATCATCAAAAATTAGGATGACTTTCATCCAAGTAGGAGTGAGATAGAAACAAGGATCTGAATCTGTTCATCGTCCAAGAAATGGATTTTGGAACGCTCCAGGGTTAAACATTCAAATTTGGTGTATCATGAAGGGATTACATGACCTCCTTGGAGCAGTTGCTTAAAGCATTGGGGTTTCAAGACTCAAGCGTGCTTACAGGTGATATAGGTGATGTTTTGGGTTCTAATTTGAACTATGAGATTTCCTTTCTTATTATTCCTTTCAACCATTTAAGTTAGACAAATATTTAATGTGACTCACTCCCACTTTCGAGGACTTTACCAGCTTCCTCAATGAAGACTAGGTGTGAATTAGGGTGACTAAAATATTTGATGGTCTCCCTTGGTTGTGTGTGAAGGCTTTGCTGGTCATGCTTTTGGATTAGGGAAATGCACAGGCCTCCCAAAACTCTAACAAGGCTTTGAAAGCCCTATTACAAAGCCAAGTATCCTACAAGGGCTTCCAAAATCCTATTACAAGGCTGGGAACCCCGTTATGACTTTGAAAACCATGGAAGAGGGCTAAAAACCCTACAAAAGCTTTCAAAGCCGTATTACAGGATTGAAAACCCTTTTAGGACTTTGAAAACCATGGAAGAGGGCTAAGAACCCTGTAAGGTCGCTGAAACCCCTGTATAGAGGACCAAAAACCCTCTCAAGGCTTGAAAGCCCTGTTACAGGTCTAAAAACCCTCTTAGGACTTTAAAAACCCCATTAGGTCTTTATAAACCCTAATTTTTGTCTCATATCCCTTAAGCATTTGGGCATTAACCCTGGAGCGCTCCAACGTCCATTTTCTGGACGATGAACAGATTCAGATCCTTGTTTCTGTCTCATTCCTGCTTGGATGAAAGTCATCCTAATTTTTGGTGATACTTTATGAAGTTGTTATCCTATCCATCGGTTGGATTTGGTGTTACTAGAATATATACATTTCTAAAATTACAAATGTGGAAGTATGTCAAGTGGTCAATTTGCATTGACTTTAGTTCAAAACTAGATGTGCAAAAATGAGGTCAAAGATGTAAAGGTCACAAAAATTTCAAAAAATCATCATATGAAGAGAACCTTATTTCAAATCCATTCCAACAAGTTTTACTCAAAAAATGATAATATTTTATTTGTAATTGAATTTAGAAGGAATTCTAAAATTTTCTTTTCAAAATTTATAGGAAAAGATTGGTGATAGCATTAGTAGATCTAACCATTTGGATAGAATTTAAAAATCAAAATCTACAGCTTTCATTTGTATACCAATTCTAAAATATTCTTCCAAATTGTAGTTTATAATGGTTTTTCTCAAATCGTCAATTTTGGAGATGAATCCAGACGTTTAGGGGTTAATCCATAAACAACACCACAACCATTTTCTAGTTGATGAATGAGAGAGAATCTTTATGTGCAGGACAATGCTACAACTATTCATCTTCAAATTTTTGTGTGGAAAGGGGATATCATGAACAATAGTTGACCTCCAATGAGCACTTTTGTTTTTTTCAAAGCAGAAGATGTCATACAATGGCAGAAGGGATGAATTCCACAATCACCAACCCAGCATTCAAGCATTAACCATCAAATCGGCCATTGTTAATAGCTGAAGTTTTAACTTCAAAATTACAAAAAATTCAACTGAATTAAGTTTTGAAGTTTAATTTTTTTTAAAATGCACAACATGAAATTTAGCCGTTAACTTGACAGGTATGAACCCACATGAATATGTCATGAGGTGGGCCAGACCTGATCCTGAAACACAAGTGAGTTTTTTCCAGAGCATAGAGGCTTCTTAAAGCTTCTGTTTGCGATGCTCAAAACCTTTCCTAGGCCTCTTAAAGCTGTTGTTTTCTGCCGACCCTGTTCACGACGTACACAAACCTTCGGACACAGCCTCGATTATGCACCGCTGCACCAGTTCGGGATCACGTCCCATCTCTAGTAGAGTGGATTCTGATTTCATGACCTCCTCGCAGTTCTTCACAACATACGACAAGCAAGCCGTAGAAAAATCATGTTCGGATAGCAACGCAAACCCCTCGCATTTGTGGTAGAAATCCCAACAGTTCGTAGGGGTCAAATGCCTCAGTAGACCAGATTTCAGAACCGCATCCAGTCTACCTTCCACCTTGAACTCGTGGGTAGCATCGAACAAGGCAGTGAAGTGCGTGTCCACAGGAGCGTCAAACTCCGGCATTGCTCTTGTTTCTTCACTTGTGATGTAAAGCAGAACCAAAAACAGCTGCAAACTCTCCACGGTCATGGCAGGCAAGCTCACACTGGAGGGCTGCAACACCTCCATCTCATGTTGGAGGAACATTTCTCGAAAAAAGGGCGACGCCGTGGCCAACACGCTCCGGTGTGCTTTCACCGTGCCCCCCCGTGCTTGGAGGGTGACGTCTGCGTACACACCGTCCTCCAGCATGTTCCAGAGCAGAGAACGAGAGAATTTCTTCTGAGCCGCTGCTACGGATGCTTCCGACATGTCTGTCAAGAACTTTTGGATGTCGATGTTTGAACCCGCCATGCCCCACTATATCCTGCAAGAACAAAAACCGGAGACACAAGTTTCAAACTCTTAGGGAAGGGGCAAACCATATTTTACTCGACTTAGGATGCAACTCTCCGGACATGGAAAGTAGAGGTTACAGAAAACACCGAACGGTATCGATTCAATCTTGTTTTTTTTTTTCTAATTCGAGCATCTCATATGTGCAGGCACACACTTCGTTGGCCAACAACCAAGGTCACAAGTTTTGTGAGCGTGAGTTTTCTAAATGGCCACGGCCAGTGATCCTCAAGATGGACTCAAAGTATGCTATCTATTGCAATAATCGACAACCTGCCACTTTCAACGATTGCAGCCGAAACTCTTTCACTGTGACGAAAAATTCACCAGTCCTGCGTTTGGCTAAACAATTCTGACTTCTGTACCCAAAGACCTCTCCACACCAATCTACTAATCTCCCAGAAACCCCGCTCCTCGAAATTGATGGTGCACATGCTGAAATTCTTACAAACAGTGAGACGACCAGCGTCCTCTTCCCAACATCATTCAAGTTCATCCAATAATCGGCCAACTCTGATTTCTAGCATGCTTACTCGATGAACAGAGCTATAAACTTACCCAAAGCGAGTTGGAAACTGAACTGAACCTTGAACTGAAAGGATGCCCTCTTCAATGCACAACAACAACTGCTATGATATGTTTGCAAGAGGATGGAAGCTCTCTTCCCGCAATCGCATTCAAGTTTCCTGCAAATGCAATTCCCCTTCTTCTCGCTGTAGCTCAGACTTGGAAGAACTACAGACACAAGCGTGAAGAATTACATGACGTGATCAGATACACAAATGACAACCCCACTTCGAACAGAAATGGATGACTTTCACACTTCAATCCCAACCTAAACCTCAATCTCCAAACAAAAACGAATGACGGTCTGTCGTGATTGAAGCTCGCAAACCTGTACTGGGAACATCAGCATACAACAACCGCCTGCTCGAGCAATGCCAACTCGGAACTCACAAAACGACGGCTTTAGGGCAAAGAAGCATGCACGCAAGGGAGCACCACTGGACTCACTGACACCGAACTGACTAAGTTACAAGAGGTATCGGCTGAAGCTTTGTTTGGAAGGGCCTCTGTCGTCTAAAATCAACCTCAGCTTCAATCCCAATCAACTGAACGGTTTCGCACCAGCACAGAGTTTCCTAGTCCTTGTATTTGCAAGGGAAATTAAATACAAAATTCATTATGAACCAAAGAACGTCACAATATCAACCAATGATGGCGTTCACTCGCTTGAACCGAAGACATTAATATCGTGGAAGTGAAAGTTTCAAACATTAAAACTTTGTGTCTACCCATGGTACCCCTAGCACCAGTGCTTAATAAATCCATAACTTATTCCAATATCGTCTAAATCCTGCATCCTAAACTTACCAATTTAACACAATAGAGAAAAATCCCGTCATTTAATAGCAACCAAGGTGGAAACACCCTAAACTTTCCATTTAAGCCATTCGGCTCAGTCAGAGGCATCTTTTTCTAGAAAGAAATACCTTCGCAATATCAACAATTGAAAATCATGAATTTATTCAGATTTTGATTTTTAAATTCTATCCATACGGTTGGATCTAGTAGTGCTATCTCCAATTTTTTTCTATAAATTTTGAAAAGAAAATTTCAGAATTCCTTCTAAATTCAATTATGAATACAATATTATCATTTTTTTGATTACAACTTGTTGAAATGAATTTGAAATAAGGTTGACTTCTATTTATATGGTGATTTTTACTAAAAATTGTGACTTCTACGTCTTTGACCTCGTTCTTGCACATTTAGTTTTGAACTAAAGTCAATGCAAATTGATCACTCCACATACTCCCACTATTGTAATTTCAAGAATATATATATTCTAGTGTTACCAAATCCAAACCATGGATAGGGCAACAACCTGATAAAGTATCATCAAAAATTAGGATGACTTTCATCCAAGTAGGAGTGAGATAGAAACAAGGATCTGAATCTGTTCATCGTCCAAGAAATGGATTTTGGAACGCTCCAGGGTTAAACATTCAAATTTGGTGTATCATGAAGGGATTACATGACCTCCTTGGAGCAGTTGCTTAAAGCATTGGGGTTTCAAGACTCAAGCGTGCTTACAGGTGATATAGGTGATGTTTTGGGTTCTAATTTGAACTATGAGATTTCCTTTCTTATTATTCCTTTCAACCATTTAAGTTAGACAAATATTTAATGTGACTCACTCCCACTTTCGAGGACTTTACCAGCTTCCTCAATGAAGACTAGGTGTGAATTAGGGTGACTAAAATATTTGATGGTCTCCCTTGGTTGTGTGTGAAGGCTTTGCTGGTCATGCTTTTGGATTAGGGAAATGCACAGGCCTCCCAAAACTCTAACAAGGCTTTGAAAGCCCTATTACAAAGCCAAGTATCCTACCAGGGCTTCCAAAATCCTATTACAAGGCTGGGAACCCCGTTATGACTTTGAAAACCATGGAAGAGGGCTAAAAACCCTACAAAAGCTTTCAAAGCCGTATTACAGGATTGAAAACCCTTTCAGGACTTTGAAAACCACGGAAGAGGGCTAAGAACCTTGTAAGGTCTCTGAAACCCCTGTATATAGGGCCAAAAACCCTCTCAAGGCTTGAAAGCCCTGTTACAGGTCTAAAAACCCTCTTAGGACTTTAAAAACCCCATTAAGTCTTTACAAACATTGGTAGGACTTTAAAAACATTTTTATAGGGCTAAAAACCTCATTGGGGCTTCAGGACCCTTTTATAGGACCCTAAACTCTGTTACAGGGCTAAAAACCTTATTAGGGCTTTGAAAACCCTGTTAAAGGATCCTAAACCCTCTTAAGGCTTTGAAAACCCCATTACAGGGCTAAAAACCCTGCTAGGGCTTCAAAACCCATTATAGGGCCTGAAACTCTATTATAGGGCTAAAAATTCATTAGGGCTTGAAAACCCCTATAATAGGACCCTAAATCCTTCCAGGGCTTTGAAAACCCCATTACTGGGCTGAAAACCCTGTTCCAACTTAAGAAACCTTGTTTTAGGGCTTAAAACCCTGTCAGGGCTTTAGAAGTCTATTACATGGCCTAAAACTAATTTACAGGGCTAAAAACCTTGTTAGGCCTTTTCAAACCCTATTATAGGACTAAAATCCCTCTTAGGGCTTCTTAAACCCCATTATACGGCTAAAATCCCCATTAGGACTTTAAACCCTCGTTATAGGGCTAAAAACCCTGTCAGGGCTTTAGAAACCTATTATAGGGCCTAAAACTCTGTTCCATAGCTAAAAACCTTATTAGGGCTCTGAAAACCTTATTATAGGACTAAAAACCCCTTTAGGACTTCGCAAACCCCATTATAAGACTAGAAACCTTGTTAGGACTTTAGAAACCTTGTTGAGACTTTAAACCCTCATTATAGGTCTAAAAACCCTGTCAGGGCTGTAGAATCCTATTATAAGGCCTGAAACTCTGTTTCATAGCTAAAAATTTTATTAGGGCTTTGAAAACCCTGTTATAGGACCCTAAACCCTGTTAGAGCTTTGAAAACCCCATTACAGGGCTAAAAACCCTGTTAGGACTATAAAACCCTTGTTATAGGGCTAGAAACCATGTCAGGCTTTAGGACCCTTGTTATAGGGCTAAAACCAAGTGAAGGGTTTAGAACCCTATTTTAGGGCCTAAAACTCTGTTATAGGGTTAGAAACCTTGTCAAGGCTTTGAAAACCCTATCATAGGACCAAAAACGCTCTTGTAATGTAATGTGAGAAACCATGTTATAGGACTAGAAACTTGTGGGGGCCCTGAAAACCCTAGTAAACGACTAAAAACTATGTTGTAGGGCTAAAAAGCTTGTTAGGACCATGAAACCCTGTTGTAGGTCTAAAAAAACCCTGTAGGGGTTTGAAAACCCCGTTAGAGGTGCTAAAACAATGTTACAAGGGCTAAACAATTGAAAATTCATGTAGTATTTGACACGTGTCAGGGATTAGGATTTACTATATAGAAATTTAAGCCCCCATGTTTTAAATTCCATGACATTTGTAAAGTTGGGCCACTTATGGATACAACTCATTTCATTCCTAAATGAATTTATTTTACTCCACACGAAGATGAATTTCTAAATGGGCAAGAATTTTAGATTCATATAAAATCTAACCCCCAATACAAATTCCAACTTCCTAAATAGAAATTCAAGCCTTCACGTACTAAATCCCATGACATTTTCAAATGTGGACCTTCTCAATACAGCGATATTTCATCCCCTATTTATTTTAGTTCGCGTGAAGATGAATTCTTAAATGGCCCAGAATTAAAATTCATCAGTAGAATATAATGCCTTTTATCAACCCGGACTTCTTAAATAGAAATTTAAAGCATCCAGGTACAAAATTCCATGACATTTTCAAATGCGGTCCTTTTAAGTACAGTGCCATTTTTTTCCCAATTTATTTTACTTCACATGAAGATGAACTTCTAAATGGGCAAGAATTGAAAATGCATGTAAAATCTAACCCCCAATTCAAATTCCAACTTCCCAAATAGAAATTCAAGCCTTCACGTACAAATCCCATGACATTTTCAAGTGTGGACCTTTGAAATACAGCGATATTTCATTTCCAATTTATTTTAGTTTGCGTGAAGATGTATTCTTAAAAATAATGGGTAAGAATGAAAACTCATGTGGAATATAATGCCTTACATCAATTCCAACTTCCTAAATAGAAATTCAAGCCTTCACGTACAAAATTCCATGACATTTTCAAACATGGACCTTTTGAATACAGTGCCCATTTTATTAAATGCTCTTCTAATGCATGATGGTCTTTTGTATTCAAATATTTCATTGCCTTGGAGTTGACTATGCATGTTATGTACATTGAAACCTCACCATATTTTAGAGTTTAGAATGTAGATTTACCTTAAACGTAGACATAAATACGAATATCAAAATCAAAAAGCATAAACAACGAAAAGAATAATAAAAAGTTTTTATAACGTATGGACTCCACAAGCACACAAATATATAAATGAACATATACAAATAATACTATACGTCTTAGTTATACTCATCCAAAAAGGAGGTTCAAAGAATACCCTAAAAAAAAGATGAAAGAAGGATCATATAGAAGTCACAAAGTGAAATGAAAAATTAAAACAAGTGGATAAGGAAAAGTATTCAGAGTGAAAATCTCAAAGGCACCAGTTGCAAATAAATTTTCAACTTCAACTTGAGCTTCAGCATTGACCAATGACACATTTGAATCATCGAAATTGCCTAGGAAAGTTCAAAAAAATAAATTTTGTTGTATTTCATCCAATTCAAACTACGAAAATCATCGACAGAACGTTTAATTCACGAAAAAATTTAAATGCACGAGTTGCAAATAAATTTTCAACTGGGAATGGACCTCGACCACTACCAAATATCACATTGGGCTCATTAAAGTTGTGGTGTGTGGCCAGAATTTAAAAAGTCAAATTAGATTGGACCCACTAATAAATGTCACATTTGGCTCATTGAAGTCGCTTTTGGTGACAATCCAAAATTTGTAAGGATCAAATTAGATTTGATCATTAATCCTATTCTACTCCATCATGAACCTAAAAATGAGCATAAATCACAAAATAGCATCCTCTACATTATTTACTGTATTCAAGGTGACCGAGTCATTCAAATCTCATGATCTACACGTCAAAAAAAAATACAAGGAACATACACAAGTCATAAAAAATTCCAAGATCTCCTCTACGAAAAATCATGCTGAATATTGGATCCATAGAACGCATAATTTTGATTTCAAATTGGATCACTGTTTAAACTTGCAAGGTAAAATTCCTAAATATAAATGTAGAAGTAGAGAGCCCATGAGGCAATGATGATGGTGAGGGTTTAGGGTCAAATCAAATTTGATTTGACCATGTATGTTGCTCTTTTGAAATTTTTCCAAAAATGGGCATTTATCATTAAAGGATCATCCATTACATTTTTTATTGTACTTATGGGGACTGAGTCATTTAAATCTCAATACCCCCACGTGAAAAAAAAATACAAGTGGCATGTACAAGTTACAAAAAATCCAAAGACCACCACAACCAAAAATCATAAAAAATAGTGTATGGACGAAACCCTAAACTTGCTTTCAAAACCTTGCGATTCCTTAAACCCTAGACCAAAAAATTCCAAAGTAATAAATGTACCGGTCAAGATACATTGCATTAGAATCATATAAATTATCATCAAAATCCATAAAATATACGAGGGCTATTTGTATGAATCGTACCAGGGCTTGGGCAATTTATAATGTGCATAAAAAATCAAAACATAATGTTTGGTACAGTTTGTTAAACTCAATTAATAAAAAGGTCTGAGATCAGAGGCAACATGTAAGATTAAAACGATCCAAGAAGTTGCAAATTGATGAAGTAGTTCGAAACCACATTTCATAGTGTAGACATCATGCAAAGATTTGCACAACGTACAACGACTCCAAAGCACCAAATATTGTAATTGCTATATTGAAAACAATTAAATCAATCAAAAGTCATGGAAGTAGCATGAACAAGTACAAACAAAACACCCTCACAAGTTCAAATTCATTAATATTGAAGTGATGCAAAAGTTTGCACCATTAATGACATCATCGAAGAATAAAATATAATGTTCATTCACTTTACATGTACCAAATCAATAAACATAAAAGAGTGAGGAAGTTGGGGTACTATATAATTAGGAGCAAAATGAACCTACAAGTTGCAAATTCAAGGTCTTCTAAATCACACAACCAATTGGAATACTACCAAGAGTCACGTGCACCTACATCAAAAAGAATTTGTGAGTCGTTTCTTTTCACACTGCTGCCGTTTTTGAAAATAATACAGTTTAGGGCACCCATTTATTATCTTGGTCTTCAAAACACAAAGCAGTAAAATGTATTATTTAGTGGTTTAGGCTCTTCATAGATACATAGGTTTCAGGGTCTTGATTTCAATTTGCGAGCACAAACATTCTACCTAAGAGGTTCAGAACTCACTCAATGTATTTTAGGAATACACTTACAAATACATTTCATGAGTTTTAAAATGCGAGCCAATTCTTTAAATCCAAGTGAAACGATGACTTCATTCGGAGTTTTCGAATTTTATTTTGGTAATGAAGTGTTTAGGGTTATCATGGACTGGAACTCCATACAAATTGTAGAACTCGCGACTCCATTCATTTTTGTCCCCCCTACATGACAAATCTATGGCTTTCATTGATTGAATCTTAAGCTATCAATGTCGAATTATCGTAACAGTTGAATGTGCAAGTTGCAATCTCTATCCATATCATGGCCACATGAGACGATAGTGAACCATTTGAAAAAAACAAGCGTGAATATAAATCCGGAAAATTTAATGATTACTCTTTGTTTGGATTAATAAAAATGGAAGCCCAAATGATTTGGTACGACTCTCAAGAAGCTAGAAGAAACACTCCCTTGGAACCTAGGAAATAGACATTAGTGAAAATGCGGGGGTGAATTGCGAAAATGTTTTTAATTAGATTTTTGGCTCACTGTATTTTATGAGCCAAAGTCATGTAAAATACAATATTCTAAATTCCAAATTATGGTAACAGCCGCACGTGCAAGTTGCAATTTCTATCCACATCACGCGCACATGAGCTAGGGCCAAGTCGAGTAAAAAAAAGTGGGCCATATTAGTTTGGAGAATTTAATGATTATTATTTTCGATCCATAAAAATGGAAACCCAATTCATAATTATAGTTCGGCAGTGAAGAAGCTTAGAAATAAATGATCCCAAACACTGATTTGAAATCCAAGTAACAAAACACCAGTGAAAATTTGTCAGGGGGGTGAACCAGGAGAATATTTTTCACATGTGTTTTTTTGGTCGACCGAATTTTATGAGCCAAAGTCATGCAAATCTAACATTCCACACGTCAACTTTTTGTAACAGTTGCATGTACAAGTCCAGATTTCTATCCACATCCTAGCCACATGCTTTGACGATCAGATGGTAAATCGCTTAACAAAAAAATGAGTGTGAATATTAGTTTTGGAAAATTTAACGACTGTCCTTGTTTCGATCCATCAAAATGGAAATCCAAATGATATGGTTTGGCACTCTAGAAATTGGACAACAAATGACACCAATCACTAATTTTAAATCTAGATAATAGACATTAAAAAAAAATTCCAAAGAGTAGGATTAAAAATGTGATGAATCATATTTTTGGCTCGCTTACATTCATGTGGCAAAGCCATGCAAATCTAGCATTCTACACGTCAACCTTTTGCAATAGTTGCATGTGCAAGCTCAGATTCCTATTCCCATCCTATCTACCTGAGATGATGGTAAATGAAGTAGAAAAAATAAGTGTGAATATTAGCCTGGGAAGATTTTATGAATTTTCCTTGTTGAGACAAATAAAAATGGAAACCCAAATGATATGGTCAGACAACAAATGGTTGCAAACAGTAATTTGAAATCTAGATCATAGACGTAAAAGAAAACTCTACGATGAACTAGGACCATATTTTGGGTGAGGGTTTTTATATGCCGATATTTATGAGCCTAAGTCATGCAAATCTAACATTCTGACCGTCAACTTCTGGTAACAGTTGCATGTGCAAGTTGCAATTCAGGTCACAGCATGCCCACATGAGACGATGGTAAATCAGGTAAAAAATGGCGATGAAAACGTATTTGGAAAATTTCATGATCGTGGCTGGCTTTGTTAAAAAAATCGGAAACCAAGTTCAATTAGGTGGCACAGAAGGAATCTACGTAGACCAAAAATGATTTCAAGCTCAATTTAAAAGCTAAGTAGTGTGGATTTTGCAAATTTCGAGCATACACCACAAAAATATTTTGGACTCCAAGATTTGGCTTGTTTTATGGGCCAAGGACACTCAAGTCTAAATCTCCTACACGTCAAATTCGGATAACAGTTGCATGTGCAAATTGCAACGTCTTCATTCATCACGTCTGTGTGAGATGATGGTGGATTGAATAAAAAGTAAGCAGGAATATTAGTTTGGGAAATTCAATGATTGCCCTTCGTTCGGATCTATAAAAATGAAAACCATAATGAATGATTTGGCACACAAGATGTCGGATAATAAATGATTCCAAATTCAAATTTTGAATGAACGGATGTACACATTCGTGAAAATTCTAGTTGCACTACCAAGGCATCTTGATTTGAATTTAAAACTTGTCGTCGTTTAGGGGCCAAAGTCATGCAAATCTTATATTCCACACGCAGATTTGGTAATAGTTGCATCGCATTTGTCAAAAATTTTGTCCACGTCATGTGTATGAGACGATGGCAAATCGAGTAAAAAATGAACATGAATATGGATCGGAGTTTTTTTTAGTGCTCCTTGTTTTGATTCATTGGAATAAAAACCAAAATGTTTAGTTCAACCGACAAGAAGTTGGATAAAAAATGATTCCAAACACAAGTTCGAAATAGAAGTAATCCAAATTTGTGGTCTTTCTAGCATGCACCACGTTAACATTTTGAAACACATTTTCATCTCGCCATACTTTATGGGCCAAAGTCATACAAATCTAACGATTCACCTGTCAAATAATGGTAGAAGTCGCATGTAGGAGTTGCAAAGTCTTTTTCACACCATGTTCACACGATATGATGGCAAATGGAAAACAAATGAAATGTGAATGTTTGTTTGGGTCATTTGATGATTGCCCCTTGTTTGAAATCGCTTCTTAAATGGGAACCAAGATGAACAATTTGGCGCACAAGAAGTTGGATAAAAAATGATTCCAAACACATGTGAAAAATAGTTCAAAATAAATAACTATTCGTGGATTTCCAAGACACACTATCATGACATTCCGAAATTAAATTTCTAGCTTCTTGTACTTGATGGGTCAAGGTCCCGAAAATTTAACATTCTACATGTCAAATAATAGTGCAAGTTGCACCCGTAAATTGTAATTTCTCTTCTACATCATGTTCATTTGAGATGATGGTAGATGGAGTAAAAAATAAACGAAAATGTTCGTGTAGGAAAATGTAACGATCGCTCCTCCTTGAGATCATTAAAAAAACAAACCAAAATGAATCACGTGGCACATAAAAAGTTGGATAACCCATGGTTCCAAACACACAATCATGGGGTAATGGATACTCACAAAGAGGCTTGGACACGCACTATAAAAACATCCCAATAAATGAAAGGCATGGGGTAGAATGTAGGAGAGGCCACCCAGACCAGGGCGGACGGGAATCCTCCCGGTGACCCTTGTAAAGGAAACGAAGTTCACTCAGGAAGGGTGAACTTCCTAAACCCTACGGAGCGGAGTGAGTAGGGTTTGGGCCTGCAGCGCAGTGCCGTGAGGCACGTAGCTACAGCAGTTGGCGCGTAGCGCCGTTTAGGGTTTACAAATTAGTTTAGGGGTTCATAATCCTTGTTTTTTGGGATTTAGGGTTGAAAAAGAAAAATTGCGTTCGTAGGCGGGATGGATGGGTTTCATCCTTGGACAAAGGGTTACAAAGGGTTTCAGGGTATACATTACGCTTTTTTGGCTTAATCGAAGCGAGATGGATTTCTTCAATCCATCACGTGATCTATTTTAGAAGACAGTATCATTTCGCTCGTACTAATGTTGTGACTTCTTTGAATGCTTGGTTCCAAGTTGCAGGTGTTTAGCCTTGATTCAGCAGTTTCGTGGGTTCAGGGTCAAATCAGTATCGACACGACTTTAGAACAAAAAAACGGGGTTTAGGGTCCCCAATTAAACAGGGCCTGGAACCCAAATAGGGTTAACCCCTAAATGCCCAAGGCACCCAAATCTGGTGTTTGCAAAACTTTGAAGTTAAATAAAACCTAACCAATTGCTATTTTTAGTAGTTTATATTTTTAGGAAGTTCTCCTTGGAGTCTAGTTTTAGCACCAAAAATCCGATCTTGAAAATAAATGATAGTGATTTTTCTATTCAAGTTTCTATACAAGGATACCCATTGCGATCTTGACTTCCCGTAGTGTCGAGAGCTCTTGGAAATGAGCCTCAAATACACTAGATCTTGGAGAAAAAATCACATTCAAAGTTCGTTCAAAAAAATTGTGGAGTAGATTTTAAGAAGCCATAAATTGATCGGGGTTATACAAGTTAGGTCCTTCAACCTCATATTTTTTTGATCACCAACTTTTTAGATTTGACTCATGCGAGGACTCACGTAAAGAAGATTGAAAGATTTTTGCAGTTTGAGCACCCTCACGGTCAAACATTGTAATCTTTCGCTCCATAAGTGATATTGTCGTGTTTTCTTTTCCTATGAGGTCTCTAACATGTCGAGTTTGAATTCGTACGGTCACAATTCCAAAAAAATGGATACAACTTATCAAAATGTTGGCATTTTGTTCAATTTAGAGCGAAATCCAGGAAGCCCAAAACAGGCCTCGGGCATTGAAGGGGTCAAACGGGGTTTTGGGAACCACAATAAGAATTCTTTTTGAGATTTGGATCTCATTCTCATCAGCCTACAAGGCACGTATTTTTTCCCCTATTTGAATGTATTTTTCATATTTTCACGTACTTCAGAGAACATTCGTACCTGCGCATGGGAATCCAAAATGAGATCGTCATCAACTAAGCTCCGGGTTGGTACCTCCTGCTTCCGTAGCTGGGTTGCAGTCTAGATCAAAGACGAGAAGAGATACACCTGCATGCAACAATCAACCCAAAAATACCGGCAGTTAATTGCGCGTGCATGGCACACACAAGACGACTTGCAGTTTTCTGCATGGGCATGGCAATCAACAAAAAACGACTGGGAGTTGTCCGCATGTGAATACTAAATACCACTGGCAGTTGTGTAGGACGATGCTATTCTTCTGTCCTGCACGTCTCCATGGAAAGACAGCCATTTTTTTTTAGAAAATGAGTGCCAGGGCAATAGAGTTGACGGAAGTGGGCATCGCTCTTTCCTCTCTGTCCCCTCCATCCCCAACAAAATTAGCGCGGATTCAGGGTTAACTAAACTTGAGTTGGAAATAGAGGGTTGTACCTTGACAAACTCATCATTCCAGGACCTCCCTGCCAGTCAGCCCCGGCTTTGATTTCATACCTGGCGTCAAATTTGAAAAAGTCCTTTAAGAAAATTGAAAAAACTGGAAAAAAAAAAAAAAAAAAAGAATGGAGGAAAAAGTCGGATTGCAACACACACACACACTCACTCACACCAATCAGTTAAAAATGAAGGGAGGAATCAGCTCAGTCGTCAGGAGCCAAGCCCAACCAGACACGCTGGCATCAAACTTATCATCGTCACTCACCCAAAACAACACCCATTCTGACATTGAAATGATTATCAATATTATTATTATCATGGTTATCATTCTCGATATTATTTTTGGGTTTAGGGATCAAACCAAATATGCAGAGAAAATAGAAAAGGATGTGCGTGGCCATCACCCACAGCTTGCCATGCTTGGCGAGGCATTTTTTTCTTTGGGACGTGCCTTCGGGCATGTCCCTCCAATGAAACACCAAATTGGAATGATACTGTATTGTTGAAGGGGGTGATTTGAATGAGGTTTTACGGACTTTGCACCTGCAGGTTTTAGGAACATGGCAGGGGATAAATGAAGTTTCAAAATGTAACTTAGAATGGTGTCAAACGAAAGCCTCGGTGGTTTGTATGAGTTCCAGGGACTCTCTATAGAGCTGCATGGGTGTGGTCCTCAACATGAGTGAATTGTCGGTGACTCAATGTCATAGAAATGCGCAGTGCTGCTCATAGTGCGGGAAGTTAGATCTTTTGGATATCATTGAACGTCAAAGAAATGGAGATCAGTGCAATTATGGTTCACAGATACAGCTAAGCAATTGGATCGTAGTTCGTTGTAGTGTAACTGCCTCGTGGATATGAAGATCCGCATCCCGTAGGCTCTAGGAACAATGCAGTCACTCTTTCTGCTCACCAACTTCTGAAATAACATTCTTCCCATCGAATTTTGAAATTCTCTACCTTTGATCGACATCTGAGACCCTACCTGAAATCAAAACTACCGATATAGGGTACAAGCAGTTTTCCTAAATTTGTTGGAATGAACTCACGTACAAAATGGTAATGAAACGACCCTTGTCTGAATGTTAAAATTTAGGGTAGTCAGTTAATTAAACTAGGTGTTTGTCCAATCAAAAGATTGATGTTCTGAATCCATTATCAATTTCTTGGAAGAAGTCCCATCTGGGTGATCTAAAATGTGAATTGATTCCAAGCTCTTCCACGTAGAACATGTATATGGTCCATTTCTTAAAAAGATTAGTGAGACTGGTAATTCTATGAATTCAAGTTTAATGAGGAGTAAGGGCACAAGGGCGTCCTTTTAAATTCTCCATGACTGTTGGCCTCCACCCTTGTATGAATTAATGAATCAATAAAATAAGAAGCGTCACTTGAATACACTGCAACTCCAACATTAGGCCACATTGTTTGCATTCAATTGTACTATTTTTTGACCACTTTCAATTGTGGCCACATGTGATAAATTTAGGATTTAAATCAAAACATCATGTATTAGTTTCAATAGAATTTGAATTGGAGGCCTAAACTATATAGTTTGACATGTGACATTTACCTACTCTAATTAACACGTTTGTCCATTTCAGAAAGAACAAAAAGGGGGGGGGGGGTCCGGAGGCCCAATGGAGATTCCCCCCGTCTCAATGAGACTGAGGCATGGTCCGCCCTTAGGCCCCCGGGTTGAGTGACTAACACATAGGAGCCTTTATATAGGAGCCCACTCAATTAGCGCCAAACGATATGGGATAATCAAGACCCGTCGCGTCCTTGTAACCTAGGCATCCACATTGAACATAGTGGCTTCTCCAAAAACTTATGAAGGGATGTATTTGTGAATTGATCGTGCCTTGGTCATTTAATTTAATGGCCATATGCTCAGGGGTCAACATGCAGGCATCTAAATTAAGTTGCCAAGGCTTCTATGTGCAAGTTGATTATGCACTAATTTAATTTAGTCAACTTACATATGGTAAATTAAACATAGAGGCTTCTATGTGTTTTCAATTATTATGACCAAAACGTTTGGATACACCATCTAATATTATCTGAGACAAAACTTTGGGGCAAGTCAAGACTTTTGGAATAATAATATATTCATTTTGGATTTCCATTTAAAAAGTTTGGTGCAAGTCCAAACTTGTGAACAATTCATTTAGTTTTTTTTGAGACAAAGTTTGGTGCTTGCAAGTCCAAACCTTTGGATAATTCATTTCCTATTTTTTGTTCCAAAGTTTGATGAAATCCAAACTTGTGGACAATTCATTTCCTATTTTTTTTGACAAAGTTTGGGAAAATCCAAACTTGTGGACAATTCATTTCCTATTTTTTTGGACAAAGTTCGGGGAAATCCAAACAAGTGGACAATTCATTTCCTTTTTTTTTTTTTCCAAAGTTTGGGGAAATCCAAACTTCTTAATAATTCATTTCCTATTTTTTTGGACAAAGTTTGGGGAAATCCAAACAAGTGGAAAATTCATTTCCTATTTTTTTTGACAAAGTTTGGGGAAATTCAAACTTGTGGATAATTCATTTCCTATTTTTTTTTTAAAGTCTGGTGCAAGCCCAAACTTTAGGATATTAAAGCATTTCCTATTTTTTTTACAAAATTTTGGTGCAAGCCCAAACTTTAGGATATCAAATCATTTCCTTTTTTTTTACAAAAGTTTGGTGCAAGCCCAAACTTTAGGATATTAAATCATTTCCTATTTTTTTTTGCAAAAGTCTGGTGCAAGCCCAAACTTTAGGATATTAAACCATTTCCTATTTTTTTTACAAAAGTTTGGTGCAAGCCCAAACTTTAGGATATTAAATCATTTCCTATTTTTTTTTGCAAAAGTCTGGTGCAAGCCCAAACTTTAGGATATTAAACCATTTCCTATTTTTTTTACAAAAGTTTGGTGCAAGCCCAAGCTTTTGGAATAATGGTATATTAATTTCAGGTCGCTAATGAGCACTAATTAATCCCATAAAATAAGAAGTGGGCGTTATATGCACTCTTTCATTACTTCATGAATCTATTTCTTTTCTTTAGATGAATGTATAACTCTGAAAGTATTTGAGTAATAACAGTCTTTTGGCCAAAAATAGGGATTTCACTACCAATCAATTTGCTTTGCTTTTGTCAACCTTGAAGGTAGAACTGAGCCATACGACATGTAGATTTAGTAGGTGCTAAATTTAATTCCATGAAGTAGGATGTGGCCTATATATGCATGGGTATAGTATTCTTTCTTTATGGTCACTGTAAATACTGCGGGTCAGCCTTATATTAAGTTCTATGGATATGGACTTCCGCCACCTTTGGTCCACTCAACCATGCATCCACCCGGAGATGAACATGAGGCACGCAGAGAACGGTTCAAATTTTGTGTTTCGGGCAAAAATGTGAATTTACTATGAATTGTTGAAGTCTGTTGAAGCTGGCTGAGAAGAGTTCGTAGAATGCCTCAAATGAGCAGAAAAGTGTTTCCATGACAGTCATCTAACCACCTGATGCAGTCAAAAGATTTTTTGACGGGGCTCCGAGATTTCCTAGGATGGACATGACACGATAGAATTAAAAAATAACTCTCCACTCCCTATTTGCACTAAAAAGTAGTTAGTGTCCCAGGACAATCGCTAATCACTTCTGGGGCACCTCCCAGGCCACGAATCTATCGAATACAATTCTAACCCCACTCAGTTGTTGAAAAAAGTTTGTCATGGGCTGATGTAAAAGTGCAATGGGCAATTCTCTAGGTGCCTGGCATGATGGGGTGATTTGCTTGGCATAGGCTGGTTCACCTCAAGTCTGATTCGTCTGGGATAATGACAAGGACAATGTTGGGTACCTAAACCCTACAAAGCGGAGCGAGTAGGGTTTAGGCCTGCAGCGTAGCACCGTCAGGTGCGTAGCTACAGTGAAGGAATTTGTCCAAGGGTTTAGGGTTCACAAAAGAAGTTTAGGGGTTGATGGACATTTTCCTTTTGGTTTTATTATGTATATAAAAAAAAAACATGCACAATAGGCACGTGAGTGAGGGTTTATGGGTCCAAGACATGAAACTCTGAAGAAGATGTCCGGACTGTAATATAGCATACTAGGTAGTTGCCTCCAATCAAGCAATAGTGATATTGTTCCAGGGATCGGATGATGGTCGGGCGATAGATTTGATGCATCCAACCGTTGTCAGGATTTTCTGTACTTTTATTTCCATAAATATGAAAATTGCCATGCGTAGTATAAAAATCTCATCCTAGGAGGAGTTAAAGTCTATTGGCCTCGTCGAGCAAGGTAAAAAATTAAATTAAAATAAAAAAATCTTCCAACCTCGAACATTATAATCTTTCAATCCATGTGGACCAAATTTTTGAATTTCTATCCACACATTCCTACAACAGGCTAGTACAAATTCGTGGAGTTGAATTTTTTGAAAGGAGGTGGAGAAGAGCATGGTCCCACACAACTAGTACCTGTAGAGTTTAGTATTGAAGGCAGCAAGCACGTAGAATACTGCCACTGGTTTTGTGTTGATGGCCGTGAACATGCTTGCAACTGCGAGTAGTGTTGAGTGTACACCATGCACGTGTAGAGTAAACTTGCCAATGACTGCACAGGCAAAATTCAAATTCTTCTCCCTAATATTATAAAAACTTGCTCTTAAACTTGGCACGATTATTAAATGCCATGTTAAGATTTGTTTCCAAAAAATAGGACGCAAAAAGGTTCCTCTTGCAAATTTCATTCGAAATGGAAGGTAACAAGGCTAGAATCTTGTTAAAAAAACCTCACAGCTAGTCACCGCATAGTGTGCGGTGACTGTGCGGTGGCACAAAATTGCGTACCCAAAGTTTGAAACCTTCCTCCAAGTCTTTGTCTAGTGGATCAATCCACCCCCCGGTTTGCTGATTGCGGGGTTTTTGAATTGCATCAAGTGCTGCCCAATGGGTCTACTGGAGTGGTCACTAATTTCCTCGCTGAGAGCTTTACTATGATTGCGAATCTTTGAGGATCGAGTGTGCGATTGCAAGGGTTTAGGAGAAACAACCAAACAAAGCGTTGATTCAATGTTGACAGAGCTTTCATGTCTCTGAATTGGAAGCGTTGTGTGAGAAGAAGAGAGGCATTTCACATTTGCTTCCCAGTCTTGATGCTGTGAGAGACTGTGTAATTTCAGAGTTATTCTTCGAGGTTTGGAAGAAGGTTTGGGTGGTTCCGACTGTCACGTTTGCAAAGTCCAAGTATTGCACAGTTCTTGTCCGACGATCGACATGGACGCTGTCTGGTAATTGGAACTGTGCCGTAAATGGCATGTCTACGCTAGTTAACTGCCAGTAGTTTTGTGTTGATCGCCATGCAATGCCTACAACTGCCAGTACTATTGTGTTGATTGCCATGCACACATAGTGAACTGCTCAAATTTTTGTGTTAATTGATGGCCGTGAACAACTAGATGCATGCAGATGACGCAGACGTATCTTCTCTTGTATCCAATCTAAAATACAACCAAGCTACACAAGAAGGAGGTGCTGGCCAGGAGCTCAGCCGGTGCGAATCTCATTTTGTCAGATGTACATTTCTTCTCTTAAGCCCATGATTTACAGCGCGTCGGTTGTAGGGACGGCTGTTTGTTTGGTTTGGAAATAATTCCCTTTGCAGGTGACAACTTCACCCAACACCCACGACATGTATGTTGTGGCAACGCACTTTAAAGCCTTTCTGTATACATTACCATTTCTAGCAATGATTTCACTAGCTATATGACTAGAGATACTATTCTGAATGTCGTGGTTGTGGGGTGTGTGGTTCTTCAGCGTGGCCATGGTGTTGGACGAGAAGCTTGGACAAGATGCCGTGTCCCTGGCTGGGGATTCCTGTCCCTTTGAGCCCATTGCATGGTCAGATGAGGAGGAGGAGCAACAGATTGAGGATCCATTTGGACTTGATTTCACCCAATTTGGTGGACACACAGAGAGTCCACGGGGTGTGCGTGTGGTGGGCTTGGGGCGTGAAAACCCATTGATTTTGACGTCTGATTCTGAAGGGGAGATGGACAGCAAAGCAGAACATCAAACACAAGATCTGGTTGGGCATGACCTTGCTACATGTAGTGCAGATGTCCAGCGACTTGCAGATCCAATCGAAAACAACCTCCCTCTGTGCGGTGAGGACAGAGAGTGTCCAGGGTTGGTGGATGAACCAATTTGCAGGCCCCGTCACAAGGGCCTTGTGGCAAGATCGATGCCCACCAAAATGGAAGGTCTTGTTGGACGTAGCCTTGCTTCATGCAGCGCAGATGGGCAGCAAATTGGGGATTTGGTTGGACGTGGCCCTGCTCCATGCAGTGGAGACGGAGAGGGTCAACAGTTGGTGGATGTGCCGGATTACAGACCTACTCGGAAGGGCCAGGTGGTAAGAACGATGCCTGTAAAGATTGTCAAGGATTTGGTCAAACATGGCCTTGTTCCATTTAGCATTAAGGAGCAGCAAATCGGGGATCCAATTGGACACAACCTGCCCCTGTGCAGTGGAGATGGAGAGGGTTCACAGGCGGTGGACGAACCAGTTTGCAAATCCTACCGCAAGGGCCTGCTGGCAAGAATGATGCCCCCAAAAATTATCGGGGAACCCACATTCAAACCCAATCTCCTGCGCCCAACACCACATGCACTACCCCTTTGTGCTAGATTGGCTGATCATAGGGTGCCTTACACCGAACTTCTTCAACCCGATCCTGTTCCTCTTTCTAGGGAGAGAGCAGCGTATAGTAGTCGGGAGCCAGGGTCAAATGCAACAATCATGGGTTTCAGGAAATGGAGTCCATGATGTACGTCCAAACATGTTTGGGAGACATCTGTTTCAGGAGCTTTGTAGCAGATTTTTTTAATCTTTCTACTGCTGGAAGCATTTTTCTTCACATTAATGTCAGATGCTTGCTTGTGTTTCATTCTTCCTTGGTGAATGGGTGCATGCAAGTTTTCTTCTATGTGCAGCTTGAATTTAGAGTAAGACGATAGATTTGTGGTCAATACATTCAAGCAGTAGAAGAATGGAATCAGCTCAGCAACAGATGCCTCCGCAACTGTTTCAATCGTCATAAGATCCTGCTATGAGTTCCCTCTTTGGGTTCCGCCTTCAATCCCGGCATGAGATTCAGGGAGAACCATCTAAAAAATTCGGACACCTCGACGTCTCCATAAATGTCACTTCCCTTCTTGTTGTGATGGCTGTTTGTTCTGTAATTAGCTCGACTGCGATGGCTGTTTGTTTTGTGATTAGCTCGACAGTTATAGTGATGGTGTGTTAGTACAGGCAATTACATAAATTCTTTTTAACCCAATTCTTCTAGAGCAATTACCTTTTGGGAATCAGGAACAGGGAGGAATACTATTTAGAGAGCCTAGAGTCTTCCAGGAATAATTAGGAACTAATGAAAAAGGCATTGCTTTAGAGGTTCTAAAATTTGGGTTGTCATGGTCTTGTCATGGAAGTATCTTCACACAACAGTTCCCAACACATGATAGTAAGCTTCTCATGTTAATATCTACAAGTGCGAATGCTAGTCATGTCCTCGTTGATTTTGCAAATGAACTGGACCAGATAGTGGAGTACTACAATAAAGAAGGCACAAAGAACTCAAACCAAGCCTAGGGATTAGCTAATATTCTCCCCTTGAGGAACTAATTGACCAATGAACGATTATCAAAGAAAGAGCCTGAAAAGACTACTCATCGGGAAAAAAGGGGGGGGACCCATCTGTAATGTTGCAGTACTGTTTCAATATGGTTGCAAGCTGTCAACACTCCAATACGGATGTAGTATTGTAACAATATTGAAAATTAGGGGTATGCATGCAGTACTACAACTATACAAAATGAATGTTTATAAGGAACTTGGTAAACATTATTGTAGCGCTAATGGAAATGGTGTGTTTCAATATTGCAAAATGTTTACAATTTAGTAGCATTGACATACTTTTTGTGAACTGTGGATATATTGCAATGCTGTGTAGGAAATATATTTTAACAACGAACTTTCAATATTGTTATTCAATAATGAAAGTATAATTAATGGAAATTGATGCAATATTGCATGTTTGTAGAATTGGTGTATTGCATCAATTAATTTTCAATACTGAAATGTACATGTTTTCATGAGAATTTGTTCGACAACTATACTGTTACAATATTGCAAGTGTAAAAATGTTTTATTAGGACAATACCTCAATTATTCTACATGTGTATGCATTACAAAATACAAAATTCTTCAAGTGATTACATTTCCGGTTTCAATGACAGTAAATTTCAATACAATATTTATGCACATCACAATTTCATCTTCATATCTGTAATCCTTGAAAAGGTGCATGTACAATCCTGAACCACTATTTCTACAAACACTATGATTCAACCAAACCAGTACAATAAAGTAACTCTAATTGCTCCAAATCAAATACCATACTAGAAGACAAGTATATTAAAATACATTAAATAGTGTAAACACTACTAGCTCCAATGGAGCAACTTCCATTCCAAATCCCACATTTCTAAAAATCATCACGTTTTAATGTTTTCCAACTTCACCCAAGTGATTGCTCTCAAGTAATTGATCATGAAGCTCTCTAACAAAAGTGATTCATATGATCAGGTCATTGCTCCAACCTACTTAGCACCTCCACCATCGCCTCCTGTATCTGCACACATTACGTTCCACAGAGTTCAAACATTCTTCGAGGTCTAAGCATTCAAATCAAAATCAATCTCATACGCACAGACTGGACATCCTATAGTATCGTTTGAGCATCTTTCAGGATTCAATCATTCCATGAGAAGTTAAAAGGAGCACAAAAATTGAAATGAAGGGAGTAGCTCCAGAAGCATGAATGAAAAAATGTGAAAATTAGATTCAGGAATTCATTGTTCACATGCAGACCAATGTTTTAGATCTTCATCAGCCCTTGAATAGATTGGTGTGAGGGAGAGTAGACCAAGAGATATTCAAGTTAAAATTATATTAAATCCAAACATACACATGATGAAATAATTAAAAGATTGCCTTTGAAAATGTGAATTCCCAAAGCGAAGAAATCATACTCGCTTTCTTGAACTTTGAAGTAACCGGGCGTCTCACCGGAGTTGATTTGTGTTTTTGAAGCAGGTCAACACGGACCGCTTGAGCATTTTCTGCAGTACGTGAAAGAACCTCCCGAAATATTTGAACCACAAGGGTATGTCCCCTTCAATCATAGCCAATGTGGCTAGGCCAATTAGAGCTCCAAACAAATCACCCTAAGCATCCTCAGCCTCAAGTTCGGCTTCGTCCACTACAACTTGCCCATTGTAGTGTTAATTTCAGAGAACATCTTCATCACCCCATAGTGTTTGAGTATGAACTCAGCATCTCCTTCTCTGTAACCTTTTCCATCACTGCAGAAAATCAATAAACTATCAAGTACGTAATCTTTTCTGCCAAAGCATATTGGGTTTTTTCTGTCAACCATAATGCTGTCAACACAGTTGGGTAATGAACAAAAATTGCAATGAATTCTAAATTCGTCCAATTGTAAACAAAGAACATCAAGAATATACATGTTTATCAACTATCAAGCCCTTCACCACCTAAAACTGCAAATAACTTGTCACATGAAAATTCTGCAGGATTCAAAGATGGTTCACTAATTAGATGGTGGATATCACGAAAGCCTAAACAGCACCATTGCTTAAACACAGCCAAGAGAAAAAGGGGTAAGACTAGAAGAAATGTTGTGCCTTGCTCTCACCTGCGTTTCCTGCACTCCCATTTAGGTCCATGATTTCAAATGCGAACCGTAATGTCTATCGCTTAACAGCATTTGCAAGTTCAGGGTATGAATGCATCTGCCACATCTGCCATCATAAAAAACAACAGGATATGATTCGAATTCAACAAACGTGACTAAGAATAGGAAAGCAACAGCATGGTAATTCATCTTTCTCACAAATGTCAATCCAGAATCTTCCCAAGTGACTGATGTCAACGGCTTCCTTCTCCAAAATCCCCTGAATTCTGGAACTCAAGATGTAAGAAGATGTGTGCCAAGGAAGAAGATGTCATAGGATTAGAGCATCTTGAACGACTCATCCTTCAACGAGCAAACGTGTCAAAAGTGTCAGGAGCTCCTTCAAAGAATGATGTGGTTGAACTCCCCAAACCCAAGAAATAGAAAGAAGAAGTCAAGAACAAAAATCCTAAAAAAGCGAAGTTACTTACCAGCTCTGTGCAAATTCGAGCCCTGTCCATCAAATTGTCTTCGCCATGTGCAGGGGCGGTCGCCAATGTCGAAGAAGAAATCCGAATTCTCATCTTTGCAAGCTGAAAGTAACCACAAACTCAAGGGACATAACTAGGGAGATAGTGTTCCGTAAATCCGTACAATTGTAAAATGTCCTTTCTAATAGATATCAATGTCCTGACATATAGTACCACTCGAAATTCAGAAATTGTGATTTTCTAGAACAAGGAAATGCAAAGACATTGGAAACGATCCCACCATTCTCAAGCCAATCATCAAACCAATTAGTGTCTTCACTAGCGCAACCACATGAAATTCAAAATCATTCGGTTTAGAAGACCACTAACAATACACCAAGTCGAAAAGAACCCAACCATTCGCAAACCACAATTCACCAACCAATATTCGCAGGCACTGAGCGTCTCACCTGAGTCGATTTGTGTCAAGCAAGAAGGCTTTCTGTGAAAATTAGACACCACGTCTTCGTCTTCTACAGGTGGGGCAAACCAGTCGAGGCGGCATAGAGCAATTTAGAATGCAAAACCCAAACACAACAGGTGGTGGCACCGCCCTCGGCATCGATTCTCCTCCAAGTGTGTAATACTCCAATAATTCAAATTGAGCTTTAATTTATATAATTTTAAATTTTTATTACTTTATTTATTGAATTGATAAATTGAAATATTGATCGAAATTTCATCGCATATTACTTGACGTTAGAAAGCTTATTGATTTAATGAGCTTATTGATTTAATGAATATATTCACTGAGATGTCTTTGTTCATTTTATAACATTCAAAAATCAATGATTTTTTTTAAGCAACATCAAATAATCGTGTTTTGTATGCTGGGATTGTTGCCAATTTTTTAATAAAGCTCTTGTGAATTGTTTACATTGGTATGAATTAGCTTGCTGCATAAAAGAATAAAACAAATAGAAGTTGGCAACAATGGATGACTGTTTGCTTTTTAACCCTTGGAAAAACAAGCTATATTTTTTGGCAACATAGCGATTTTGGGCAGCTCATTACAAATGGAATTTTTTTTTCTTGGAGATTTGCATACAACATGGGGACATGATTTTTCTTTGAAGGTCCAACAATTTTCATAACTTTTGACTACATGGTCAAAAATTGGGTTTACGACAATTGGTTTGCTAAATTTATATATACGTGGAAAGTTTTAAATCATTCCATTTTGCCTAATTAAATGAAAATTACAAGGAGTTTTACTTTGCGTGTAGTTACAGATTTCCTACTCTAAAATAAACTTTGTAAATTCTTTATTTAACTCTATTTTCAATATTTTTTGGGAAAAAATAATATAATATAATGTACATTTTTTAATACAGCATGACAACCATTGGGATTGACATTTTTGAATTCTATAACTAAATTCTTGACAATCTTGTATTTTGAATCATTCTCTTGTAACTTCTTCCTACTCACTATTTTTTTCCCTATATAACATACAATTCCAAATGTTGTGAAATTTTTCAAGAACGTAGCCAATTTGCTTAGGAGAATGAATTCAAACAATACTTTCATTCCAGTGACCACCATGCAATGCAAGCTCCTATATAAATTGAAAAATTCTTGGAATGTTGTAAAATTTTACAAGTACATTTTCAACTCTCTTATCTTTCACTAAGCATAGAAATGGAATCATTTCAAAACATTCTCACAAAGATGCACGTGGTCATACAAGTGTACTAATCCTAGCGGTCACCCCCACCGCACCTTGGCGATGCCACTTTGGGGGCCCTCTAGTACTTGAGTGGAAGTCTATCGTTTCACGGGTCGTGGTCAGTGGGATTGACCAAACCCCCTAGTCCTTGCTACGTTACTGACACTACCCCCTTGTACGGCGAAGCTTTGCTCAGAGGAGGAAGAACCTATTCCACTTCGTTTCGTGACGGCGAAGCTTTGATTAGCTACTAGAGAAGTTTAGCGCGTTGTAAACCAAGTCACCCCGGACAGCGAAGCTTTGACTTAGCCACTAGAGAAGTTTAGAGTGTTTTATCTCAATCGAACCGGACGGCGAAGCTTTGAACTTAAGAGAAGTTCAGGGTGTTTTACATATCACCAAGGAAGGTCCGACGTTAGTTTCCAAATATCCACACGTGGATATCCTAGTTAGTTTCCAAACATCCAAGCTTTTCATCAACCCTAAACCCTAAACCCTTTCCAAATTCCTAAACCCTAAAATTTCCTCACAATTGACCATAGGATCTTACACCTAACTAGTATGAAAATGGGTCTCAAAAAATCTAGAATTCTTCTTTGCCCAAATTCCAAAATATATGCATTTAGGGTGAAAAAACAAGTTTGTGTAGCATATCGTGGGGTTAAAAAGTTTAATCCTTGCATGTTCCTACTCATCTCTAAAATTGAACACTTAGGAAAAACCATCATAAACTACTATTTGAAAGAACATTTTGAACTTGATACACGTAAAATGAAAGTGTGAATTTTGAGGTTCAGATTTCATTTGGATGGTTGGAATCGCTGGTGCTACTACCAATATTTTATTGTTTTTGATTTCTAAATGAAGATCTTCAAATTCTATCTTAATTCGTTTCGAAGGAAATTATTATCATTTTGTTCGGATAAAACTTGTCAGAATCGATATCATTTTTTTGAGCAAAACTCGTTTGAATGGATTTGAATTGTCACATAATGAATTGCATTAGGTTTTCTGTGTTATTAAAATATTTGACAATCCCCTAAAATACTTAGCAGAACCTTCGATAAAAGGAATGCAAATCACAATCCCAAAACCCTAAACCCAACTCTAGACCCAGCATTTATATAATACTTTACTTGTACAAAAATAAATAAATCATATTACACAGCATGAATAACATTGAATACACACACTAACACACACACACACACATACGCGCATATATACATATACATATATTATTATATAAAGTTGAGAATAACATCATATAGTATGCCGAATGAAGTTTTCAACAACAAAAAAAGAGTAGAGGCCAAGAAAAGTCTTCAACGAGAGAACATAGCCTATGAAAGCTTTACTAAACACGCCCTTTTCGTCGCATGTCGTCCATGATCCCCTCAATTCCTGTCACCATGGAGCTTTCTCCACTGCTCATGAGACCCCACAGTCTTGAGACCAACTTGTTGTTGATTTGCACAGAGCTCCCAACTCTCGTGAATCCATGCAGGATGTTCGTTGATCTCATCGTGGCATGAAAACCTTCTCTGCCCCTCCATATGATCTCTGCTACGCCATCGAAGTCCATCTGATCCACCACCGCATTGTAAGAGGGCACCACGAATTCCCCTCCAATGCATCTGCTGTCGTCCTCCCCCTCCTCACGAACGATCAACTCCCCGGTTTCCTCAGACATAGGAATCCACATTCCGTAGCAATACACGTTATGATCATTATCCATGTGCACCGAGTTAGAGAAGTTTTCGAAAGTGTACGTTAAATTACTCGCAAACACCTGGTCCGTCGCCTCCCACTCTGTGAACTCCGCTTGCGTCATGTCCGGAACCCCTGCTGCTGCCGCCGTCTGACACACCCCTTCAAAGATCGTGGATGCCATGTCTTTGAAGTGCCTGCGATATAAGCCACCGATCCAAGACACCGTCTCCGTCTGATCCTCCTCCCAACCCCTAAGAGATGTCGAGGACCTCTGCGCGGATTGAGAAGGGTAGTATCTCCCAATCCCCCTCCCCGTGTAGTCGCCTCTCCATCCGATGGCATACATCTTGCCATCCCCACCTTTGTGTGCACCGTTACCCCTGATCGGTTCGCTTTTTTGAGCTAAACGGAAGAATGATTTAGCCAACTCCTCAAACTCCTCGCGCTCCTGCTCTCCCATGTCGCTGAACTGGGTGAATTGTACCACTAGGACGATCTCCCCCGTATCCTCATCTTGAACGGCCGCCCTTCCGTGATACAGTCGCAGGTAGTCGCTAGGAACTTCAGGCAAGAAAAACCCCTTGTGGTAGACTGTAGCATCCCTCTTCTTCCTGTAGATGTACGTCGACGAACTTCCGCCAATTCGGTCATGCGCATCTCGGATGCTCTCCTGTTTCTTCTTCTTCTTGGACTCCTTCTCGTGTCTTTTGGAGGCTCCCTTGCCTTTGGAACCCCGGTGTGTCTTGCCCCAACCTGTGCGACCAAAAATAAGTCATGTCTTTGATGTCAGTATGCATTTCGACAGAGGATAGTATACTGTGGGACAGACACCTGCCATTCAACCTTGGACCAAGTTGGCACATATGGAGCACTTGTCCATCGACTTCAAGTCAACATTGAGAAGATTTAGTACCTTTGAACATGGTTGCAGACGCTGTTGCTGGATCAGGCAAGTCTGGCAAAGTATGTGAATAAGTCTGCAAAATAATAGGACACACGGTCTACATGAGAGATGCACACTATTGACTTTGGCAAGTACTGCTGATTAGAAAGAACCGTGATAAGTCTTTACCGTGAAAGAACCGCAAACACACTCAGGCAATATTGTCGGTACAACTCTCATTAGAGAAGCTACTACGTATTCCTTCCCGTGCATGTCTGCGAATCAAACAAACTGAATAGCCCGGAGATCGATAAAGTGAACACTACCAGACAGACACCTAGAGAGCGTCTGACATGCCTTGTGCTCTTAGATCTCGAAACTAGTGCCTTCACAAGCCATCTAAACATTTGTAAAAAAACTCTACGTTCCAAGGCTCGTTTGCTCTCGTTTCTTTGGCCCTACTCAAATCTCAGCGAATATCTAGGAGTCACTCAGTCGCACTCACTCCCAGCTTAAGCAAGCCCTGTCCGCCCTCGCCCTCGCCCTCACCCTCACCCATCCACCAGCTGCATTAACTTGGCCAATGGCCTTGGCTTCCTAAATGCCAGGGATTGATCGAGAACTCGCATGGACTTTTATTACATACAAACTTCATAAGCATCAACTTAAAACGAGGCATCATTTGATCCACCGACACTCACCAGCAATGATCCACGCCGCCAGCCGCTGATTTCTCCCCCTTGATGCTCCCTCTGCTGTCGATGCTCCCACCGTTGTTTCCCGAGCTGCTCGATGCTCCTCCTGTTGTCGATGCTCCCACCGTTGTTTCCCGAGCTGCTTGATGCTCCCTCTACTGTCGATGCTCCCACTACTGCAGCTCAAACAACACAATGGTAGAAGTTAGACCGTGCTTGGTGCTCCCACTGCTGTCCATGCTCCCACTGCTGCAGCTCAAAAAACAAACAGGTAGAAGACTGCGGGGGGGAGGGGGATACGGTAGAGACGGTAGGGAGATGTTTACAGGGGTCACGTCGACCAGCTCTCAATTTCATAGTGCATCAGTGTACCCTATGACATGTGACAATGACCCTCGGTGATAATCACAAGCAACCCCTATGCCTAAACTCCTTTGTGTACCACCCTTTATTTGAATTTAAACATTACCTAAATTTTATTTATTTACGTTTTATCACATCACGGTAGAGACGGTAGGGAGATGTTTACAGGGGTCACGTCGACCAGCTCTCAATTTCATAGTGCATCAGTGTACCCTATGACATGTGACAATGACCCTCGGTGATAATCACAAGCAACCCCTGTGCCTAAACTCCTTTGTGTACCACCCTTTATTTGAATTTAAACATTACCTAAATTTTATTTATTTACGTTTTATCACATCAAATAATCTACCTTATATTTTGGGTTTCGTCTCTCAAGAATCGAAGGAATAAATGCATGTATTCTACAACTAAACCTCCTAAATAACATACAGAAGTATCAAGTTGAGAATAAAGTATCGAGTTAAGTATCGAGTATGGAGTTGAACGAGAGAGGTCTTGATTTATTTATTTATTTTTATCACTAAACATTTCAATTTTCGAAACGTAAATAAAAACTACATTACGATTCACTTTGAACCCTATAGTCCAAAGACCATTTTCTATCAATAACCACTCGAAGCTACTTTTTTCTAGGAAAAAATCCATCTAGGGAAAAAATTTAAAAATACTTTAAAGGCAAAAGTTCTTTCACTATGTTCTCACCAAAAATGCTCCGAAAATGCTATTTCTACTACAAGTACCAAATTTTTGGAAGGGTTTGTTTTTTGACACATGCAGCCGTAGGATCTTGAAGTACTCCAGTTAAAAAATAGGTGAGAAATATTTTGGAAATTTCGACCATGTAGATCACAAGATATTAAAATTTGAAGTGGCAAAAATTCTTTTTATGGCCCTGCAAAGAACCGGGAGGCTACACTTCACGAGGTCAAACAATTATGAAAAAACGTCCAGAATGGATGTGTTTCTTTGGATTCATTCTTCAAGGCAAGTTCACTACGTACATGAAAATTTTCAGATCGTTTGGAGTTGTACAACATATAGAAAAAAAATAACGAATTAAAAAGAAGTAGAGAATGATTCAAAATGCCAAGTTGTTAAAAAATTAGTTAAAAAATAAAAAAATTCTAATCCAAATGGTGTAATTATTGTTATGAACAATCTACATCCAACAAAATTATCATTTTTCAAAAATATTGAAATTTCAATAAATGGAAGGACTGCAAAGTTTTTTTGGGTGTTGAGTTCCCATAACTGCCCACAAACTAAAAAGCATCGTAACTTCAATCTTGACTATTGAAATGCAATGATTCAAAGTTTTTCGAGTACATATAAATCTGAAGATTTGATTTTAAATTTTTATTTCTTCACCCCTAAAGTTCCTTGACTATGTTCTCACTAAAAATGCTTCAAAACTGCCATTTCTAGTATAAGTACCAATTTTTTTTTAAATATCATTTTTTGACACATGCAACCGTAGGATCTTGTATTAATATAGTTTGAGAATACATGGAAAAAATTTCAAAAATTTTCGCCATGTAGATTGCAATATATAAGCATTTGAAGTGGCAAAAATCCTTTTTTTGGCCCTGCAAAAAACCGGGCAGCTGCACTTCACAAGGTCGGATCATTATGAAAAAAAGTCCAAAATGGTTGTGCTTCCTTGGATTCATACTGTAGGTCAAGTTGGATACATACTCAAAAAATTTCAAATCATTTGGAGTTGTACAACATATAGTAAAAAAATAGTAAGTAGGAAGAAGTAGAGAATGATTCAAAATACTAAATTGTCAATAAATTAGTTATAAAATTCAAAATCTTCAATCTAAATGGTTGAATTGTGGTAAAAAAACAATATACATCCAATAGAATTATTTTTTTCAAAAATATTAAAATTTTAGTAAAATAAAAGGACTTCAAAGTTTTTTTTGGTGTAGGGATTCCATAACTGCCCGCAAACATAACTTTCATCTCAACTATTGAAATGTAAAGATTCAAAGCTTTTTGAGTACCTATAAATCTGAAGAACAAATTTCAAATTCTTATTTTAAAAAAAAGTGATTTTTTCAGATCTGCCCAAACTGCCCCAGTTGAGAAACAAACAACATATCATGCAATAACTTTTGACTCATATTTCCAAATGTCATGAAATTTGTGCACATGAAAGATCTTCCTCGTCCACATCTTCTATTAAAATTTGGGCCAAAAATATTGAAATTTCCATTCACATGCACCTACCCAAAATCAATCTGTCGCCAAAATGAGCATTTGGTCCTTTAGGGGTTAAGAGAGAGATTTTTTGGAATCTACCTGAATTGCCCGGAGCTCATAAACAAACAACATGTTATGCAATAACTTTTGACTCACGTTTTTAAATGTCATGAAATTTGTGCACGTGAAAGATATTCCTCGTCCGTGCATCCTGTTAAAATTTGAGTCCAAAATATGGAAATCTCCACTCACATGCATCGTAGGACCCTATAGTACACTCTTTTCAAATCATGAAATAAAAGTATTAGGATGTTCGATCTTGCGAATTGAATAATATTAGCATTCAAAGCGAAAGGAAAGGTTTAATTCAAGAACATGCTTTGAGAGTTTGTGAACAAGGAACCAACAAATTTCGCATCACTTAATCCAAATGGGATAAATCGAATATTTTTAATTATAGAATATAACATATACAAAAATATAACTAAAAATTTTTATTTCAGTTTTTTGTGACTAATTGATGTTCGCTCCATTAATAAGGATGCTTTAGCAAGCCACCTTGACCTCATGAACTTGTTGTTTTTCAAAAACTGTAAAGAATTGTTTAGAATAACCCACGGACATTATTTTTTTCTCATACAAAGTGACTTCAAAACAAAGTCTTTGAATTTTATATCTCATCTGTAATCATGAAATCAATGAGAGATTCACTTGTATTAATAAATCCATCCAACTGAAGCATATGAAGAATGATACTTGAATACACGTAAGTTTGTGGCCCCCTAAACTCGCCACAAATTACTATTTCTAGGTCCTTATATTTAAATTCAAAAGTAAAAGAAGCAATCACATTTTCAATCATGTAAGTTTGAAGTACACTACTTTCAATTGATTGCATGGGTAAAACTTTGGGTACACTTCATCCCGTAGATTAAAGGGTTGTAGTTGTTGAAATTGGAAAAAGGACCTTTGGGATTATTTGTAAACTAGTCAACTTTGATAACTCTACAATTGATTTCTTTTTGTACTACAAATTTTTTTGAGGTCATGGATTTTTTGTGTATAAAAGCACGATAGGTGTTTTTACACTAAGTTCAGAAACAATCGTATGATTTTGATATATGCCAATTTTAGTAAATGGGCCTCAAATGCACTAGGACTGGAAGAAAGAATCACATTAAAAAATCCAAGTGTAAAAAAAATTTGTAGAGTAGATTTCAAGAAGCCATAAATTGATTGGGGTCATTCATACAGGCCCTTGAACCTCATATTTTTTGGGGAACCCTAAACTTTTTAGGTCTGGCTTGTGAAAAGTGAATTGGAAATTTTTCATAGTTTTAACACCCTCATGTTCAAATGTCATATCCTCTCAACTTGTAATGATATTGTTGTGTTTTTTTATTCCTACGTGATTCCTAACACGTCTAATTTGAATTTGTACGGTTACAGTTCGGAAACAATGGATACAACTCATCAAAATGTGGGCTTTTTGTTCAACTTATAGTAAATTTCTAGAGGCTCTAAACAGCCAGGCCTTGAACATTTAGGTGTTAAACGTCTTCAAATTCTCCACAATCAAAACTCCTAATTGCCTTCTTGACCATACATAGCGGACTTCAAATTCCAGCTTAATTGGGGATGGTCGCTTAACATTGGTTGACCATTTACGAAGAATTCATGTCCAAATTTCTATGAATAATACCCTCTAGTAACCGTGGTTGATTTGGAGGGCGGGGCGTAGTTTTTGGAGAAAATGAATTTTGTGGGGACTCTAAAGATGTAGGCTTGGATCAAACCATACAAGGTGCTTCCGCAGGGGAGATTCTTCAAGGTCCTAACAAAAAATCAAACTCATCCAACGGTACAAATTGTTATAAATAAAATAGGAGGTTCATAAATCAACCTTTCAAGTGCTAAAATTGAATTTTGGGGAGGCGAAACATCTTTAAATAATTTTTAGTAAATTTTCCTCAAAAAACAAGTAGAATAGACATCTAACCCAAGTCATTTCATATTTTCTTAAGCTTCATGAAATTAGTTAGAAATTTTTGAAGTTCAAAAAAAATGATCACTTGTGGTCATCAAAATGAATACCCTTCTACAATGTGCAGATTTGGTACATTGAAGAAAGTGAAATATACGTCTCAACCATGTTTGCTCGTAGAGCCTTGTTAGAGTTTGGGTTGTTTTCTTTAATTCTCAAAAACCAATGACTTAAATCACCCTTCGAAATTTGTGGTACATAAATACTAATGCATAAGTTTACTCTAGGCATTGAGGAGATTACAAAAATGTACTCATGCCTTATCAAGACATCAAGTTAGAACAAAATCTCACAATTTTGTTGATATTTTTTTTTGTATTTTTGTTGAACCCTTTCCATTCGAAGGTCCAGGCCATTTGGGTTAGCAACCTCGAAGCTAATTCATTGACGCTCCAATTCCCTTGAAATTGGTTTTGTTTGAAGCACATGTTACTACTCTAATCGCATTACTCTTTTCGTTTTTTTGGGTAGTCGAACGTATTTTTAATAGCAGGAGACCAAGAGTCCCAAAATTGATCAAAAAGTGGTCAGCCGGTCACTAAAGGGTTAACTATTGAAAATTTTATCTCTTTACTATAAAAAGTAAATATTGTTGTTCCTGAGAAGTCTTCAAGGTCATGTATGTCTATGAGTGGAAGAAAAAAGCTTCCTCATTTTCCCGGGGAAAAAAATCATGTGCAAATTTATAAAACATTGTGAGGAAGGGTAGTACGGCGCGAATAAGAAAATACAAATTTCTCTTGTTGTAATCTCACAACCCCTATGCAATCTTGTGCTCGAAGTTAGGGAACAAACACACTAAAAAAGTTCCCTGAACATCTACACAAGTTGGGTTTTGAAGAAAAAACCAATTTTATTCCTCTGCGGAAACTATGAGCCCCATGCTCTTTTTTTCATGATCTAAACTCAAAACCCACTTGAGAAGGCATGGGCGTTCAGGGGTCAAGAGCAGACCCCCTTAATCTAGTTATCCAGAATTCCCAAGTTTATGGAGATGAATCCAAACTTGCAGCTCAGTTGGATGATCGGAGTGGGAGTCATGAAATTAACTTGTGGAGCAGGTTTAGGGTCATCATTCTTACAAAAACAAACAAATACTAACTGCATCATAAATTGAGTTGGTCTGTTTTTGCCTTGCAAGCTCAAAGCTCCCAGTTCAATCCCAAAGTGACATTCAATTTCTAGGGTTCAAAGGGTCTTAAGCTTTCAAAGATTTATGGATCTAATTATCTTCAATTTATACAAATCTCAACCAAACAATCTTGAAGTGTATATGTTATAGATGACATGTACAAAGTTGGAAGTCATTTGGCTGCATCAATTGCAAGATCATGATGTTTTAGTGTCAAAAATGAATGCTGAAATTTTCTCAAAAACACATTTGGAGGTGGGATTTGAATTCTAAACCTACTCAAATGAAAAATCTTCACGCTACCAAATGATTTAAAATTAAGATACGAAAACATTGGTGACATTTTTTTTTCATTCAATTCACTCATTGTGTCTACAAAATCACTTTGAAATGTGAAAAATCTTCAAGAGCAGTTGCAAAAACCACATCTAAAACCAAACCTCCTTCTATTAGAATGCTTTTCAGTCATTCATTAATTCTTGGATTAACGTGAAATTTTTTCCATGCAAACTAGACTAGTATATGCAACTTTTACAAAAAGAATCATTGAAAATGGATTTTGTGTGAAGGAGAAACAAGCTCCCAAAGTTTAGTGAGCTCTAATAATGACACGATTTTGAACTTTGAACTTCTTCCAAACATTCAAAACAACTAGAATTGAAATGAAAACTTCACCACAATAACTAAACCTCAAGACCAACAAAGCCCAACAAATTTTATTGAAAATAAGCAACGGAAGAAGGAGATACAAGGCTGCGAAGTTGCAACCCTGAAATGCAATTTGGTGAAGTCAAATTGAGGTTGTGAACTTTGGTTGGCTTTGAAAGAATCAATACATCTTGGGTTGATTTGAAAATTTCACGATACAAACCAAAAGGAAAAATGCAACTTTTCCAATAAGTTTTATTGAATTTGGACCTTGGACACAAAAGTTACGACACTTTGAATTAGACTTGACATTGTGTGAGGACATTTTTTGTCCTCTTTATCACTCTCGGGTTAAGTCTACATGATCACATGTAACTCTTTTGCTGCAAAAGAATATGTTGGGTGTCCTCTTTACTCGTTGAAGGAAAGGGAAAAAGGAAACCAAAAAGAACCTTGTACTTGCAACTCAAATTACGAGTGTGTACGTGTCCACTGAGAGACGGTCATTGTCCCGTGCCTACCTGTGCCCAGAGTAAGGTGCGTTGAATGGGACAATTCTTAAACTTAGCGGTAGTTGTTCTTGTTGTCAGGCTCCATCCTTGGCTGGATGGGAAAAAAATGGGGTTCCTTGCATAGATTCAATCCACGACTAACGTGAGCTATCAAAACAAATTTTACTCAATTTCTATCATCAGTGCTGGATGTCGACTAATGCGAGCTACCACAACAAATTTTACTCCATTTGTGTCACCAGCTGGATGTTGGCAGTGATTTGCTTGAGTGACTCCATGCACATCAAATCCCATTCAGACCCAAGGCAAGTAGCTTCATGCATGTCAAGTCCCATCCAGACTCAAGGAGGGAAACATTCAGCACATTCTCACCTTCTTGACTGGTACTTTTAGCAACTGGGAGCAGCAGCAGTGACAGAGTCCCCCCTCTTCCCTTCCAAAATAAAAGTTAGTGCTTACCGTAGTGGTACCCTACGGCCTGTGTTGTGTTTCTTTTGTTTTCCATTTTAATTTTTGGGGCAAACAGAAAAGATGATTCAATTTGTTGGAGAAAAAGAGTAACTTTGTTCACAGCAAAAATGCCCCTCCTCCCCCTCCCCCTCCCCCTCCCCCTCCCTAAGACGATGGAGTTTTAGGGGGGATGATGGAGGGCTTGTTTTCAAACTGAACAGCTGAAAAGAATGAATTGCAAAAGGGATGTTCACCCTCCCCTGAGTCTCCTTGAATGGCTTCAAATAGGAAAGTACAAATTGATGTTGGGTGAAAGAATGAAGTGAGAACAAGTTATAATTTGTAGCTGTGTTGTAAAATATGTTTTGATTTGATCAAACATGATTTTTTTCTGAAAATAATTTCAATTAATTAAAATGCCCATGATGAAAGAATGTATTTACTAAACTCGATCTATGAAGGACTGATGGTTGGTGTAAGATGAGTTGACTCACCATACTATTATAACCACAAGGTCCACAGTTTAACATGGAATGGTAATATGGAGTTCCAAAGGTTAATACACTTCCACAACATCTTATGTTTAAAAATGTAATGTTATAGAGGTATTAATAGTGGTATTATGAATGTTGAGGTTTCCATGGCTTCACATGTCATTTCACTTTCACAGTTCTATGATTTTCTTGCTATTTACTTATTGTAGATGGATATTTGAGCCCCTAGAATGTTTCAAGATTTTGAACTTGAATCAAAGTCATGAAATAAGAATTTTCAAGTGCAATTTCTATAAGAAATAGCACGCTCTCGTACAAAAGAGCTCTTGTATGAGGGATCCCTAAAAGAATCACTATCCAAAAGTCTTAGATTTTTACACTTCTCTCTCAAATATTAATCTATGCTGCAAAATGAAATTCAATTGGTGCTAAAAATAAAAATATTCTTTAAGATTTCATTTTTTACTAAAAGAAAACATGTGATTGTAAGCGAGTCATTATGAAAACCTTTTAGTACTTGTTGATACTTAGTTGTTGAAGCTATGCATTTTCTTTTGGTATCTCCATTTAATTCCTAAAAAAATGACCAAGGGATGTATTTCCAAAAATTGTTTTGTTGCTAAATCTATGGTACAAGAATGATACAAATCATTTAATGCAATTAATTGTCATTACTAAAAGATATGCCTCATCTCTTAGAATAATTGCTAGATTGTACCTTAGGAGTCACGAAGTAAAATACGACTATTGAATATGATGCCTAGTTAATTTGCAATCACTAATGACCCCATTCTTCTACTTAAATTGCAATCTCCCTAAACAATTGAACAATATGGAAAATTATTAAAATCCATTATCAAAGCCTTTAATATTCGATATTTTAGTTCAAGTGATTTAGGAAAATAATGTAAACTTGAACTAAAATCCCCAAGTACTAAAGATATTCCAAGTTTAAACATAACTTAGAATTTGTATTTTTAAGCCTCGTGGGATATAAAGCAGAAGAAGAAGGATATTATATTCAATGACATTTTTCGACACATGTGGATGACATTCTAAATCCAAGATGGACAGATTGACTAAAATACACAAGTCATCAGCCAAAACTTCATGAGTGTTTTTTTTGGATCTTATTGAAAGTCAAAATTCAAAATTTCCCTCTCATGCATTTTTGGCGAAAAAATGCGTAAATTATGAATCTCCAGATTGTTGAAAATAGGATACCAAGAGCTCATAAATTATAGAGTAAAAACATTCTAAATAAGAAGAGGGGGGGGGACTAAAAGAGTTAGAATTAGGGGTAATGTGATTTTTTTGTTGTGACTCTCGCATTTATTTAATGTACAAACATTCATTTGAACATTTTGTTAAGGTAGTCCACTCTAAAGGTGTACTACTAATATCAAGGTATATTTTGTTTCCTTCCATGCATTAATAGTATACATTTTAGGAAGTAGGTGCTTAAAGAGGCAATTGGGTTTTGCTTTAAAACTTTGTAACAAACTCCACAAATTAAGGTTCTAAAAACATGAAACTACTTGAGTTGAATGCACTTGCTAGACAGTAAAATATATTTGGTAAAATATGTTTCCATTTGATTAAATGTAATTTTTTCTTTAAAAATAATTTCAATTCTTTAAAATGACTATGATAAAGGAATGTATTTATTCAACTCAATTAATGAAGGACGAATGGCTAATGTAATAGGAGTTGATTCATTTATATAAAAAATTTAAAATCTTTCATTCTTCCACAATAAATCTCTAGTTTTAGGAAAAAAAATGAACATTCTAAAGACCTTAAGAAGTTTGATAAATGAAGTGAATTTAATGGCTCCTAAACCCAACATAAATTACATAAGAACCCACCCATGTCTTATATGAATTCAAGGGATAAACTTACTTATGCCTTGTATAAATGCAAAAGACAAAATAAGCCTACTTATACCTTGTATGAATTCACTAGACAAATAAGCCCAAAAATAATTTATAAACCAAAACATACTCTAGTAATTCATCTCACCATTAGTAAACTAACTAACTTCATTATTTTTATTAATTAATTCTTTCATCCTCTACTTGTGAATATTGAGTTAATACTTTACAAGCATCATGTTTTAGTGGAGGGATCTTTCAAGGTATCGTTTCTTCTCTTTAATCGTGAGAAAAAACCCTTGTTATCTTAATTGTTTGAATGAAATATACAAAATTTCAAGACAAGAGTACTTGTTTTGATATATCAACAATAATAAGCCTAGGCTTTTGATACTCATGGCCTACTTTACCAAAATACACCATGGAAATTGTTTTACTCACTATATCTTATAGTTATAAATGCTGAACCTCAATCAAAAGTGAGTAGCAATAGGGGAACACTAACAGAAGGACAAAAAAAAATATAACCTTGCGGTCCTTTAGAATAAGATTCTTAGCAATTCTTGTTTTGCCCCCCCCAAAATGTGTATATTATTAACAAGTATTTTTTTTAAAATTATATACAATAAAAGCACATATATTAAATAGCCAACTTCCAAAGAACCAGCCAATATTTTTTGGTAATAAAGAAATTTTGGGTAACTTATTACTAAATACCAAATTTGTTTTTTTCCATTTGAAATTTTAGGAATTTTTGGGTATGTGGTCAAGAAGTTATCGATGGTATGAAATTTTGTTTTCTAATTTAGGCACCCTGGGTACGATTATTTACTTAAAAAATAAAAAACTTAATTAAAAAATAAAAAATTTAGAATTATTTTCTAAATTTTTGTGCACGGAGAAAGCTTTGACTTGTCCCATCTTGGTGAATGGGATGAAAATTATGAGAGATTTTTTTCCCTTTCCCTTACGGTGAGTGAGTAGTTTTGAAATCTCTTCTCTAAAACAAACTTTAAGATATACAATTCTTGGTATGTGCCGCTACTTCTTTTACTCCCTCCCCTAAACCCTCTCATTAGGGTTTCTGCCTCCTCTCCTGCTTCTTCTCTGCGCTCGACGCTCGACGCTCCTTCTCTGCGCTCGGTTACCCTGAACCGTCTTCTATCGGTGTTTTCTAAGGATTTGTGTTTGTGCGCTGGTTTTCTGTCGCTCGACGCTCCTTCTCTGCGCTCGGTTACCCTAAACCGTCTTCTATCGGTGTTCTAAGGATTTGTGTTTGTGCGCTGGGGGTCACTCAGACCCCCGGCAGCCGCCTCAACTTCTATCGGTTTTCTGTCGCTCGACGCTCCTTCTCTACGCTCGGTTACCCTAAACCGTCTTCTATCGGTGTTTTCTAAGGATTTGTGTTTGTGCGCTGGGGGTCACTCAGACCCCCGGCAGCCGCCTCAACTTCTGTCGGTTTTCTGTCGCTCGACACTCTTTCTCTGCGCTCGGCGCTCCTTCTCTGCGCTCAGTTACCCTGAACCGTCTTCTATCGGTGCTCTAAGGATTTGTGTTTGTGCGCTGGGGGTCATTCAGACCCCCGGCAGCCGCCTCAACTTCTGTCGGTTTTCTGTCGCTCGACGCTCCTTCTCTGCGCTCGGTTACCCTAAACCGTCTTCTATCGGTGTTTTCTAAGGATTTGTGTTTGTGCGCTGGGGGTCACTCAGACCCCCGGCAGTCGCCTCAACTTCTGTCGGTTTTCTGTCGCTCGACACTCCTTCTCTGCGCTCGACGCTCCTTCTCTGCGCTCAGTTACCCTAAACCGTCTTCTATCGGTGTTTTCTAAAGATTTGTGTTTGTGCGCTGGGGGTCACTCAGACCCCCGGCAGTCGCCTCAACTTCTGTCGGTTTTCTGTCGCTCGACACTCCTTCTCTGCGCTCGACGCTCCTTCTCTGCGCTCAGTTACCCTAAACCGTCTTCTATCGGTGTTCTAAGGATTTGTGTTTGTGCGCTGGGGGTCACTCAGACCCCCGGCAGCCGCCTCAACTTCTGTCGGTTTTCTGTCGCTCGACACTCCTTCTCTGCGCTCGACGCTCCTTCTCTGCGCTCAGTTACCCTAAACCGTCTTCTATCGGTGTTCTAAGGATTTGTGTTTGTGCGTTGGGGGTCACTCAGACCCCCGGCAGCCGCCTCAACTTCTGTCGGTTTTCTGTCGCTCGATGCTCCTTCTCTGCGCTCGACGCTCCTTCTCTGCGCTCGGTTACCCTAAACCATCTTCTATCGGTGTTCTAAGGATTTGTGTTTGTGCGCTGGGGGTCACTCAGACCCCCGGCAGCCACCTCAACTTCTGTCGGTTTTCTGTCGCTCGACACTCCTTCTCTGCGCTCGACGCTCCTTCTCTGCGCTCAGTTACCCTAAACCGTCTTCTATCGGTGTTCTAAGGATTTGTGTTTGTGCGTTGGGGGTCACTCAGACCCCCGGCAGCCGCCTCAACTTCTGTCGGTTTTCTGTCGCTCGATGCTCCTTCTCTGCGCTCGACGCTCCTTCTCTGCGCTCGGTTACCCTAAACCATCTTCTATCGGTGTTCTAAGGATTTGTGTTTGTGCGCTGGGGGTCACTCAGACCCCCGGCAGCCACCTCAACTTCTGTCGGTTTTCTGTCGCTCGACGCTCCTTCTCGACGCTCGACGCTCCTTCTCTGCGCTCAGTTACCCTACACCGTCTTCTATCAGTCTTCTGAGGATTTGTATTTGTGCGCTGGGGGTCAATCAGACCCCCGGCAGCCGCATTAACTTCTGTCGGTCTTCTGGGGATCCTTGCTGTCCTGTTCATTCCCGTCGCAAGAGGGTCTCCAATCCTGAGGTTGATCAATCTTCCCTTCGAACAAGCTATAAAATATCATAGGTGGTTTCGCTACTTCACGGTCGCGCTCACCGTCGTGCGCGGATCTTCATACGGAGTTTACGCTGGCGGGATTCACAAACTGAAACTGGTACGTATTGTAATCGTGCAGCCTTATCAATTCAGGTTTCCGGCCAGCTCCTCAATTGAAACAATTTCCGCATATCTGTATCAATGTGCTTGTCAATGAGAAAATGCTGACGAGCTTCTGAATTAATACTCAGCATCTATCGTCTCTGCAACATATCTACGAGCATGACATTGTCGGACCTTTCTTCATAGACATTGCTGTGTCACTTTGTAGAAAATAGTATCACTGCAGAAACTTCTCTAAAAGCTGCGTTATTCAAGAACTAAATTTTTTATTTTTCAAGCTTCTTGATCACTCAAGAATGCTAACTTCAAGGGACCGAATCTCTCCACGTACCTGGTTGTTACTCAGATCTCTGAACCAAATAAAAGGTTACTTGGGACTTTCCCAAAACACGGAAAAATTTCCAGTTCGCAATTTGGTTGACCATACAGGAAGTAAGAATGCAGTTCCTACTCGCAATGTTACACTAAAACTATCCTCCAGCCAACACTCTTTCTATATTTTAGATTAGAAGAATATGTTATGCAATCCTGTGAAGCTCAAGTGCAGCATATAAGACATTGGTTAAAAAAAGGATACTTACAGAGTCACAAGGGCTTGCCCTAAATCATCTCGAGTTATGCCAGAAAGCGAGTTCGATTCCAACGACCTGCATAAGGGTAGATAGAACATTAGTCGACGCTCAGCTCACTTACACTTGAAATCGTCCACTCGGGCACATGGAACGCATTACGTGAATCCACTCCAAAAGTGAGGAGAAAATTGTACTTACAAGGTGTTGACTTGTAAGGAATTTCTCCAGAAAAAGATTTCTACCTCAAGTCCCTAAGGATTCAAGTGTGAGACTTCACAATGCTTCGTTACCATTGAAGAATCTCAGAAGCTTCGAGAACAATGCAAAACGAAAAATTAGGACAAAAGGAAGCTCACACTCTCTGAAAGATGGATTTGAACAAGGCACTCACTCACTCCGTGTGCTAGAAAGAAAAATCTTCATACCCAATATCCATTATGATTTTGTTAGGCCCTCAAAGTCGTTCTCAAGAAATTGATGTCTGAAAAGAAAAAATACAGTGAGAAATTAACTTACAGTATCCTTCTCCGCCATTGGTGTGATGTTGCAATCAACAATCCCAGCACACCCCAAAACCAACCGTTAGTTAATTTACAACAATCGATCAGATTTCCCACACCCGGAAGATTCAGAAACCAACTATGTAAAGTTTCCAACGCCGGGCGGAAGTGGCCCTGAAAGTTTGTTCTCTCGAACATTGCTGGCATAAAAACAGGAAAGCGAGCTTCTGTCAAGGTTTATTACAAAATGCTGGGGTCAGAGATAAACAAGTAGAGCGATTTAGAAAATAACCCACAAACTCGGCTACCCTAGTAATGAAATACAAGAACATCTCCTTAGCACATGGTGCAACTCAACTCGCTCATTGAATCAGAGCTTCACTACATCAATCTACCCAAATATTGACTACACTTATGGCTCATTCAAGGTTAAAGCAGTACACATAACAAATATTCAGAAATGAATACCGAACCTGGAAACACTTCCATCTTCTGATCAAAAATTTTAGTCAATGAAAAGCGCCATAAGTGTTTCAAAGCTTAAATTTTGCACCAGCACGAGCATTGAAAACCCAAACCCTAATTCATAGTACTTGCAATCTCTAGACCTCTTGGTCTTCCTCCTTCCAAGTCTGAGAATACGCAGCCCAAAAATTCTCTGAAAGCTTTCGTACGTTGCACTCATCTGAACCCTAGTTCTTTCTCTCCTCCCGTAGAAGAAACCTTCACAATTCCAAATCTAAACCGATATCTTACTAAAAAACATGCAATTGCGATCTGTTCCAAAATTTACAAAAATTCAATCATTGACATGTTGAGCACACAAACAATCACGCAACAAGAAGGCACAACCACTAAACCAATTCACCACGGGATCTTAACTACAAACTATAAACCACGAAATCTCATTTATCACAGAATTCACAGCGGTCACAGAACGCAATTACTAAACCCTAAAGAAACGATCATGGTATGTTGGCAGGCAGAAATCATAGCGATCACGGAATGGATTATTAAACCCTAAGGAACGCCATCTAGGAGTACCTCAAATTGCCAAATTCTCACACTGAAATTACCTGAGACTTGCTGAAACTTGTTGAACTCTTGTTGGCAGCTCCACTCCCAAGCACAGCAATAAAAAAATAAATCCATTGTAAGTCCTTTTCACAGAGTTTCTAGAAATAATAATTCCAGAACAAATGTACGATACTAAATAGTTTTTTCTATCAGTTTGTACTTCATTTGAATAATAAGTACTAAAATCCGAACTGAGCAAATAACCATTTCCTTAGTTGCTATCCACTGTGAAAGCTTACTAGGGATGAAAAATTACGTTTATAAACAAAAATGAAAATTCTGAATATGAAATCAAATGTACCTGAAATCCAAAATGTGAATCATATCCATTGATTGTAAATGCATATACTTTGTAGAGAAAAAATTTCCAAAGAAAAACACCTCTCTCTCGTTCCAATGTTATACTAAATGGTTGGGTTTTTTTGAACAGTACGTAGGACAGTAAAGACTTGTCTACTTTCCCCCGCCTCCCCCCCCCAAAAAAAGGTCATACATTACAAGAAATCTATGATCTTTTTGAAATACTCTTCAATAGCACATTGGTTTTTCTTCTGTTTTTTCAAAACAAAATTTTTACAAAGGACTTCATTAGCTTATTTGGTAAAAATAATTTTCTATTTTAGCAATTTCAAGTTGTGTGCATTGAATTTGTTGACTGTGTACAATTTTTTCCCTTAGAATATATATAAATGAAGTAGAACTTCTCTTAAAGTGAACATCTCTAAAGCAATGACCTTTTTTAATTAATGGGATATTAATTGCATGGTCTTGCGCTAGGCCCAATCCCAAAGTAATACATTAAAGAAGTTATTTGAGATCATTGAATATGGAGACTTGAGCCCAATCTTGAGGCTATTGTTTTAGAAAGTTTCAAATGCATAGACATAGACATGTGAATGTTGGTGTGTAGATAGATAGATAGATAGATAGATAGATAGATATGTATTTGTGTTGCTTAAAATGCAAGTCAAGAAAGGTTGTTGCTCAAATAAATTTTCACGAACATATACACAAACACCACATCCAACATTTATGACTCTAGAAAACAAACATTTTATAGATTTCCACTGACATTGAAAAAATGATATATCACAGAATGAGTATTGAATTTACTGCACAAAAATTGATTTTAAAGTGAGACATTTTTACTGTCATTAGATAAAGATCTAAAATTGTTTTTATCTATATAATCATAAAAATAATTAGTCTAAGACATTGCTTCTTTGAAATTGTTAGAGACAAGCAACATAAAGAATATAAAAGTTACAAATTGTAAGACATTCGTCTGAACTATCTATTTTCATTGAGGTTTTTTGAACTAACTTAAAGGAATATAGAACTAGAACCAAGAGAATTGTATTGTGCATCATTTTCATATTTATATACCACATGCTAAATATCAATTACAAGAACTTAGGTGCTAACCACCTTCTTGTACATTCAACCTTTAACTAAACCCTAATTTTCAACAATAACTTGATTGAATGGGAACAACTAGAGGCCACCACCATGTCATGAACAATTGGCTTTGGAGCACTGATGTTAGCCATCATGATAGCTATCAGTATGTTCAACGGTACAATTAAAGGAATTTCTACTTTGAAACTAAGTATAAAGCAACTATTCTTGCTTAAAATTGAAAGTGAGGTTGAAATACATGTTTTTCATAACTTGAGGATTTCAACGTATACAATATGCAAAATTTGTTGAAAAATTGAGCTCAATGTGTGCAAACATAAGAATGAGGGGCACGGTCCTAGTTTGGGGGTTCCCCGCGATCCAGACTCGAGGATCCTGATCGCACCTGCGCTATTCTGCAAGTCGGCAGTCTTCCTAAGTTTCTTGGAGAACTTGTGCAGACTTCCGGAGGTTTCTTGGAGAACTTGTGCAGACTTCCGGAGGTTTCTTGGCATACAAAATGGAACCAATTCTTGCAATTCTCTGGTGGAGCAAGTCTCTCCTGAAGTCTCACCCGTAATTATGTGAAGGGTGCAGGATCTGGATTGCGGGAACCCCCCATACTAGGACCGTGTTGAATGAGGAAGAATGCAAAAACATAGAAGTTGTGTATCCAAAAATGAATATTCTATTCAATATAAATGTAAATTTTTCATTTAGATGCATTCCAATTTCATAGACTTACCTATTACTGTTAGCTTTGGCACTTCTTCTTAAGCAAAAAAGGAAGAGAGAATAGTGGACAAGGAAGTACAAACATGTTATTTATTTGAATGAATTGTGCATTCAACTATTGTCGACCATAGGTCACCCTATATAACTAGCATGGGAGGTTATTGGAATTGGATATTTCTACCTTACGTTTTGTTAAACCTATTATTTTCCATTTAGGAAATTTTAATGATGAATGGGGAGTTATAACATTTGACAAACCAACAATTCAATCAACTAGTAGGAAATGAGCACTGAATTATCAATGTATTCTAAAACTTAGTGAAGAACATTGCATTTGTTGGTCCAAACCCTAAAAAAAAATTGGAAGCAAATGAGTTTTAATGAGATAAATTAGAAAGTAGTAGAATGAAAAGAAAAATCAAGGAGTGGCTACAAGATTCAAAATGAAATGCTTGTGCGAAAAGAATTTGAAGTATTGGCTGCCATGTGCAAGAATTGAAGTATTTCCAAGCTTTGAAGAAAATGAAAACTAAATAAACTCCATTCTTGAATAGAAAGGCAATGCAAGAAGGGCCCATCAGAGCATGGAAGTCTGCCCTCATACATAGAGTCCACTGATCTATTCAATCATTTGTTGTTCTCATCTTGTTGTTATAGCATCTATAACATTTTTATTTAGTCTAAAGCATTTACTCTTAGAAGAAGGATAATGCCTTTGAGGATGTCTAGAGTCGAATGTAGTTATAATCAATGGAAAGTCAGTGTCTGGCTAAAAAGTTATAGCACTAGTGCTATTGATTGACTAAAAAATGCCAATGAGTTTTAGACTAGCTAGGATGTTTCCATGCACAGTTTATTGCCTTATAGGGGAGGAAAAAGGCCCCCTCAAAGTTGATTATCACTACTATGCACCCCTCTATTAACCCCTGAAGGACCAGCATGCATTTTTTGGTTGTATAGAAATTTTGGGCAGGTACGTGTGGCTAGAGATTTCCATTTTTTAAGCTGAAATTTTAATAGAAGGTGGGCGCAAGGAATATCTTTCATATGCACTAAATTTTAGCACATTTGGAAATAGGAGTCAAAAGCTATGGCCAAATATGTTCTTTTTTTTCGTAACTGGGCAGTCTGGGCAGCAAAAAAAATTTGGCAAAAATTTGATTTTTTTTTTTGATATTTTTTTTCTCATATATTATATTTTTGTCTATGTTGAAAAAACAGCTTTGATTCATTTCATTTGGATTTGTTATGAGAAAGTTATGGACATTCTTGTTTTTGGGGCAATTAGAGCATTTTCTTGAAAAAAATAACTTGTAGGATTCACTTCTGAATGCTATTTTTGCAATTTAAAAAAAATAAATTCTCATGGTTTAATTTACTTGCTAAAACAATCTCACCATTGGAATTAGTGTATTTTAATTCCATCTAAAATATATTAATATTTTAGATTTTCCTTCTATCTCGTACCTACTTCTACTTAATAAATTTTTTAGGAATGATAATTAAATTTTTTTGAGTATTCTTTTTTTCTCCCTGGACTCTCAACTCAATTTTCCACTATAAAGATTTAGAGCTCAAAACTTTTTAGTGCAAAAATTTTAAGTTAAAAATGTTTAAAGTCAAAAAATCTAGTCCCGCAATGTGCTGGAATACTTGTTTTTTCCACTTTTAACGCAGATATCTTGCAATCTGAGTGGTCAGAAATTCTGAAATTTTTTCCACACATTCTCATACTAGTTAGGTGTTAGATCCTATGGTTAGATGTGCAAAAAAAACATTTTTCAAATTTTGTTAATCCTTGCTATAGAAACGACAGTTTTCAGTGTTTTTTGGCAGAAAAAAGGCCTTGGGCCTTTAGGGGTTAACTTGTCAGCAATTCCTTGTTGACACTTCAAGAAGCTGTAAAGTTTTAGAAGTTAGTAACTGAACTGGAGAAGGTTTTCCTATAAAAAATTGTGCAATTTACATAAGGAAGTTGCATAACATTCAGTAGCACGTACAATCCTTATGAATCTTAACTCAGGAGTAAAAAGTTTGGACTATTTTACATTCAATATTTCTTCATCAATAAGTAAGTGGACAAATAGAGGCTCAAAATGATGAGCAGAGGAAACATAGTGGGCATGGAGGTTGTTGGATGTGAAATATTGTACATACCACCTACTGTATGGAAAAGACATTGACAACGCATGCTAGTGAATGTTATGTGGAGTTTATTCTATTGGGAGTACAAAAAGTCATTTGTACTTGCCACTTTCAAAATATTGTAACAATCTTTATGAATTACAAACTACATTTATTGTATATATTATATTAGTAAAGGAGTACCTCAAAATTTAAAGATGCCATAGAATCAAATAGCACATAGGTCTGAACAATACTTCAAGATTATGTGTACAATTTCTAGACTTATTTGTGAAGGACAAGTCTATAATTTTGAACAATGAAAGAAAGAAAATATGTACAATTTAAAAGAAATTGTGTTCAAATCCATTGTGTAATAATTCAAAATTCTCCTTCCTAAATGTTCTATAGTTCTTGAAGTGGAAGTGCGGTTTCACTTCAAGAACTACATGTGTAGTTAACAAGATAGCCCTCAATAAATGACTCATAATTGTAAGTGAGATAAATGTCTTAAGAAGAATTATTATTTAGAATCAAACTTCCTAAATTTGAAGGAGAAACCTTCTTCAAACCTGCTCACACTACTTCCACAAATAGTTTGAAGAAAAGCTGTCGTTGTGAATTGTCAAAATTATCATTAAATGTTGGTCAATGCAATGTATGATAGGCCAAATTATATAGATGTGTTGTGTAAGCCATTACAAATCAATTTGTGTTTGGAAGTGATTTGGTAATTTTACTTCTTGATTTCCTCACAGTAATACAACTTTGTATTCTTGGACAATTTAATACATTGTAAAATACCCTATACATTGTAGTAGCTCATTTTTTAAAAATGGTATTGTGTTTGTAAGTGAAAGATGCATTTTTGAAGCTAAGTTTTGTACTGTAAAATACAAATTGTAGGGAATTTTATTGCATGGAGAATTTTTTTTGGAGTTAGGTAGTACAAAAAGGAGTTCTTTTATTGTTTAGAAGATAGTATACATTCATCATTGGTAGGTCATTTGTACAATCTTGAAATGCTCATCATATAAAAAAAACATTATGAAATTTAAGTGTAGACTATTGTACAAAGATCTTAACTGTTGTTTACAAGTTAGATTTGAAAAATGTTATACTGTGAGCGCCAGAACAGTATTTGCATAATCATAGACTAAAAATGTTTGTGAAATTTATTGATTGAGGGCTAATTCTTATGTTGTACAAATTAGCACAATATAGTGGAATGAGGGAATGTTACAACCAAATTGATTTGCACTATTGCAATGATTTGAAGGTGTAAAATTAATGTCATAAGAAATTCATTTTATTTAAAAATTGATACAATACATTTCAATTTTATAACTATACCTTAGTCACAACGTTGCTTCCTTGAATTAGAGGTGAGATGATCGACAAGATAATTATACAAGTGTTGTGGTAGGAGGTAAAACGACCCATGAAGGATATGTAACTTAGGATTAGTAAGACCTCAATCGCTTAAAATTATATGGAAAGCAGAAATTGTGGTCATAATCTAAGAATTTTAGACCTTGTTTTGGCATAGTAAAATAAATTTTTTCCCTAAACTTTGAACAACGTTAATGTGTAAAATGAAGGTCATTTTCATGACCAAAAATCCATTTGTCATTTTGAGTCTCCAATCAAAAGTTATAGATAAATTTCAAAGAGGGGTTGGAAGGGACATATTCATTGACATTTTAGAACAAGCTCTCCGAATTTTGTGCATAATTTTTGTTTGGAGGCTCAAAATCACAAAAAAGTTTTTGGAGATGAAAGTTAGGTTCAATCCTTAACTTCTGTTAGTTCTGAATGTTTTGAAAAAAGTTATTATACTTTGTCAAAAAGAGGTCTGAAATTCTGGTCTGAACACAAATCCTATGTTTTGACAATGAGTGGTGATTGAAGCTCTCATTTTCAAATTATCCCATATCCTTTGACGATTCATGATGAACAATGCATTTCACTATAAAAACAACCTCTCCACCCCACATTTCCATTGAATGTCAATGTAGCAAGTCCTTCACTATACCATCCAAAGTTTTCTCGGTGGTAGAAATAACTGGATATTATTTTGGACTCCTTGGCTACCTCTAGATATTTACTTAATTTTTTCGACAACTTGATTATTTAATCCTTACTGAATTTGACAATATTTCTTGTTCAATTTATTTTTCGTCTTTTTTTAGAGTTATTAATTTTCGCAGACCCTGACCTACATCATTTCACATCAGATAATAATTTGTTGATAAGCCCTTTAAAACTAAGACAAAATTACAGACCCTAGGCTTGAGAAACGGCTGACAGCCTTCTGCCCTTAGCTAGGTGTGCCTCTCATTGCCACTCCTGATCGACACCCCATGCTCGACAACCCATGATGCCAAGGCAAGGCACTGTAGAAGCCAGGAAGCCGGCCATAGAAAAGGGGTCCCAAGATATGAATATCCCCTGAATTCCTGCTATGAACCGGTAGTGAGCCAAATTCCACAGAAGATTGTCCCACATGTATGATTTTGACCCAAATTACTACTATGAAAAATTGCTCCCTTGTTGCATTTCAGTTGTGGTAGCAGCATTTGGCCTTTTTGAGGTTGCTCTCTAAAAGTAAAAAAACACAACTCCCACAGATTGTTAAGGAGGCCCAGCAGACCTAGACAAGTAAAGCCCAGTTACGTTGGCGGCTCACACATATGACGTCCCCAATGTGACACATGAGAGATTCTCGCTGATGCTATGATGGACAAGGAGGAGGGAAGCCAGTGTTTGATAGAGTTTTATCCTCCACGCTTTAAAGACCCTACAATGAAGACCCCCAATCCCACTACAAGTTCCACTCCAAACCCCTTCATAAATCGAGAAGGACCTGCATTGCGGAGTGAATGTTTTTTCGATGAAATTGGAACGGCTGCTGCTAGGCTGCACAGGCTATCCTGCGTAGGTCTAATAAAGAACTTACAAGAAAAGGGATCCTAGTCAGAAGTACCAATCAATGAAGCGGATAAATCAATACCTCCAATGCCAAACATGATATTTTTGCTGAAGGGAACTACACTAAGTTGAAGTCCTCTTCCTAAAGGTGCATTCTTGTTCTCCACAAAATCAAACCCATTTTGTCTGCCAAAAGGCAAGATTTAGTAACAAGCAAAAATGAAAATGACATGTACGTGGACTTCATTGACAAATATCTTCAAAAAAAGGAAGTAGAGGAACACCCTGCAAGTAGTCCATCTCTTGGAAGAAATTAGGAATGATTGAAAATCAAAATAGGACAAATTGAACTGCAAAACTCACAAGGCAAGGAGAGTGACACATTTTATAACTAGACAGATTCACACATTTCTAGTGTGCCGGTTGTTTCTGAATCTCAGTCCAAGTGTACAGGATATGCTAATGTATGAAAGATATTAATCAAAGGTGAATGTTTCAAGGTCAGTGGTTACAATGACCTCCTCTGCAGGTGATAGCTCCATGAGAACAAGTCTGCAGTAGTGTCAACAGGTGCTAGTGAGTTGCGAACAGATACAGATCTACCGCCGACGTACAACACAAAGCAGCAATTCCCTCACCACCAAACAAAATAAAATTTCCAAAAACTACCTTGCTTGATCCAGCTTCATATATTTCTCATTTGACTGCAGATACCAAAACACACTAATGGAACAAAATCAATCTGATAAGAAGCGCATGAAAATGCACTACAGAAGGGGGTGCTTGTTCGGCACTGCGGTCCTTCATAATTGCTTGAAGTTTTATTTCTCAACAGACACATGTTGTTACAGTCACGATGTAGCAGCACCCTGTTATTTCTGAAGTAACTAGTATTTCTAATACACCTTGAAACATGCTGAATGATAGATGGAACTCTCTAAGATCCTTTAGTTGCAGGCCAATGACTAAAAATTGGATTGAGAGTATGTAATCCAATTCGACACAACAAAAAATGAATGTAATGAGGAGCTATTCCAATCAGGACTAGAATCCGAAAGTACACAAGAAGATACGGGATATAATCTTAATTCTCCATCACGATGCAAGGTTTCAAGTACCTGATCCACAAAAAAGAGATGTTGGTCCAACTTTGCGAGAATGAATCACACGATTAAACTGTCTGACCACCTATTTTCACAAAGCAGACTTTCAATTCAAAACAGACTTGAAAGTTGGGAATCAATAGGGACAATGCTGGATACAAACAACAGCGTGGTCAGCCACACACCGACCGCACGGCAGCTCTAAACTAGAATTTTAAAGACTAATTTGTGAAAACAACCACATTACTGAACAAGAACAAAATGGACCATGATAACAAGGTCTACCCCAGCTATTAAAATCACCTTTATTTGCTAGATATCACTTTTGTTACATGTGCGTTCAAGACTTCAAGCTTCTTAGTTGCAGCAAAAAGAGCTTCTTGCTTCTTTACTGCACCTTCAAACAAACTATCAAGCTCCAAGGTCGCAGCAGTAAAAGCCCGTAGTGATCGGGATAGAACGCCAGCTTTGTCGTGGATTTAACAAGAAGATTCCAAACTGAGCAGGGAGACCCAGGAGCTCACATTGGATAGTAAGTTGAACAACTACTAACTTACCATTTGAAAACATTAGCTATACACTAGAGTATTGATATACTCCTACCCTAACTAAAAACAAAAGAGGTTTTCTTGCATCAAATATAAGAAACCCATAATTATTCAGAATGTGTGCCACAACCAAACTTACCAAGTTCGGCTACTCGAATGACAACCACTTTTGCAGCTACGTAATGCACCATCTACGGCCACCTTACTTGATTGTTGGGGTTGCAACTCCCCCCAAAAGATTCCCATTACTAGTAGCTTGAAATTGAATGCCTGAAAATTTGCAACTATAAACCAATTCATGATAAGATACCAAGTCAAGTGTGATTCAAAATTATTCAAACCCCTCGACTTCAAAAAATAGTAAGACGATATAGAATGTGTCATGCCCCCTTATTTGAAAATTGGTAATGAATCTGAAATCTTAGACAACAAATGATGATTGACTTTCAGCTAAAAATTTGTATACATTTAAAGGCTCAGTTCAATCAACAAACTTGAAAGGATACTCATAATAGATTTCCTCTACTCACCTCTCAAGGTACCTAAACATGCATCAAAACCAAGGATATAATTTGTCAAGGCACTTGGAACCTCAAAAGAAAACCTCAAAGATTCAATGTAAGTCCATTTTCAAGTAAAAAAAGATTGGAGTCTAAATGTAGATTATGACCCATTCAATATTCTATCCACCACTATTATAAAATCAATTCAATTTAATTCATGCAAAATATAGATGATTGCAAGCCTATATAGTTTTGAATTTGGTTTAGGGTTCAGGGTTTTACAGGGGCGTCCCATAGAGAAAATAAGTTCCTGTGTGTGTATGCTTTTGGCGATGTTAGTATACGGTTAGAATCCCAATCTAATAAGGAAGAGAACTGTGTAAAGCTTTTTTGAAAATTTCAAGTTCTGTGGAAGCCCTAATAGCAAATTAGGGCCAAGGAAACCCCAATTTTAACCCTAAATCAATTTAGACACCGAACTGCAACTCAAAATGAAGACTTCTAGCATCTAAGGCTTTTAAATCACAATGTTTGATTAATCTAGACTACAATGGTAATGTGAAGGGAAGTAGTTCAATTTAAGCTTATCACTGTAAGTGCAATGCTGTAACATGGAAATGGAAACTAGTACTTAAGTCCAGAAACAAGCAACTTTTGCAAACAATAATACATTACAAAGGGGCTTTGAGCAAGGTCCACAGCTCCCTTGATTCGAAATTCTTGTTGGCCCTGTCACTGGAAGAAGATGAGATATCTAGTTTCGACGACTTAGAATTTTCATATACTGGCACCTCTAGAATTTGACCTTCAATCTCAAGGAAACCAACCTGTAAGGGTGAGTCTGTTGTGACGGCATATTCCGAACAAGAAGGCCAAGAGTGGCCCGTGTTGCATCTGCAAATCGAAGATGCCTTGACACGAGTTCTTCCTCAATACCGTTATCCAAGAGTAATCCGATCTTCGTATTGACAACAACATCCAACCTTGATATAATATTTTGGCGCGGAATCATCCAAAAAAACAAAAGAAGACGAACTCCCTCTACCACCCAGTCATGCATCATACACCAATCATAGGCCCGTCCCCAGGATCGAGCATTCGAGTTCCTGGGATTTTGGACCACTGCCAGTGGACAAGGAAGCTGGTGTTGAACTTCGGTGTTTAGGTCACCCTATCCCTAACCCAAACCACTCCTAGTGCGCGAGGAAGCCGATCCTTGACTACAGCAAACCACCTCTTGCAGTGACCTCGAAGCACTTGTGGTGTAGGAGTCAACTGACCCTTCACTCCAGCGATGAATCCGGTTCGGTCGGCGATTTTGAGGCAATTGTATCCACGACATTTCTCGGTCCCCGTTCTTCTGTGGGTATCATTTTTTGATAGCGTCTCTGCGAATTGCGGGTGGGAGTGCAACTGTGATAGTACCACAGTTCGAACACGACGACCGTGGGCATGGCAACGGATGGGAGCCCTGCTCCTCGCGACCATTTTGAGGAGATAGGGGGAAGCTTCGTTTATAGTTGGGTCTGGGAGTATCTCTTGAGGTACACCAGATTGGGCGGGTCAAGGGATGGAATTCCGGAATCCTTCAAGGAAGGCTTCCCCGTTTCCGTCGATAAGTTAGTTCAAATGCAATACTTGAAACAACTGGAGAACATTTCCGAGGGTGACGAACATCAGTGGGATGTGGTATTGAGGAGCCTGCGTTGCTTGGACAGCTTCCAAGATTCGTTGGTGAGAGATGCGGCGGCCAACCTCCAGCAGGCGCACTGGGGGCCGGGCTCCAAGCAGCTTTCCTTGGAGAAGGAGGCCCTGCAACCACACATCACGGCTTTGAGGGGCGGCTTACTGGGATTGGAGGAACGGGAAGAGAGCAAAGACGTGAGACGACGGGCGAAACGCATGCTCGGTAAGTTTTGTGGCATCGTTTGGCCTATGTTCGGGCGTCTGGCGTTGACCGTCCTCGCTGCAGGTGGTGCGGCCGAGCGTGTGGGAGGGCGGCTTGACATGTCGGAGGAGGACTCTAGAGCTGAGTTGAGGATGGCGGAGCTGCTGAAAGCTTTCGAATCCCTGGGAGACGACAACAGAGCCTTGAAGCGACAAATCGAGGAAGAAACGGATGCCTTGGATGCCCTACAAGGACACGGTGCTGAGCTCCGAGGCGGGAAGCACACCTTTCTTCGAGTGGGGCTGGAAGCTGCGCAAGTCCAATCCCAGGTGACGTTTGTCCAGTACTTTTCCAAACCCAACTCCGTGGTAGGTCGGTTCTCCGACTTTACAAAGAAGGCACCGAAAAAAACCTGGGGCGGGTGCACACCGCTGCCACTGAAGGCAGCGAAGCCATTTGAACGGGCACCAATACAACCGAATCCATCCAAGCGCTGCCGAAGCGTGTCTGATGATGAGGACGAGGAAGAGGAGGAGGAGGAGGAGGGAGAGGGTGGCACTATGTCTCCAGAGGATGTTCCTTTGCCGGACACCAAAGGGAGGGGCTTACAGGCGAAGACCGGGGCGCCTGCATCGGGCACCGGTGGAGTGAAAAAGAAGGGGAGAGGAATATTCACAAATGAAATGGACATAGCAATCCAGGAAGGGGTCGCGCAGCATGGGTGTCATGGTAGCATTAGGTGGAAGAAGATCAAAAACCAACATCCCACACTGCTCGAGGGAGTGACACCTGCCCAACTCAAAGATAGGAACAAGAACCTCGAAAAACAGAAGAAGGCACAGGGGTCATACAACTGAAGGCCGTGATTCGATCATAGTTTTTCAGTTGCCTAGTTTTGGTGATAGTTTTCAGCTGTGCTTCCTTGGATTGTCTGGTGTGATCGGTCTCTCTCGTGTGTTGGTCGTGGGAGAGGACAAAAATGGTTTTAATAATAATGCTGTGGATCGACGTTCTGTGGTCCCGTACCAAACATAATTGTTCCTCGAGTCGTTTGGATCGGAGAAGGTGACGTCTTCTTTTCAGAAACCGTTAAATTGTAATGGCTGTCCTAAGACCGTCTTGCATGAAATGATTGCAATCCTTGAGTTGTGGGTTTCGTGAACGAAGCTCTGATCAGGCTCGGGTGTGATTGGAGTGGGCACCGGGTAGAACGTAGCAGCGATGACTTCACCGCCACTGCCGGAAGGATGGTCGGGTGGCTCCTTCCTTCATCCAGAAAATAGATGAAACCTAAACCCTACAGAGCGGAGCGAGTAGGGTCTAGGCCTGTAGCGGAGCGCCGTCAGGTGCGTAGCTACAGTCTTCCTTAGGGTTTGCTCAAGAGGCTCAAGGTTGATGGGTCAAGGTTTTAGGGTTTTATTATTAAATTTTTTTGGGGGGTTTAGATTGGATGGGCAGTCGGGATGGGTTCCGTCGCTCATTGGACAAAGACGTGGGGCGGGAGGCACTCACCCGGCCATTCTCCCAGTAATGGTTTAGGGTTGAGGTCGCCTCGGCTACATGTGTCCCACCTTGTCATTTTATTTTATCATATTTTCAAATCGGAATAAAATATAAACTCCTTCAGCATTATTGGAGGGAAAAAATCGATGGAGATAAATTGATAATATATTCCGTAGAGAAGATGAAATTATCCAGAGCGGTTTCAAGGAAAACAAGTGAAATCATGTGGCGAAATGAAAGAAATATGAAATGATCGAAAATCAATGTTTGGGGTGGTCCATTCATCCGTACAATAGAAAAAACGTATCCCGGTAAGAACATGCAATGTTGAACACCAATGTTTTGTAAGAAGCATCAATATGACATTCACATTCTCCCGATCATCGTACTTTTGGGTTCATAATAAATTTGTACAGTAGATAAAAATACACTTGAGTTCTAATATGAGCATGCACAACACCCATCATTTTTTTCTATTCTCCTCTCCTATCATCATCTTCCTTCCTTCGTGTCAATTGAAATGGATCCCAGATCCAGGAATAAGAATTGGAAATCAACAATAGGATATAGGGCTTTTGTTGCAACCCTCTTCTTCGGCCAAATTCCCATAAGAAGCTTCGAAATGGGTAGTACATGGTTTCCAAAGCACAAGGAACGTTTTTCGAATTCCCTATAGGTATTGTACTAAAACTCCCCTCCCAGGAAACACAAAAATGTAGCAAATCAATGTTCACAAGGAATGTGCCTTCACAGGGAAATGTGAGGCAGGGAATATCAATCATTTGATGAAGGGAACATCTGTGCATTTTTCACCGTCATCACGAGATGTCCCCACCTCCAAATCAACTCAATTTTTGGAATTCAACATTCTAGAATGTAGATTTGTGCCTCTAAAATCTAATGTCAACACAGATTTTAGTGCACAAGATCAATACAGTTTGTAAATTTTGGAGTCTCAAATCTAACCAATACGTAGATTTTTAATTTCAATCTCTTCCATTCATACATTTCAAAATTTTTGAACTAGATCCTTCCTAGATTTCAAGAGTTTGAAATATTAGTAATATGCAGATTTCATTTGTTCGAACATTTCGAAATTTCATGAATTATAAAATTTCTTGGATTTCTAAAGTATACAAACTTGAAAAATGCTAAAATAATTCCTGTGAATAGAATTCATCGTCCGGAAGATTGACGACTCACAAGTCTCATGTGTCCAACCTCACGGTACCCTTGACAACCAACATGGGACAATTGCATCTGGTAAAATCTACCAAATATTCGATGGAAACAACATTGAAATGTAAAACGTGTGCAAAGTCTCCCCATTTGGATTGCACACCGGGGATTTGGAGAGAATTTATGAAAATCCCTACAAAGAAAACCCAGAATTTTCTTGTGCACAGGAATTCTTCGAAGATCCCTCCACAACGACATCAGAACACAGGGAAACACACAAATGGACAAAAAACTAGCAGGGATAAACTACAAAAACTCCAAACTAGTCACAGGGAATTCTAGAAAAGTTTGTCGTGAAGTGCTTGTTAGTAATGTCAGAGCGAAATAAAATTTGCAAGATGTAGGATTATACAGTCCATTCCAGGAATCAAGACGTGTCCATTCCATTTTTTAAAACGAAAATCGATCGTTTAATTGTCTTCTAACAAAATGCCGAAGAATCTAGGGTCAGTCTAACTTCATCGTCGATCATATTTTGGAACCTCCCATATTACTTTTTGCATGCAGCAAAGGTCGATTTCGGTCAGTCCATATTATTTTTCACGCTACATGTGTGTAGGTTTAGGGTTTATCGCTGAACCCTCGATAAGTGTTACCTTGATAAGCGTTATCTACAGGGTGTGGATGGCCCTGTCGGAACTCCATCGAAGTGGACTAGGCTTTTATTTCGGGTTGAGCGGTTTTACATTTCATGCCTGTGCTTTTTTTTTAATTTTACCTTCCATGACTTAAAAATAACCCTACTTTTACCTTTTGGATGGGTAATCTTTGTGTTGGACTCTGGCATCACAATGAGATCCACAAGAACGAAAGTTTTGTGTTTTCGACAGTGTCATATTTGCTGGTGCGCATCGCTCCCCAGGCAAAATTTATCGGGACATCTAAATCCTTGCTCCTTTCGGGTTTCCGTGAGTTCAGATCATTGTTACTGGGTTCAGGGTCCCCGCAAATGAGATGGATGGGGGTGGGAGTTCACCCGATTCCATGTCACTCGACCTCGGTCCCGGTAGGTCGGGTCCCCCCCATCTTGACCTGTCCCGCGTGGACGTGGATGCGGCTTGTTTCATGATGGATTTGCGTGATTTGCCTAGCATGTTTGGAGAAATTGTCCGGCCGGCCGTGCGGAGAAACCTTATAAGGGATTTGAACTATTTCGAGGGATGGTTGCACGTGATTTCGGACCCGGTGGTTGTGAGGGTGGACATCGGGGTCACGCCCGAACAAAGGCAACAAGCCAAGCGCTCCATTTGCCTGGACCCACGCAGGAACCACCTGTTGTCGTTGACGGCCAACAAGGACGATCTCGTTCTCTCCAAGAGCCAGGTGAGCATGCCTCTTCAAGCCATGGTAGATGCCTTGCGTGCCTGTGGACATAAGGAATGTCGAGTCGGTTTTTATGGAATGAAGTGGGCTTATCGAAATGCGCAACCCAAAATTGACCGTTGCGTGGGGCTGCACTTTCCCCTGCGTGGTGTGTTGGCCACGGTGAGGAGGAACCAATTCGACGTGGGGACCACAATACCGACCAGAGCGGTGGACATCTTTCACTTCAGCGAGAGACAACTCTTTCCCCATCGAACCTTCAGACAGGGAAAGGTGTACGACAGGTTCAACGTCGTTGGCTTCGGTGCTTTGGAATTCAAGGTGCCCAGTCAGGAATGTTTGGAGCACGTCAAGGTATATCAAGAAGTGACCCATGCTTCTCTGTTGGGAGTACAGAAAAGCACGTTGGATGATATGCCCAAAACTGTGAAGACTTTGAAAACCAGGAGCGAACAGTTGACCAACTTGTTGACGACTTGGGGGCGCTACGGACGGGACGAACTGCAGGAGTACCTTTGCGGCACCCGGATCGAAATCACGGTGGTCAATGTGAACACGGTGGAAGAGGCCCATCATTTTTGTTCCACCCGCGGTCTGCTGAGTATGCGTGGCATTGAGAGGATGTTGGGAGGTCCCTTTGAGGTTCGCAGCATTCCCCTACAGGAGCTCCTCACGAATGCACGATCCAAAGTCCAAGAACTCAATGCGCAGGCACGCGGAAGGAACGAAAGCAGGCCAAGCATCAGGATGCGATGTGCCCTGACCGAAGCACGCCAGTCTATTGGATGGAGTGGCAAGAACATGGCGAGCCATCTCCGGGAGGTTTGGAACTGGAATCTGGCCCGTACCGCCGACACAGGTGAAAGGGACAACGCATCGTTCCAATATGACGGCTGGGAGCAAGATGCTGCAGCCACGCGTCCGATCATACAAGACTTCATCACGAACGCACATTGGCAGAATCACAGTGCCACCGCTCCCCGGAATCGTGATCCACATCCCATCCATCTTCGAAAAGCACATGGAAATTTTTTTTTTAAACAAAGAGATGTATACGTCGATCGTGTGGGCGCTGCTCGTCATTTTGTCGACCTGTACGGTGATAGGTGGAGGAGGTATGTGAAGGCCCTGGAGTAGGAACCAGGTGCAGTGCGGCACGTTTGATTTTTTGGGTCATTTGACCACATCGTCGGTTCTCCGACTCGAACTAAACGTTCATGTTCTCGTTTATTTTTTGGGTTTAGGGTTTTAGGACCCTAGGGGTAGAGGTCATCGAATGCAATTTAGACACGACCACGATGAATACCAATGAAATAAATATCTCGTTTGAATCGAGGCCCAAAAAAGGTGTCATCTGTGATGATGTTATGGATGGGGACTTTCTAATACCAACAGACGCCTACGTTTAGGGTTTGATGTTCACAGTTTATCATACAGTAAACTTCTTGATATTGAAGCACGTATCATACACCAACTTCTTGATATGGAAGTTGTCCGATCCTAGGTTCACTCGATCCTCGGTGGACCAATTTTTTTGGAAAAATTCTCAAATAAAATAGATCAAACGATTTCTTCTTTTTAAAAGTTTGCATCTCTCCTCCCTCCTCCTTCTTTTCACCTCTTCGTAAAATTCCAACATTTAGGGTACCAAAAAATTGAAGAAAAATCTCATCACTAAGAACAATACAGAATCCATGCTCGGAGATTGGATTAGCATGCATCGTATGGTGAAGAATATTACGTAGATGGCCATGCCACCATATTAGCAGTGTTCTTAAAAGGGACTAGCAATTTAAAATAATCATTTCAAATGTCAAACATTCATTTGTTATAATAAGTATGCCGACGATTTTTTATTTTTTAAATAAGAAGGCCACGTTTACTACAAGGAAAGCGATCTTTTTGACAACGAGACAGCTATTCAATAATGAGAGCAAAATTCTGGTAATAAAACACCATTCCAGAACCAAAATACCACTAGTCCCCAAAGTAGCAAGGGTCCTTCCAGGGGCATTAGGAAACCTCCAAGCAATAGGAGGGACGTTGAGGTTTGGTTTTCTGGCACACCACAAGTCCAGTACAAAAATGTTTAAAAAAATACGCGTATAAAAAAATATATTGCAAAAATTCGAACTTGATGTAGCACCCGCTTGTCGTTCTACTTGAATTTTTTTTTTATCGAAAAACAAAAACGGTTTGAATTTCCCTCTACTTGTTCGGTGGGGGTCAATGTAGTTCAAAACTTCTGGCCTTCCCAAAAGCAGAACTTATTTGTAATGTTCTTTGAACTCCGGACAAGTACCTGTGATCTTCATTTTTGGCGAGATTTTTTGACATTTTTCCAAGGATAAGGAAAACGATTAGATTCTTGGGTTTATAATTCTCATTTCAATTATTGGTGCTTGTAAACAAAAGTTATGCGTCAACAAGTCCCTCCTAGGCAAGGGCGAATTGGGGAAAAAACTTCAAACATTCTTTTTTGAGTACACATATCTTTTATTATTACTTTATTTTTTGTTCGAAAAGATTTGATTCATACCGTTTGAATAGGTGATGTGAAAGTCATAAGCTGCTTGTTTTGCAGGCCATCTATCTTAGCAAATTTATGGAAAAATAATGTATCAAATTTATTTTGCAATGAAATCAATTTTAATAATTTTGAATCAATAATTTTGCAATTGAAATCAATTTTAATAATTTTAATAATTTTGAATTAAAAAAAGGCTGGACACGGTTCATTTTTCGTCACGAAACAATCTTACCATTGGAATTGGTGTATGTCAATCACTCGATTCCATCTTGAAGCTGTAAAGATTTCAGTTTTTGGATTATTTGTACTTGCTTCAATTCCATAGTCTTTTAAAGAATTGAAATTATGGGGGGTCTATTGAGTTGTTTTTTGAGCTTTCAACTCGAATCTTCAATGTAAAAAAATTCACATTTTGTAGTACGAAATTTAAAAGTAAGGCTCGGGGCCTTACGATCCAGTTTGGTCGGGGGGGAAAAAAAACGATGTTCTTCACTTGAAACGCATATATTTTGTGATAACCTGGTTGAAGTTTTTGAATTTTTTTCCATATTGATTCAGTGCAATATCCTAAAGTTGGATACAGTCAAACATCAATAAGTGTTGGAGGTTGGGAGCATACTTTTAGTCAACACTTGGACACCAGTAACACACGACACTTATAGAGGGTGATGCCAATGTCTTGTAACACGTATAAAAAATAACACTTTGAAGAATTAAAAAGGTAAATACATAACATTTATAGAAAACAATGGATGGAATTACAAAATATTGATTCATTATTCATCCAAGTCCATCAAAAGAATGAATCAAGAGTTTCTGCTACATGCCAAGATTCTACCTCCTTCTCTAGTGCTTCCATAATGCTAATAGATAACATGGTGTCATTAGGTCTATGCTC